>CM022672.1:10797903-11292903 GCA_012295275.1 Chrysomallon squamiferum | reverse complement strand
CCTCAAGGATACAGAGATGAAATGGTAAATCCTAACCCGTGTTCATCTTAAACTGCTTCTCGTTCTAAGCGGTGCTAGCAAGTGAAAGAATATACAAAAATTTCAAACTGCTAATCGGTATGAGTGACAGAAGTTCAGTTCCTTTTTCATATTTCATACTTTTACACGGAACAGATGGAAATTAATGTTATAACTAGATATATGCCAAGCCAGCGAAACATTCTGAGAATTAAATGATTCGTGAAACTAATCAAATTACTGTGAGTGGACAGAAATTTGATAACGGTAACAAACAATCATCGTCATTAATATAAAAATGACAAGTATATATATTCCTTTTCCTTCAAAACATAAGGTTTATTGAGCAAATTTAAAGATAGGTAATAATTTATTTTTTTATGCTTGGGTCATTTGTAGTATAAATGTCTTTGTATTTGCGTTTGTGTTGTCTTTTTTTGTTTTGGGGGATTATTTAATGAGGGTTTGTCAACAGTCTATAAAAGTAAAATATTAAATAGTTATTTTAATACTAATCAAGGATTTTGAAAAGACGAAACGAATTCCTTGTAACTTATCAAACTAGACGAAATCGCGATATCTTTCTTCCCATTTAAACATTTTTTTACGTATATATGTTAACTGCTTATACCACAAACCCTAGTAAGTCGAAAACACACAATTTTGATACTGTTGGTCTAGCTTATATACTGCATCCATATAACCAAAATATCTACAAAGAGCGTTAAGATGGTATATTATAAATCCATGATATTGTAAGCCTTTCAAAAAACGTTTATAAACTTACCTTACCTTGATTTAGTTTCTTCTGGTACCAGAGAACACTGAACTCGTAAAAAAAATAGAATACCATATGACAGGACGTGTCACAGAATCAAATTATCATTTTAACATCTGCTTAACAGAAACGATGACTTCAAGAAACTGACTTGGAGTTTCGAGTCAAATGTCACGTTTTAACGATATTCCTTTCCATTTCGGATCGTTTTGACTATTAAAATATTCACTTCTCATTACCATGAATAAATTAACTGTGTTTACTCAGTAAACTTGTCGTATATGACGATTTTAATTCTCGTATGTACTATTGTCCATCACGCCCCTGTGTAAATCTTCATTTCATGTTCTGCGTTGTTTTTTTTTCGTTTGTTTTTTTTCTTCTTTTTTTTAAAGCAAACTGATATCTACCGATTTTTTCAAATTGATATAGTTTTTCAAAAGTAAATTTAAATTTTAAATATTTTTTTCTAATATATTTATATATTACGGGCAATAGTTTTTCATAATGTGGAGCATTTATGTGATTATAATTATACATTTTAATTCGTCAGCAAAATCAGATACTTAATTTTACTATATTTATGGTTTCTTAATGTATGTATATCCACTGGCGGTACAAATAAATGGTCTTATAAAATTATTTTTATTTCGACGTTATTATTTTATTGTTTTAGACGTCCTATCAACGTCCAGAAACGTAAAAATTCAGAAGTATGGAAAATTTGTTAAATGTAAAATTATAAAGTATATTTTATATGTTATGTATCGTGCATTTTCACTGAAAAATTTCATCTTATTAATATATAAATTTTCTGAGATTCTAATTTTATTATAAGCTTTAAATCAAACAGTACAAAAACCTAATCTTATGTTAGTTTCTTTTGACAACTGCAGAACATTGAACCTCAGGATAAAATAATTTTTGAAAAAAAAAAAAAAATATCATTCTCGTGTGTATATTATTATTCATCACGATTTTATGCTAATATCCGTTATGCTTCTTTCAATCTTTCTTCTTCTTCTTCTTTTTTATTATTTTGGATCTTATTTTAATTTTTTTAATTTTTTTTTTTTTTTAAATACATTTTATATGTAGTTTCCTGGTTTTATTTGAACATGGTCACATTTTTCAGGTGGCCAGAAATTCAAAGAAAAAGATTAAAACGTCCTATAACAGCGATGCAGATTCATTGCGAAACAAGCAACTAACTTTAGTTTCTCTTTTCAGTATGAATACAGGATAGCAAATTTCAGAGACCTACACAATGAGTCACAACTGTGAATTAAAATTCAGTGACCTTAAAATGTGAAGTCTCTTTACTACTGTAAATTAATATGAAATTATATAATAGTATCGGAATTTACTACCATAATCATGATGTATCACCATCATCAATGTTATCATTATCATTATCATTATCATTAGGGGAGAGCGGAGCTAGTTCGCCCCATTTTTAATAAAACCAGCATATATCCATAACTGTTAATGCTACGTTTCCGCGAACTGTACCAGATTAAAAACAATAGATTTGGCTAATTTATGGCATACATTAAAGAGTTCTACTGCCAGGTGTATACGAGTAATTTCATCTCAAAGTCACCATGTCCAAATGGGCGAATTTCGCCCCCCCCCCCCGATTGGAGCAAGTTCGCCCGAAGAAAGAAAAAAGCCATTTACTTATTCAATTATTTACTGATTCCATGAAACTAAAATAATATTAAAATATATCGACCTTCTCGATTCAGTTTTCGATATAGGATCTATTTGTGGTAGTATTAAATGAATTCATAACTTCCTTTACATGAGCTGTAGGCGCATCCGTCAAATAAAATATTCTTTAATCATCGTAAGAACAGTCAGAATTACAGTTATGGTATATGTAAGCAAACATACCATTAGCGTCTGTACATTCTTCGTGTTCCCACCTTTTACAAATAGTACAATGAATCCATTTCTCTTTTACAACTGCTGTTGGAAAGCGGCTCAACACAAACCAGGCAGAAATTTTCGTCGCTGTCTGAACCTGTTTCGGTTTGTCCGCAGGCTGATTTACTGTTTGATTTGGTATTGTTTTTCGTTAACTTTTTTATTGGTTTCTTTGCTGTTGTTTTCTGCGGCTTCTTTGCTGTTGTTTTCTGCGGCTTCTTTTGCTGTTTTTGGTTCAGTTTACGCTGTTGCTCTTCCCCGAGGGCTTCCTTATCCGGTGTATCGGTAAGAATACGAGTTTTTCTGCGTTTTCCTTTTCCAGTTACAGATTTACGCTTTGGAGCTTTTGGGTGTGGCTTTATTGATTCTGGTGAGAATGGTTGACTCTCGTTAGCAGATGTAGAAGGTGTAGAAAGGTTAGCAGATGTAGACGGTGTAGCAGAGTTGGCAGATTCAGAAGGCGTAGAATGGCAATCATTCATTGAATCTCTCGTATCTTCTGATGTTGGAGATGATGCACTTTTACCGTCGTCTGAACGATCTCTATCGGATGAATCGGCTGGGTCAAATGGAGCTTCGCATTCCATTGGTCGGTCGGTCACGTCTGCAGGCATAAAATCATCATTTGGTGAATATTTCGCTGTTGAATGGAAATATTCCAGCTTTTCTGAAGCCATTACATATGTTAGACATGGTCAATGGATCTTTCCAGAGTCTACACAAGATATTTGCTATGTCATAGATAGTTTTCCTGGATGGTTACGAAGCCAATTACTTTGAGACTATGACAGCCATGATTTCAGAGGTCCGAAGACTGAAAGGTCTAACGGCTTTAAATGGTGAGAACAATGGGGTGGAAACGACAACATTACGATGCCACCTTCTTTGGCATAATCAAGTGCTGCTATGGACAGATAAGAGTCGTGATTGTCCACCAACAAGAGCACAGGTTTATCCTTTTAAGGCTTCACATTTTTAACGAAATGCTCTAGGAACACGACGAAATTATCTGCTGTCATCCAGCCTGATTGATGGGTAGTTCCCTTTGAACCAGCTGGTGCACCATTCAAAAAATGTTCTTTGAAGTTCACACGTGGAAAGATAAGGAATGGTGGAATATTTTGACCACTTGCCGAAACTGCTGCACAAGTGACAAGTTTTTCTCTCTCCGCCGATGTCAAAGATCTCACTTGTTTAACACCTTTGTTTGGCTTCACCGCTGTGACGATTGCTGTCTCATCTACATTCCAAATCATATTTGTCCATCACCTCAGCGAGTTTTTCGAAAAACTGAGACACATTGGTTTTGTTGAAAGAAGTTACCCTCGCAATGCTCGTTGCATATGGTGTTCTCAATGACAACATTGGATTGCGCTTTAAAAATGCAGTGAACCAGTCACTCTCTGCCATTTTCATAGCACTCCAGGATGGTGGCATTTTTATGTTGAATTTTTTGGCGCAATCATACGCCAGTATACGTACTTCTCGAGGACTAAGTCCGAAATATATGGATGATACGTTCTTCAGATACATCACAATCATAGCTTCCTGATCATCACTGAACACTTGTCTGGGTTTTTGATATCCAAATGATACATTGGATATCGATTGTTCTGAATTCAGTTTCAGTGTATCACACAAACCTATTGGCTTCTGATGTGAGGTATAATTATAGTCCAATTATTGCCTTTTGAAAATAAACATTTCAGAATTAAGAAAAACATTAGAAAGAAAGTATCGATTAATTCAAATAATCCAGAAGAAAAAATACTTCTTGATGTTCAGCCAAAAGATATGCCTGTTAGAAAATTCGTTCCTGCAGTTTTTGGGGTTTTTTTTTTTTTTTTTTTTTTTTTTTTTTTTTTTTTTTTTGCTACACTTTTAAACATATTTATTTATGTTGTTAAATTAAAATGACTGAAAAAGAAAATTTTAATTTTACATTACGCCTCCGTTAATTAAGTTGTAATAATTAATCCTGAAAGTACCAGTCCGGTATTGACAACTGTAATATAGGAGTAGTTGGTGTTAATAATGTTTATTTAAATTACTAAATCAGTAAATAGATAATTTGGTGGTTTTCAGAAAATATTGAATATCTGAATTTGTAATACTTCATAAACTTGGTAAATATATACAAAAATAGAGTGCGCAAATTATTTATCCGGACAGATACTGGTCTATTTCGGGTGAAAAGCCAAAATGAGAGGTGTTGTATTTTTCGGACCATCCATTTGTTTCCCACGTTTTTTTGGGGGGGGGGGTTAACATTTAAAAAAAGAGAAAAACTCTTCATTACTTTTCTTTTTTTTAATTTTTTTTTTTTTTTTTACTGTATAATATTTAAGTATTATTTAAATTAGTGATTTTTTTTTTCATTCAAAATTGATTCACAAAGACTTTATTGTTATATCCCTTTTGTTCAAACATCACGAACATACAAGTCAAAATTAAATATATATATATACTTTATTTCCTTTGATGAAGTGAAAGGTTTCAAAAAGAAGAAAGATGTGTGATGACTGCCCAACATCAAAGGCATGTTAAAACGGAAAAATAAAATATAAAATTATTATTAAAATGTTGAAACTACAGATGCCATACATTTGTCTTTACAAGATTTGTCAGTATCTACTGATCTACTGATCTACTGTACGTGTTCAGATAGTATTTTAAATGCTTCCAACAAAAAAATATTTAGATATGGAGCAAAAACAAAACAATAAGAACAGTTAAATTGCGGCTGGGTTTTTTTCTTGTTTTTTTTTTTGTGTGTTTAGTAACCGAAACATTTACATATGTATTAACTGATCCTATATTACAAGTAGTTATCAAATTGTATCTTAAAACAGTAATATTCCCACATTTTCCCCTTAAATCAGAGCTGTAATTTTATTTCTTTAGCTACAGAGATATCTGGATAATTTTGTTACATCTAGTGTGTCATTTCACAAAATTACTTAAAAACAGTTTTCAACCCAAGATCAATGTGTGAGCTGAAACATGACCAACAGAGGTCTTTTTTCATTTCTGAAACTCAACATGTATGAATGTTGTTTCCATAAATTTATGATAAACAGAATTTCCCTATCTTAGAACAGTGTACGGTACATTTGTTTTTTATATATATATATATATATCAGAAATTAACAATACCAAAAGTAATTTCAATTATTTGTCAATGTTTATTGAAAAGAAAATATTTACATAATGTAACTTTGGCTGTGTTTCCTACAACCACTAAAAGTGGGTGATTCTAAGCCATCCTCCAAGACTTCGACTCCAGTTATGTACTTTCAACTTCTTTGTTACAAGTGTGCATGTTTCAGTTAAGAAATAATAAAAACTATACACATATAGATATCCTCTGTAAAGCACAGAAGATGAAATGATATCACTTTTTCTTATAGTGGTGAAAAATCACAGCTTGATCTGCCATTAAAAACACAGTAATTGTTTACAAGTTTATATTTCTGAAAGGAATAATCAGAAACAGCCTGTCATCAGTAAGGTACTGGAAGAGATTTCACTTCATCGACTGCTTCGTCATAGATTTCTTTATAATCTTCATGAGCTTTCACAAGAACCATACATGTCTGACGTTTAGATCCACAAGCAGAGCCCAAATCCTGAAAAATAAAAATAAAATTAATAAAAATAATAAAGAATATATAATTCATGAATATAGCCTTGAATAAAATACATATGTGAAAACCACACACTTTATAACAAACTTCATTACTGACAAACTTATTTTGAATTCCAGTTATTCAAGTTCCTACTCGAACTGGAATAATGATACTAATATCACAACAATAATTGTTTATAGATATAAAATTTTCAGTGAAATGTTTCATAGATACTGTCCAATTTATTACAGGAATAAAAAAGATATATTATAATTTAGTAAATTTTGTGTCTTTTGTACTTCATTAAAATATACCTAACAAAGAGAAAAAGTATTTTTGTTTTTAAAATAAATTATTCTACCATCATTTATTCCTTGCAATAAACTAGTTGGGAAAAGATCAATTGATAACTAGGAACACTGACAATCTTACATCTTTAGAAGGAACATAGCAATAAGGAATGTTGGCCTCCTCACATACAAGTGGCATATGACATATTACTTCCACAGGACTAACATCTCCAGCTATAACAATCAGTCTGTAATAGAAATTATTTAATTAATGTGTGTGTGTGTGTGCACGCATATATATAGATCTGTGCATGCATATATGTATATTATATTCCTAATTAGTTTGTATACCAGTTAACAAAACTGTTTTAAAAAAAACCCAAAAACTGAATTTATGGAAGTTTAATTACTTTCAATTTATCAGATAATTTAAATTTTGTTTTTACTTCAAGTAGTTTTAACAATGCAAAAAATATAAATAAATAAATAGAATAAAAAATGTTAATTTTAATTGAGAAATTTTGTAAATGACAAAATTATGTGAATAAATTAATGTATACAATTACCCAATTATAAATATTAGTACTCAAATTAGTATGAGATGTGTGTTTTATAAATTGATATGCATTATGATTATAATTATTTTAAAAATTGTTCTTACCCTTTTTCACCTTTTCGGACATATTTTTGTACTTCTCGAACACCTTTCCGTAACTGATTCTGTTTCCCCGCTGAAAACCAACCAAAAAGACTTTAAATATATAATATGCTATAATTTTTTCAAAATTGTATAAAAGGTTTACTTTCAATACTATATTGGAGCAGATAGCAGATTTTGACCTATTTTCAATGAAATGAACATTAATTAAACAACGTTCTACTGAGTACCTACCTTTTTTAATAGTTTTATATAACCGCTTAGTTAATTTTCTCGGTGCAAGTGGTTGTGCTATAGCACACAAGTACTTTGATTTTTGTTCCCAGGTGTCTTCTTTCTCTGTGTCATCGCCACCCTCTGATTTTCTTTTATCTTTTTTCATTTTACCCATTAGTTTTTATTCCCACGTGTTTCGAGCCAAAACCAGTGTCTCACCAAAATAAAATAAGACCGGAAACTAATGAAATCCGTTGTCGAAAAATATTCCGAAACGAAATAACGAATCTTGAATTATAATTTCTTCGCAGTATTTGTGAAATAACATACAACTGAGACATGGTACCTCCTGTAACCAAATCATGAAATAAAATCATGTATATGTATGTATGTATGTATGTATGTATGTATGTATATCATTGTATACGTAATGAATGTTTGCATGTATGTATCAATTGACGGATGAAAGTATGTATATGATTATATACTATAGAGTATACTGTATAGTATACTGTTTATTATTATTATTATTTTGAAACATATTTCAGTTTAATTTATACATAGTAACAATATTATAAATAACTTCCTTACTTCTGAAATAACTATCGATGATCTAAAACCTAAAGTGAAGGTAAAATGTTTAATAAATAAAAAAAAAGGTGTGATAATCGGTGTAACATTCAACCAGCCAGAAACCTAGGAACGATAAGAAAGGTGGTTTAGTTGTCTGTTCATTACAAAACTTTTCAAGATTATTCCACCTCTCCAGCACTGAAGTAACCGAAATTAAAACTTTTAGTTCAACTGAAAAGTGAAAATTATTATTATTATTATTATTATTATTATTATTATTATTATTATTATTTTACGTTATTTTAATAATTTGAATTTGTGTAATTTTTAATCCTTTTCCATAAGTTTGTTAAGAACAACATTTATATAAACCGTAACTTCTGCAAGTGTGAAAATAAATGCAATTTGTAGATGAACTGCCTCCCATGCAAATGGACGGATTCAGTGATATTATGCCACCTGAGGTTTGTAATTTTACATATATTACATGTATAAATGGATGATACACCTAAATGCATATTTATATAATGATAACATTATTTCATGCTTTGATTATACATTATTTTGTATCGCTGTGCATACATGTACAAAATCAAAATGGCCGCCATGCCTTGTCGAAGCAATAATCGGACAAAATTTGTTAATTTCTGGTGATTTATAGATCGTGGACTTTATGATGTGGTTAAACTTAAACAAAAATTTCTTATCTCATTGTTGTATAATTATTGTATCTTTTGTTTACGTAGACAATGAATAAACAAAACAACAATGACACAGTGAACCCGTACCTACCATAATCATTGAAAAATCAATTGATCAGTTTAGTTTACAGTATTTGATGGAGGAGGGAAAGAAAGCAGCGTTTTTTGTTTTTTAAGTTGTTGTTTTTTTCTTCTGCATGTTATTTATGCTAAATGGTAAAAGCAGAATACATGATAATGAAGAGATTTGTCCTTTGAAAATATACTCGGTAAAAAAAGAATATTAAGTAGTAAGTGCCACACTTTCATTGAGTTGGAGATACTGTGCTAATCAAGTAGTGATCAACAAATGTAACAAAAACAGAAAAAAAGTTGACACTTGATAACAGAGATGGTATTGCTTATTTTGAAATTAAAATTGTGTTGAACAAGCTGAATTTTATTTATTTACTTACATGTACATGTAAAAGTATTTCAAATATTAATTGTTTTACATTGAGAAATTATCCCTTGTTCTTTGGGATATTTGATTTGTTAACAATAGTTAGTTCACTGACCAGTAGATAGACAAATGTTCAATCAGATTAAAATGTATATGTATATATATATATATATATATATATATATATATATATACACATACATATTTAAATAATAAAATAAAATTTATTTCACTGAACACTGCAGACAAACTTTGGCACAGAATGAAGAGAATGATATTTAAATTTATCTACAGTTTTCTCATTAAAAATTTTTAATTTTTGTGTTAAAAGAAGTAAAAATATTCAACAGAGAAAGTGACATGTAATTTTTTCACATATTCTTTTTGTAGAATGTGTCAAAATGTTAACCATATATTTGTTTCCTGTTTGACAACAAACTATTTTACTGTTTAATTATGTCTGTTATATTTTGTTATATTTTAGGATGTACAGCTTGCCAAGAAACTGAAAATGGATTATGGTAGGTTCAATTTTATCATTTTTCTATTCAAACTGTAAAAAGCAACACTGGCATTGAACGTATTTTTTTTAGAAAATTATTCACAAAATGTTTTTGAAATTTTTAATGCTGTTGGCATAACTTATTTAGAAAATCTCTATATATAAAATATAAAACATAAATTCTGAAATGATGACAGTTGCGATTTGCTACTCATTAAACTTCTGAATTGAAACTTGATAAGATGTAAATGAAATTATTTTTTTTCCCATCTTTTTAACATATGTCCATTCCAGTGTTGTTTTTCATAGTTTGTTCAGTTTTGTTCTGTTCATGTTATATTTTTTTAATTATTTTCAAAATGTGTTAATTTTCAATAAAAAAAAGCAAAAAACCAACAACATACCAGAAGTGTTTTGTATTGCTTAGAATAACATTCAGAGACTGCTTTATTCACATTTGTATAGCATTTTGTAACATGTTTTTAGATATCTTTAAACCATTTTTGTATATATACATGTTTTGTATTGTCTTGTCAGTAAGCTTAAGTTCTTTTTATTGTAACAATTTTATTCCTACAATACCAGTTTGGTCTTAGTTTTTCTTTTCAGATGACCTTAATGCGTTGCTTGATCAAAATTTGAACACCAGTGACCTTGTATTGGGTTTTGCATCCTTTGTAGGTATTTCACTGAAAAATCTGTGTTCAGTGGAGAAATGTAGATGTTATTTCTGTTGTTAACATGCTGCATAATGGTCAATATTTTTTTGGCATTTGTTAACATAAAGGTTACCAAAACAGATGTACATGGTTATTGTGTTAATATTATATGTTGTCAGAGAAAGTTGTACTAATATGAATTTAGTATCAAAGAACTCAAAATAATGGGAATTAAAATAAATCATTAGATACATTTTTTGTTTTTTTATTTATTTATTTATTTATTTTTTGCTTTATTTGAGAGAAATATGTTATAGTTGTTTTCTGTGTGTGTGCATTATTCAAATTGCTATCTTACTCGTAGTGTACAATTTGTAATCAGTCACTTTCCATGATTAGATTATAATCTATATGCATTTTTTCTTTGTTATGTCATCTCCAGGAAAAACATCATTGCAAGAAAGCATCAACAAACATGAAGATATCAAATGTCAACAGAATTCTCTGCTTGCCATATGATCAGCTTCATTTTTATTTTATACATATATTTGTATCATTTTCTTTCTTTAGTTGTAAATGAGATATTTTAAAAACAGTTTTCCATTTATTGATGAACTTAAAATTTATTTAGCCATAAATTGTGCTATAATTAGCTTCTATGTACATGTTTGCTAATGTTTAGAATGTACTTCTAGTGGTGCAGTCATAAAGCTTAAGTACTTTCAGTCAACATTTTAACTACTATGAAGATGTTAATCATTGCTAAGTTTAAATGATGTAAAGATTTACAGACACTTTTATTTTTATTTCTTGTATAATTTGGGCATCACTTTTTGATAGAAATCAGATCACAAAAAAGATACATGTACATTCCAGTCTTTTATTTTATTATTATTTATATATATATATATTTCTATGCAAGATGTCATAATCGTAATAATGAATCCACAATAATAAACCGATGAATTTTTTTAATATATTTAAAATTACTGGGTCTGAGACTTGAACAATTGTAATGTTAGCAACACAGCATTTTTGATGCACATCATCATTTTGCTATAAGAAAATGCAATACAATTTTTTTTATCAACCAGACCTGCTTACTACAATTAAGTGGTATCAGAAATATATATTTTGGAATTTTGTATGCTACAACCCACCAATCTAATCTTTCTACAATATAGTACACTACTAAATAAGAAAGAAAAAAGGCAGCTCTCATTATTTTTTTTATATAAATTGTAAATTCTGATTAAAAGAATAAACAATGTATTTAGGCTATTATTTGGCACCACAGTTAATGTTTATTCTGTTGTGTAGATGCTTATCATTTGAAAGCTTATGTAAAATTGTACTGATTTAAAATAAAAAGAAGAATTAATAATTTCCTTACTGCTTCATCTTCTTAACTTACTGATGATGTTTCTGCTGTTTGAAAAAGACAAAATAAAAAAATAATATTCACTGATAGCAGTGGTATCCATTTTTTCTTCTTCTTCAGAAATTAAATAATTTTATAACATTTAGTTCCTAAAATAAGTGATTGAGATATTGATTTATTTTTATTTTTTTAATATAATATGATTTGGAAGTTTTTATATATATATTTTTTTCATTAAAATAAGTGATTGAGACATTGATGTATTTATTTTTTTAATATAATATATGTTGGAAGTCTTTTTTTTGTTTTCATTTTAATATGATTAGGAAGTTTTTATATATTTTTTTTCATTTTAATATAATCTTTTTTTTTTTTTTTTCTTTTTTTTTTTTTTTTTTCCTGTCTGTATTTTTATAGGAATTCTAATGATCTTCGTGCTGTTGAGTGAAGCAGAAACAGTCAACTGTATACAGCTGAAATTTCCAGAAATTTTAGTGTGAATTAGCTTTACATTTAATTGAAATTTAAACAAAATATATAGAAAAAGATACCATAAAAACTTGTTTGTTTTTAATGTTGATTGGTATTAATTAAAAATTGAAATGGGTCATTTTATTCAAGAAAAATCAATATCTTAACTAATTTTATATGGCATGAAATATGCATTTTTGATATAGCCACTACACTACTGTTTCTGAATTTAATATTATAAACAGAATAATAAGTTACATTTTGGGGATGGGTCTAGTGTTCATATTGTACTGGAGGATCCATGTTTTTAACTTTTTATAATAAAACCCCTGATTAAGTTAAAATCAATCTATAGCATTTAAGCAGTAAAACACCCTGTGAAATTTTGTTATATGCGACACAATTTCAAATGGAAATTATTTGCACCTTGCTGTCCTTGGATTTTATGTTCTTTTTCCTCTGCAACTAATCTTAAGCATAAATCACAAATACAGCATTAAGTATACTGATTGATTATTAAGCATGTTGTATATGCCACAGCATCCTAAATTCAAAAGATTTTTCTTTTCTTGTCTGTATTTTTACAGTGAAGCACATCATCTCTAACATGACCCTTGGTGGAGAAATATGCAAAGCCGATAATGTTTGCTGCTGTTACTCTGGAAGAATAAATTTTGTTTTATTTGATTAGTAACAGAACTGTTGTTTACTTTTTCTCTTAAAAGGAACAAACCTGTAATACTGATTGTTAGTAATTAGAAATAATTATAATAAAAACTGTCAAATGGTGTATATGTTTTTTCTTTATAATTTTTTTTCCTTTTTCATCTTTTATTTTTATTTTTTTTCAAAGTTAGATTATTTCAGTATAATAAATTTTAAGTTTAATTTCAACATACACTGCTCAAAACTAAAACTTAAATCTAGTTTAAAATTTCTCTTTTTTTTTTTTTTTTTTTTATTCTTTTTTTTCCAGGTTCATCTTAATCAATTCACAAGTTGATATCTGAAGCAAAAGTGACACAAGAATACTCCCAAGATTGCTATTTCCAGTTAACAAACTGGAAATTTATTTTTACTAATCTTTCTGGGAGAAACTATTTTAATTTTAATTTTTTTATTTATTTATTTATTTATTTATTTTTTACAAATAACATTAAAATTAGTTTTAGTTTTTTTTTTCTTTTTCTAAGAGGTCTAAATAGAAGATAAACTGTCCTAAAACATTTTTCTAAGGAATTAAGAAACACTAAAAACAATTTTTTTTTTTTTTTTTTTTTGGCTTTTACTGGATAAGTAAAAATAATAATGTATTTTTCTTATTGCAGTTACAAAAATTATTAATAAAAAGTTTTTAATTTTGTGAAAACCCATTTACTTTTTTAAACAATAACAATTTGCAATTTTTGTTACTAATGGGAAACAAAATAACATACCAGAAGCATTTCCAAATATTAAATTTTTATCACTTTCAGTTATTCATATTTGTTCCCAGAACACAGCTTTATTGAGGAACACTGATATATTTCTGTCTTAAGAAAAATGTCTGGTATTTTTTTCATCTGTTGTGATAAATATAATAACATTATTTGGGGTTTTTTTTATTGATTGTATATGTTTGCTTAGTATATTGAGTTTCTGATATATTTTGGAGATAAAATTACATTTAAAATTGTTCAGCAGTTTTTTTTAGTTTCCGAATGTTGTTTGTGAGAGACTGATATTGATGTACAATTAACCTGGCACAGAAATTAATAAAAGAATTTGATTCACTTATTTAAATAGATCAATAATTAATACATTTTTTTCTGGAGAGAAAAAAATGAAAAACAAACTTGAGAGTTAATGCCCTTCAATGTGCTGTTGGAAGAAAACAATTTATCCAAGATGTTATTATTTTTTCAAAATAATCAGTATTTTCCCACTGATAAGTCATAGTTTTCTTTTGTCTCTGATTACAAAAAAGTTTCCAAAACAATTTAATCATACTTCTACTATGTCGAAGGTGTATATTACAAAATATTTCATTTATCTAAAGGAACTTACAAAATTAGAGTAAGTATTACTAATGTAAGGTATCCCTGAATACTATCACTTTAAATGTTTTGTAAAGCCCAAACATGCTAATGAAATTCCTGCACTGATCAAAGGGTAATGCATGCTTCGGATTTCACCAGAATTAATTCGGCAGAATTTAATATCATGAATTTGATTGTATATTCTGCAAGAGTTTTATTTGCAGGTGTCGGAAAGAATAAGAGGACCATTACGGTTATAAGGAATTCAGTGTAGAAACTGATTACTTACGTCTCTTTTTCTTTTCTTTTCTTTTTCTGTGTTTTTCATATGCAATGGTAGTAGAAGTGAAAAGCGTGCCTCCATAACAGACAACATGTATTTGAAGGCTTCTAGCCAAGAGAACAGGGCCAGCCCCGAAAAAGGGCTAAACAGAGGCCTTACATTCATCACTGAAGCGGTAAACAATGTTTCATAAGACTCGACTTGCACTCTTGTACTTAGTATCAGTGGGGTGGGATGGAAAGTTTTTCCCACATTTTAGAAACTTTTTTTTTTTTTTTTTAACCCATCTTTACAAGAAGTGCGGAACATCTGCTTGATGTTCAGAATTGTTTTTCAGAAAGAAGAATTGTTTTCTTTCTTGTTCATTCATTGATTTGCTGTTACATCAGGCAAAAGTTGAAATGAATACAACTGAAAAAATCTTTATCTGTATGTATATTTTGTCATATGTTGGTAAGGCATTGACTGTATTTGACATTTGTTTGTATCTATTCATACTATATGTTTAATTTTACTGTTGGTCTTGAAGTCTTGTTCTTATTTATTTTATTTTAATTGTTTTTTTATTTATTTATTTTATTTTATTTTATTTTATTTTTTTTTTTTTATTTTTTTTTTTGTATGTGTATTAAGATAACAATATATCTGACAGTTTCATTTTTCTTAATTCAGAAGACCTCATACTCCAGGCAAATCAGACTGGGCCTTTGTTGGAGGGTCCTGGTGCCAAACGAGAAATAAAGCTGTTTACACCTCCGAAGCTTTCTTCTTCCCAGCAAGATCTCATTCAGAAAGCTAAGAAGTATGCTATGGAACAGAGTATCAAAAGTGTACTGGTTCGGCAAACAATTGCACATCAACAACAGGTAAAATATTTTCCATAATATTCAACATGGCCTGTGCAGAAATAGAGACAAATTTTTGTTTTATTTGAAATAATTTGATATTAATGACTAAACTATACATATTTCTCGGTATATTTCACTTTTACAGTTTTGAAAATTTTAATTGGATTTATTTTCTCTATTTTTTTTCTTTTTTTTTTCTTAAAAATAATAATGTATTCTAACTTTGCAGATTGCATTTAAAATTCTTTAAAGTCAATTATTTTTATTTATAATTACTTGTTTTAAATGTAGTTTGAAATGTATTTTTTTGTTGTTGTTCTAAGCAGATATTACATTTATTATTGTTATTTACAGCAAATGCAGAATTTCCAAACAACTGTACAAAGACAGCAAGCTTTGGCCTTGATGTGCAGGTTTGTACACAATTTTCTCTTTTAAAGAAATGTAATCTAATAAAATCATTGATTTCTTGATCTTTTACATGTTTAATGTAAAATAGATTTTCAAATTTCTTTTCTTTTTTTTTCTTTTTTTACTTTCAGCAACCTATCATCATTCAAAACAAAGTATGACGATGAAATGTTACTGCTCCAAAACACTTAAATGCTGCCATTTTACATCTGGAGTCGTGATGTCATCGTGTACATGGTGGACTGATAGATGTATTTTTCTTAACAGCTATGGAAGAAACTTTAAAGCAGAGTGGTCCACCCTGTATGCAATTATGTCACGACTTCAGGGAAAATGTTATATTTAACAGGACCATTTTGTCATTATTAATTGAACTGCAAAAAAAGAAACCCAAATTAAACAATTTAAAAAAAACAAAAATGATCTTTTCTTCATAAATTCAAAGATAAATTTAAAGTTTTTTTTCTTGAAAGTTTAAAGTAAAAACATCCCAGATTGTAATTTTTTTTCTGTTTTCTGTGAACTAATAATAATGAGATGTATATTTTGTTTTATTTAGGATATATGTCGGCAGTATAAACTTTGAAATCAAGGAGGACACAATAAAGCAATCATTCATTCCCTTTGGACCTATCAAGAGTGTGAACTTGTCTTGGGATCCCATTACAAATAAGCACAAGGGATTTTCCTTCATTGAATATGAGGTTCCTGAAGCAGCTCAGCTTGCTCTCGAGCAGATGAATGGAGTCATGATCGGTGGTCGCAATATCAAGGTCAGTTTTTATGGCATTATCAACCTCAAAGCACTCAAAAATAATATGAATAGATTTACTTCGGCAGATTTGCCTGTGGTTTTATTTCTTATGTTTTTTTATGTCATATTGTATTTCTGCTGTCATAGATATATTGAAATTTCATCTGTTGGTTTGCTGACAGTTATGATGCAGTGTATTTATGAATGTTTTCATGTAAACTATGGAAAAGATTTTTAATATTTGTATTGAATATGGAATCTGGGAATGACTGTTTTTTTCTTTTCAGGGTGTATTTTCATTTTCCAAACAAAAACATTCTCAATTGTTTTGGGTTTTGTGGCAGGGTTGTTATTTATTTATTCTTTAATTTTTGTAAGTGGTATTCAAATTTCTATATATATTCTAGGTTGGTCGACCCAGTAACATGCCACAAGCTCAACCAATCATAGAGCAACTGGCAGAGGAAGCAAAGAACTATAACAGAATTTATGTGGCATCTATCCACAATGATTTATCAGAGTCAGACATACAGAGGTAAGCCTTTAATATGTCTTGAATTGACTTTTGATACCATTATGCTACTTATAAGTGAATAAATGATGTAAAAGTTACCATATGCATGAATCTGTTGGGAATCATTTTTCTGTGTGAAATGCCATTCTGAAACAAATAAAAATGGTAACTTGTATCTATCCTAAAGAGCTAATTATATTATTGAAATATTTTATTATTAATAAAGGTTATCAGAAATAAATTAATAAATGAATAATTTTAAAGTAAGATATAGTAATATGTTTAACCCACACAGTCTGACAGAAGCATTATTATAAAAATTAAATATGTACTATTACTGCATTATAATTATCATCAGTGGCAAGAAACAAAAGTAATCCATAATTAGTTGTTAAATGTGCCACTGTATCTGTATGAAAAATCAAGATTGCAACCATGACAAATAAAATGTATGAACAATTTTGGATACCTTGCTTTCAGTGCAAAACAAATTGCCTGTGATTAATAATATTATGGATGGAGTATTTCAGAAAATGCATATTTAATGCTTTTTATTTCAGTGTGTTTGAAGCTTTTGGCAAAATTATTTCATGTAAACTGGCTCAAGATCCAACAAAACCTGGTAAACACAAGTAAGTGGCATTTTAAATTTTATTTTACAACTGATGTTATGTTATCAATGAGAAAGTTAAATCATTAGCTATCAACTCATGATAGGTTTAAGTCTTGTGATTAAAACAAACAAAAAAATTAAAATATGAGCTAGTATGTTGAGACAGTTTTTCAGTTATTAAAGATATATACTTGTTTTTAAATCCTAACAATAATTAAATATATATTACAAAGAAGTTACAATCTGGTTATTGTGAGATTGATTTTTTAGATTAATCATAGTTGTGATCCATTAGCCATTGATGAAATTTTAAATGATTATTATTAATAATAGTGCTGAAACTTTTGTATTTATGTGTAAATCATTTGTTTTTCAGAGGTTATGGCTTCATAGAATTTGAAAATCAGCAGTCAGGATTAGATGCTGTTGCATCTATGAATCTATTTGATCTTGGAGGACAATACTTGCGTGTTGGCAGAGTATGTATTGTTTTTGTTAAATCATTTTTAATATTAATTAGTAACCAGTACCATCCTTAAGAAAAAAGTAACAAATATTTTTTGATAGGCTGTAGTGATGATTTCTTTAAACACCTATAAAAACAGTTTTATATATTATTATTTTATTTTTTACAACATTGATTATTTCAGGCAATAACACCTCCAAATGCTCTCCAGGCACCAACAGGACCCAGCAGTATGCCAACAGCATCTGCCGTTGCTGCTGCTGCTGTTACAGCAAAGATCACTGCTATGGATGCCCAACAACAAACAGCTGCAGTCCTGGTAGGTTTATTTAATACTGAAAGTATGTTCTTTCAAGACAGATCAGGTGTATTAAGAAAAATATTTATTTACTGTTTTCTAATTCTTTCTGATTTAAAATGCTAAGATATAAAAAAAAAAAAAAAAAAGGATAAATTAATTTTTTGTATTATTATTATTTACTTTGCTGTATTAATTATTATTATTTTACTTTATTTCTTTTCTTTTTTTCAAAAACAACAAAGGCTCCACCTGGTCTGGCTATGCCAACGACACTTGGAAATGGTATCCCGTCACCTCCATCACTGAAACAGTCGTCACCTGTACCTGTGCCCATACTTCCTCCACCACCAATAGCAGTACCAACACAGCTTGGCCAGCCTCCGATTTTAACACCTCTTCCAATAACAACTCCTACAATCATGCCACTGATAGCAACTACAACAGTGTCTCTTCCAGTGGCAAACTCTCTTGGTAAGTGTTTAGAGCTACTTCAGTTTATTATGATGCTATTTCTGATTTTTCATTACGGATTTTTTGGGGCAGTGGGGACTTTTTGCTCATTTTTTTTTAAGTGTATTATGTTTATCAGAATCATTTTTCTGTATGAAATTTATTTTTACCATTTTCTTAATTTCTCAGTTATTTAGATAAAAGATGTGTAAATAAATTACTAAAGGTTCATCTTTTTCTCTTTTCTTAAAAGATTTTTTTTTTTTTTATAATTATTATTATAATTTGTATGTAAAAGTAAAGGCCTTGTGTAAGCATGTGATAACTTTTATAATGTGTCTTACATTACACGTTGTATGCAAAAATATTATACTTTTTCCTTCTCCAGAGTTTATTTTTAAAAAAGGGCAGTGAATATTCTTATATATTAAATGTAGTTTTCTAATTTACATGTGTAAAAAGAAAAATAATAATAATAATAATAACAGTAATGATTAAATAATATTTTAACTAAAAGTTTAAATGTATGTATAATTTTTGTTTTTCAAAAAGCTAATGCAACAGCTATTGCAGCATCACTGTCAACTGTAAACCCAGACCAGGAAAAAGAAGCAAAAACAAATGGAACCCAGAAACAAGAAGAGGACCAGCATCAGTCTCTGGAACAGCAGGAGAGCATGAAGATCAGTGGCAGCAATGCAAGACACATGGTCATGCAGAAGTTGATGAGGCAGTCAGAGGTTAGTAGACTTTCACATATTTTAAATCTGAAATAGATCTGTATTAACCTATTTTATTAACATTAATTTTTCTGCCATGATTCATTTATTCTCATAAGACTGCCATGAATTTGTATTATTTTTTTTTATCATTAGTATAGCTAGAAGTCATCTATATGTAATTAAATAGTGTTTGGTTTCATTATTGGTTAAACATATCTTTCAAAATTAAACTAGATTTATTTCATTTTCATAAAATGTTTCACAAATATGATAGAAAATAACCATATCTACTATTCTAGTCATTAACTGGGACATAACTTTTAATATTTTTTCATTTCTTTTTAATATATATATATAAAATCTGTGATCTGGAAATACATTAATGCCTTTTAAACCATTCTAAGTAAAGAACTGCCTTCTCTGAGTTACTATTTCTTTCTCTGTAGGCTCGAGTAATGGTTCTACGAAACATGGTGGGGAAAGAAGACCTTGATGACGACCTAGAAGATGAGGTGACAGAAGAATGTGGTCGTTATGGTGTTGTTAATAGAGTTATCATATATCAAGAAAAACAGAGTGAAGATGAAGATGCGGAAGTTATTGTCAAAATATTTGTTGAATTTTCATCACAAGAAGGTGAATTTGGCATGCTTTATCTGTTTTAAACTTAAGGAGTTGTGTCTTCTAAGTACAGTAAAAACGATATAGACTGACTTAAAAGATAATTGAGATGAACAGAATTTTTATTTTTTTAATTTTTTGTCCAAAAAAATTATTTAGGTCTTTTATAAAGCAAACAAAAATTTTCTTTTTTAATACAAACTTTTGACTGATGTAAGTTTTAGATTTTTATTTGAAAACATTCATGATACAGAAAAGAAAAGAAATGATTCAGATAAATGATAAAAAGTTATTTTATGAAAATGTATTTCTGTACCATGACAGTGACATTTATTTATTTTTTTAGAATGATATTTTTTGTTTCTTTCTTTAAGAAAAAATGTATTTATTTACATTATTTACTATTTTTTTCAGCTGTTGAAAAAGCAATAAGTTCTCTGAATGGCCGTTACTTTGGTGGCAGAATAGTGCGAGCAGAGCGCTATGACCAGGATATGTTTAATGCTCAAGACCTGTCTGGTTGAATTCTTGGCCACGTTAATTGCCATTTGACATTCAGAAGAGAAAAAGTATACTGCAAAAGTGAAAGCCTTCATGTGCAAAAATTACTATTATTGTGTTCTGAGAAACTTGCGTTTAACTATTCAGTATATTTTATTCCACATGGAAATGTTATTGCTGTTTCTCTTAAATAAGACAAAAAGAAATTGGTAACTGGAAGAAAGGTGAAAAGGGGTAAGATGAAATTATTTATGTCATGTTTGACCATAATGGTTGAAAAAAGAAACATAATAATAAATAAAAGCCATGATTCAGGGATATTGATATACAGAACTTCATTAAAGCAGTTCTAAAGTTAAAAGACATACTCTAAAAACTTAATTTGAACAAAAAAAAGAATAATAAATAAACTTTTAATAAAGTTTAAAATTACCACTCTGAAGTTTTAAGTTGTTTCAGATATATATAAAAGCTAGATGTGAATAATGGTGATAAAAATAATTTTAAAAATAAAGGTGTCAATGAAAGGGTGGCTTAATATACAGTGTTTTATTATCCTTTAAAAAATATTAGGGTTACTTTTAAAAGTTTTATGTTACAATTAACCACCTAAACAAAGTTTTTATATCTTTTTCTAATTTTTTATCTTATAATTTACAGTATTGACATCTATAGAATGGTACCTGAAATTTTGCAGGTGTGCATTTCTGAAAGTAAAATAATTTTAACATCATATACATTTTGTTTGTAGGAAACATTTATGGCAGCTATTAGTTTAATAAATATTTCAGATTTATATTTCAGTAGTTCTAAATTGTGGATATATGGACAATTATCTTAACACTGTTTTTTGAAGAAAGTGAGGAAGTAATAACTAATTTGGAGAATCAGAGATTAAAATATGACACAAAACAGAAGTCACTGAAAACAGCTGAAAGTTTTCATATTTCTCTCTAAAATTTGCCCATTTTTATCAGACATTTGGAGCAGACTGGGTTTTGGGGGATTTTGTTTTTGTTGTTTTTAGTTAAGGTATATATGAAAAATGTTGATGACTTTTGGATATACGTTTAAAAGAAAGGTTTCACCATTACATTTTTCTGAGAAATTTGAAAGGGTCCATTAAATATGATCACAGAATTGTTGCTTCAGTGTTGAATGGATCTATTGTAGAACAATTTTGGTGTTGTTCATTTTATCAAAAATATAATGTTGTTTGGAATTTTAAACAAGCATTTTCAAATATCATTAGCATGAAATTTGTTTTTATTGGATTAATGTATGCTTCATGTTACCTACTAATACTTGTTATCACTACATCATTTTTAACCATTTCTCCCCTCCTCAGTTTATTCATATTGTACCATTTTAATCCCAGTGTATCTAGCAATATTAATATTATGTCATCCATATTTTGGTGGTATCTGGGCACGTTTGTTTTTCAAATTTGTTTATTATTTTATTTTTTATTTCTTTCTTGCTAAACTGGAACTAAAAATATTTAAACTTAGTATTATCTAAAAGGATTGTATGAAAATGGGTCACAAGTTTAAAAGGGATGGATACAGACTGAAATGTTGTAATAAGACATTTAATGTCATTTACTGCTTTTTGGATATCATTTAATTAAATCATTCATAAAAATATGGATATGTTAAACATGTACAAAACATTTTGTATTTGACTTCATTGACTTTTAGCATTCATTCTTGTTATATATTTCAGTTTACATGTTTCATTTTATATGTAAATGAAAGCATTTCAAGCAGTTACACATGAATGTGTTGAAATTTACTGAATTTGTTAAATATAGACGACAGTAGTCAAACTGTTGTCATCTGTATTACTGAAATCATTGTTATTGTAAATAAATATCATTATTGCATTGGCTGTTTTTTTGGTTTTACTTTTTTGCTTGCCTTAAATTATGAAATGAAGTGGGATTTATATATATATAGATATATTTAAAAAATAACCTTGCTCATTCAAGACTTTAAAAATGGTTGATTTCAGATAATGTATTATTAACATTATGTTGGGATTATGTTCTGTGAAGAGGGATTTAGACAATTGCTACTAGTATAAAGAAATTGGTGAAATGTTTATTTTTTATATTTTATTTTATTAAAGCATAGAGCATGCTATATAGATTGTGCTTTAGAAGTGCATTCAGTTCAAATAATTTTTTTGATACTGTATTAAATCGCAAATAAATAAATATATTCTTTTGAAATTTTTAAAAACTTGGATGTTAATAAAATTTAGAATTCAAAAAAATAATTCTGAAGAACAGATTCAGAATAACCTATTATTTGATCCAGTTTGCTCTTGATTTAAAAAAAATTGTTATTTAATCTTTTTAAATTTTGTTTTTATTTTATTATTTAAAACAACAACATAAAATAATGAAAATATTTAATACAGAACTAAAATAACATTCAATCTCAGAACCTTGAGCTTCGATTTTTCAGAAGATAGCTGGTTCTGGAGGGATAAACAAACACTTTGTTCACAGACTTTCATAAATCAATTTTTCTCACAACTAAAAAATTAGGAAAAATAGAAATTCTAAATATTTTGTTTAAAAATATATATACTTAACACAAATAATATCTGCTTTTATTATTTCTATAGACTTCTGTTAAAGAAAAAAAGTAAATTAAATTGTGTGCGTATGGATATATAGATATATATTCAAGAATTATGAATTCTTACTAGATAGTGGTGTTTAAGTTACATAATTCTCTTGCGACAATTAATATAAACTTGTGACTGATGTGTGGTTATGAAAAATGAGACAAAAACAAAATTATATATATAACTGGTAGACTTTTTTTTTTTCTAATGACTAACCCTGTATCCCAATAGTATGGGTTTTCTCTAACTACAAAGATAAATAGTCTGGTAATAATTCATTAATCAACATTTCACTTCATTGTATATCATGAAGAAATCTGGTTTTCCAATCCAAATGAAAAAAAATAATAATAAATAATAAAATTTGACAAAAATATTCATCTTAAAAAAGATCTCAGAAAAATGGTCATGAAAGAGAACCTGAGAGAGCAGTGTGAACTAATAATTATCATGTTTACATTTTATACCAATAAAAAATATGAAGATTGTTTGTGATCTTTCTTCTGTAAAATATGTTCACATTCTATTTTTGTGTGTATGTGTGTGTGTGTGAACATGCATGTGTGCTTGTGTGCATGCAATATACCTAAATGCATTTTTGATAAATATATTAAACATAAAACAGGAGTTCCCCTTTGTTTTTTTCTTTTTTTTTTCTTTTTTTTTTAAGATAAGGAAGTAGATATACCAGAAATGCACAAGTAGTTATCTAAAAATGTGTATATAGACTAGACTAATATAAATTAATGTAATATAAATATAAACACTGTAACTTTATAATACAATAAAAAATAACAAATAGCAAAGATCACAGAAATACAGTGAGGTAATATATAAAAGTAACAAATATTTTCATTTCATTAATAACATATAAACAAGGTTTTCATTTGGGCTTTTATATATATATACATTTTCTTTTCTTCCAAAAATTATTTATATTGCCAAGATGGAAACAATGTCAGTGTCTTAGAAACATATTTACAAAGTTCTTTTTCAACCAGTAACAGAAATATAAACTACATTTTACCGAGATACAGAAACAATACCTTTAAATGTATATTATTTACATGAAAAATACATACTGTTTGCAAAGTTTTTTTCTTTTTTTTACAGTGACTCAAAAATAAGTATTAAATGTTGCCAAGATGAACAGCATAGAAACAATACATAGAGATACATATAGTTATGGTGCCTAGATGATCACAATAGAAATAATATATATGAGATATACATATATTATTTACAAAGTTCTTGTTCCAATACTAAATCATAAACAGTGCCAAAATTATTACTGTATAAACAATAGATTTAAATACATGTTATTTACAATGTTATTTTTTAATCAGTGGCTCAATAGATAAATGGTAAATGTAAAGATGTCAACCATAGAAACAATACATATATATTATTTATAAAGTTCTTTTGTAAACAGTCAAACAGTAAATGTTGCTGAACTGATCAGCAACAGAAACAATCATTTCTATTTATTTAAGTTACCAGTAACTTAGAGTCCTAATCATTTTTACATACTTATTTTACCAGTGACTTATAAACATATTATTTACAAATTTCTTTTTAAAACAATTAGACAAACATAAATATACCACGAGATCACCACAAATAATTAGTAAGTAATATAAGTGTTTTTAGAAAGATTCCTTGTCCAAAAAGAAAAATATAAAAATAAATGGCACACATGGCCAAAATAATTATTATAGCAAATACGAAGTTTGTTCATGCACCAGTGTCTTAGAAATATAATATTTACATAACTCTGGTTAAAATATTTAATAATACAGTAACATAATCACCAAGATAATCATCACAGAAACAATAAATGTACTGAAGTACCACTGTGTTGTGAAACAGTCCTTCAAAGATAAACAGTTAATGTAGCAAACAATGAATTGTTTTTATGTGTTTTTGTCTTAGTAACATTATTTACAAAAATCTTCCTTAAATATATACTCAAGATAAATATATTCAAGAAGTCACCCCACAGAAACAGTACATTTTACTTAAGTGTCTGTTTTTAGAAACATATTATTTACAAAATTCCTGTTTAAACATTTAGAACAATGGTATATGTTGCCTAGGTGATAAATTTATTAATTTAACATTATTTATATAACTTTTATCAAAACATTTTACATACATAAAAATAAACGGTATATGTTGTCAAGATGATCACTTTAGAAACATTACATTTACTAATACAGTGGTACCTTGACTTACAAATGCCCCAACTTACGAGTTTTCCAAGTTACAAGCAGTTGCCGTGTCAATTTTTTGCTTTGAATTATGAGCCAAAATCTGTCCAGCATCCCAAGTTTTCTTCATGTGATTACCTCACCATGGTGTTGTGTTGTGCTCATATTTTGTGCAGTTTTTGCTAAATTTCCATGGATCCTAAGAAAATGAGTGCAAAGGACAGTCTGAGAAGAAGAAGAAGCAGATGATGTCCACTGAATTAGCTGGATGTGCATGTAGTCAGTTGACTTGGCTATGCAGTGCTTCTACAATATGTATCATACTGAAGCAGAAGGAGGCTATAACTCCAGCAAAAGGCATTAAAATAATTTCTAAGCTGTTGGCCTCTGTCCATGAAAAGATAGAGAAACCCTAACCATTTACACTTTATAAAACCAATTTATTTTTTTACATTCTCTTTTATTTTATTTTTATTCAGTATTTGTCATTTACAAACACATTTTTCTTATTTAAAAACATGTTACAAATTTTTGGGGTGGTTTCTGGGGGGCTGGAACAGATTAATGGTATTTCAATAAATTTCAGTTGTGAAATTGAGTTACGAGCTGAATTAAACTCGTAAGTCAAGCTACCACTGTATAAAATATCATTTACAAATTTCTTGTTTGAACATTTAGGTAAAAGACAAAATTTACCAAGACTATCACTACAGAAACAATAAATTTACTAATACAAAATATTATTTACAATGTTCCTGTTTAAACATTTAGACACACCAAGATAAATGGTATATGTTGTTAACATGATCACCACAAAGCAGTAAACTTATTAATTTAACATTATTTACAAAGTTCTTGTTGAAACATTTAGATACACCAACATAAATGGTAAATGTTGCCAAGACTATCACCACAGACCAGATGAAGTTTGTTGCTTGTCCTTGTTACCATGGCAATGCCTGTTACAGGTGCTGAACAGAAGAACTGACCAATCTGTTAAAATAAAAAGAAGTTAATAATATCATAAAGCTAGTAATTATTGTCACATTTCTAAGAAAACAAACTGAATGTTTAATTAAAGAATCTAGTTTTTAAAAATGTTTAATAAAATGTTTAACAGTCATTAAATATGCTATAAAATTAATATAGAAAGATAAAATTTTGTGGTAAAAAATATTTCATAAAAAAACTGCATTAGTCAAATATTAAATTATTTATGAATACAAGTTCATACAACTATCTGAAAATAATAGCTTCAAAAATATATAAACAAAATATGAAAATGAAAATGAAAATGAAAATGAAACAATTATGAATAAACAAAAGTAAATATTTGTTTCTAAAAACATTTAAAAATTTAATTTAGTGAAAAAAACTGATTAAAGGAACAACTAAAATTAGTAATAAAAACATTCCTATACAGAATTACAAGTCATTAAGCATTTATCAATCAAAAATGTTTTTTTATTTTTTATTTTTTTTTTTTCTGTTAATATTATGACATATTTATGAAAAGAAAAATTCTCACCTGATTAAGGTCTTTTGTCCACACTTTGATGGTTTGATCAGTGCTGGCTGTTATTAAAGTATTATCATCAACCACCACACCTGTAATACCCTCTCCATGTATCTAAAAGTACAGGTGAAAAGAAAACATGATTGAGTTTAATATCAGTTTGGAAACATGAAATATTCAATGAAAAATAACAAAAGGAATAAATTATTTCAGGATTTTTATGAAGATTAAAATAAAATAACATTTGAAGAAACTTGATGAGAATAATGTCCCTTAAATTTTGAACTAAAATCATTTCAAACCATGACAAAAGAAAATTAAAAATTAATTTAAAGAGGTTTTACTGATGGTTATATTTTCAATTAATACCTTTTGAGTAATTGAAATCTGCCCATTTTCAATCAGAGTTATTTGCCCTTCTGAGTCTCCACAAAACATTGTTTTATCCTTCTGAACAACATCTAGAATCCAGTTACTCTGTCGTTTCTGAGGTTCAGTCTCTTTGTCTATTTCTTCACTTTTAATGACGAAGTTTCCAATCATTTCTGGTTCTTTGTAACTTCCCTATGGAAGAAGAAATTACTGAATTCATTTTTTTTATTTTTTTATTTATCTTTTAAAGACAACTCAGTGTACTTTCAAGGTGCTCTTTATGTGGTGTGTTATTGAAAGGAGGAGACAAAAAATCACAAATTTATAGTGATTAGCATTTAGGAACTTTTTACCAGTAATTTCCTTTACAACCGGACTTAGATCTAAGCTTGAAAAACTGATGAGGCTTACACTGGTAAACGTCAACAGTTAATATGGTTGATGTGTAAAAAGTGAAATGAAATTATTAGAAGCTCTTCAGATAGTGAGACTCTTAATTGCAGTTTATTAAGCTTATATCAGAATCTTATCTTTGACTTTCTTCCAAAACAGGAAAGTATATATATGATAAACGAGATTTAAGTCCAAAATATTTTTGTCACACTTTTCTTACCATCACTTTTATATATTTCAGTCTGGTCTATTGAAAAAGAAACACCACTGTAATTTATTATAACATCAGTATTTTAACTACCTCATTTCAACATATGGTACTTTTCAAGATGATATTAGTTTCATTATAAAGAAAAAGCAGATCAGCAGAAGGAGGGGGTGAGAAAAAGAGTGGAGCTCAATAGGTTTATACTTCTCTGGATTCACTTAATGTTAAATATAGTTGAAGAGGAGTCCAGTTACTGTGTTTCATACATTTTTCAACAGGTCAGCAGAAAAAGGTTAGAAAAAAGATGGACACATAAGGTATACACTCTACTTAAGACTTGTATATATATATCTGAAGAGACTTACAATAAATATTTGTTCAGTATTGAGGATTAAAATGTTTCCATCAGTGTCTGCAGTCAGTAATTGGGTAGGAGTTGCTGCACTGAAAGACATTTTTGTTATCCATATTTTGTAGAACCCAGTCTTCTTTTCTCTGAATAAGAACAATAACTATCATGTGAAATAATGATATTTTAACATGAGATGATGGATGACAAGATACTTTTATTGATGAAATATTTACCTGTGAAATGTTGATTAAATATTTACCTGTGAAATGTTGATTAAATATTTACATAATGTTGATGAGATATTTTATTGCATAATGTTGATATTTTCACGTGTGATGTTGATGACATGTTTTCATGTACAGTGTTGTTGAAATGTTTTCAGTTGTAAAATACTGATAAATTTATCATGAAATAATCAAAACAAAACTTATCATTAGTAGTATAGACATCTCTATGTTATCAGTCGTAAGTATTTATGTACAAAATAAATTATTTTACTATTTACAGTAAATAAATTTCATGCATTCCTGACTGTTTTCACAGCTGTGACACCACGAGTTTGCTCTCAATTTGAGATTTCCTGTGACTAATTTTATCATTAAGACACCCCTGACTGTTTTTATACTCGAGACCATCATGAAAACATGCTGAATCTGCCAGTGAAACAAAGTTAAATAAAAGTCTGATTAAAAACAAACCTGCAGAACTGAGTCACAGGTGACTCCCGATCTGTATTCCAGACTAAAACAGACCCATCCCACTGTGCTGAGAAAAAGATCAGACCTGATTTTGATGGCAAGAATTCATTCCATGCCAAACATGTCACTGGAGTTGTTGTCACAAATGTTTTACATTTTCTGAAAAAACAAACAAAAAAACAAAATAATATAATTTATATACTGAAAGGTTTTTGCAATAAAAAGTACTTAACCCTTTGGACTCCATGTCAAACATCACTTTGCTAGTTTGAACTGTTTTAGTAGGTGGCCCTTTTGGCTTTTTTCAGTGTCAGCCACTGCCCTCTATTTGTAAACCTAAGACCTTGAAACAGTGATTTTAAAAAAGAAATCTCTAACTATTTGAAAATGAACACCATGTTAGATTTACAGCAGATAACAGAAAATAAATTCATCTGCTCAAGCATGTCACTGAAGAAAATGAACTACTATTATTAATAATTATTGATGTTTATTTATATTTTATT
This sequence comes from Chrysomallon squamiferum, assembly GCA_012295275.1. Lineage (NCBI taxonomy): Eukaryota > Metazoa > Mollusca > Gastropoda > Neomphalida > Peltospiridae > Chrysomallon > Chrysomallon squamiferum. Next base: position 11,263,262 of record CM022672.1, on the reverse strand, counting down.
ATTACTATTAATTTTGAATTATTTAATTTTTGTTATTATTATTATTATTATTTTGATCAAACACTGTTAACGTAAATCATTACACATTTTTCTTAATCACTGGCTTTTTAAAATTCAGAAACTAGTAGCAATACACATTTAATTATATGCTATTTTATTATTTCAGTCAGGCTTTCAAACTATCATCATTTGGTAATTTATACTCAGATAAGAATGTTTTAATAGATCACACTTGTACATTAATAATCTTCCTTGTTTACATATTAATTTTTGAGTTGATAGAAACATTATGCACATAATTATTCATGCAACATTAACGTGTATATTAATAATCTTCACTATTTATATATTAACGTTTGAGTTCATCTTAAAATAAAACAAATTATGCTGTGATTATTCAAATAATATAAAACCCAAACTCACTTGACAAACAAGCAGTCTTTTTTCCTGACAATATCCCAGAATATTAGAGAATTCTCGTCAGATCCTGTCACAAACTTCAACCCTTGTCGATTCAAAAATGTGGCACAGTTCACTGATTTATCATGAGCCTGAAAACAAAAACAAGAAATTAGGCAGAACTCAAATATTTAAAATAGCGAAGCAATAATAATAATAATAATAATAATAATGATGATGATGATGATAATGAATGATGATGATGATGATGATAATAATAACAACAATAACAATAATAATAATTTAATTTAAAAATAATTTAATACTTTAATTATATTCATTACAAAAATGAATTTTATAATTGTTGAAGATAGATTAATGTTAATGGACAACAAAAAATAATAATAATGGATGCATTTACAGTGTCCCAAACATTATATTTAGTGCCCTGAATATGAATGGAAGTTTAAAATATATAAAAAAAACATAAATCTATAGATCAATGATATAGGTTTTTCATAAAATAGAAACAAACCTTGAAACTGTAAACACATTGCAAGAAAGCAGAATTGTTTTCACTGTCACACCAGAGTTTTATAATTCCATCTCTGAAAGCAACACAAATATCTTGTGATATTAATAACAGTTAATAAAATAATTCTCAGAATAATGTTCATGTATGTCTCTCTAGATTTCAAAAAAATTGATTTCATCATCCTTCTTTATCAACTTGGCCTGCATGGGTTATAATTTTTCATAAAAAGCACTTATATTATTTATTTATTTATTTTTATTCATCTAATGTTAATTTTAATTTAATTTATTTTTTTATACATTTTCACATTTTCAGAATATTTTGATTAATGATTGAACAAAAATAATTTAAACAGAAATGAATACCTGCTTCCTGTAAGAACAGTGCTGCCATCTACACAGGAAACAACTAGAGTTATCTCAGCATCATGATGGTCCTTGACTTTTTCTCCAGAAAGCTCTGGAGCCCACAGCCGGACTGATTTGTCAAGAGAACAACTGACCACATTACCAGATTTGTCCGAGCTGACTGACAGGACACGGTCAGAATGACCCATTAAACTGACCAGTTCATTGGCCTGAAATAAAATAATTTAAGGATTTTTATCACAGTAGTGGTAGTGGTTGTATTAGTATTAGTTGTACTAACAGCAGTGGTTGTAGTGTGTATTTAATTTTTGTTTTCTTATTAAGTTCAAAGGATTTCATAACTGAAACATACAAACAACAAAAAGATGTTATTTCATCAAATGTTTTTTCAATGCACAATACTACCATCAAAAAAAAACAAAAATAATACTTAAATTAATAATCATCTCTCTAAAGTTAAAAAATCTTGGTTCACTTACCTGAAGTGGCAACCAAAGTCTGATCAAACCATCATCACCACATGTTGCCACGACAACCTCATCCATCTTAATAAGTGGCTTTGATGTATTTGTTTTGGGTTTTGATGCTTCTTCTTGCATTGAACTCCAATCCATTTCTTCTTCTTCTTCATCTGTAAAAATTATACACCAAACAAAAATCTAGTGTGACATTCCTTCTGTTGTACTTACATATAGATACAGTTAGAGAGAGAGAGAGACAGACAGACAGACAGACAGATTACTATAATAATGATTGATTATGTTGATTAAAATTTGTTTTGTGTGAGTTAATAATAAAAAAATACATTCATATCAAGTGTCATCTCATAAAGAAATACAGTAAAGTTAAATAAAGAAAGAAAGAAAGAAAGAAAGAAAAAGAAATATTTGTCTATAAAATAAATGTCTATAAAATAAAAATTAAATTAAATTAAATAAATAAAAAAGTAATAATAATAATAATTAATTAATTAATTAATTAATTAATTAATAACAATAACAAAAATAGGTGATATTAAAAGGTTGTAATGAACTGTATGTATGTTAATTTTAATTGTTTACTTTCAACTTCTTCTCCTCCTTTGACTTTGACAAGAATGTCACAGGAGTTGACTCTCTGTGTGTGTCCATACAGTGTGGTAATCTCTGACCCTTTGTGTGACCAAATCTTGACCGATCCATCACTACATGCCGAGACAATACAGCCATACTGAAAACAATATTATTATTAACTGTTACTGATAGGAGATACACAGACACTGAAAATATTCTTCTGAAAATTATTCTAGTATTAATATCATAGATAAATTTTAGTTTAATCTGAAAATCTATCTATATATATATAGATAGATAGATAGATATAGATATATGAAAATGTTATTCTGAAAATTATTTTGTTATTAATATGATATTATATATACATATACAACCATATTGAAAACATAATTTTCAAAATTATTTTATTAACTATTATTAACATCATAGATAGATTTTAGTTTATCTAGAAATATATAATATACTGATATATGAAAAATTATTCTGAAAATTATTTTATTAACTGTTATTAATATTAGCTATTACTGATTTTTATATTAGACATTATTGATTTATTTAATACTCAGTTTATAAAACTGTATCTTTTTTTCTGAAACCTTGTATAGCTTGAAAACTTGTCTTTAATTGCTGGGTGATCAATCATTACTATCTGTTTATGCAGCTATAATTTTCTTGACTTTTTTTAATGTTATTTTTTTATTTCATTTTATCAATATTATTATTATTATTATTATTATTATTATTATTATTATTATTATTATTATTGGGATTTGGCCTTTTTTTTTTTTTTTTTTTATAACCAGAAGTAAATTCATTTCATCTTTCAATTCATATCAACCACATTTGGGATCCCTCCCATTTTCTGAAATCTCTGATCCATCCATGACACTTTCCAGCTGTGTTTATCCATATATCATAAAACAAAAATGCTGAGTATAAATTCCCATCAAGTAATTTACAGATATTTAACAAGTGAATTCCCTGGTATGTTTTGACAGATCATAATTGTGTTCACCTGGTAGACTACTTTGTTCACAGCAGACATGTGTCCTACAAGTTTTATTTTCTCCAATCCACTCTTGACATCCCACACTTTCAAATTGAAGTCATTGGATGCAGTCACCTAAAATATTTAAAAGAAACAAACACAAATGCCTATTTGTTTTGAGATAATGCATGGACAGATATTTGACCACTGCAGTGCTTAAACATTTAGTAAAAGTGAATATTTTTTTTTTTTTTTTACTGATGTTTGTTCACAACTATTTGTGCTTTGTGAAACTTATCAGCAAACTGTATCTTCATAATCAACTGATAACATTATCATTTTGTAAAATTATCAGTCAAAATGTAGTAGAATTTAAAATATAGATATTTACTATGAAATCATATTTTGTTTTAGAAAAATCAAAATTATATACTTTGTATCTGCTAAAGAGAACTAATTTTTGTTTATCTCTCATTTTTTCTTGTTTCACAAAATATCTTCATAATACTAACCAAATATTTGGTTAAATTATATTTTTCAAATTTTATATCAAATGACACAAAGCTTTTAATATCTTTGACTGCTTTTGTTGAAACACTAACAGTTTTAAAAACATTTATCTGAATCACAAATGGTACTTACCCCACAAGTTTTACAATAAGGTCTAGAATATGTATTAGATTTCTTTTAAGTTCTACAATAAATTTCCAATTTAAAGATACAAACATGGTATAATCTAGAACACTTGACCACTAAAACAAATACTAGCAAAGTCATGTCCAATATTTTACAATCAAAACATCATAAATGTAATTTAAAAATACTTACAAGATAATCTCCAATATTTGACCATTGGCAGTCATTGATCCAGTCTGAGTGGCAAGCATGAAGAATTTTCTCAGGCTCTGGATTTGGATCCAGGTCGACAGTAAACATGTCCCAAATTATGACAGACTGACAAACAAACATTACAATTTATCAAACAGGTCTGATTAATTGTTTTTTTAAATGCAGTGAAAAATGTTTTAAATTGAAAAGAAAATTAATGTTTCTTTATTTAAAATGAAAATCATATAAAAATACCATCAATTTTTTCTTTCTTTTTTTTTCTTTGAAAATGTATGGAACAATGAAAAAAAGAGTAGCATTAAAATAAAATGAAGTATCAAGGAACATTTCAAATTTACATTTTTTAAACCTGCATCATAATGTCATGAATTAAGGTAACATAAGCTTCCATTTATCTATTGTGTACTTTTTTTATTTATACTTTACCATTCAAAATAATATTTTATCTTTTGTTACTGTACCAAAATTAAAATAAATAAATAAATAAATAAATAAATAAAACAAAATAATAAAACAAAACAAAACAAAACAAAACAAAAACTAAAGAGTATAACAGTAAATAAATAAATATAAATATTTAAAATAAATAACAATTAAAAGAATAAATTTTTAAAATAATAAATAAGGGAAAAAAAAGGAAAATGATAAATAAATTAATTAATTAAAAATAAAAAATAAATAAAAAGTTTAAATATATACATAGATAAATAAATAAATAAATGAATAACAATATTTACTGAATCTCTGCTGGCTGTAGCAAGCTTTGAGCTGTCACTGTTAAAGGTGCAGCTGGTGATAGGTCCAGTGTGGCGATTCAGTGATACCTCAGGAGTCAACCTGAAAAATTTAAATAATTCTCACTGCAAGATATTATAAATATGTACATTTTTTTAATTTTTTATATTGTTTTTAGAAAGCCCTCCAATAAACCCAGAAACATTGCTAGCCTTTTTTTAAATCAGACAATGGCAGTTATAAGTGGCCAAATTGCTCATTATTGCCAAATATTTCAAAGTTTAGTATTTACCTTTTGGATTTCAGAGCTTTTTTAGGTCCTTTGAAAATGAGACAGGTGTAATCTTCCCCAGCACTGGCCACATATTTGTCTGTGGCTGTTACACAGAGAACTGGTTTAGTGTGGCCCTCAAAACTGGCCACCTTGCTTCCTGTGTGTCCATCCAGCATCTGTGAACAGAGAAGCGAAATTAATATCAAAATCAGTTTTTCATCAGAAGTTTTAATTTTAATATATATATATATATAAAAATATTTTTTTTTATTATTATTGTTTTTTTTATTGTTACTTTTCATATTATTATTGTTATTATATTATTATTATTCTTGTTGTAGTTATTGTGGTTGTTTTTATTATTATTATCATATTATTATTGTTGTTACTGTTATCGTTATATTATTATTGTTGTTGTTGTTGTTGTTGTTGTTGTTGTTGTTGTTGTTGTTGTTGTTGTTGTTATTATGTTTTTAAAATACAACTTACCAAAACAGTACAATCATCAGACCCAGAGATGATGTATTTTCCCTTCTGGCAGTAAGTCATCGCTCTAATACAGGCACTGTTGTGTCTCACTTCTGCTAACATAATCCCTGCAAAATATAATCATGCTTCTAAAATATTTTTTATATTCTTTCTTTGCACCTTTATCATACAAAAACACTGTTAAAATTAATGTTTTTTGTTTAATTTATAAAACTGAGGCCTGATGTATTTATTGTGTACATGTGTATTTATACATCTGTTTTATACATGTGAATATTTGTGTTTTCTGTGTACCTGTGTTTATTTATGAAACTATTGTAAATGTATGTGTATTTATTTATCTGCTCTGTATTTTTTTTGTAGTCATATAGATACTATTTAAGTACATACTTATATATATATCTTTTGTGTATATATCAATTTATATTTATCTGCTGAACATGTATATGTATTCATACTTCTATAGTGTATGTATATGTATTTATCATCTATTGCAAATGTGTATGTATTTATCCAAACTATTGTGAATATATGTGTATTTTATATTTATTATGTATTTATTAGTATATATGAATCTGTTGTTAACATGTATGCAAAATGTACCTATTGAGTATATAAATATATGTATGCACCTACTGTAACGTAAGTGTATTTATGTAACTATTACAAAGATATTTGTGTCCACTGTGTATTTATGTATCTAATGCATGAGTATATGTGTATGCATATATTATGCATGTATGTATATCTGCTTATGCATGGTATACTTACTTGTTTATAGATGTTATGCATGTGAGTGTGTGCATGCAGCATGCATGAATGAATGCAATCTGCCACTGACCTGTATTAACATCAAATATGCGAGTGTGTCCATCATGAAAACCTGCAGCCACCATCTCTCCAGTAGAAGACAGAGCTACAGAAGTCACTGGACCGTTTTTCTCAGATCCCAGACAGTGCAGTGGAACTCCAAGATGGCCAGACCAGATCTGCATTAATAAAACAAATGTTTTGAAAAATAATAATAAAAAACATTAAAAAAAAAAATTAAAAGAAATTACACATTATAGCAATGTAACAGTTTGAAACCAAACAAAAATTTAAAATAGAAAAATATGAAAATATCAAATGTACTATTTTCTTTTCTATCCCATTAAAGAAAGAAATGTGCTGGGTTGAGGAATAAGTCATTGCGGTTCATAATTGATTCAAATTTATTGCAGAAAAACTTGTTGACCGTTGGGAAGAAGTGATTTTTCAGTACCTTCACTTTGTGATCATCACTGACAGTGATCAGTTCTTTGCCTGTTGGTGTGAAAATCAGTTTGTTGATTGGTAATGCATGGCCACAAATACTGCCCACCTGAAACAATAACAATATTCTGACGCATTGCAAATATTTTATAAAAATTATTCTATTTATATATATATATATATATATATATATATATATATATACGTTGATAATTCAAAAAAATTTTTTTCTGAAATTATGTATACCTTATATTTTCTTTCTTTTTTCCTTTCTTTTCTTGTGCACTGATCATTAATAAATGAGGTGGGGGGTATATTTAAAATACAGGTTGAGGATCGCTCATATGAAATTCTGAGTTCCAAATCTTTCTCAGAACAGCAGAAATAGTGATATATTACAGTTTTTGGAGTGTTTTGCATACGTAAACTTTATTTCATAAACAAAATTATTACATAAAAAATCCTGAAGTTTATTTATATAAATGGAATTCATATTTAGACTGAGATTCTATTTTAAGGTTAAAATACAAAACATTTGAAATCTGAAACACTTCTGGTCCCAAGCATTTCAGAAAAAGGATTGTCAATCTGCATATAGCTTTGGAAAATTAAACTTTGTGAAAGGTTCAGAGAAGAGTGAATAAAATTAATTCAGGATGAATGAAATAAGAGATGAACATTTAAAAAATATATATAAGACTTGGGTGAATGGCATTGCTTTATTGAAGTCAGTGTCAACAAATGAAAAAAAAAAATTACGCCATTTATAGAGAGAAGCATTTACTGCAAAAATATAATGTTTTATCCAAATTATAACCTGTTTACTTAAAAATCTGAAAAACAAACAAATAATTATTTAAATTGTATAAATTCTGAATATAGAATCATAACAGGTTTAAAAACATATAAAAATAAATGAAAGTTTAAAACAAAGAGGACTAGTAATATAAAAAAAAAAATTAAAATTTAAAAATATTACCTGAGATCCATTTGTTGCTGACCAGATTTTCACATCACCATCCATCGATGCAGAAGCAATATGGCGGCCAGATGGAGAATATGCTACATCCCTAACTGATGAACTATGGCCTCTCAATACCTGTAACATTTTAATTCACATTTGTCTTAATTAAACTGAAAATATTAATATTATATTTATTTATTTTTATAATTTTATATTTTCAAGTTTGTCTTTACATTTTCTTTACATCTGAGTATCTGCAAATTTTTATATATCTTTATCTTAATTAAACTATATATGCTAAAATAATTTAATTAATTTATTTATTTATTTTTTTTTTTTTTGAGTAGATATTCTTAATATCTGTTTTATGGACTAAGTCCTCTGAATTCGCCAAAAATTAGATTTTACATTTGTCTCTTATTAAACTGTACATAATAATATAATTTTAATGAATTTTAATGCATTTTTTATTTACAAGATAAATGAATCTACTATACTTTTAATTCCTGTAATCAAAATTTTCTAATATTTAATTATTTCTTCTTGCAGACATCCTTGGAATTTATATATAATTACATAAATTCTAACAAAATCAAATTGTCATCTGCCCATTTTCCCATTTTAGCTCTCAACTATTTTATAAGAAAATAGGATGAGATTAATTACATTAATTTCAACAAGTTAGTGACAGAGCTTATTTACAACATTTTTTTATAAAATAAATAATCATTGTTAAATAAAATCTTATAGCATAATTTAAAAAATAAATGAATTGGAAATAGATTAAAACAATTTTTTTTTTTTTTTTTTTTTTTTTTTTTAAATACATAAAAAATAAAATCTTACAGCTTTTCTAGTTCTGTGGAAAATATCCCAGATTTTGATTGTTGAGTCCCAGCAGCCAGTTGCTATGAGTTGACCTTCAGGATGGAAGTCCACAGCATTAACAGGGCTAGATATAAATAAAAAAAATAATTTATAATTTAATACTATCATTCTGGCGATGCAGAAACTTTAGTACAACTAGATGAAATTCTACTCTATTAAGAAGTCTCAAAACTATAAATAAAATTTATAATATCCAAATGTTACTGTATTTAATAATACCACTCTTCTTATGTAGGAAACTTAAAGAACAAAGAAATGAACTCTAAAAGCCAAAAATCAGCTACTGTAAATGGGTTTCAAATATTTTTAATTCAGAAAATTATTTATCTTTTGGAACACAACATTTGATACTTTTACTACAGAAACATTATCTCTGCTAGCATAATAAAAAGCCACAACCACATACTTAACAATACTAATAGATAACAACATCACAATATATATATATATGTCATACAAATCTCTCCTTCAGGAAGATAAGAGGGATGTATCTGCACCATTAACTTGGACTCTGAATTTTGCAGAATCTTAATTCATCATACCAAACTGTAGAAAACAAACATTTACCTTCCTGCAGACAGAGAGCAAATGGCAGCTCCTGTGTTGGTGTTCCAGATTTTGATCTGGCAATCCCAGCCAGCTGAGGCAACCAGACTTCCTGTAGAATCTGAGGCACACGAGTTAACTCGACGTTGATGTTCTTTCAGAACAGCAATTCTGAAATATGTTTAATAATATATAATAAAAAATAAAATAAAAAAATTCAGGTGCTGTGGAAATACACCTGTTCATTGTTGTGGGCTTTTCTGTTAGATAGTTTTTTTCTTTCTGATTTGTTTACTAAATTTTTTTTTTTTTTTTCTGTTACACTTGTTTGCTTGGAGAGTTTTTGTTCAATATTTGTTGTTTTTTTAGTTTGATTCTTAGATCTCTTTAGTGTTTATTATTGTTATTATTGTTATTTTTTTATTATTATTTTTTTTTTTTTTAACAGAAGAAATAAAATACATTAATGATAATTAAATGCATTCTGAATAAGAATATCAATTTAAAAATGTAGTTAGTATTTCCTTAGTGTATATGAAATAGTTATAATACATAAAAATGCATTTAATTTACAGAAGTTTAAATTACATATGTATTGTGGTATGTTCTAGTATTGTGTCGTATGTTGTGATGTAACATAATGTGTTATAGTATGTTTGTGGTCAATTTGAATATTTCATGTTAAATTCTTTATATTTGTGAAGTTAAAATTTTGATATCAACTTTAAAGTCTGTTATATTTTTATTTTTCATCTTGTACAACAACTTTAAACAAAATATCTCAGAAAGCAAAAAAATCTTTTTTTTACCTGTGGCCATCTTCTACATTCCACAGACTGAGTGTATTGTCTACTGAGGCACTACACAATGTTCCTTTTCCAGCAAAACACACATCAGATATAGCATCAGCATGTCCATGTAATGTTTTCACTAACTGAAATGTTTTATAAAATACATAGATATAGCATCAGCATGTCCATGTAATGTTTTCACTAACTGAAATGTTTTATAAAACACACATCAGATATAGCATCAGCATGTTCATGTAATGTTTTCACTAACTGAAATGTTTAATAAAATACATAGATATAGCATCAGCATGTCCATGTAATGTTTTCACTAACTGAAATGTTTTATAAAACACACATCAGATATAGCATCAGCATGTTCATGTAATGTTTTCACTAACTGAAATGTTTTATAAAATACATAGATACAGCATCAGCATGTTCATGTAATGTTTTCACTAACTGAAATGTTTAATAAAATACATAGATATAGCATCAGCATGTCCATGTAATGTTTTCACTAACAGAAATATTTTATAAAACACATCAGATATAGCATCAGCATGTCCATATGTTTTCACTAACAGAAATATTTTATAAAAATCACAGATATAGCATCAGCATGTCCATATAATGTTTTCACTAACAGAAACAGTTTATAAACTCAGTATGTGAATTAATGAATGAATATCTGTTTAATGATATCTTAACATAAATTATTAAAAGCTATTAGATATTTACAAATTGTCACTGGGACTGTTTCAAAACAATATTTAATATGAACTACATGCATTAGTTCTTTTATAATATATATCATTATATGTTTTTTTAAATTCATAGTCTGAAACATCCAAACATAAATTGCCTGGTACAGCACTGATTCTGTCAAAGCACATTCACAGACTGATATAGGACAGGCTACAACCTGTAGACATAATCATAAGTAATAATAAGTTTGTTTTGTTTGTTGTCAAGTTTTTTCTTTATGATGAATTTGGTTCATTTTTAGTTATATCCACATAATGAAGTAATTTCTGTGACATTTTAACACATCACCAGCTACTGAAATACGTAACAAAATTTAGCATAGAAAATAAAGAGAAGTGAAATATTTTGAAAATACCTTAGCTGTGTCCATGTTGTACAGTCTGACTAATCCATCCAGACTTCCTGTAGCCACATACCTGCTTTCAGGTGAAATATCTACACAGGTAGCAGGCTGAAAATTGAACAGTTACTAAAATTATTGATGGTTATATATATTATCAGTATTACCATAGAAGTGTTTAAATTTAGTTTTTTATAACTGATTGGATAAAAAAAACAATCCTAAAGGAATACTTTCTTATGCATATAATCAAAAAAGACTTAACAAAAAATATAGAATGACTTGAAAAGATGAGTAATAATTTAGTAACTAAGTCCATAATTCATTAATTAATTATAACAACGAATATCCTAAAATAATTTATTTTATTAAAAGATGACAAGAAATTATTCATAAATAAATTTACAACCCCAGATAGGTTCAGTTATTGCATTTTTTTTTTTATTTTTTTTTTTTTTTTATGAACCTTAATCTAATGATGAAGTTTAGTTTTTGCTTACCATCTGTGTGCTTGCTGTGACATTCAAATATGTGGCAGTTTTAACAAATTTCAAACAAAGTTTCTAATATTACACAAAAATACCTGCTGAAGACTGCTGATGGTCAAATAGCATGGGTCAACACTTCTGGGTTTGTTTGACCACTCCATGTATAACATATGGTCAGATATCTGTCCATTTCTGTGCAGAGTCTGGGCATCTCGAGATGGGAATGATTCTGGAGGATCATTAATTGCTTGCTGCCATGTCAGTGCAGGGTGGCTGTAAGAAGCACATAATTAAACTATATGTACCAGTTTTCCAGTATCAATTTTAAACCAACCAATATTGTCAGCTTCATTGCTTAAGATGATTATTATCGGGCAGCAGGTAGCCTACACCCACATCTAAAATGTCTGATTTCCTAGCTTCTGTGTACATTTAAGAGTTCTAAGAGTTAATATAAAAAATATTTTAATCAACATACCTTGTCAGTATATGAAGATTCCTGGATATAAAAGATTTGTATTGTTGTACTCTGGGTAAACCAAGAAATCTTGTCTGTTTCTTCTCCAGAAATCTGTTGCTGGTTGCTGAATAGAAAATATTATCTTTACTTAATTTCTTACAAAATTATATTATTATTTATTTATTTATTTATTTAAATTTTATTTAATTATCTTGTTTTATTTTTTTTTTTTTTTTTTTTAGTTCAAATATCTGAAAAGAAATAACAATAATAATTAAATAATTGATTAATAAATAAACCAACACTGGATTATTTTAAAACAAAGAAAATAAAGCTTGATATAATTAAAGAGATGGCAGTTGCATAGAAAAGATACTAATACAACTAACCGTGAATAACAAATTTTATTACTGATTCTGAATTTTAAACCTCAGAAACACTCAGATTTTTCTGAAGTAAAATTCACTGAAGAAATATGGTTTGCACTTTTAAATATCTACCTTTTGGATTAAAATCTTCCAGAATAAGGGGCATGAGACCAAGCTGACTTTTGGCATGAATAAAGTGAAGGTCACAGAGAACATCTTCAAGGTCACAGAAGTCTCCACAACAGACCTGAAACATAGTTTATGTTAGAAGACCTTTTCAAATGGAATTTATAAAATATTAGAAAGTTATTTAAGTCCTCACCACGTCAAACAATATTAATATTTTAACATTCATTTATAAATTTATTATAGTTTGTAATCACAAGCCCAGTGTTTAATTTCACACAGATAAAACACTCACTACATGATAAGGTTAACTCGAAAAAGCTTCATTTATTCTAAATTCAAGTAATAATTTAGTAACTGTTAAACGGTTCTCTGTCTTGTTCGAACAGAAATCAATGAACTTACTAAATGATAAGGTAACTCTGAAAAGGCTCTTGTGTAGTTACTTCTCCATGAACCATCTTTGTCAGGATCAGCCAGGCTGTACCAGTAACCAGCCAGTAACGTATGCAGCATCAGCTCATTGTCAGCTCCTAAACCTTTGAAATATCGGTGTCGGATTGCCGTCACAATTTCTTTATGTGCCAGACTGAGCTGTGGGTTCCTAATAGAGCAAGAGAAATTTTACACATTAAACAATTAAATATACTTGACAAAGATGCATGTTAGATGAAATTTATTGAGTGACAGAAATGATAAGACAACATTTTGTTTAATGGATGAAAACAATAATGTGAAAAAAAAAATATATATATATATATAAAAACAAAAATAAAATTTTTTTTTATTGAAGCCATCTTTGTGTTTATTTAGGAGCCATTATTTATCATCTATGTTTTTCATGTAACAAATTTTTTTTATAAATTTCTTTGTAATAAGACAAATATACATTTAATGGATACAAAAAAATAAAAAGAAGATTTTACTGAAGAAAACTTTATGTTTATTTATAGGCCAATATTTATTATCTATGTTTTTCATGTAACAAAAAATAAATAAATAAACAACAGGAGTAATTAGTAATTTGATTACTATTTATAAAGAAAAAAATATAATCTGCATATAACATTCTGAATAAGCTTTAAGTTAATATTGCTTACCAGCTTCCAGTTGGGTTTAAAAATTCTTGAATGGATCTCTTCAAATAGGAGAATGTGATAGGAGGCAGTCTTTTTACAGAAGGGGTCTCTAAATTTGTCAAGTCTTTGACTGTGAATTTGGTTCCAGCAAGTTGTTGGTGCCAAGAGAGAAGATCCCACAATTCTCCATCAAGTAAACCTGGAAATAAAATTACAAACTGTTTTTTTTTTCAAATCCTTCAACAGATCTGTTAATCATATAGATATAGATAGATAGATAGACAGATAGCTACAGACAGATATAAATATAGATAGATAGATATTGTGTATTATTTTCTCTTTTATGTGCAATTATAATGAGTATTACACCCATAACATAACAGCAAAACTATTAGTGAACTCTTAAGCATACAGCAAGTGCTAATTAAATCACAAAATATTTGAATATAAAAGCAAAGGAAAACAAGAGATAACTTTAACATATAAACAGATGTTTAAATGGGGAAAAAAAAAAATAAAATAAAATAAATAATGCATTAAATGGCAGAATAAATTACTTATTACTGATTGTTATCATGTAAAAGTTAACAGCATGAGGGAGTAAATCCATTACGATTGACATGAAAGTAAAACACCAACCTTCTCTTGCACATACAAGAAGAGACAGGGCTGTAGATACCAGAGTTTTGCCATGGTCTATCTCAAGCCTGTTCAGAACATCCTGCAGTATGGTTGGAACTGTCTGTGGCAGAGATTTAAGCTTTGTGGAAATCTTTTCAAACACTCCGAATACTCGGAGTTCCTCGCACGCCAGCTTCAAGAAAAGAGGGTTGTGTGCTTCTTTCTTACCTACCAGCAGTTTCATCTTAAATTATATTAATAAACAACCTCATTAAATTATATTACTAATGATCATATTAAATTATATTTATAACCAACCTTATTGAATTATATTATTAATGATCATTTTAAATTATATTAATAACCAACCTCATTAATTTATATTATTAATGATCATATTATATTATATTTATATCCAACCTTATTAAATTATATTATTAATGATCATATTAAATTATTTTTATATCCAACCTTATTAATGATCATATTAAATTATACTTATATCCAACCTTATTAAATTATATAATTAATAATCATTTTAATTATATTTATATCCATACTAAATGGCATTATAATCATCCATATTAAATTATGATTATAGTCATAATAAACTGCATTAATAACCATCCATATAACCAACCATATGAAATAACATAAAGATGCATTCACATGAACTTACAAACATATGCATTTAAATACACATACACACACCTGTTTGCATGAAAAATACATACACACACAGGCACACGCACATGCACAAACACATGAATGCACATGTGTGCACACACACACAAACATATACAAAAAGACAAAAACATACACCCCACAAAATACATATGCACATACCTTATATATGTGAATGACATTCAGCTATTAACAGCAATACACACATGCACACATACACACACACACACACACACACACACACACACACACACACACACACACAAATTAACCCTTAAAGGAAATGACACTAAATTTTGAAATTTGGTAAAATCACCTGATTGTTAAAAGGGGTTTCATCCAGCATCTTCCGATGAGCAGACAAATTTGTTCTGACCACATCGATTTTATCAAAAACGTCAAGGCCACCAACCACAATTTCTTTAGCTTTGAAACGTTTCAGTGACTTGTGACAACGCTCATCCACCATAACTGACACAACGAAGATGACATTCTGAAAAATTATAATAAAGTTTTAATATGACAGTAATAAACTTTACACAGATTATATGCCACTAGCATAAACATAGATAAACACACATATTACTAGATATAAATAAATACACACATACAAAAAAAAAAAACCAGGTACACCCAGGCACAGAAATTAATACAATATCACATCCAAATACTACATACACAACCACTCACATAACAAATACACATACATATAAAAAATCCATACATACACACAAGCGCACATCATAAATACACAGATAAATATATACACACACACACACACACACACAGAGACAGAGACATCAAATTCATTATTCAACAACAGTTACAATCAGCAAAGACATAAAGAAATGAGTAAAAACTGACATCTGGAACAGGTTGTGGAAGCCATTCCATGTTATAAGGCTGGTGACTTTCTTCCATCAGATCCAGTCCATCTATGACTACCAGAAGAGTCGATCCACAAATCTTGGCACTCTCAGAAAGCAGTTCAGCAAATTTAATCACAAGGTTCCTGAAAGTTTATAATTTTAATTAACAGATTTAGTGTATATTAATAAAGTTATATAAAATGTATGACCACACTTATTTGAATAGAAAAAAATAAAGAATAAATTTTCATACCAATCTTTTTTATTTTATGATAGTTCTGTATATAAAGAAAGTGAACAAAATATAAAACTGTTTTAAATACCTATATTATATTAATAATAATAATAATAACAATAATAATAATGATAAGAAGGAAAAAAATTATAACAACAATATTAAGAAGAAGAATAAGAACGATTAAAATGAGTTTTCTAAAAACAAAAGCGTAAGTGAGATTTCGATCCAAAATATACTCATGTATCAGAAATCATTTATTGTGTTTCAATTTGAAAACTCAGCATAGCTAATAAAATAAAACGACACAAACTTGTAATCTTGAGGTATCAGAGACAGGAGTCCAAACTGAGTGTTCAGTTCGTGACATAGTCGTCTCAAAGTGGCTACAATGTTTGTTGAACCTGTGGCAGCTCCCACAATGTGAACCAGAACTGATGATGCACTCACACAGTGCTGGGATTCAACATACGTGTGTACCAGGGATGACTGAATAAACAAACAAAAAAACAGGTTTTATTATTTATAAGCAGAGAGAAAGATGGAGTGGTGAGCAAGAAAGAAAGCAAGAAAAAGAGAGACTGACAGAGAATCAGTCAGATAGATATATATATATATATGGACAGATGGATGGACAGTGATAACAGACAGGGACAGAAACACTCACACATGAACACACACACTGAACAGGAAAAGCAAACAGATACTTTTAAAAGAAAGTATTCAGCAAATAAATATTTTTATTGTTATAATAAGAAATATCTTACACAGTAACAGGTTATATATATCAGAACAATAACCTCACTAAGTGTAAACTATCAAATGCCTACCACTAGTGAGGATTTTCCACAGCCAGACTTCCCAGTCAGACACAAAATGCCTGTCTTCATGTGCACCAGTTTCTTGATACATTCTTTGATCAAAGTTTTCCGACCAATGAACTGTGATTGTCGGTTATCAATGAAAGCTTGGTGTAGTTTAGATATGTGACTGTCTTCATCTAAAACAGCATCCTGAATAAGAATCATTTAAAAGTAATATTTCACAACTGCCAGTAATATAAAATGTTAAAATTGTATAGTTCATCTTGATGGCATTTCTACACTGATATTAAAAATGTTCCAACACAAAGTTTTAATGTTTATCTTTTAAATACTATAGTTTATCTTGATTGCATTTCTACTCCAAAATTAAAATGTTCGTAGATGAAATCTTGTAATTGTTTTTTAAATTCTATAGTTCATTTTGACAGTATTTCTACACCAATATTAGAAATGTTTTTTAATATTTTATAATATTTTATATATATATATTTTTGGTCCCTCTTGGTATCTTTCCTCTACCAGTATTAAAAATGTTCTAATATAAAGTCTTAAAATTGTCTTTTAAACACTTTAGTTCATCTTAGTATCATTTGTAAACAATATTAAAAATGTTCCAAAATGAAATGTTACAACTGTCCTTTAAATACTATTATTCATTTAGACATCATTTCTATACAGATATTAAATATGTTTGAACATAAAGTCTTATAAAGTTGCTGCTGTGGTTAAAATACCTCATCAGGATAGTGTTTCTGTATTGCAGTCCAGATGTTGTTGAGAACCCGCAGTCCAAATTCATCAAGGCCTGCGACTAAAGGCTTTGTATCAACAACTCCACCCCAACGACAAGGATATCTAGTAAAAATAAAAATAAATTAATATATATATGACAGTTTTGAATAAGTCAGTCAAAAAATTTAAGTATTATAATTTAATCTAAATTTTTCATCTTTTTAACTTATTTATTTAACAATAAAATTGGGTGTAATAAACCTTAATCAGAATTTTTCATTATCTTCTTTTTTTAACTTAATAATAAAACAACTAATTATGATCACTGACTAAATATTAAAAGTTTTGAAACTTTTATTTTAGAAATAAAACAGATTTTATTTAAAACTTTCAAAAATATACCATTAATTTGTATATGCATGTTCATGAATTTTATGTTTGTATTTCTTGTAAACAATGACTATTAAAAATGTAATGCTAAGCATACCCATCAAAGACTTCTAAACTACTTTTTCGTACACATCATCTTTTAGTCTGTTTAGCCTCTTTCCACTGGCCTCATTCTCAGAAAGGAAATCAGACTGGAACTCTTTTGGAACATCCCTGGTAATTATATTCACCAAAATGTGAGATCAACAAAAATAAACACTAATCTATTCAAGAAAATCTTAAAGTGAATTTTTTCAATAATTTGGTTTACTGTTCTACAACTAAAAAAAAAAAAAAAAAAATAAAAAATAAAAAATAAATAAATAAATAAACAAATCTCATATCACAAATACTGTGTGAAATAATTATGAGAGTTCATGGAATAATCTGGTTAATTATCAGATTTATATATTATCTGGTGCACAATTATATATTGATCTTTCAGTAAATAAAAAATGTATAATTTTATAATTAATAGAAAAGCACAGTATTTGGTTTTACTTTCTGCTTATGTTTTCAATCCATATGGCTACAAATTTGTGAATTATCATGCATAATATTATTAAAGCCAGCTGCGAATCATATGCACCACACTGTTGTAAAAATCAAGTTTTCTTTTTCTTTTATGAGTGCTAAATTTTAAAAGGTTAGCAGTTTTTAATAAATGCATTCATTATTGTTATGGATTACTTATTGTTCTAAAAATCTAGAAGAGCTCACTGCACAGGGATTGTATAAAGCCTACTTTTCAAAAGAACTGTCTCTGATGTAAAAGAAAGCTTTGTCTTGAACATCCTCAGATCTGGACAGTGCTGCAAAGTACATCTCCAGTTCTGTCACTGAAGCACCAGGAGTGTACTCCTTCATCCAGTCAAATTCGGGTGTGTCTGGGACAGTATACTTGTCAGGTACAAAGCCATAACGATTGCCAAGGATGCCAATGAAGAACTGACATTTGGATACTTCCTGGAGACACAGTTCTAATGTTCTGAAAATGTAATAACAGCAACAGTGAAAAAACAACCTGTGTAACAGAATTCAGTATAAGTATGATAGAACAACTAGTGTAAGTAAGATAGAACAACAAGTTTAAGTAGGATAGAACAACTAGTATAAGTACAATACAACAACTAGTGTAAGTAGGGCAGAACAACTAGTTTAAGTAGGAAAGAACAACTAATATAAGTAGGATAGAACAACTAGTGTAATTATGACAGAACAAGTAGTGTAAGTAGGATAAAACAACTAGTGTTAGTAGGATTGAACAACTAGTATAACGATGATAGAAAAACTAGTGTATGTTTGATAGAACAACTCGGTACAAGGATAACAGAACAATGAAGGTGTTTAAGTCAATATTGGAAAATTTAATGTTAAGCAGTTAGTAATGACAAAACAAACAAGATGAAAGGAAAATAAATTATTTTAAAATGTTTTAAGGTTAATTAAAATAAAATATACAGAAGAGCTTCTGCCAATATTAAGGTCTTTATTTCTAACCTAATAATTAAAACAGATATCATAACCAAATCAGTAATGAAAAAAAAAAAAAAAAATTATTTTCTATTTGCTTAAAACAACTGTAATAAAATTAGAACTGGCATGAAACTGCCATTCATTAATATATTTTTATCTTAAAACCATATTTTTTTTTGGTATGTTTTTTTTTAATATTTTTTCTCTCTCTTTGAAATAAATATATTTTTTTAAACTTGGACAAAATATTAATTGAATAGTGACCTATTTTCCCTTGTCTGTTCTTCTGTTACTCCCCACCTCAGGTCAACCTCATACACATTGATGAAGTGTTTCTGAGCCAGTGCTCTAAGTTCTGGAAAAACAAAGCGAGTGAGGAGATCTCGTTCACCATGCATGTCTCTGAATGTTGATGAGATAAACACCCGGACTGCACGCCACCTAAAACAATATTAACATCAATGATTAATGCTCCAAATATGAGAATGTTCTGGAGTTTTTGTTTTAACATTAATTGTTATTGCTTAAAAATGAGGACTGTTGTAGTTTTTTGTTGTTTTGGGTGGGTTTTGGGGGAATTGGTTAATTTTTTTTTTTTTTTTTTTTTTTATTAAATTGAATAATGATAACAAAAGATCAAAACCTGTTCCAGCTACTCAAAATCCTTTTTGTATATATTAGCACTAAAAATTAAAATTAATATAAATGTTCTTTTCTTCTTTTTTTAAAATAAATATATGTTTACACTGTTAAAGGTATTTTAAAAATACTGTTTGAAAAAAAAGAATTTTATCACTTTCAGGTAATTCTTTTAGGAAAACAAAAACATTTCATTTCTATAACTGATTAACCATCATCCATTTATTAAGAATACTGATCAAAAAACAACAAAATATTGTCTCAGAATATCTTAGCAAAAACAGTGTATAATATTACTCTGAAGCAAAGATGTGTTGTTACGATATATAATGTTAATTCCATGTAACAGAAAATTATGACATACATAAGATTTATATATATATATATATATATATATATATCTTTATGTTATAAAAGTGCTGTTAGATGTTGAGAACATTTTATCTATAATACTTGGGACTGGAAGTGTTTCTATTTCAGAATATAAGAAGATAGCCTGAGAATAGGATCTAAGTCTAAATATCAGTTCCATTTATACTTAATATATAGCATATACAAATAGCACTCAACATTTTTAATATAATATTTTTTGATTATTTTGTACATAAAATAAATTTGTATGTATGCAAAACCATCCAAAAATTAAGATACCACCATTTCTGCTGCTTGGTAAACATTTCAGATTTCAGAATTTCAAATAAAGGATCTTCAAAATGCACTATGATTTAAAACAAATTACTATCTGTAGGAACCTCAATAACATTAAATTAAAATTATAATAAGACATTTAATAATTTCTGTAACTGCTAATAACCTGGGAGTTGGTACAGTCAAGGGAAGTAATCTGGCTGGTGCAGTTTTCACTGGAGGTTTTGGAATGTGCTGCAGAGCATGGACAGGCAAAGGTTTCAAGTTAAATGCTTCATTGATCTTTTCCACGTGCATCAGCTGTCCACCATCTCCCCTCTCAGCAATGAATCTATGAAGCATGAAATATATTAATAGAGCATAAACAAGTTTACAGTACTTTCAATATTAAATTAAAAACAAATAACAAGGCAGATAATAAATTGGTTATCTGGTGAAATAAAACTGATTTTATACGTAACTTTATTAATCAGAAGTTTGTTAATCCTTTCTTTGCAGATGTGGGTCATATTCACAAAATTTTCAATCCTAAACCTAATCCTAGTCCTAATGTTTACAATTTTATCCAGCATAATTCCTCAGTCAGTGTTCATTAAACGTTTCGTTCTTGCTTGAGATACACAATTTAAAAATCATTTTATTTACTAATTTTGTATTAATGTAATATATTTCCTTTATAATAAAACAATATTTATATCTTAACACAAATATGAAATTCTTAGAAATATACCTAAGTATCTGATCACTGTATCCTGAAATATAGATGTCATTGTTATGTTCTGGTTTGATGCTCTCAGTAAATCTAAAAAAAAGACAATCATGTATAAAATATAAACATATTTTTTACAGCAACAAAATATCTTGTTATTTTAAAATTATATAGGATTTCTAAATTTAAAAAAATATATATATACCATTACTCTTATTTTGTTAAATTTTTATTTATTTATTATTATTGTCATTATTATTATTATTATTATTATTATTATTATTATTATTATTATTATTTTATTTTTTATTTTTTATTATTTATTTTTTATTTTTTATTATTTTTTATTGTAATTGTTATCATTATTATTGATATATGGAAATGAAACTAAATAAAATCTCAATTTAACAAGGAGTTTATTAATTACTTCTTCAAAATGCATTCATTTATCTTATTTCTTTCAAAAGGGATTAATGAGTATTGCATTTATAATGGTTTTAAAAAAACATTATAACAAAATGTTCTGGCCCTGGATAGTTATGCTGTGTGTGACTTAGATAAAATTCATGACAATATCTAAATAATTAGACAAGACATGGCAGCCAAAGTTATTTTTAATACTAACCCACAGTTTCTGCCTGCAAAAGACACACTGACATACAACATGTTGGGATTGACAATTCTGCGATATACTTTGAGGAAATCTGACATCACTCGACCTTTTGCAGTGTCTGGGTTCAGTCCTCCACTGAGAATAATCAAATTATCCACCTGATAAAAGGATTTGCAATATTTAGTTTTCTCTCAAACCATATTTAATTAAATACTCCATAACATATATACATGAAATTCTAGCAATGTTTTTTTTTACATAGTCTGGTTAAGCAAATATATACTAATTACAAACTCAGTTATATATTTATCATATTTATTTAAATTTGAAAATAAACATATATATATGATTAATTTATGATATTTTGTTCACTTTAAAATTAAACAAATATATACAATATCAAACTGAATTACTTTTATTATATTCTGTCAATTTTAAATGATTAACAAATAAGTACCAGTTTCAAACTCAATTATATTTATTACATTTTGTCAGTTGTACAATAAATAAACACACATTTCAAAAAGAGATTTAAAAAGCTGATCCAGTGGAATACGTACCTATATAAGGAATTCTTTTATTTATTTGACTATAAATGTAAAGCTAAGTTTGACCATTTCAAACAAGTCCTAAGTCACCTATAACAATAACTCAACATACCTAATGAGGAGAGTTTATGTTATGTATCATATCTTTAGCTAGCACTAAAACCACAAAGCTGTAGCTCTCTGTGTCTGTCATTACGTAGCATCTTACCTGAATTCTGTCTCTGAGTACATCGACAAGAATCTGGTAAGGAACTCCTTGGAACAATTCTTTTTTGTTGCCTCGCTGAAATAAATATAACATTGTTTAATTTTCAGACATGTGAATCTGTGATAGATGGGACTGAACTGGATCAAATTGATCCTTTTTGTGGTCTCTTGGAATTAAATAAAATTCTTTTAGGGATTATACTCTTACAGATTTATGATTTAAGAGACTGAATTTGATCCAGCTTATATTTTTTGATGCATTTCTGAAAAAAATATTATTTGGTTTGTTTTACACTAGTAATTACAAAATGTTTGAACCAAATATAATATACCTGTCTGATGTACATAAAATTTTACGATCAAAAAGGTTGGTTGGAAAGGAACAATATTTATTAAATTAATAATAAGATAAAAAACAAAAACAAAAAATTGCAGTAAAATTTATTAATAATTATAATTAAGAAATAAACTTACCATGTGCAATGGTGTGTTTAAAACAGTGTCCATGTTATCCAGTATTGTTCCTTTGGTGATGTCAATGCTGGCAAAGTTTTCATGATCATACACAATCAGCTCACATTCTTCACAGGAATATTTGCACATCAAACCAAGCAAGACTGCAACTTCTTTCATCTGAAAATTTATTATACCACATCTTAAAGTATTGGATTTGATTTTAAATAATAATAGACTAATAATTAAAATTCATAATCAGCAAATAATTAAAATGTTTTAGTTGTTTTAAAGATGTAGATTTATTAAAAATTGTAAGAAAAATATTTTATGTACTCAAAATAAAAAGTACTCTAAAGCAATCTAATGATTAAAATCAATAATTTTAGAATTAAAAAAAATAAAACAGTTTTATTTGACATTCACTTAAAATAATAAGATCAAAATAGAAAAACTGTACAGTACCTGATCACAACTCATAAAGATTTAAATTAAATATGGCCAACATCTCAATAATCCAAACAAACCTGTTAAATTTAAACTCTGGGACACCTAATTTTATTTCATAAAACTGTAAGACTAACTGTTAAAGTGTAGGTGATGGTACAAATAAATGGTCTAATAAAATTCTTTATACTTCCAGCTTATTTTTTATTTTTGGATTATTATTAGGGACAGCCTATCATCTCTCACAATGAATAATTTTAATAAAATACAAAGGTTTTGAACATCACCATTTAACCCTTCACAATGCAACAACAATATCATTGTGTGTCTGATGAACTGACTTTGTTCTAACCAAATTACAAAAAACTTCAGAAGCAACAAGACCACCCTCTATATAATAACTTTTGTTGCTATACATTAGTAATAATTAACTTTGAAAGACAAAAGTCAAATAAAACATAATCTAGAAGAATGCATTTAAGCTATTTCTAACTCATTTGGTTAATAACAAACCTGTCTTGGCTTTCCCAATCCTTTTGCTGCAGTACAGGGAATTTCCATTTCCTTCCCAACATCACAAAAAATTATGGTCTGACCTTTGATAGGCTGTACATTATACACTGTGGCAATTTTAACAGCTGTATCAAGAGCTCTACGGTACCTCTGTATTAAATTTGTGTCATAAGGAACCTCTCTGAAAATTAAAAAACAAAATAAGTGTGAGGGACTGAACTAAAAGCACCAAGCATAATCTAAAGATACATAGACACCATTAATGTGTCTGAGGTTTATTTGTCCATGTTTAGACTTAAAGTACTTTGGAAATTCCTCCAAGACACTTGGGACATTAATATATGGTAAACACTGTCGCTGGGGCTGTCTTAAGGAACCCAGGACAGTAATGGTCTGCCAGTATTGGTCAGGGGTGTGAGATAGTTCAAGAGAGAGAAGATCTGGCAAGAGAGAAAGACATTTGGGCTATGCCTATTTTATACTACTGTATTATAATTGTCTATCATGTTGTACGATCAGGCAAAGAAATTAAAGATATAATCGACATCGAACTTGAGTAGTTTTTGTGTGAGGATGCTTTATGTACCTGGTGACACAAACATATATGATACAGAATTTAGAAAGGAAATGAATTAAAGTAATACTGACATTTGTTGAAGCTAAAAACAGTCAGAGTTGGTAGGTATAGTATTAGGAGAGAGAGGGAGAGGGAGAGGGAGAGGGAGAGGGAGTGGGAGCAGCAGTAGGAGTGAGTAGAAACAGAACAATGCAAATTAAAACAAAGTAAAATAGAATACTATATATATAGATTACTTTAAAAAAATTGAAAAATAATATTTTTAATTAATTCACACAATAAAATACTATACATTTCATATACCCCAGTATCTAATTTGTAAATAACTGAATTATGAACTCTTTTATAATCATTAGTAAGAAAACATACTCTGTATTTGTTTTATTCCTTTGTTTCTTTATTATCCACCAAGACACAGAGCCACCTCGTCCCCTGCCTCTGCCTCTCCCGCGGGTACTCCCTGTAACCCCAACTGCACCTCCACGACCTTTTGACCCCCTGAATTCCTGATGTCATGGCAGCATTCTCAGCAGCAGTGATAATATCTTTCTCTGTCAAATAAAATGAAATAAAATAAAATAAAATAACTCATTATTTTTTTTTTTTAAATCAATAAATTTAAATTACACATTTATATAATATATACTTAACAACAAAATACAGAAGTGAAAAAATGTGCAACATATTTATTCAGGTTTACTAAAATAAATAGGCAACAATTATGGTTCCATCAATATACATCTTAAAAATTTATTTTAGTTACTTTTTATTCATGTTCATGAGTATTTTTTATTGCTGCCTATTTCACTAAAAACATATTTAGCCTTTTTCTTTCTTTTAAGTAAATCAAATGAAATGGTATATATTCCTATCTTTGATAACTACATACATACATCTGCTGATAATTAATAAGAGTAGCCAATGGATTTTTATCCTAAGAAATGGTTGTGTTAAACAACTTTTAATATTAAAAACAAATAGTATTAATTTAGATCAAAGTCAAATAATATGTACACACAGAAAAAAAAACTAATGTCTAATTAACCATACAAAGTTGAGTAGACACCCACAGAAATTTGAATATTCTTAGCAATTCTGTTTTAATACAAATATTTGAACTATTCTTTAACATTTTTACAGTTCCAAGTGTGAAATGTGTCACAGACACTCACAGTAATACAGGTAAGTGGACATAGTAAAAACATATTGAAAAAGAACATACGATTTTGTTCATAATCCTTTTCCAGTTGAGTCAGTACTTCATATGCAGAGAAAAATCGGAATGGAAACTGTTTTATAACTTGTCTCTGAAAAAAGGATTTTGAAATTATTATTATTATTATTATTAAAAACATTTATAATCAACTAATATATAAAGTATATAAGAAGAGGAAATAAAACCATGGATACTAAAATGAAATTCTACAAAATAACAATAAAAGATGCATATAATGTCAAATTATTCTATTAGAGTTGTTACAAAAATAAAGAGGGAAAAACATAACAAAGTAATTTGTGAATTAATTGCTTTAATTTTAAAATACAGGGTGGTCAAATCATTTTTTGAACTTGAATATTTGGTGTTTTCACTCCATTTTATTTTTTGTAAATAAAAAATGTACAAAGTATATGTGCCTGTAACAAAAACTGGATTATGAAATGAAACAGTAGTATATAAGACGAAAAATTAATTATTAAAATCTTTTAAACTTTTTTTTTGTGTGTATATTCATATTTGTCAAAAATAATTTAAAAATAAACCTCATTGGTCAGTCTTGACAGGATGCTGTTGTGATGTTTCGTTGAAATTCCCGCTTTGATCAAATTACGAAGATTCCGCAACATAGCCATGAATGGCAGCTTCTTGTGATCTGTAAGAAAGAAAATTTGACAAAATACAAATATTTTGTTATGTTGTATTTCGAGGATAACTGAAAGAAAGAGAAGAAGAAAATCCCCAAAATCCAAAACCTAAAAGACTAGTAAATTATTGCAAAATTAAGGGATACACAATCTATTAGAACTGTATTTTATATTTCTTTTTATTAAACAATGTCACAATAAAAATGTTAGCTTTCACATGTCATTAATTGTCATACAACACCATCAGAGATAATTCTACATAATAAAACAATAAAGATAGTAATTTGAAAGTATACAAAATGTAATATGGCAGCTTCTATTTAACCACCAAATGTTCACTTTAACAAAATGTCTCAACCATCAGATGAAACCTACCAATGAGATCTTCCCATACAGAAGCCTTGTTGCCTTTCATGGATACCTGAGTTTCCCAGGTCTCTGGTACTGGCAATTTCATTCTTTTTCCAGCACGTTCCTCTTCCCACATGCCTGGCAGACATGTCTGATAAAACTCTTCTGGAGTGTTTGGATATCTGAAAAAATACATTATATATGTCATCAGAAATGCTGAAAGTTGTTTTTTTAAACACAAATTTTGGGTATGAAATTCTCAATCTTTATTATCTCTGACATGTAGTTTCTAATTGTTAGCAATAGGCTCTTGCTGGAATTAAACATTAGATCAAATGTTCTCAGCAGTACAAAGTCATAACAGAGTGAGTGAATGATAGTAATTTAAGGAATGGTCATGTTGTTTAGTTTTTCATAAGGATGTGAACATGATAGGATTTGCTTAAATCAAATCACAAGTAATCAAAAATTATGTGGAATAAATATTTTTTTAAAGTCATAGTTATATAATAAACAGGAAGAAGAATGGTTAACTCTTCCTGTATCCTAAAAAGGATTTATGCTAAAATCTATTTTTTTTCTTTTCAAATTGTGTAAAAAAAAAAACCACAAACAGAGATAAATTTCAAAATACCATATGATTACAAAATATATATATATATACATATATATGGATGTGTGTGTGTGTGAGTGTGTGGATTTAAAATAATAATTTAAAAAAAAATAAACATAAATATTCTGTCTATAAAAATAATAAAATTAAACTATAACTTCTGGCACATGGAAAAATGAAGGCTACTGACTTCTTTCCTATCAAACACATGACATGTTCAACTGGTTCTCTGATGTGAAGTTTTCTTATTAGCTGCTTCAGTGTAAAAGTTTTCTGTTCCAAATCTTCTTCAAAATCACTGCTTTCTTCATAATGTACATCAGATTCCTGAAAAACCAAAAACAAAAACCAACATATATACAAAATTTAAAACAAAGAGTCATAGTCAATTTCATCAATTTTATAAATATATAATATATATATATATATATTATTTCTTTTGTAATTGCTTTAATTTACTAAGTACTCACTCACTGTCTAATAGTAATACTGTGCAATTTTGTAAATGCCATGGGTGCTGAGGACACACCACAAATGACATGATTTTTTTATATATATATATATATATATATATATATAAAATGAAACCCTACCTATAGGTATTAACAACAACTGCTAAAATGTGTCAATCATACTAACTAAAATATTCATGGATACTGTATGCTGCCATAAGAATACAATTTATTGTACAGAATTTTGTTTTTGTATTTTCAAACAACAACTGGTTAATAACATGAAGTCCAAACCATGGAAAACGTGAGTTGACTGTATGTGATTATTTATTAAACAAAAAATGGAAGCATCATTTGTTTGTTTTTTTGTTGTTGTTTTTTTTATTATACATTTCCAGAATCAAGTTACAAACCTTATGCTTTGATGTCATTTCAGCTTCATCATCTTCTTCATCTTCTTCATCATCATCTCCATCACTTGAGTCACTGTCTAACAGTCTGTCTGTTTTCCTCCATTTCTTGCCTGTGTCTATTTTTTCATCTTTCTTCTTTGATTTTTTGTTCTTTTTCTTTTTTGAACTTTCTTTGTTGTACTTGGCTTAACACAGAAATGAAAAAATGTTTCATCAATGTCAAGATACAGAATAGTTTAAACAATAATTTCAAGCCTGGATACAATAAGCCATTTTAAATATTATGAAATTAAATAATAATAAGGTGAAGATGGTAGCAATATTTGAGCACTTAATTCATTATGCTTTATCACAATTCATTATGTTTTTATGACAAAATTGTGAATAAACAAATATCTAATATAATTATTGTTTTTGTCTTTATATGTACATGTACAGTATTATGAAAACATGTAATAATAATAAATTAAATTTATTATGTAATATTAACATAACAATTAAATTTTAACAATTTATTTCCTACACAACATATAAACACGGAAGACATATATATATATAAATGCAAACACAAACATGCAAAAAACACATCAAAACATATATGAGACAGAAAGCACACATATCCACAATACATATAACATACACCACACACACACATGCCATGCCATGCCATACCATACCATACCATACCATACCTCACCATACCAAACCACGCCATACACCACAGATCATACTACACCACACACACCACACCACACTACACATCTCACCAAACCACACACCATACCACACACACACACAAATATTACTCACCAAGCTGGTATTTGTCAAAATCTGGAAATTTTGCAATCATAGCTCTCCTTAATGCTGATGGTAGAGACCCAAATTTAAGATTTTGGTCATGAAAAGCCTAAAAGTAAATTTTTAGAATATTTTTTAATTTAGAAATAAATATCAAAATTAGAAATTACCATCCACATTTTACAGACTTAGAAAAAAATAATATTGTTTTAAAATTCTCTCAAAATATAAATTGATAATTCATTCACAGCAGCAATATTAATGGAGATTTTCTGAAACGTTTTATTTTTATATATATATATATATATATATACACACACACACACACACACACATATATACTTTTTTTATTATTCAAACCTGGTAGATTTCAGCAACTTCAATCCAGTCAGAAGGAAGACTGACAGAAACAGAAAAATATTTCTTCAAGTAAGGTCGACACTGAACCATATTGGCAGCCAAAGCAAGAATGAAATTAGCTGTAGTTCGAATGTTCAGCTGCTTTCTAGTGTACAAAGCCACCTAAATATTTTTTGAAGAATATAATGTTATTATTATTTTTATTATTTTTAATCAGTGATATTAAACTATGTCACATTACATAATTACCAATTTTATAATTAATAAAGTATGGTAAAAAGAATTTAAAAAAACTCCAGTAATTTTGTGAAGTAAAAAAAATATAATATTTCTTCATCACATCACACAAAGTCTTTAAATCAAAAAAGCAAATACTACATTATGTCCAATAAGACTTGAATTATAGATTAAAAATGAAAAGTTCGGCTTTATTTTCAAATGGAATTATTTTATGTCATTGTTTAAAAATGCCACCTTTTTGGTCAAACAACAACATTAATTTTGTTTACCCCAAATAAAGTTCATTTTCATTGGAAGATATATTAATAATTAACCATGAAAATACAGTTTATTTGATGCCAAGTAAGGTGGAATCAGTGCAGGTTCTTAGTAATTTGCTCATCTACTGAGTATTAAGATTATATAACCAGTGTGCATATTATCAAAAATAATTATTTAGTTCAACAAAAGTTAAATTTTGTTTTTTGACTTGGTGACAATTAGGAAAAAATTATCAAAACAAATCAGTGTGCACATCATCAAAAATAATTATTGATATCAACAGCAGTTTAATATTTGTTTGACCTGATGACAGTTTGGAGAAATAACAAAATATCAGTGTGCTTATAAATAAAAATAATGACTGGAATCAACAGTAGTTAAATATGTTATTGACTCAATGACCATTTGGAGAATCTTTTTTTCTTTTTTTTTAATTCTTACCACTTTGAATGTCTGCAAAGACAAAGCCATCTATTTTGTATGACTACTTATTTTGAAAGACCATTATGGAACAAATATGTGTATCATTTTACAAATGTACCTGTTCTGTATGACAGTATTTATTTTTAAAGACTGTTCTGG
Organism: Chrysomallon squamiferum; assembly: GCA_012295275.1. NCBI lineage: Eukaryota > Metazoa > Mollusca > Gastropoda > Neomphalida > Peltospiridae > Chrysomallon > Chrysomallon squamiferum. Next base: position 11,232,344 of record CM022672.1, on the reverse strand, counting down.
GACAGTGAGTGATGTAATTTTAGCTAACAAAGCAAACAAACCTTCAAGAGGAACTCAGAATCATACAGAGCTACATTTTCTGACAGAGATATAAGACCAATTCTTGCAGAATCTTTGGCATTCTTAAAGTCTGGTTGACAAATGAGTGATGCACTGACTGCATTAATTAAGGCAAGCTATAATTTAAAAAGAAAATGGTAACAGGTAATGTAATTAAAATTCACAACTTTATTTAAATCTTTTTTTATTTTTATATACAAATTCAAAAAATAGTCATTTTTCGGTTAAAATTTTTATTCATTAAATTATTCATTTATTTATGTTTAAATAAAGATAAAACAAAATAAAAATACATCTGAGAATGCTCAAGTATTTATGATGTTTAATTCTTCAGTTTAAAACATCTAAAATGATTAATTAAATAATTAAGCTGTGCTATTCATCAAAACTTTTATATCTGTTGCCCCACAATAACTTTATCTCTTTAAAACAAATTAGTCTTAAACACTTAGCTATCCTATTTATTTTATCTTTCTCAAAATAACAGCAATTTCAAGATTTAAACATTTTTTTTTTCATACTAACCTTCATTCCATTAATATCATGTAATGGTTTCATGAGACGTCTGCTGACAGTAAAGTCTTTGTCTGGTGCCAGAAAAGGCTCAACTTCCAAACCAGTCTCTTTCTTGAACTCATGCTGTAGACTGTATTTAGGAATTGGAATTTCAAAAGCTTTATATGACAACTTTATTTTTTGCAGTTTTTGCTTCTTGGGACATGTTTCTTTTTTTGTTTTTGCTGTTTTTAGCAGTTTATGGCTCAATTCTGAATGTCTTTTTATAACACCTTTGTCATCAATTTTTTCCAAAATGGAGCTGCTGCTACTGCTGTCTGTTAAGAAACTGGATTTATAGCCAACAACATGCTGTGATTTTTTGGACAATGATGATGAAGATAACAAAGATGATTTGAGAGACAAGTTTGAAGACAGTGGTGTTGAAGATAATTTTAAACTGGTGTGCAAGTTTGTGTTCAGTAAATTCCCAGATAACAAACTCAGCGATGTTCCAAATTTCTGAGAAACAATATTCACATCCAGTGCACTTGAAACTTTAGTTTTCTTTATTTCTAACACTGAATGCAGAGTTCCTTTCCTCTTTTTGTCATTAGTTTTTTTACCAGTACCTCCTAAAAGTGATGAACTTAAAGAGCTTGTTGTAAAACCTGTTGTTAATTTTGTTGTTAATCCTGTTTGTAAATGTGTTGTTAAACCTATAATTACAAAAACAAAAACAAAGCAAAAAAGTTAATAAATAAAAGGAAAAACAAAAATAAAATAAATATTAGTAAATGAAAAGTCACAGCAAAATGTAACTGCTTTGCAATATCATTTATGATATAAAATATCATATAAAATAAATCAGATGGCATTAAATAATAAAAACAAAATTTATTATTGTAATTTATACTCAAAACAAATGTTTCACAAAACAAATCATTTATTTCTTTTTAAAATAAAAATTTAAAACAATTCATTTTTCAATATAATCATCTATCATTAATTTTAGAAAATAACAGTAATGACAATTTCTATATTATTTTATCATAATACATGTAACTAAACTTTTTTTTTTTTACTGATATAGTTAATCTATGATTAAAAAAAAAAAAAAAAAAAAAATTTGAATGCAATTAATAAATAAAATTAAACAAAGCAAGTGTGCATTTTTGAAAGAGAAAAAAAAATCTATTACTTTTTATTTAGTTTTGAATTTTTTTCTTTCTGAAACAAAATTAAATAATTCAAATGCATTCACCTGTACTCATTGTTCCTGTCTGCAATGACCATTTTTCCAACAATGAGTTTGATGTCACTGACAGATTACCTTTTTCAGTCATGATGGCAAATATTTAATATTTAACTTTATCAACCCTTGTCAACACTGGAAAATAAAAACAAATAAATCAATAAATTTAAATAATAATAATAATAAGTAGTAGTAGTAGTAGTAATATTTGTTTGTTTATTTATTAAATGGACTACGAGCAATTTAAGAAATCTGGCTAAAGTTCCATTTTTCTGATAAAAGCAATTATTCTTTCCTCATTCCAAACCGCCCCCGCCACCCCAAAACTTTATTTGACCATGTTTAGTTGCATTTACCAATAAAAAAACATCAGATTTCAGCTGACCTGTATTTTAATTTTTATTATCGGATTGCACAATATTTACATGTAAACTGAAATTAATTGCTATACACTGAATATAATGTAATAAACATTAAAACGATCAAAAATAATGACAATCATTGCTGAATTTACTGATTTACTCCGACTTTTTAAAGCCTTCTGCTGATAATCATCGTAATAAATTGTGCTTAGTATAGTGATGAATTTAATTTTGTTTTCACCAGATATTAATGTTTTACCTGTGACCTGTAAACAAATATGCTATCGCGAACTAAGATATCTATATTTTACCTAAAATGTAGTTACATTATTTCACCACATCAAAGAAATACCGGATCTATAATAAAATAGACTGACCCTCGACTGAAGCCAAACGTCAGTAATTTCTGTTGTTTATCTTGACAACCCAAACGTTGCGAAAAAGGGCAGCAACTTGCTTATTGATGGTACCCGACAAATATAGAAAATAATTTGTATTATAATGTTAATAATAAGATGTTTCTATCACAACACAGGTTTATGAAATACGTTTCAATGTCGGGAACAAAAAATTAGTGACTAATCTGTGCAGAAAGTCATTTATTAGTATTTAAAACTTACATTAACAGTTATAAGTCCGCAGTTCTTTTATTTCAAACATAGCTGATATGATCAAAGGTTTTAATTAAATTGCACGTAGAGCCGAACCATCTTTCTCTGAATTACTGATAATTTTATTATTTACATTTCCTTTACTGTTAAACAGTTTCAAGTTACGATAAGTTTGGCGATAATAATTATAATATAATCCACTTTCTCATCATATGTTTTCTCACCATTCTTGTTAATAAAACAATGAAGGAAAAATTCAAACACGTTTTAATAAAATTAACCAGTCACAAATTATTACAAAGGTATTCTATATGTATTAGCATAATACCTTATACATGCTAACAAATTACTTTAAAGATTAACAACATGACGTTAAATGATTTTGCTGCATAAAGTAGCAGTACAAGGTAAAAGGTAATTTCAATATTCCTTCTGCTAATAAAGTGTCTATGTGTGTGCGCGCAGTTAGTGCTCGTCTTGATGAAAACTTTCAAAAGAAAAACATGGAATGGTCCTTTAGGTATAACAATGTTCCCCCTCCCTCTGACTTATGTATTGTAATTAATAATTATAATTAAATGAAAGATTTTGCTTTCAGAGTATAGAAGATCCGACGAACTATTATGCCCTTGTAGATCTACATTTAAACTGCAACTGTGATATAGTAGTTAATAATAATAATAATAATAATAATAATAATAATAATAATAATAATAATTAATAATAATTTTTAAAAAATGGTGGAAAGAAGAAAAATAGAAATACAAACTGTAAGTATTAAATATTACATGTATTTCACTATCAGACAGAAATAATTAAAAGATATTCACGTGTGACAAAATATTAACTATTTCTGAGGATATCTAGATCCCGAAGAAAAAAAAAATAATAAAAAAAAATTATATTAATAATAAAATAATAATATAAAAATTTGAATATTCATGAGTAGATTATAAACTAGGCCAAGCCAAAGTGTTTTTACGCAGATAGCGCCCTCTCACAATGGCGTCTGAAAGGTAAGTTTTAGGCCAGAACAAAGTCATTATTGTGCAAGGATGACATTTAATCAAAAATAATAAAAGGTTATAATTTATATTTGTTCTATTCCAACTGTATAATCATAAAAAAAAAAAATCAAATATCTTATCGCAATGAATTTATAGCGAACGATCAATAACCATGAAAAGCCACGATCTGTTTTGTCGTGGCCTTGAAATTACGACATTCCGGTAATTCTTTTTATTGCTTTGAATTTTTATGTCATAACATATTATTGGCTTATTAACCACTATTTTATGTAAAACGATTTTTTTTCCCATGAAGATTATTAATATTAATATTTCCAGCCAGCTTTATTTTTAAAACGGGGACTTCCTATAAAACTCGGAGATAACCGTCGGCGATAACTCTTGTTGTTTTATCTGTAACGGGTATGTTCGTTTCCATACTCAGTTACTCAGCATATTTATTTAAAACAAAACAAGCGTATATTATTAAATATTACCAACAGCACACATACATAAAATTTATTGATAAATGTGACATTTATTATTACATTAATAATAAATTTGTAATATATCTTTATTAACACTGGCTTTAAAAAATCAAGAAACTAATTACTTTTACCCAACCCCCCCCAACAATAAAAAATAATAATAAAAAGCATAGAAATGATATCATCTTTTTAAGATACAAGAGATAGCACATACACATATTAATACTTATTTCTTCTGTTACACACATAACAGGTTGTTAAAACTGGCAATTCGTACCTGAATTTTACAATAATTATTTTAGCCTTTACAATCCCTTTTACATTTTTTTTTTTTTTTTTCCCATCTGTCATGAGTTGGCATATTAGCAGTCTTTTGTTTTTAATCTAAATTTATTCCTGTACATAAATTATTTTACAGTTAATATTAGTAATTTATACATTTCAGAAACTATCAGACAAACAAGGAATTACAGGTACAGTCTGTTGTTCAGGTTTCAGCTGATCATCTAAATGAAATGATACAAGAACATTTCATCAAAGAAGCCCATCACATATATCAAGAAACAAGCGACATACACACCCTGGACCTTAAAGGTGTTTTGTCGCTCACTTGCAACTGTGATGAGAAACAGACAGTAATAATACATGTAAATGAATGTAACAAAAAAAAAGATATGGAAGCATGTTCCAAAATATCAGAGTGCCATGTACAAGCCAATGTGTCAACTTCAGTAATGCCTACAAGTTCTTCTGCACAGGCTAATGATCGACAATTGTTTGATCATGTAACCTCATTAGGACAGCTAGAACTGATGAGAAAATATGCACCTTGTCATCCAGTTCCTGAGTCAGATGGTAATTATTTCCTATATTAGATGTTCAGCTATTATTGTTATTACATTAATTTATAACAGCAGTTAACATTCTTCTTCAAAGGTCATTACGCAGAATATGTGCTAGTATTCCTCAAGAAGTTTTTACTGCAAGATGAAAATTAACAAACACCTTCCATTTTGGTTTGCATGTTCCTTTGGTTTGAAGAAGCCCCAGATATTAATCAAAATGAACAAGTCATATCATATCTGCTACAACTTTTAAAACATTTTGTATTTTTATCTGATCTAGAAGCAAGAATGATTTGAAGAAAATGCTATAATACTACATTTTTTTTAATCCAAAATCTGGAATGAACAAACTTAACTATAATATATTTTCTTCACGTATTATTTTCTTATTTCTAGCATTGCTATAGTATCATTTACAAGACTACAAAAAGAGTTAATAGTTCTAATAATGTAATATTATTATTAATATTAGTATTGCTGTTAGCCAAGACTTTTAAATTCCGTTTGAAGGATTATACAAAATAGGTATTAATTTTAACAATTAAAACAGGTTGATTTATTGTCGGTATTTGGTTGGGTTTTTTCTGTATTTTTTTTTGGGGGGGGATGCTTTGTATAAATTAACAGATTTATTTTGTTATTTAAAAACGAAATAAATAAATAAATTTGAAAAAATGGTACAACAAAGTTAATTCCCATGACAATTTGAGACAGATGTCAGTATAAAAATAAGTTTATTTCATAAAATCAGTAATTGAGATGTTATTTATACTGTATTTGTCATTGTCTGCTGCATTATTTCAACAACATTCTGTCTTTTGAGAAAACCTTCAACTGTGGCATGAGTGGAAGGTCCTGAATTAAGTTCTTCATGCTCTCCATCTTCAGTCACAAACAGTTCTGTATCACCTCTAGAATGACAGAAGTTGTGAAGTGCACAACAAACAAGTATAACTTTAACAATTTCTTCCATGTCATGTAAATCAACATATTTCAGTCTTGGAAATCTGGATCTGAGATGGGTAAACGTTCTCAACGATAATTTTCTAGCAAGACTGTGAGTGTAATTATAGGTCTGTTGGGCTCCAGAAAGAGCTTCAGTGTCAGTGATTGGAGTTAAAAGCCAGTCAAATAGCGGATATGATGAATCACCAACCACAAAGCTACCATTTGGGAAAAAGTCATCTTGGTTTTTTTGGACATCCTGATATAGATCAGAATCATTGAGGACACTGAAATCATCAACAGAACCTGGCCACCCTGTACAGCAGTGAAGAAACTGAAACTTATGATTGCAAACTGCTTGCAGCACAACTGAAAGTACCCCACTTGGATTCATGTAGTAATCATGATGACACTGAGAAGCTTTCACTCTTACGTGGGCCACATCAATGACGCCAATAAGTCCTGGAAGTCCATAGGTCTGGGAAAATTCCAACATGGTTGATGCTATGCCATTTTTATCTGGCCACTTGATTAGATGTTTAACCAGTTGGTAGAGCCCAGGTAAACATCTCTTGAAACAGCCTATTGAAGATGAAGTGCTAACATCATATTTTACAGCTAAGTCTTTGACTGTTTTTCTGCTTCCTAAATACTCCAAAGACATTAACAGTGCTAAGTCAACAGGTATTTCATGCTTGCCTCCAACATACTTCCTTTTCATCTGCATATCTGTGAGTTCTCCTAACATTTTTAGTAGGTCTTCAAACAAAGTGCGAGTCATTCTGTATGTTAAACGAAATTCTTCATCAGTTGGTTCATTTCGAGCTCTGGGGGCAATAACTAGAAACTTGTCAGGTACTGGTTCCTTTCGTCGAACTCTTTTGGGTGGAGGCTGCTGTGCCTGCATTAAATTTTAAAAAGTCAAAGAAAACAATTATAATTAAATATATAATACTTCACTTTGTGTTCTAGTATATATAATATATTTTTCCCCTATTAAACTAAACTACATATTAAGAAAATGTTAAGAAGGTTCACATACAAATACAATATTAAATAATGCTTATTGAGTTATTCACTTGTAAAAATATATAATCAATACTTAAGAAATCAGTAATTATTATTGCATGCATCCACACACCGGATGACAAAGAAAAAAAAAAATGAAAATATTAATTTATTTAACTGAATAATATACAAAGGTTAATAAATTTCTATTCAAATTCTAACCCAAAAGATCTTTTTTTTCTTTCTTTCTTTTTTGGACAATAGTTGTTCGCTTACAAGTTATATAATTTTTTAATGATCATCTAATGGCAGTCACAGTTGTTCTTTAGTCTAGAACTATGCCTCGAGGGCTGAATATTAATTAAATAAATATCAAGTCAGGTCAATCTGGCTTTCTTTTCATGTTTATCACTGTGGCTGTACATAAAATAAAAACAGTTTATTTCAGGAGTAACTCTGTAAGTTACACGAACTTCAAGTTGCGAATTTGGGACTTACCGTAGGAACCCATTCGACAACAGGAACTGAAGCCCTTTTCCGGTGTTCTTTTGCATAGTGCATAATAACAGCGAGGGTAGCTTCATCAAAAGTTTCGTCTGACAAAAATCCTGATTTTATTAATTCTTCAACATCTAAATCTAAGAAATCCAAAACAAACGGCACCAAACCTAAAATCAGTTCCGCCATTTTTTCTTTTCCTTTTAAGTTATAAAGGTATTTTCCACCGTTATCCTCAGTGCACCAGTTTTATATTAATAAAATACAATAACCAGAACAGATATGATTTAAGATGCAAAACAAACGAAAGAAAAGAGTTACAGATTTTACAAAGTTTTACATTTAATGGATTTGGATTCAGTTGTAGAAACTTTGAAAATTAATCATGATGTTTTTTTTTTTTTTTAATATTATTTTCTCTATTTCAGATTAATGATACCTTTCCTACATTTTCTTTTTATTCATATATCACTTGATCAACAAGTACAATAATTTGGATACTTTTTCCTACGCATTTTTCATATGAATTGTTCTGAACCTTGATAATGACAACTGATTTGGAAATAATAAAAAGTGTTTTGGGTAAATTCCATTTTGTTTATTTTTTGAAGCTATTTTTTCACATTATTAATTACAATTAACACTTTATGGAAATCAATAGATGTTATTCCATACTACCATACACTGGATGATGATAATAATATTCTCTTTTTTTTTTTTTTTTTTTTTTTTTTTAATAATAAAATGTTTGCTATGTCCAAAGCATAAAAAAGTATTTTATAATATATATTTTTAATATTTATGGTGTTATTATTTTTTTCTTCGTTACTGTCTTTCAGACTTCTATAATAAGAACATTTCCTTCATTTATTGCAGAAAATCACATCAAGCAGAATCCTGCTACCACCATGCAAATATCAGTAGAAACATCATTCGGTAAAGAAGTTAATGCCTCACCAAACGTTCATTCAGATGATATTACGAAAGTAAAAGATGAAGATAGTACAGAATCTCAAAATGGTCTGCCTACAGCCTCAATCATACCTCTGAAAAAGACTGTAAAAGGAGATAACAGTAATGCAGCTGCTCAATCAAACCGAACTGATAACAGTATGCATTACCAGGTTGTTCGAGTGGTTTCAAATGAGAATGATAGTAATGGAATCGACAGTGATGACAGTAGCTATGGCGACGCTTCTAACTTTCAGAAGAGTAAGAAGATAAAGAATGAACATATATCAGATGATGATTATCAACCAGATTTAACAGGTGAGGAAAGTGATGATTCACAGACAACTACTAAAAGAAAACAGAAAAGAAAATCTGAAAGTGATGGTGGTTGTAAAACACCAACGAAAAACAGGAGGTCTACTCGAATTCGAAAAGAATCGCAGAGAAATAGGACAGTTTCTAATAAAGGTCGAAGGACAGTAGCGAAATTAGCATTGAAAATCAAAATGAAACAGTTGAATAGGACAAAAGCCAAATTGAAAGACCTGTACATCAAACTAAGGAAGAAAGCATCGAAGTTAAAGAGAAATGTAGACAATTAGAATCATCAGTTGACATAACTAATTTAGCTTGCTTGCTGTGCAACAAAACCTTTGAAACTAAAAGAGCCTTCAGACGTCATACAAATCGTCACTGGTCAAAGTTTCAGTGTGACCAGTGCGGGAAAAACTTTTCTTCCATTGATTCTTTATCTCATCATCAAAGAGGTCTGCACAGTAAAGTCAAACCGTATTCATGTGAAGAATGTGGTCAGTTCTTCAACTTCCATCACAGTTATAAATTACATATGCGAAAACATCGGGGCGAGCGACCTTACCAGTGTGACCTCTGTGACAAGTCATATCTAACAGGCACTCATTTGAAAGCTCACAAACAAGCTATCCATCACTGTGGGGAGAAGCGAAAATTTGCATGCAGCTGCTGTGGCAAGGAATTTAATTACAACAACAGCTTAAAAACGCACATGATGATACATATGAACGAAAGACCACATAAATGTTCAATGTGCAACAAAGGGTTTGTGACTCGCCAAGCACTCAAAGCACATGAAGAATCATTTCATGTTTCTGAAAAGAACTACCAGTGTGATATATGTTTGAAATACTATAAGTCCGAGCATTTAAGAAACGTGCATCGACGTCGTCATACTGATGATGTCAATCGATTTATGTGTGACATTTGTGGCCGCCAGTTCATGTTCAAGAGTAATTTAGATGCTCACGTTTTCGTCCATATGGATGCCCGTCCTTTTTCTTGTAAACTTTGTGGAAAGACGTTCAAATGTATGTCCTCATTATATACTCACCAGTACACTCACAAAAGTGACACTCCATTTCAGTGTCGCATTTGTTCGAAAACATTCAAAACTAAAAACTGTTGCAAAGCTCACGAAAAACGCCATAATCCTGAAAGGACCTTTGTATGCCATACTTGTGGAAGCTGTTTTCCAGATAAAGGTGGTTTAAGCAAACACGTCAGAACTATCCATGCTCCAGCACGCCAGTTCGTCTGTAAGTTTTGTGGAAAGACAGGAACCAGAGCAGATAATATGAGGACACACATAAAGAGTCATGGTAAGATCCTGACTCCAGAAGAGCTCCAGAATTGTATAACTGAAGTGTCTATAAATGAACCGGTAGAGGAATGTATTTCAACACGTATGACAATTAATTCGGCTTTGAACTTTAATGCGGTAATGAAACCAGAATCTTCTGTGATGAAATATGTTGCACAGAATCCAATGCCACTACGAGATCATTCCCCAACATTGTCTCAGCAGCATTTTCTGCCATCTGTAACAGAGAATATGAACGATCCAACTCCCCGTCATACCAGTAATCGTCACTCCAACATGGCTACAATGAGGCAAGTTGTGACAGACCTTCCAAGTCAGAGACATCTTCAGAATCCTTCAGCAAACCAAACTGACCTGACGTCTCTTCATTGTCTAACTCATCCATCCACTCTGCCTTCAGGACAGTCACAGAATTCATTACAGCAAAGTACCTCCTTATCAAGCCAGATTCATTTGACATCCACGTCTGTGCAGTACAGCGGCATGATTGACCACATCCCTGGCTCTGCTCACCATGTTCAACTATTGTCACAAGAATCACATAGTCATCTGCTAGAAAAAGACAATCAGTATCTTTGAGTCATGTGCAGTTATTACAAATACTACTCATAATAACAATTATAATAGATTATCTCCAGAAGACCTTTTTCACTGAAGTATCAAAAATGCATGAGATTTAAAATTCTCGTCAAAAATCTACAAATTAACTTTATGCAGGATATAATATATTTTGTGTGCAAGTGTGTAATCACGTGTGCACTTGTTGGTGTATTTGTTGGGGGTCTGCTTTTTTCTTTATTATTAATATTCTACTTTGGTTTCTCTGTTTTATAGATATGTTTATTATGGTAAACATTTTAAAAGTAATTATTAAAAATCTCCTTTATGCCAAATACTTTATTAATTGGACAATAAAAATTCAGTCCGAATTAGGATACACAAAATGATATGATACTGTAATGTTTTAGTTTTCCATAATTTTATCAAATACCCTCAGTTAACTTGGACTTTTACTGTTAGTTTATAAATGTTCAAAATTAATCTTCTAAATAATAACAATAATAATCTATTTGATATAGAACAAAACTACAATCACACAATGAAATCAGGCAGTGAAATCCCAAAGAAAGAATGAATTAAAATAATTAAATAAAAAGTAAATAAAATAAATAACTATTAAAATTCATAATCAGTTAAATAAAATAATACAACACAATACAATATACTATAAATAGAGGATAAAACAAATCAGTCTTATATTCAAAATGGTTGTGGTAAATATGATGATTTATTTAATTCTCTTTTCATTCATTCATTCATTATCAAACAAATCAAAGACAGTAAATTTTTCCAATAAGCAGACACATCCAAACATTCTTCGAGATGATTAACATAGAAAGGCTTGGAATATCTCGGTTTTGATCTTCGAAAATAAATATTTGAATCTTCTTGCAATAAACTGATCAGTACTCAATAACTTTTTAAGTGCATTTTCATAATTTTGAATAAAATCGGAATTTCTTGGGGGTAACATATAGTTCATTGTTTTGATTTACATAGCTTATTTTTATTTTATATGATTATTTTTATTTATATCCAGTTATTATTAATACTAATTATATAGGATATGTGACACCTAAAATCAGTTGATGGTTAAAAGACTAATACTTCAACGAAAAGAAAAAGAACTCATTTTGAATATTTTATTTGAAACCAATTCATTCAAAAAAAAAATAACTTACAAATAACAAAGGTAATAAAATAACATGATTAACAAGATATTTTTCCAGACAACATTAAACAAACAAAAAAAAAAATCACTAAAACAAGTATGATATTAATTCAGTAAACCTCAATGAACTGCACACTGGAAAGAGAAGGCAGTGCCACTGCAGATTAAGTGACATAATGTAAAAAATCTATTTGAAGTGATACGAAAGCACAGTATGGTAAATACACCAAGGTGTATATGTTTAAATGGCTAAACTGCCATAACAAAAAATGTAGAATATATTTCTTATACTAACAAAATAAAACGATTTGGCACAAATGTTTAATGTGAAACAATGTATTGTTAAATGAATAATCTCAGGATTCACACATGTACTTAGATATAATGTATGTCATTTTACCTTTTTCACATAAATGAATGGAAGAAATGTATTTATTCTAAATAAACTTCAATTTGGAATGCGATTCATTATTTAAATAACAACCAGTATTTATGTACATACTTAAATGTAATATACATACATGTTCACATGAACAAATGGGACAAACATTTATTCCATATAAACTAGGCCTTGAAATTTAGGATACCTCTTCATTATGTAAAGTTATATTATTTTTAATAAATAAGCATAACAACAATATAATAGTTTTTGTGTGAAACCACATAATGTTTGAAAAAATCAGTCATAACTATTCAGTTATTTTTAACAAATATTTTAAAATTTGTTTTTCCAGTTTCACAAACCTTGAAAATTCAACAATGTAACAAATATTTAAAACAATAACAATGTTTCAAACAACAATAAATAACAACATGATAAAAATACAAATTTCATTTCAAATCATCAAAAGAAAATATTTTATCATTTAATAATGAATATGCATTGGTGTACACAAGAAAACCATGTCTAAATATTCAAAGTTAAAAGTCACAATTAATCCATCCTTCCTTAAAACAAATACATGATTTAATACAGTGTTAAGTTGGCTTCAAATTTTTTAAACTACTTGATTGGCAATGAATTATTCATATTGGTTTTATTTAATTGAAGATCTGGCCAATATCACTGAAATAATTAAAATAAACATGCTTAATAACATCATTAGAATTAGACATACGATATTCTAAAATTCTTGCCATAATGTAATGCTTTCATTCAAAATAAAATTATTCTGGTACAAATATATTTAGTAATTAAGATCTGTTCAGCAAAAATATAATATCAACTTTATTTCCCAATAAAAATTAAAATAACGAATTAACAAGAGAATTAACTCTTTTGTCTGAAACACTTTTTCTCTTTGTTTTATAAATCATTCGTTTTTGTCAAACAAAGATGTTATATATATCTATTCAATTTAAAATTGATCACTTAGTAAAGATTTTAAGAATGCAATAACAAATTAGTGGAAATTTCATCATATCATGCAGCAGAAATTTATAATGGTTTAGAATGAATTATTCATTTTATGCCATGATCAGCAGAATGGATATGTATTTTTAATTTTCATGCATAATTAGGAAATGCAATTCATGATTACATAAACAAAAATCATATATTCTTGTCAGAACAAGCTATAAACCTTAAATACTGTTATGCAAAAACATCTAAAATTTAAAATATATAAATAAATTTTTAAAACAATAACAACAATAAGGGATTTATGAGAATGGTTGAGGAATTCTACGAATTGATTCTTGTTGTCAGTTTGCACCACGAGTAATGTAAATATCTCCATATGGTTCTTCTTGTCGTGCAGATACTTGACCGGTTTTACATAATTCTAATGAATGAAAGAAATAAAAATAACTAGTGAAATAAAACTGATATACCCTAACCATTGTAAAAGTTAAGATAATTAAATTACCTAATGCACATACTGATATAATTAAAACTATAAAAAAATTAAATTTATATTTCTATTATGGATCGGTTTTAGGAAAATTAATATACAGATATTTATTTTCATTATTTACAGATGGTTTGATATTAAGTTATTTTTTAAAATGTTATGTTGACTATTACTGTTAAATAGTGATGCTGATTGATATCAACAATAATTTTTCTTACATTCAAATACCTCATTTAAGCTTTGTACATTTCATACAAATAAGAATAGCTCTAGCTCAGTTTATATTGCAGGCCTAAACAGTTATAGGGCTTATCATTATCTTTTTCTGTTCCAACTTGTTTACAAAAGGTTTATGGTATGCACATTCTTGAGATTTTGAAGATAATAAAATGTGATGAGATATTGTGAACACCAGTTATTAATTCATTCATTACAATCCCTTTATTTTTAAATATATATAAATCTGCAGATTTCATTTCATATTCAGTAATTTAGAAATCTTAGATGTGCATTCTTATTTTTTGTCTATCACATCTTTAAAACACAAAACCATTAAAATATAATGCAGTAACTTTACAGTTTTAAAATCAGGATATTATAGATTTCCAGTTTGAAGAAGATTTTAAAAAAGAAAAGAAAATACACTTCTATATACATACGAAGAAATTCAGAAAACATCTGAGCTGCATAGGGTCTTGTTTTGTTTGTTGGGCAGATATCTCTGAAAGTTGTCTCTTCTTTTGATTTCAATTGAGAGTTGATGCAGCTGTTAAAATTAGATAATTCTCAAATATATTTGAAACACCATTTAATTGTTATTATTTAGTTGTTTCTTAAATGTTTATATTGAAATATATTTTAATCTTTATTTTTATTGTTAAACAACTCTATATGAATTTCCTAAAAAATAAAACAAAATCAATAGATTTCCACATTCTAAATTTAAAAATGAATTCAAATACAAATTGTAAAATACTGCATTAGTCTAGAAATATATTTTATCTAATAAATAAATCTTGACTACTATATACATGTCCTTTGGTTCACAATTAATAACCAAAAAAAGAAGAAAGAAAAAGGATTTGTAGAAAATTAATACAATACAAATAAGCTTTAATCAGCTGTTTACTAGTCAAAAAGAGATTATTTTGCAACTTTTACTTATAAAAGAATGCTATATTTACTAGGTGAGAAATAACAAATATGGGTTACCTTAGGACCTCTATAGATGAAACATGATGGGGTATTTCAAGAGCAGGTGGAACTAACGGACTTACACCATCTTCTTTCTCCTCAGGTACAACAAAAAGACTGCCAAGATCTCTGACAGATGTACTTTCTCTAGTTTGAGCCTCTGCATACATCTCATCTTCAGGAATAGGTATTTCCCTAAGACTGTTTGAAACAAAATAATTACATAATATTTTTAAAATCAGTAAAAAGAGAAGAGCAGATGTGGGAATTATTTAAGTACAGACATATTTATTTCTTTGCTGTTAGTATCACCATAAACATTATTAGTGGGTTTTAATTTGCTGGTACAGATGTAATTTACAGAACTTTTTATGCTCCATAACTGGTTTATTGAAAGGTCATAATATGTGTTTTATATCCATGAAGTACAACAGAAAGCTTTTTTTTCTTGTTATCATTACGCAAAAAAAAGTATAATACCTAATACTAAAATGTTATTGATGGCTTTTGTGACAATGCAAATAAAAGGTATTTTGCTGCCAACTGACAGAAATAACCCCCAAAAGTCTGTCTAATACATAACAAGTATTAATAGTAAAACATGCTGAAACATCGTTAAACAGTCACACACTTATTCCATAACTGTTATATATCATCCTTCACAAGAAACGTAACACAATCTTTAACAATATTTAAATTTTAGACAAAAGAATTTTTATAAACATACACAGGTTGAGCTTGGAGAGTCTCTTCAATTTTGTCAGTACTTTGATCATCCAAGCTTTTTTCTCGATTGAAAGAAATGGTTCTTTCCATGGAAACAGATGTTGCTCTACCCTGAAGGGTCCCTTCCAGAGACTGGGTCCTTGTTATTTCACTCTCTGAAATCTAAAATATATAATATTAGCTATTTTGATCTTGACTTCAACAAATCAAACCAGAGTGTTGCTTTTTGAAACCTAGTTACTGAAAAAAAAAAAAAAGCAGCAAACAAATTCTTAAAATAAATATATGTGAATGTAAATATATATATATTACATTCATATATACCTTTGCTAATGTTTGTAAACAAACACAAAGCACTGTATTTAATTACTTTTTGTATCTTTATAATTATTAAAAGTCTGAAATAACAATAATTATTTTCTTTATTGATATCTCTTTATTAGAAATACAATCTCCATCTAGGTCTGTTGAATATAAACTGTCTACTTAGGTCTTTGAAATGTAGACTTAAAATACATCTATCAACTGACATCTGTGATAGATTATAAAATACATCTATGATATCAATGAAATACAGATTATAAAATACCTCTCTTTACTGAATCCTGTGAAATATAGACTATAAGATACTTCTATCTGGTGAGGTAGGTGAAATATAGATGATTAAATACCTCTGCAGCCCTAGCTGTTTCCAAAGGGCCTTCCAAAGCCTGAGGAGGAAGCTCTTTTCTTGATCTTCGTGAACTCAGTAATTCAGTGTCTTTTAGAGATTTATGAGTACCTGAAATTAAACTCAGATGCAGTACAAACAGAAAAATTAGCACCAAAAATTATACAGGACACACACACACAGATATATATATATATAAATTTAAAGATTTATTTAAAAGATTTATTTAAAGATCTATATATATATATATATATTATTTATTTAAAGATTTATTTAAAGATTTTTATATATATATATATTTATATTTAAAGATTTATTTATAACAAACCAGAAAAATTAAGTGAATCTATTGTTTCATTTAATTTATAGATATATATATATATATATATATTTTTTTTTTTTTTTTTAAATGAAAGCAAGAAACTTTATTTTGATGAGAATTTTTAACTGATAAAAAAACTCAGTTTATTTCAGTACATCATATTTATCATGGTATCAATTAACTGATAACAATATCTGATTAAAATAAAATTATTACCTAGTTCTGAAACTGTCCATATTGGAGTATTTTTCTCAGATTTGGTTTCTGGAGTATCTCCAATTTCAGCATTCTGCTTCCATAGTGGAAACAACTTTGGATGCCTTAATGCTAAAATACAAAACAGAACTTTAAAAATCCTTCGACATATTTATTTTACTAATTATTTTTAATAAGAGTTGATAGTTACTTTCAGTCAAATTACTTTTTATTCAGAATAGTGTCTAGAATACGTAATTACCAGAATCTAGCAAAGTTTAGTTAAACTCATCTTGATGCTTAGTCAGTTGTTTTGGGTATTTTTTAATGAAATTTATCTTCAAAGGAGGTGTATATCTCTACTCAATGCTAGCATTATGATTTTAACTCAACTCTTTTTGACATAAATTAATATGTGACAAACCAACATAAATAAACTCTGTTCTCATCACAGATAGGCATATGATACACAACATTGTTAATGATCAGTCTTTTCATGATCACTGGATTGTATATATAAAAAAGTAAAAAGAAAGACTTAAAATTAAAGAAGAATTACTACTACTGAAGTTTCAAAGAATTACTGGCAAAGCAAAAACATAAGAATATACAGTTAATTACTTTTTCTTCCAGGATAATTAAAGAGTTCATCAACAGTGGATGGATGTGGATCAGGTCGAATCTAAGAAAAGATTAAATCATGACAAATATTCTTTCTTTAAATCCTAATATTCAGTGACATGTATATATTGGTAATTTATACCAAAATTTATACTCTTTAGTCTTTTAGCAGTCTTTTAAAACAGAAATAGTCTTTTTAAACAGTCTGAAATAGATATAAATCAAAATAATACAAGAGCAATATCATCAATAAAACTTGTTTTTAATCACAATAAATTATTACAGTTACCACTGGTGAATGTTCTTCATCCAAAAGTGAATAAATGTATTTTTGGATGAATGAAACCTAACAAAAATTACCCAAAACATAAAGTAATTTTTTTTTTTAGGCCATTAGTATGTACTTCTAAACGTCCTCTTTAACAGACTCCATTTTAACTTACTAAAGAAATACAAGTATGAGATCTAGTAAGCAGCTGTTCTCTCATTCTTTTAAAAGGAATCTTGTTTTCTCTGTCGACTAAGAGATGTTGCTCCCTTTGTCTTCTTACAGGATCAGAAGTAATTGGATTCAACTCCATTGTAAGGTTAGGTCTCAAACAAACAAACAAATAAATATATATATATATATAAAAAAAAAAGACAAAATAAAAATATTTCATGCCTACAGCTTAGTATAGAGCAGCTTATTAAGAAAAGATAGTAGGTGATATTTCAAATGTTTTATAAAAAACAATTAAAATCTTAGAGAAAAATCAGTTTCAAGAATCAAGTAATGGGTTTATTTATGAACCAGCGAGATTTAAGAAATTAGTTGGTGACAATAAACAATCTAATTTACAAAACAAAAAGAAAATCAGAGACACTATTTTTGAGATGCAAATAGCTGTAGTTTTATGAATGTTTATTAATTATTATTTAAACAATATTTAAACATGGCATTGTATTAACTGTGTCATCTTTTTTATATTATCACTTTTTCCACACACCTTTGTAGGAGGTGCAGGAGTCACACCGGGTGAAGGAGGTGCTCTCCTTTGAACAGGTCTAACTGCGGGTGTTTTTTCCTCAGGTGTTAGAGATTCACTGGGAAAAAAATTAAAATAATAGAACGAAAATATATAAACTTTCAATGGAAGATACAAAATTATTTTAAATATTCAAATTAAAAACTGTTACGCAGAAATAAAACTGCCTAAGATGTTTAAAAAACATAATTCAATTGATTCATTTTAATTAACAGTTAAATAAAAAATGAAAATTTCAGAAATACAACTGTTAATGAAATTTTTTTTTATTAAACAGCTAGACTCTTTTAATAGATCCAATCTTTGTAGGGTGTTTTGCCGACATTCTCAGCTGAATTAATCAGTGAAATCTGGCAGGATTTTATATCTAATGCAGTCATTTAATGGTATATTGATGGCCATGATGCTATCAGAGTTGAAAAGTACCTACATTTCAGTTATTCTTGACTTTGTTGTTGGAGACAACAACTCTTCAACCAAGATATCTGCTTCAGGAGAATCCTTGGCTAAATGCAGATCTTCATCAAACAATCCAGGACGTTCTTTTTCACCAGGAATCTGAAATCATTTTAATACACTGGATGTATGCATCAGAAATTAACTGAAACTGAAACTGAAAAAGTGCAAGTATATTCATTTTAAAGTCCTTTTCAGTCAGATTCAGTTATTATCTATCTGATCTGGCATGTTTTGGTCAGGTTCAGTATTTTTATGTACCACATGTTACTATAATTAAAAACAGAATTAATTAAGAATACACAATTGCATAATTTCATTATTATAATCATCATTATTATTTATTTTATTTTTTATTTATTTATTTTCATTTTTTTCTTTTCTTTTTATTCTTTTTGTTATTATTATTATTATTATTATTATTATTATTATTATTATTATTATTATTATTATAATTGTTCTGAACATTTGCATTTTAGAAGAAAAGAAAAACCATCTTATTAATAATTCTGGTGAAATAAAATCTAGTTTTAATATTCTCTTAAATCCAACTATTATTCAGGTCTAAAACATTAGTAAATTATTACAAATAATACCAAACCTCTATTGACTGTATTCGGGTACATATTTCTTTAAGTTTAATGTCTTCAGGATTAGACACCATATGTGGACCTCCAGCAACTTAAAAAAAGAAAAAACAAAGAGAAAAGAATTCTTTATTTGCTTTAACATTTTATTTTTATTTTGTTCTATGAGAAGTTAGGCAACAGTTCTAAGTTGTAAAGTATGTCTTTATGCTTTAAACACATTTTGCCTACTCTGAAGTCCCTGCTGATTTGTCACGTCTAAACAATCTTTGTTAATAATAAAATACCACAATACTAAATAACTTTGCCCTCTCCATTGAACAACTAGATCTTTGCCAAATAAAAATAAATAAATAAATAAATAATTATTATTATGATAATGATAATGACAATGATGATAATGATAATGATAAAACTGGAACCCCTGAAATTTGTACATAACAATAATATTGTTACCTTTCTAAAATAAACAGAATATTACAGAAAGGTGCAAATGGGTACAAAGACTGTGCTGATGAACTACAGCTACAGTATGTTCAGATATTATTTTATTTTTAGCAATTATCTATCTTAAATATTGTTTAACATAAAATGCAGGTCTCCAGCATTATTTATAAATTTATTTTATATAACTGATATCAAACACTGATAGTAAAACAGTCACCCCTGAGTACAGAACATGTATTTAAGCCAACTATACAAACCACTAAGGTCGTATTTAATATAAACAAACCTGGTTTGAATGGTTTCTCTTTTATATCTTTCTTCATTCTGGGTGTTGTTGGCAAGTGCGATATGGATGGACTTCCAGAAGGTACCACTGACATCCGCATCCTCCATTCCTCCTGTAAAATTATTATCACTTATTTCTACCAACAAGAAATGAATATGTTAAATTTATCACCAGCTTTTGAATGTTCAAAGTTTCAGAATCATAACACACTATATTTAGTGCCAAACACATGGATAGTACATCTACAATTTATAAACAATGTTTGCTAGTTCAATAACTGGTCAGTATTTTCATAATGTATACGTGGTCAGATTTTCTGTTACAGGAAAAAGAAAAAATAGAAGAAAAAAAAATTATAACAATATGAATAGGAAATCTTTATTTTCTTCATTCTTTCCTTTTCATATTTTTTTGAATTTTCCAATTTCAGTATTCAAATTAACAACAAAACCAACAATAACAATAACTGAACAAACCAACATAGCCAGTTCCTTTGTCATTTCTTCCTTGTCGAATTTTCCAAAAGTAGGGTCATTTGCTGGGTTACGTATGTCAGATGCATCAGTCATGTCCATCAGAGTAACCTGTTCAGCTCTGGAATTACAATTTTTTAAATAGTACAAACTAAGGTTACATACATACATACATACATACATTTATATTCATACAGAAAGACACACATTAATATTAGACTACTTTTATTAAAGTTAATAAAACTAGAAAAACAAGGATAATTGTTGATCAGAGTACTTTAGGAATTTTTCATTATTTGATCACCTTATTTAACTGTCCTTATTCTAAGAAAAGCTGTATTTCTAATAAAATATGTAAATGATTAAAAATGCTAATTATTTTTCTTTATATAATATTTATGAATAAACTTTTAGGGTCATTCCGTGTCAAATCACCTAAAAAAAAAAGAAATTTAAACCCGACCGTCTCAGATTTTTATAAAACTTGGTATACTTGTTGACTGGGATCCCACAGCACCAAATCTGAAATTTTAGCTCAATCAGACCAGTGGTGTGGGAGATACGGCCCACCGAATTTTGAGATTTTTGCCAAAAATGGGTGTGGCCACCAACCTTAGAACCCTCACATCTCAGGAACTACTGGGCCAATCTTCATAAAATTGGTATTGTTAGAAAGGCAAAATGACAAGGATACCAAATCTGCCATTTTTGTTTAGTTTGGAAAATATTGGAGTACCTTGACCTTTTGACCTTTGCTATGACCTTGAAACTGACCATGTGGATCACGTGATCTTGAGATGACCTTTGTTGAAATTTAATCTCCCACATGTTAACTAAAACATATAAAAGTTTCCTGGGTGTAATATTTTTTGTTTAGCCACAATATAGATTTAAAAAATGCACATACATGAAAATAACACCTTTTCAGCCATTAACATCTGATTAACTAAAACCTGAATGATCAATTCTGGATGCTAGGGATCACCATCTCTCTTGATCATCAAGTAAGACATTGTAGGCCTACATGTATGCATAAAGTTCACATATAAAGGTTTTCTGGGTATAATATTTTTTGTTTAGCCATAATAGATTTAAAAAATGCATACCTGCATGGATGATTGATACTATGCATTACAATGTACATTTTTTCTGAGACTAAAAACTCATCTTTGGAGTTAAAACCCATCTGACATGTCTGAAGGAATGCCTGAAGGATATGAAAAGATGCCAAATGGCATGACATGTTGTACACAATCAGGCTGAAAGGGTTAACAGGAAGTGATGCTTCAGGCAGGTCAGGAACTCCTTTAGATTCCCTGGTGCAATCCCCATTGAACACATGGCAATTAGAAGTTTAAGACAAAGAAGTTTCTTCATCTGCATTTCTTTGACAATCTGAAGCTTTTTAAGTTGGACACAATGTCAGATGTTGATATATAAACAATATTTTTATTTCATAAAACCTATTAAGTAATTTTATCATGTCATGTGGGCCGTGCCATTGGTTTTGAACAAGGTTTCAGTCAACAACAGTACAACCCAGTCTGAAATCAGACGTCATCGAGTGATGTACTGCATAATGTATTTGTACACCCAGTCTTCGGCACAGAGTATGAACAAGGTCTACTTCACCTTAATAAACTGTGATTTATACTTGAGAAGATTGACATAAATGCCCAAGACTTGTGGGCCTTTGGCAATAACACATGTACTCTGCTGCCATTTTATGACCTGCTTAACTTTACTGAAAGGGTTTCAGGATTTGATTTAATATTTAGGAAAGCACTGACTTTGTTCTATTGAATTGAAGGTGCAGGCCAATACTGAAAATCCTTATTTCTTCCAGGGCTAACTGCAGCTTTAACTCTCCTGAAAATGTGTGTTATCAACACCATCATATCAAAAAGGAGTTGTTGCGAAGTGTATGGAAAACTGAGGAAGTTGAACTCCTCACTCTTTGAAGTGGGATCAAAACACGGGACATCAAGAGTATCACGAACAAGAACTTTTCATCAAATTTTCAACATTGCAGAAAAACTGTTGTGATCCCCTTAATCGCCACCCTGAGCAAGCACGCACTAGATCTTTAAGAATTGTTAGCATGGGCACTTACAAATGCTTAGTAAATCCTCCAAAGACACTAGTGCCAGGAGACAAGTTGTGCTGTGACTGTCTGATTACCCTTCAGAAATCAAAGGTCCTGCAGAGGATGGCTTTAGTATGGGTGGTATTACAATGGGAGAATTTGGTGATAACTTGCCAGACAAACCACTGGTTGTTGTTTCCCCAGAAAAGGACTTTGATTTGAATTCTATTCTGTCGAGTTTAGGTGAAACTCCTCTTCAAACTCCATTCACTAGCAAATTCCAGTAAATGAATGAAAGGACAGAAAAAAACTAGCATCAGCTACAGTAACATTAAAATGACATCTTAATGTCTGAATCCTACCCAGAGTGTGTGCAAATCTTGATTTTGTCACCCTTTACCATTGAAAGGACAATGAATTGAAGGAGGAAATAATCCAATTTTATGAAAGTGATGAGAACAGTAGAATGTGTCTGGGAATGAAGGATACAGTGAGCATTTGAAACAAACATAGTGAGAAGGTTAAGCATCAGAAACACCTAGTTCTCTCAAATTTATGTGAACTTTATGCATACATGTAGGCCTACAATGTCTTACTTGATGATCAAGAAAGATGGTGATCCCTAGCATCCAGAATTGATCATTCAGGTTTTAGTTAATCAGATGTTAATGGCTGAAAAGGTGTTATTTTCATGTATGTGCATTTTTTAAATCTATATTGTGGCTAAACAAAAAATATTACACCCAGGAAACTTTTATATGTTTTAGTTAACATGTGGGAGATTAAATTTCAACAAAGGTCATCTCAAGATCACGTGATCCACATGGTCAGTTTCAAGGTCATAGCAAAGGTCAAAAGGTCAAGGTACTCCAGTATTTTCCAAACTAAACAAAAATGGCAGATTTGGTATCCTTGTCATTTTGCCTTTCTAACAATACCAATTTTATGAAGATTGGCCCAGTAGTTCCTGAGATGTGAGGGTTCTAAGGTTGGTGGCCACACCCATTTTTGGCAAAAATCTCAAAATTCGGTGGGCCGTATCTCCCACACCACTGGTCTGATTGAGCTAAAATTTCAGATTTGGTGCTGTGGGATCCCAGTCAACAAGTATACCAAGTTTCATAAAAATCTGAGACGGTCGGGTTTAAACCATTGGGTGATTTGACACGGAATGACCCTTTACAAATTCTATTATCTAATTCTGACACAGATATTAAATATAATAAGAAAGAGAGAACTATATCTGGATTCCTTTTAAAAATATGTTTTATTTATCTTCTTTTTTTTTTTTTCTTTTTTTTTTTTTGTTGTTGTTGTTTATGCTCTGAGTAAAATTTTTTCTTTTTTTTTTAAAGTTTATAGGACATATCTTTGTCCTTTTCTTTCAGTTAAATAAAAATAAAAAAGTAAAACAATTTTTTCAAAACAGATGAAATATTTTTTATCAGAAGACTGTTTTTAGACCGCTGAGGAAAACTTCAGGTTAAATTATATTTTACGTATCTAAATCAAATATCTTATTTGCAAATGTTAAAACTACATTGTTTCAAGAAATGTAAAATAACCTCTGAAAACAAAGTACCCAGTTTTTATACAAGTTTTAACATATCACACATAATTTACCTAGGCGTTACTTTTAGATCTATGTCAGGTATTGAAGAACGAGTTTCAGTACTTTTAATTTGTCCAGCTAAATCACGAAGATCACCTTTTCATGAAAAATAAAGTAATAATAAAATAAATAATTTACTCTCACTAAATCAGTCCTGAAATAGCAAGTCGAAAGAAGAAGTGTAGAAAGAAACTTAAGACAGTGGAGAGATGTCAGAAAACAGGAATTGATAATTTAGCAGTATTTTAACAGATCACGACAGCAATTTCAAATAGAAAAATCATTCCTAAGACGATTGCCCAGCACACGGTCATAGATTAAAAGAAATTTCTAATGTTTCCCTTATTTTAACTTACCACAGAACTTGCTGTTCTCCTGTAAATAATATGTAAAACAATTAATCTACTTGATCTGATCTTAGGCCATATACAAAATGACAAATTCTAAAAAGTAACCTAAAGTCTAAAGGAGAGAAATTGGGATTCAGTGAAAGAGTTGGCAGCATTTAGAAAGGTTTTCAACACTTAGACTGTGTTGACCAAAAGAAATCTCTACACAGAATTATGTGCAATCTTGTTCAATGGTAACTAACTCACAATTGTCTAATTACCAAAATTACCCATCTCTGTCATTTGTTAAATAGTCTTCTTTAAAAACGATAAAGTTAACGAACATGAAAGAATAATATCTGAATCAAATTAAGTTGTAACTTTCTTATAACCAGCTTTTCACATTCCTTAGTAACACTTAAGGTGATACAAACCTAGTAAATAGTCCGCCTGTTTATCAAGACAGCGAACTGCACCGACCAGAAGTTGAGAAGACAAATACAGAGAACGTCGAGTTTCATAGCTTCCTGCCTCTGAGGGGGGAACTTGTATACAATCCAAAATTTCTTCACTGGAAAGTCAGTTATATACCAGTACTTACAAGCAGCTTTATATTTTAAGGAATCATTTTCTTTGTTACTGTTGTTTTTTGAGACTTCTTTGTACAGTTTCAGAAACGTTTTCTTTACATAATGTAAACAGATTTATATAATCCTGTACATCATTAAAAGGAAAAAAACAACTTACGAATCATTATTATTATTATTTTTTTTTTTTTTTTCAAGTTATTGTTAAATTCTTAACATTTTTAATAAACTTGTACAAAATGTTTGTTGCATGTTTTAATTTGATGGTTCATTTTACCGATAAAGACAGTAAAGGTGATGTGAAATGAAATAAAATATAATATTAAAATAAATTTTTGCTTTTGAAAATAAAAAGTTAAAAGAAATTTTTCTTGATAATCAGTTATACCTGGTTTTTCTTACATTCACTTTGGCATAATCCCGTCGAGTTAATTTTTCGGGATGTTTCGCAGCTGTCCTAAATCAATAAAGCAAATAAAATAAATTACAGTTTCTGATTGTTTATTTGTAGAACTCGAATTATATTAAAAAGGTACTTTCGATACCGATCTTAAATATTAAATAGATTTTATAGTACATGTCATTTAAGATACAAATTAATATATATAAAAAAATTAAAATGTTTTCTTTTAATTGTATTTTTTTTTTTTTTTACATAACTTCAAATATTAAATATACACTAGATGCAGTTGGCATTTCAAAGCTATTTAATTTATGATTACTAAAAACTAAATAATAATAATAATAATAATAATAATAATAATAATAATAATAATAATAATAATAATAATAATTAGTAATAGTTGAGGTATGAACCACAGCTATAGTAGTAGCATTAGTAATAATACTATAAAAAAAGGAAAATAAAATTTAAAAAAATGTTTTTAATTTTCAATATGCAATATTTCACTATTACAACTTACCTTACTACTGAAAATTTACCATCTTTTTTCTTTAAAATATCCTCAATATTCGATATCATTTTAATTAAGGATTTCAGCAAACCCTGAAATTAGTAATTATACAGTTTCTGTAATATTCTAGACTTAATTATTTTGTACTGAAGACAATACTGCACTAGAAATGGTCGAAGTGTTACGATTGCATTACTGCCACGTCAAAGCACATTAAATAAAATGACGTCATTTCAACTCAATCCAATCTCCTGTGATGTGCTGTTGTTACAAATGTTTTTATTATTATTATTATTTAAGATTTATGAGTTTACTACTACTACTACTACTACTACTACTACTACTACTACTACTAATAATAATAATAATAATAATAATAAATAAATAAATAAATAAATAAATAAAAATTTTATTTTTTTAAGTACGAAATAATAATGTATAATGAATTTAGAATCATTTGACGCCCTTATTTTTATGGATTCGCTTAATTTCAGTAACAATACAATACATTTTAAATCTATTTTAGATATGTGAGGTTTTTAACTTAGACTCAATTAAATTTGGGTCAGGTTTTCTGACACTATCACCACTTTAAATACCTATGTAAATTACTACAGGCTGCATCCTATAATACAAATTTTGAGAAAAAAATACATAGGAATGTTGTCCGTTTTAGATAATTACTCTAGTTCCTTCCTCTCACCTTAAAACTGATGCAAAAGGCTATATTTTTTCTTTTCTTTTCTGGAGAAAATCTTCAAGCTTTCCCGCTAAAAGAACTTCTTCCAGAATTGTCGTAAATATGCGCAAATGCTCGAAGTATTACGATTGCAAGAACCAGCCTTTGAATATCTTGAACCTTGAAAAAAATTAACGTGCTAATGAGAGCAAACTGTTGTGAAGCACGTCTACGACGGGCACGCTTTCTGACAGGTCAGCGGGCGTGTCCGTCGCAGAAAAGAGTTTTGTGTAAGGAAAGAGAGTGGGTTCTCGTTACGATTGCAGGACACAAGGGAGTGTCCAGCATATCGGATCGTAACGAATCGGTTGCGATGTTTTCCGCTCCTTGTGGTTTCCGGCATTTGTCTTGCTCGTAGAAGGTCTCGTATTCGTCAACGTTGTCTAGGTTTTTGGATCCGTCGGTGTAGATGTGCGAGTGTTGTTTGTAGTGGTTGTTTGCTGCTGCTAGAAATATAGCTTTTTTGAAGGGTGGGAACTCTCTTTCGTCTGTTTCTGTTTTTATCAGTAAAGGTGTGTTTATTGCTGGTTTTGTTTCTTTGTTGTATTCCGGCAGTGACATTTTCCCTATTCCTATTTCCCTTTCGATTTCGCTTACTTTTGTCGGGAAATTCGATAGTAGTAGACTATGCGATTTAAAGAGTTGTCCTATTCTTTGTTGGTCGGGGACCAGATCCTTGACGGGGTGGTCTGTGCTGAGGGCGTGTATTTTTCGGTGGTATTTCAGTAGCTGCAGCTTTCTTCTGTATTTTAGTGGTTGGATGCTGTATTCCGACAGGAGGCTGTCGGATGGTGTTGTGTTTGGATCACTCTGAGGGCGCTGGATTGTATTACGTCTAGTTTTTGTAAAGAGTATTCGGGAGCATTCGAGTAAGCCGTGGCTCCGTAGTCGAGCCTGGAGAGAATACATGCTTTGTGTATCAAAATTAGCGTTGACTCGTTTGCTCTCCAACTGGTGCCGGAAATTAGTTTTGAAAGATTGGGTGTTTTTTTGCAGGATGCAATTATGTTGCGTATATGGCATCCGAAGTTGAGTTGACTGTTGAATGTCACACGTAGAAATTTGAATGTTTTGGTTTGTGTTATGACGTTGTTGTCGATGTTTAGTGCGATTTTGTTGTTGTCTGGGTTTTTTTGTTGAAAAGGAGGCATGTCGTTTTGGAAAGAGAAATCTTTATGCCCCATTTCAACGCCCAGTCGTTTACGTTGTTTAGGTCTTTTTGTATTTGTTTCTGTATTGCTGCGGTCGATCTGCCTGCACGCCAAAAGGAGCAGTCGTCTGTTGGAGTCTTCCCGTCTGGTAGAATTCCCAGGTCGTATAATTCCCATTTCGTAGAAAAAAACTCGTCTACCGCAATACCTGATTACCTCTGTATATAATGAACTTGGCCTGTACATACATCTTGTTTCTTTCTAACATTCAGAGGCGGAGCGCATTGTTCCTAAATCGATTACGTAACATCAACCGAAAGCAGAATAAGCGTTCACTATTCATTTGTTGTAGATTTTTTACTTTTTCATTATTATCATCATCTTCTTCTACCTTCTCATTATCATCATCATCATCAACATTATTATTATTATACTATTATTAATATTATTGTTGTTGTTGTTGTTATTATTTTTATTATTCGTATTCTTCTTATTTTTATTCGTATTATTATTATTATTTAAATTTCTAATTCATAAACATTTCCTTTCCGTTACAAAACAAGCAATAATAAACAATTTTACATCAATTTCATCTATTTATTAAAAAAAAAAAAAAAAAAGAATAAAAGAAAAAAGCGGCACGATGTGTTTTTTGTTAATTCTCATGGTTTGCTTCTATAAAAGAAAACAACAAAAATATTATAAATAACTAATTTTATTCAGCAATATAATTAAAAAAAAAAACATATTTTACATACGAGTAATTCACTTATATTCAGTAAATAGAATATGTGAACGTTACATTTATCATTAACTGTTCGAATTAAACCATATTAAGCTCAAACATGTTCAAGATATATGTTTCGAGCATATTTACGTTATGCACACATACATATTCACATTGTGCACATATTATTATACAATATATGTGATATAGTATATTAATAATATGTACACTAAAGATATTATGACCTGCAAATACTTTGGCTATGACTGAAAAAGTTTATTCTAGACCAAATCATTGGGAATACTTTTAGATGAATACCTTCTTTTTTAATTATTTACATTCACTACATTCGATACATAGATTATTTCGATATTTGTCATATTTGCATACTTTATGCGATAAGCGATATCCATACTACAGTAATACCTCAGGTTAAAGATGTAACTGGTTCCAAATTTCCGAAGGTTAAGTGAGGTAAGCGGGAGACTAATTTACATAGAATTGAGATTAAAGGCAGTGGTTACTTTCTCCCTGATGAAATCTGACCAAAAAAAAAAAAAGGTGAAATAAGGAGAAATAAAACAGCAGTTTAGACGTAAATGATTTAATAGATTATAGATATTAAGTAAACAGTAAATCATTACAAATCAATTTATACAAATACATTAAGAAATAATTATATGCCGCTCATTGTGGGTTCGTTTTTGTGGGTTTTGGTTTCATTTAAGATAATGTATTTTGTTTCTAAAGTTATTGTCTTCTGTTTCTTTTTATCATCAGCATTTGCCAGTATACAGTTATCCGTTTTGAGATATTGGAAGGGTAAATTACAAACGAGTTTAAGTCTAAATCGAAGCAGAAGACAAAAGAGAATCAGAATATTAGATGCACGTATGACGTGTCAACTGATCAACACAGCTGAGAGAAGCTCGTGAATGAACGAAAACCGAACGATATGGACTTAAAAACATGCATTGTATGCATTTGTATCATTTATTTCGAGCAATTAACTATTAAATTTCTGTTTATATAATTTGTAAAGAAAAAAGATCATTAAAGCAGGATATCGTTAAGCGAAATATTACTGTATTTATACAATAATAATCGCTTTCCAAATAATATGGAACAGTTCATTATAATGACTGAGGTAAAGACATACATGTCATTAAGACCACTGAACCACATTTAGCATTTCGACGAAATGGGAATTCTACCAGATGGGAGTAAGGCGCTGTGTTTATTGGTTCGGTTGGTGGATTTTTGACGTTATCTTGTTTGTCGAGTGCTGTGACGATGTCGTTGATGTAAACGTTGAAGAGTGTAGGCGAGATCACGGATCCTTGTGGGATGCCGTTGTCGATTGTCGTTTTTTTTTTTCGGAGGTGTGACCGTTCACATTGACGGCTGTGGATCTGTTGTTGATGAAGTCTTTAATGAAGTTGAACATGTTGCCTTTGATGTTGTTGTTGATTAATTTGACGAGCAGTCCTTCCCTCCAAACCATGTCGAAGGCTTTTTCAATGTCTATGAATATTGCGATGACTTTTTTTCGATTTCCTAAAAGATTGGTTGATTGATGTTTGCAGACGGGTGATCTGGTCGTTTGTGCTGTGTTTCTTCTTGAAGCCGCTTTGATATTTGCTAATTAAATTGTTGTCGTTTAGATGCTGGTTCAGGCGTGTGTTGATCATCGTTTCCAGTGTTTTGCACATGTGTGACGTCAGCGTGATCGGTCTGCAGCTGTTGGGTAGTAAGTGATCTTTGTGTGGTTTGGGCAAGCTGAAACATTCGGCGTGTTTCCAGTTTGTTGGAATCTTGCCTATGGTCCATATTGTGTTGTAGAGATCAAATAAGATTAGTAGTGTTTCATCTGGAAGGTGTTGTAGTATTGTGTAGCTTATTTTGTCTGGCCCCGTGGCTGTACTTTTCTTGTTTTTGAGGGCATGTTTTAATTCGCTGATGTTGAAGAGTTGATTGTATTTCATGTGTTCTGTGTCTGCGGAATGTTCGTCATTTGTTGGGTTGTCCAGTAGTTTCTTTGTGAATTTCAGTGGGAAGTTCGAAACTGCTGCTGGACTTGGCGAAAGTTACGCTGAGTAGGTCTGTGAATGCGATGTTGTTTTTGCCGAGAGTGTTGATTCTGTGGGGTTTTTTGCCTTGGATGTTTTTCACTTTGGCCCATATGTCTTTGACTGATGTTTTGTGGTCGATGTTGTTGCAAAAGAGTTCCCAGTGTTCTTGTTTTGCGATGAGAATTAGGTTGGAAACTTCTTTTTTTTTTTTTGGTATTTTGTATTTTTCGTGTGTGGAATGATTTCGGTCTTTTTTGTATTGTCTTTTGAAGATGTTTCTTTTTTTGCATTTCTTTTCTATGCGTTCCGTTCACCAGGGAGTGGATATTTTGCCGGTGCATTGTCTGGTTTTGGGTATGAATTTGTTAGCAATGGAGTGTATCGTGTTGGTGAGCGATGCGCAGAAGGTGTCGATGTCGTTGGGTTTTATGTGGTGATATTTCTGCATGCTTTGTAGAAGCCTTCCCAGTCCGCTTTGTTGAAGTTCCATTTGGGTGTGGAAATGGATCTATCCGAGAAAGTGTTCTTGCTGTTGTAGTTGGTGAGTATTGGGTGATGGTCGCTGTTTAGTTGATTGTTTGTTGTATTATTTCTTTGTTAAACATCTCAAAGAAATCATGCTTGTCCGCGTACGGGTAGTAAAAACCCAAATCTTTGGAGATGTTTTTGTGAATTTGTTGTTTCTTTGTTGTTTGTTTGGGTTGTTTTGTTGCTGTGTAATTAATGTTTGCTTTGGCTGCTGTTGCGTGAGTAGTGTTTTTCTGGGTTGTGGTATGGGTATTTTCTTTGTTTGTCTGCTGTCAGGGATTATTTTTGGTAATAAATACTCCTTCCCAGATAGTTATGCTGGGACCTATAGCTTTTAATGATTTTGTTTACTTCAGTTGTTTTATCGATGATATGTATTTGCGCTTCTAACAAATATCGCAACTTTTTTCGATATCTGCCTGTTTTTTTTTTTTTTTTTTTTTTTTTTTTTGTATCGCGATGGTATCTCGGCGTTCAATATGTTATTTTTATGTGTTGTTTTTTTTCGTTGTTTCCCAAATGTTTGCATCGCTTTCGTTTTCGGTGTCGCTAAGGCTTGCTAATATGTGTAGGTTTCGATTTATGATTTTTTGTTCCGCTGTTTCCTCCGAGTCAGAATGTATGGGTGTGTGTGGATGTGTTGTTCGTTTCTTTTTTTTCTTTTTTTTTTTTTTGTCTCCTGTTACATTTGTTTTTTTCTTCTGAGTTAGGGCTCCTGTCACTCGGTCGTCTGGGAACTATAGTTTCCATATCCGAGTCATCAGTGACGGTTCCCTATGTTTTCGTATGTTTGGTTGCCATTGGGTGTTGTTTGTAGTGTAATTGTTTTTTTCCCCCTTTAAAAAAAACAAACAAAACAGTTCGATTTTAAATATATAGACAAGACTATATTAATTTTTAAAAATCTAAAGCTATCGTAACTTACTTTGAGACCGAGATAAAGATGAAAGGTGTATTTGTTATTTAAGATACCGGAAAGTAAAAGACAAAAAGCTACAAATAATATAAATAAGAATCTAAAACTAAATAAAAAAAGTAAGTGATACAATATCTTGTGTTGCTGAATTCCCCTCAGCAAGCACAACGTGAATATTCGTCACTGCAATTATTCTCAATCTTATAATTATATTTATATATTCTGTACTGAAATAAATTTTAATATATTTTCTACAGTTTTGATTCAAAAGTGTATATGGTTGTTTTTTGGTGTTTTTTTTTTTTACCTGTATTAACAAAATAAAACGTTAATAAAGTAAATTATTTTCGCATAATGTCATGCTTTTATAAAGATAATATTTTTGTAAAATAGTAATGATAGCAATAAAGAAAAAGTGATAAATTTATTTATTTAGAATCTCGTTTACATTATTTATTTTTTAAAATAATTATTTTATTATTATTATTATTATTATTATTATTATTATTATTATTATTATTTGTTTATATATAAACTGGATATAATGGTTGTGCTGGTTTGCATACGGTATATATTCGCTGTTGTTTAGTGATGTATAAACCATAAAAATATAATTGATTTTAAATTATATTTTAACACAAACAACTTTAGATCGTGATTTATTGTCATTCTGCAGCTAGTATATATATATATATATAATATTTTACCGATAAAATAAATGTGTGTATGTGTCTGTGCAGACGGCCGTATCATAAAAGCAGATGCAGATATATAATATAGTCACGGTGATAAATATTTCAATGACAAAACATTACTCCATCGCGACGTACTGATACCCCCGCT
This sequence comes from Chrysomallon squamiferum, assembly GCA_012295275.1. Lineage (NCBI taxonomy): Eukaryota > Metazoa > Mollusca > Gastropoda > Neomphalida > Peltospiridae > Chrysomallon > Chrysomallon squamiferum. The sequence goes on along the minus strand of CM022672.1, from coordinate 11,199,089 downwards.
TGAAGTGTGAATATTTTGGAACTCATTCTTGAAAATTGAGTTTTGGGGGACTATTCACCAATCATATAGAACAAAACTAAAATCACGCAATGAAATCCAGTAATTCCAGGCAGTGAAATACCAAAGAAAGAATGAATGAAAATAATTAAATAAAAAGTAAATAAAATAAAATTTAAATATTTTATTTGAAACCAATTCATTCAAAAAACAAATAACTTACAAATAACAAAGGTAATAAATCGTAACATGATTAACAAGATATTTTTCCAGACAACATTAAACAAAAACAAAAAAAATCACTGAAACAAGTATGATAGTAATTCAGTAAACCTCAATATTGCACATTGGAAAGAGAGGGCAATACCAGTGCAGATTAAAAAATCTGAATATTTGAAGTGATACGAAAGCACCAAGGTGTATATGTTTAAATGGCTAAACTGCCATAACGAAAAATGTAGAATATATTTCTTATACTAACAAAATAAAACAATTTGGCACAACTGTTTAATTTGAAACAATGTATTATTAAATGAATAATCTCAGGATTCACACATATACTTAGATATAATGTATGTCATTTTACCTTTTTCACATAAATGAATGGAAGAAATGCATTTATTCTAAATAAACTTCAATTTGGAATGCGATTCATTATTTAAATTACAACCAGTATTTATGTACATACTTAAATGTAATATACATACATGTTCACATGAACAAATGGGACAAACATTTATTCCATATAAACTAGGCCTTGAAATTTAGGATACCTCTTCATTATGTAAAGTTATATTATTTTTAATAAATAAGCATAACAACAATATAATAGTTTTTGTGTGAAACCACATAATGTTTGAAAAAATCAGTCATAACTATTCAGATATTTTTAACAAATATTTTAAACATTTGTTTTTCCAGTTTCACAAACCTTGAAAATTCAACAATGTAACAAATATTTAAAACAATAACAATGTTTCAAACAACAATAAATAACAACATGATTAAATACAAATTTCATTTCAAATCATCAAAAGAGAAAATATTTTATCATTTAATAATGAATATGCATTGGTGTACACAAGAAAACCATGTCTAAATATTCAAAGTTAAAAGTCACAATTAATCCATCCTTCCTTAAAACAAATACATGATTTAATACAGTGTTAAGTTGGCTTCAAAATGTTTAAACTACTTGATTGCCAATGAATTATTCACATTGGTTTTATCTGGCCAATATCACTGAAATAATTAAAATAAACATGCTTAATAACATCATTAGAATTAGACATACGATATTCTAAAATTCTTGCTATAATGTAATGCTTTCATTCAAAATAAAATTATTCTGGTACAAATATATTTTGTAATTAAGATCTGTTCAGCAAAAATAAAATATCAACTTTATTTCCCCCCAAAAATTAAAATAATGAATTAACAAGAGAATTAACTCTTTTGTCTGAAACATTTGTTTTTTTTTTTTTTTTTAATAAATAATTCGTTTTTGTCTAAGATGTTATATATATCCACTCAATTTAAAATTGATCAATTAGTAAAGATTTTAATAATACAATAACATTATTAGTGAAAATTTCATCATGTTGTCATGCAGAAAAAATGTATAATGAATTATTCATTTTATGCCATGATCAGCAGAATGCATATGTATTTTTAATTTTCATGCATAATTAGGCGATGCAATTCATGATTACTTAAACAAAAATCATATACTCTTGTCAGAACAAACTATAAATCTTAAATACTGTTATGCAAAAACATCTAAAATTTAAAATATATAAATAAATTTTATAAAACAATAACAACAATAAGGGATTTATGAGAATGGTTGAGGAATTCTACGAATTGATTCTTGTTGTCAGTTTGCACCACGAGTAATGTAAATATCTCCATATGGTTCTTCTTGTCGTGCAGATACTTGACCAGTTTTACATAATTCTAATGAATGAAAGAAATAAAAATAACTAGTGACACAAAACTGATATGCCCTAACCAGTGTAAAAGTTGAGATAATTAAATTACCTAATGCACATACTGATATAATTAAAAATATAAAAAAATTAAATTTATATTTCTATTATGGATGGGTTTTAGGATAATTAGTATACAGATATTTATTTTCATTATTTACAGACGATTTGATATTAAGTTATTTTTTAAAATGTCACCTTGATTATTACGGTTAAATACTGATGCTGACTGATAACAATAAATTTTCTTACATTCAAATACATCATTTAAGCTTTGTACATTTCATACAAATCAGAATAGCTCTAGCTCAGTTTGTTATATTGCAGGCCTAAACAATTATAGGGCGTATCATTATCATTTCCTGTTCCAACAATGGCCCATGGCTTGTTTACAAAGGTTTTGTGGTATGCACATTCTTGAGATTTTGAAGATAATAAAATGTGCTGAGATATTGTGAATACCTGTTGTTAATTCATTCATTACAATTCCTTTCATTTTAAATATATATAAATCTGCAGATTTCATTTCATATTCTGTAATTTAGAAATCTTAGATGTGGATTCTTATTTTTGTCTGTCACATCTTTAAAACACAAAACCATTAAAATATAATGCACTAACTTTACAGTTTTAAAATCAGGATATTATAGACTTCCAGTTTGAAGAAGATTTTATAAAAGAAAAGAAAAGACACTTCTATATACATACGAAGAAATTCAGAAAACATCTGAGCTGCATAGGGTCTTGTTTTGCTTGTTGGGCAGATATCTCTGAAAGTTGTCTCTTCTTTTGATTTCAACTGAGAGTTGATGCAGCTGTTAAAATTAGATAATTCTCATTTAATTGTTATTATTTGTTTCTTAAATGTAATTATTAAAATATATTTTAATCTTTATTTTTCATTATTAAATAACTCTATATGAAGTTCCTAAACAATAAAACAAAATAAAAAGATTTACACATTCTATATTTAAAAATGAATTCAAATACAAATGATAAAATACTGCATTAGTCCAGAAATATATTTTATCTTTCTATAAATTTTTAATAATAAAATTTATGGATAAATTTCAGTAAAAACTAACAAAATAAATCTAGACTACTATATACCTGTCCTTTGGTTCACTATTAATAACCAAAAAAAGAACAAAGAAAAAGAATTTGTAGAAAACTAATGCAATACAAATTAGCTTTAATCAGCTCTTTACTAGTCAAAAAGAGACTATTTTGCAACTTTTACTTATAAAAGAATGCTATATTTACTAGGTGAGAAATAACAAATATGGGTTACCTTAGGACCTCTATAGATGAAACATGATGGGGTATTTCAAGAGCAGGTGAAACTAACGGACTTACAACATCTTCTTTCTCCTCAGGTACAACAAAAAGACTGCCAAGATCTCTGACAGATGTACTTTCTCTAGTTTGAGCCTCTGCATACATCTCATCTTCAGGAATAGACATTTCCCTACCTCTATTTGAAAGAAAATAATTACATAATATTTTTAAAATCAGTAAAAAGCGAAGAGCAGATGTGGGAATTATTTAAGTACAGACAGATTTATTTCTTTGCAAATAATCTAGACTTACTGTAGGCTAACAACTACTAAAGCTGCATATATAAAATTATGGTGCTGTTAGTATTGCCATAAACATTATTAGTGGGTTTTAATTTGCTGGTACAGATGTAATTTACCCAACTTTTTATGCTCCATAACTGGTTTATTGAAAGGTCATAATATGTGTTTTATATCCATGAAGTATAACAGAAAGTTTTTTATTTAGTTATCATTATGCAAAAAAAAAGAGTATAGGACCAAATACTAAAATGTTATTGATGGCTTTTGTGACAATGCAAATAAAAGATCTTTTGCTGCCATCTGACAGAAATAACCCATGGTAGCAAAAAAAGACTTTCTAATACATAACAAGTATTAACAGTAAAACATATTGAAGTATCATTAAACAGTCACACACACAGTTATTCCATAACTGTTACCTTTTATATATCATCCTTCACAAGAAACGTAACACAATCTTTTACAATATTTAAATTTTAGACAAAAGAAATTTTGAAACATACAGACGTTGAGCTTGGAGAGTTTCTTCAATTTTGTCAAGACTTTGATCACCCAAGCTTTTTTCATGACTCATAGAGATGGTCCTTTCCATGGAAATAGGTGTCTCTCCACCTTGACGCATCTCTTCTAGAGAAGTATATGGCAAGCCCGTTTTTATTTCAATATCTGAAATCTAAAATATATAATATTAGCTATATTCCTCTCATAGCATCAGTTTGTTGATCCTGACTTCAACAAATCAAACCAATGTGTTGTTTTTTTGAAACCTAGTTACTGAAAAGAAAAAAGAAGCAGCAAAAAAAATCTGAAAATAAATATACATAAATGTAAATATATATATATATTACATTCATATATACCTTTGCTAATGTTTGTAAACAAACACAAAACACTGTATTAAATTACTTTTTGTATCTTTATAATTATTAAAAGTCTGAAACAACCACTGATAATTATTTGCTGTATTGACATCTCTTTATTAGAAATACAATCTCCATCTAGGTTTATGCAATATAAACTGTCTACTTAGGTCTTTGAAATGTAGACTATAAAATACCTCTCTCTACTAAAACCTGTTAAATATAGACTATACAATATGTCTACCTGCAGAGATTTGTGAAATATAGATGATTAAATACCTCTGAAGCCCAAGTTGTTTCAAAAGGACGTTCCAAAGCCTGCTTAGGAAGCTCTTCCTCTGATCTTGGTGAACTCAGTAATTCAGTGTCTCTTACAGATTTATGAGTACCTGAAATTAAACTCAGATGCGTACAAAAAGAAAAACTAGCAACAAAAAATCGCACGCACACACACACACACACATATATATAAAATTAAAGATTTATTTAAAAGAAACCAGAAAAATTAAGTGAATCTAACGCACTATTTCATTTAATTCAGTACATCACATTTACCATGATATCAATTAACTGATAACAATATCTGATTAAAATAAAATTATTACCTAGTTCTGGAACTGTCCATATTGGAGTATTTTTCTCAGATTCGGTTTCTGAAGTATCTCCAATTTCAGCATTCCGCCTCCATAGTGGAAACAACTTTGGATGCCTTAATGCTAAAATACAAAACAAATACAGAACTTTAAAAAATCCTTCGACATATTTATTTTACAAATTAGTTTTTAATAAGATTGATAGTTACTTTAGGAGACAAACCTAGAATACGTAATTACCAAATCTATAAAGTTTAGTTAAGCTCATCTTGATCTCATCTACAAAGGAGGTGTATATCTCTACTCAAAGCTAGCATTATAATTTTAAGCTTTCGACATAAATTAATATGAGACAAACCAACAAAAATAAACTCTTATCTCATCACAGATAGGCATATAGTACACAACATTGTTAACGATCAGTCTTTTCATGATTGCTGGACTGAATATATGAAAACATAAAAAAGAAAGACTTAAAATTAAAGTATAATTACTACTACTGTAGTTTCAAAGAATTTCAGGTAAAGCAAAAAAGTTAGAATATACAGTTAATTACTTTTTCTTCCAGGATAATTAAAGAGTTCATCAACAGTGGATGGATGTGGATCAGGTCGAATCTAACAAAAGATTAAATCATGGCAAATATTTTTATTTTAAATCTTAATATTCAGTGACATGTATATATTGGTAATTTATACCAAAATTTATATTCTTTAGTCTTTTAGGAAAGTCTTTTAAAACATATTAATCTCTGAAATAGATATAAATCAAAATAATACCAAGAGCAATATCATTATTAAAACTTGTTTTCAGTAATAATAAATTCTTTAGATTATCACTGGTGAATGTTCTTCATCCAAAAATGAATAGGCTATTAGTATGTACTACTAAATGTCCTCTTTAACGGATTCCATTTTAACTTACTAAAGGAATACAAGTATCAGATCCAGAAAGCAGCAGTTCTCTCATTCTTTTCTTTGGAATCTGGGTTTCTCTGTCAACTAAGAGATGCTGCCTCCTTCGTTTTCTCCTTATAGGACTAGGAGTAACTGGAGTCAACTCCATTGTAAAATTAGGTCTCTGCCAAACAAATATATATATATATATATGAAAAAAGACAAAATAAAAATGTTTCATGCCTACAGTTACTATATGTTGCTACAAGTTACCTTGTTAAGAAAAGATAGTAGGTGATATTTCAAGTGTTGTATAAAAACCAGTGAAAATCATACAGAAAAATCAGGTTAAAAAATCAAGCAATGGATTTATTTATGAAAACAATAAACAATCTAATTTATAAAATAAAATAAAATAAACACTGATTTTGGGATGCAAGTAGCTGTAGTTTTATGAATGTTTATTCATTAATATATGCAATATTTAAACATGGCATTGTATTAACTGTGTCATCTTGTTTATATTATTACTACTACTAGAACTAAAATTTCTGGGTTTTTTATATTATTATTATTATTATTATTATTATTATTATACTAATCAGAAGAATATAAAGATAACAATATCCACACACCTTTATAGTTCTAGCCTTTGTAGGAGGTGCAGGAGTCACACCGGGTGAAGGAGGTGCTCTCCTTTGAACAGGTCTAACTGCAGGTGTTTTTTCCTCAGGCGTCAGAGATTCACTGGGAATAAAATTAAAATAATAGAATGAAAATATATAAACTTTCAATGGAAGATACAAAATTATTTTAAATATTCAAATTAAAAACTGTTAAACAGAACTAAAATTGAGTATGATGTTTAAAAGACATAATCCATTCGATTCATTTTAATTAACAGTTAAATAAAAATGTAATTTTCAGAAATACAGCTGTTAATGGAAATATTTGTATTAAACAGCCAGACTCTTTTAATATATAGTGAAATAAAGTATTATCCCTAGAATCATCCACACTTTCTGGGGTTTTTTGACACCACAGAAACTTAGGTGGTCAATTATATAAATCCATGTTTTGCTGACATTCTCGACTGAATTAATCAGTGAAATTTGGCAGGATTTTTTATCTAATGCAGTCATTTAATGGTATATTGATGGCCATGATGCTATCAGAGTTGAACAGTACCTACATTTCAGTTATTATTGGCATTGTTCTTGGAGACAACAACTCTTCAACCATGGTATCTGCTTCAGGAGAATCATCGGCTAAATCCAGATCTTCACCAAACAATCCAGGAAGTTCTTTTACACCAGGAATCTGAAATCATTTTAATACACTGGATGTATGCATCAGAAATTAACTGAAACTGAAACTGAAAAAGTGCAAGTATATTCATTTTAAAGTCCTTTTCAGTCAGATTCATTTATTATCTATCTGATCTGGCATGTTTTGGTCAGGTTCAGTATTTTTATGCACCATTGTTACTATAATTAAAAATAGAATTAATTAACAATACACAATTGCATAATTTCTTCATTAGACTCGTCATTACTATTTATTTTATTTTTTATTTATTTATTTTTATTTTGGTTCTTTGTTATTATTATTTATTATTATAATTGTTCTGAACATTTGCATTTTAAAAGACAAGAAAAACCATCTTATTAATAATTCTGGTGAAATAAAATAAAGTCTTAATATTCTCTTAAATCCAACTATTATTCAGGTCTAAAACATTAGTAAATTTTACAATACCAAACCTCTATTGAATCTAGTTGGTCAGATATTTCTTTAAGTTTTATGTCTTTTGGATCAGACACTGTATGTGGATCTCCAACAACTTAAAAAAAAAAAAAAAAAAAGAGAAAATAATTCTTTATTTGCTCTAACATTTTATTTTTGTTATGTTTCATGAGACGTTAGGCAACAGTTCTAAGTTGCAAAATATGTCTAAATACATTTGGCCTACTTTGAAGTCCCTGTTGATTTGTCACATCTGAACTATCTTTGTTAATAATAAAATATCACAATACTAAATAACTTTGACCTCTCCATTGTACAACTAGATCTTTGCCAAATAAATTAAAAAAAAAAAAAAAAAAAAAAATGATAATGATAATGATAATGATAATGACAATGACAATGACAATGATAATGATAAAACTGTAACAACTGAAAGTTGTATGTAACAATAATATTATGTTACCTTCCTAAATAAAGAGAATATTACAGAAAGGTGAAAATGGCTTAAAAAGACTGTGCTGATGAACTATAGGTACACTATGTTCAGATACTACATTATTTTATTTTTAACAATTATCTATCTTAAATGATACCTAAGATAAAATGCAGGTCTCCAACATTATTTATAAATTTCTTTTATATAATTGACAGCAAAGACTGAGTGTAAAAACAATCACCCCTAAGTACAGAACATGTATTTAAGCCAACTATACAAACCACTAAGGTCATATTTAATGTAAACAAACCTGGTTTGAATGGTTTCTCTTTTATATCTTTCTTCATTCTGGGTGTTGTTGGATGCGTCATGGATGGACTTCCAGAAGGTTCCACTGACATCTGCATCCTCCATTCATCCTGTAAAATTATTAACACTTATTTGTACCAACAAGAAATGTGTATGTTAAATTTATCACCAGCTTTTGAATGTTCAAAGTTTCAGAATCATAACATACTGTATTTAGTACCAAACACATGGATAGTACATCTACAATTTATAAACAATATTTGCTTGTTCTATAACTGGTCAGTATTTTCATAATATATATGTGGTCAGTTTTTCTATTACAGGAAAAAGCCACAATAGAAAGAAAAAAAAATATTACAACAGTATGAATACGAAATCTTTATTTTCTTCTTTCTTTCCTTTTCATTTTTTAAATTTACCAAATTCAGTATTCAAATTAACAACAAAAACAACAACAACAATAACAATAATAAATAATAACAGTCAAAACAAGATTTATAAAGAACAAACCAATATAGCTAATTGCTTCATCATGTCTTCCCTGTCAAATTTTCCAAAAAATGGGTCACAGAAAGGACCTCGTATGTCAGATGCAGCAGCCATGTCCATCAGAGTAACCTGTTCAGCTCTGGAATTACAATTTATTAAATAGTACAAACATATACATATATACATACATGCATAAATACATACAAACATACAAATAAACACATTTACATTCATACAGAAAGACTCACATTAATATTAGACTACTTTAATAAAACTTATAAAACAAGGATAATTGTTGAACAGAGTACTTTAGGAATTTTTCATTACTTCATCACTTTTTTAACTTTGTCCTTATTCTAAGAAAAGCAGTCTTTTTAATAAAATATGTAAATGATTAAAACATGCTAATTATTTTTCTCTATATACTTTTATGAATAAACTTTTACAAATTCTAAATCCATTCTATTATTTAATTGTGGAACAGACATTAAATATAATAAGCAAGAAAGAACTATATCTGGAGTCATGTTAAAAATATTTTATTTATATTTTTTTATTTTTTTTATTGTTGTTTAAAAAAAATACATTTTTTTTTTATTTTGTATTTTTTTGCTTTTATTTATTTTTTTTTTTTTTTTTTAAGTTTATAGGACATATTATTTCCTTTTTTTCTTTCATTTAAATAAAAATAAATAAGCAAAACAGCTTTTTCAAAACTAATGAAATATTTTTTAGCAGAAAACTGTTTTTAGACTGATGAGGAAAACTTCAGGTTAAATTATATTTTATGTATCTAAATCAAATATCTTATTTGCAATTGTTAAAAATACATTGTTTCAAGAAAAGTAAAAATGTCCTCTGAAAACAAAGTACACAGCTTTTATACAAGTTTTAATATATCACAAATAATTTACCTAGGCATTACTTTTAGATCTATGTCAGCTGTTGAAGAATGAGCTGTAGTACTTCTAATTTGTCCAAGGAAACCACGAACATCACCTTTTCACGAAAAATAAAGTAATAATAAAATAAATAATTTCAGTGAAAGACTTGGTAGCATTTAGAAAGGTTTTCAACACTTAGACTGTGTTGACGAAAAGAAATTCTCTACACAGAATTATGTGCAGTCTTTTCAAAGGGAACTAACTCATAATCATATAATTATCAAAATTAACCATCTGTCATCTGATAAATACTCTCTTTTAAAAATAATAAAGTTATCAAATATGAAAAAATTTTATCTGAAAGAAATTAATTTGTAATTTTCTTATAACCAGCTTTTCACAGTTCTTAATAATAAAAATTATTTTAACTTGAAAATATTTTAAAATAAATGTAAGGTGATACAAACCTAGCAAAAAGTCCACCTGTTTATTAAGACAGCGAACAACTCCAAACATAAGTTGAGAAGACAAATACAGAGAAAGTCGAGTTTCAAAGCTTCCTCGTTTTGTGGGGGGAATTTGTATACAATTCAAAATGGCCTCACTGGAAAGTCAGTTATATACCAATACTTACATTCAAATCTATATTTTCATGAATCATTTTCTTTGTTACTGTTCTTTTTGAGAATTTTTTGTACAGTTTCAAAAATGCTTTCTTTACATAATGTAAACAGATTTATAAAATCCTAAACATCATTAAAAGAAATAAAAAAACAATTTATGAATCATAATTTTTTTTAATTATTGTTAAATTCTTAACATTTTTAATAAACTGGTACAAAATGTTTGTTGCATGTTTTATTTTGATGGTTCATTTTACTGATAAAGACAGTAAAGATAATGTGAAATGAGATAAAATATAATATTAAAATAAGTTAATTTTTACTTTTGAAAATAAGAAGTTAAAACAAATTGTTCATGATAATCAGTAATACCTTGTTTTTTTCACATTGACTCTGGCATAATCCCGTCGAGTTAATTTTTTTGGCTGAGTTGCAGCAATCCTAAATCAACAAAAAATCAAACAAATAAATTAGTTTCTTATTGTTTATTTGTAGAACTCAAATTATATTAAAAAGGTACTTTCGATACTGATCTTAAATATGTAGATAAATAGATTTTAAAGAATATGTCATTTAAGCAACAGATTAATAGAAAAAAAAAAAAAAGGGTCATTCCGTGTCAAATCACCCAATGGGTTAAACCCGACCGTCTCAGATTTTTATAAAACTTATAATGTGAACTTTATGCATACATGTAGGCCTACAATGTCTTACTCGATGACCAAGAAAGATGGTGATTCCTAGCATCCAGTATTGATCATTCACGTTTTAGTTAATCAGATGTTAATGGCTGAAAAGGTGTTATTTTCATGTATGTGCATTTTTTAAATCTATATTGTGGCTAAACAAGAAACATTACACCCAGGAAACTTTTATATGTTTTAATTAACATGTGGGAGATTAAATTTCAATAAAGGTCATCTCAAGGTCACGTGATCCACACGTTCAATTTCAAGGTCATAGCAAAGGTCAATAGGTCAATGTACTCCAGTATTTTCCAAACTGAACAAAAATGGCATATTTGGAATCCTTGTCATATTACCTTTTCAACAATACCAATTTTATGAAGTTTGGCCCAGTAGTTCCTGAGATATGAGGGTTCTAAGGTTGGTGGTCACACCCATTTTTGCCAAAAATCTCAAAATTTGGTGGGCCATATCTCCCACACCACTGATCCAATTGGGCTAATATTTCAGATTTGGTGCTGTGGGATCCCAGTCAACAAGTATACCAAGTTTTATAAAAATCTGAGACAGTCAGGTTTAAATTTCTTTTTTTTGGGGGGGTGATTTGACACGGAATGACCCAAAAAGAAAACAAATTCATAAAAAAAAACAATTTTGTGCAGGTTTTTTTTTTTTTTTTTATTTTACATAACCTCAAATATTAAATACACACTAGATGCAGTTGGCATTTCAAAGCAATTTATTTTATGATTACTAAAAAACATAATAATAATAATAATAATAATAATAATAATTAGTAATAGTTGTGGTATGAACCACAGCAGTGGTAGTGGCATTAGTAATAATACTATAAAAAAGGAAAATAAAAAATAAAAAAATGTTTTTAATTTTCAATATGCAATACTTCCCTGTTACAACTTACCATATTATTCCAAATTTACCACCTCTTTTCTGTAAAATATCCTGACTATAAAACATGATTTTCAATTAAGGGCTTCAGCAAAACCTGAAATATGTAATTTTATAGTTTCAGTAATATTATAGAACAAGTATTTTATACTGAACTAAAAACTTCTGATGGATTATTTTAATCAACATTTCAACCAGTTATATTAGAGCTTTATTGAAAATAAAAAATAAAATAAAAATAAATTAGTTAATTAATAATAACTCGTCTGATTATTCAATGATACCAATATTACACAAATCAAAACTGGTCCATCCATCTGCCAGTTAAATATGTTCACATGAAAAATAATAAGTAAACGTATATTATTGTGCTATTAAATCTGATAAGCATATTTCGTGAATTTGCAACTGCGACAACACGCACATTATATCCTAGTTAATTTTATAATGAGAATTCGGATAATAAACAACGAGGTGAAGATCAACTCCAGACATTGGCCATTCGATGTAGCCACTTACTCTGTATGTCCGTCTGCACTGCTATAATCACTTAATATTTGGGTTATTTTAATATTATCATTTTTTTTTTTTTTTTTTTTTATCTCATTTCTAAAATAAACTGCATGCATATGTTACTTAAAAAATAAATTTTAGTAACAATATATTACTTTTTAAATCTATTTTAAATACGTTAGGTTCTTAACTTAGACTCATCAAATTTGGGACAGGTTTTTTGACACTATCACCAATTTAAATATCTACGTAAATTACTGCAGTCTGCATCCTATTATATGAATTTTAAGAAAAAAAATACATAGGAATGTTGTACGTTTTAGATAATTAATCTAGTTGGTTCCTCTCACCTTAAAATTGATGCAAAAGGCTTTTTCCTTTTCTTTTCTTTTTTGGTGAAAATCTTTAAGTTTTCCCGCTAAAAGAACATCTTCGAGAATTGTCGTGAATATGCGGAAATAGTCGAAGTGTTACGATTGGACTGGAAATAAAATGTTATCGTGAACTCCGAAAGGAAGTTGTTGTACGTTTTCGATCTGTGAAGTGTGGTTCATTATTCAGTTTTAAAAATGCCCCCGCCTGATCGGTATGTTTTATTCATTTCATTTCTCAGTATTAGTTATTACATTCAACAACATGATTAGTTTTCGATTGATAGCTCATTCAAAATTCAACGTTTGTACTTGTAGACAAAACAGTAAATTCTTGTAGTATCAGCAATTAATATCAACAGAATGTTCATAATAAGTGTTCAGTGCGTTTTTACATCGCCACTATTTGACATAAACTTATAATAAATTTACAGATTTATGTTGTTCTGTGAATGGAGGCTCTAGTAATACTAATGTTATAAAAGTATAAATATAATACTATTAATACTAATAGTAATATTAATAATTTAATCAAATTTTTTTATTGTATAAATAATGAGAAACCTGGCTTACGCTAATTTTATTTCTAGTTACCGTGCCCAATTTTGTACTAAGAGAGGACGGTGAAAAAAAAAAAAAAAAAAAAAAAAAAAAAAAAAAATAATAATAATAGTTATTATTTGTACAGATTGGTATACCATATTTTTCAGATGGGAAATATATACACCATTAGGAAAAATCATAGAGGGAACCAGATTGTTTGCCTGTAAAGTGCCTTTAAAAGATGTAAGTGCAGTATTTAATGGAAGGTTTAAATATGATTAGAATGGTTGACTCTTAAGTGTAATATATTTATATTTATCTCATTTGTATGTTTGTATCTTTTTGCTATCATCACTAGTAGGCTTGTAAAACAAAACAAAAGTATAAAATAATGTAATGTAAGATAACATAATCTTTTTCTAGGAACTGTGTGAGAGTCTCCAAAAACCTCAGAGGTTAGTTTTTGTTTGTTTTTATTTTAAATTTGTTCTGTATTTATTTATTTAGTATTAATATTATTATTTTAATTTTAAATTTTTAAATTTTTTTTTTCTTCAACAATCTTTAATTTATTCATGAGAATTATTGTTTTTGTTTGAGTTTCTTTTTAAAAAATTTTTTTTTAAAATATCTTTTCTGTATATGTTAATAATATTATTTGTTAAAATTCCAAATTCAAAGGTGTTTATTTTTTTGTTGTTGTTGTTGTTTTTTTGTATCTTAATTGCTAATTTGTTTTCATTCAAAACCAAACTTTAATATATTATTATATATTTGCAATCAATATTTGTTAACATTGTCCTTTATTGATCTATGTTAATGACAAATAATTTCTTTTCGGTTAATAAGTTGTTTTTAATACATCTGTATAATTTATAATCAGTATTTCAGTATGGTTAGCAACTGACTGCATTTTTTCAGATTCACCCCTAGGATCTTAATGTCAATGGTGGCAAAAAAGGGACAGAAACTTGGTATGGTTATCGATCTGACATACACTAATAAATATTATGATGGTCAAGTAAGTTAATTTAATAACTTCAGTGAATTCTTTTCAATTTACTGATTCTTATTTTTTAGGGTAATCATTTTATTTTTATTCCTCATTTCCTCAGTACATTGTGAATGAGATAAAAATATTTTAAAATTTCAAATGTTGAATGTTTTCTTTTAGTTTTTTTTTTTTTTTTTTTTTTTAAGAAGGGTGTTGAGTACTTAACTGCTTAACCAGTTTTGTTAATCCTTAATTGTAACAGCAATGCTATTTTAAATTTAAATGTTATGCATTCATACACAAAATCTTAAATGCCATAGCATAGAAATAAAACATTAATGCTGCAGATTGTATTAAACCATTTTTTTTTTTACTTCTTCTTTGCAGATATTTGAGAAACATTCTATAAAGTATTTGAAGATAATGACTGCTGGTCACATCATTCCAAATGATGATGTGTACTGCACGTAAGAACTGTTTCTATTCTTGGTAAATATTTTAAATTTCAGATTTAATCACTGAATATATATATTTATTTATTTGTTTACCTTAATCTTTAATAATTTAGATTTAATTCTAGAGACCAACATTTTGTGCTATAAAATGGCTGAGATAATATTACTAGTTATAAAATTATAAATTTTTAAGGACATCAGCCTTTGCTAATAATAAAGTATTGAGCCTATAGAGGAAGAATTTCTGTTAAACTCATTACTGAAGGTGTTTTATTTCTTATTTTGATAACTGTTGTAAAAAGTTTTGAGAAGAGTTATGTCTGACTCTAAGGTAATATATGTTAGAATGTTAATTAATATATATATATATTTTAAAAAAATTACCTCTTAATAAAGACCATTAGTAATAATAAAGTATTTATATTGCTTAATAAAGATCATTAATAATAACAAATTAAAATAAATATAATCTACAAGTTCTCTGTAAATACATTAGGTATGATTGAGTCTGTTATTTATTTTTATTGTTAATTTATTTATTTATTTTGCAGATTTGCTGATTCCGTTAGTGATTTTATAGATAATCCTGAACACACTAGTAAGATTGAATTGTTTAATTATTTGATCATAAATACACCAGCATGCAGACAGTTAAATTTTACTAATTGTGCAAGCAATTACATACATATGTCAGTTAGGACAGACCATTTGCATTTTATGATTTTTCAACATTAAAGTTATAAGCAATGGCATATATATATATATATATATATATATATATATATATTTATGTGGCATGACACTTTAAAGCAGTTGCATATAATTATATACTTACAGTATGACATTTAGGATTACCTAAGTATATTATGATATTTCAGTATTAAAATTATAAGCAATTTAATGTACATATGTTTGTGTGTGTATATGTGTCTATGTGTGGCCTTTTTAATTTTATGATACATTAAAGTTGTAAGCAATTATACATATATTTGCACGTGGCATTTAGGACAGTCTATTTATATTACAGTATTTCAGCATTAAAATTATAAGCAATTTACATACATACATATCATATGTGTATAACATTTAGGATGACCTAAATACATTTAAGACATTTATTTCAACATTAAAGTTTACATTTTTCAGACACTGTAGTTGGAGTGCACTGTACTCATGGAGTTAACAGAACAGGTTATTTTTTGTGCAGGTAAGATATAAAGAAATCAGTAATATTTTATAGAAAACTGCATTATATGCATATAAATACTACAACATCAGAGTGAGAAAAAATATTTCATAACAGTGAACAATTTTAAAAAAGAATTATTTTTTTCTATTAAGGTACATGATTGAGAATTTAAATTTTGAGCCTGAAGATGCAATAGCAGGTGAGTGTACTTCATATTACTCAGATCATCCTTAAAGTTTTACATTTTTGTTTTCCAGTTGATTTAACGGCTTTAAGATAGCAGTAGTCAAGAATATATTAAACTTTATTTTTATAAATGGTTACTTTTATCCAATTTCTCATTTTTGACAGCTTTTGGAACTGCCAGAGGTCATTCTATAGAACGTGAGAATTATTTAGACGATCTGAAGAAAAGAACAGCGTAAGCAGATAATTTAGAAACATTTTTGAAATTTAGTACAAATAATATTAAGCTGAAAATGAAGTACCAGATATTTATTGTTATGAAAATTAATGATGAATAGTATAGATTTGCCAATAGATTTGCCAATTTTCAAGAGAAACATTTATTAATCAGTCTGCAATTGGTAACAAAAAATAAAAATGGTGGTGTTTATGTGATTCCATAAGAACATGATTTATCATCATACTTTATTAGCAAAAGAAGATCCAGAAAACAATTTTTACGATAAAAATATTTCAATAAAAAATGTAAAAAAAATACATTTAACTTTCTCTTACATTTTAGAGGAAAAATCACACCACACCCAAAAGGTTTTGTTAAGGATGAAAAGAAATACAGCAATGTTAAAAAGAAATCATTTGAACTTAGTGTCAGCCATGAAACTGAAAAGTTAGCAGGTAAATGGAAAACAAGACACAGAAATAGAACATCTCCAACAAAATCTGCAGTTCATCATCATCGTTCTCCAGAACACAGAAACAGTTCAAAAAATTACAAGTGTAATACCTGGTTTAATCCAAATTACAATCAAGGATATAACCAACATTCACGTAATGTATCTTGCAGTTACGGTGGTGTTGCTGTGCCACCTTATAATGTTCCGTACAGAAGATCACACAGTTGCAGAGAGCCTGGAGGTAGAGACTGGGGTGATAATTCTTACAACAACATGCAGCAGAGAAGTGTAGTTAATTGTTATTCAGATTCTCCTTATAGACCAAAATATAATGGATCATATGGTGTTGAGCATCAAGGAAGAGGGAGAGGTTTACATCACAGAAGGGTTCAAAATAAAGACAATTCATGTTACATGCCACAGAGGATGAATGAAACACCTTACCACAGAAATAAAAGTCATTTGCCAAGACCAACAGGCAGTAAACGATAATTTAATACAAGTTACTAGTAATGAATACATTAATGGAGTCAGTCCTCAAATAAGTTTATTAAAGTGGTTTTCAAGAATTGTATTTTTATTTGAAAGTTTAAATATAAAAATAAATAAGTGATGCTGGTGTAATGGCTGGATAGATCATTAACCTACTGTCTCAGGATGTAATTAATTTTATATTTAATAATATTTATTTAAACCATACATATAACCAATTTACCAAATGCTTTTTTGTAGAACAGTATCTACTTTAATAAAAAATATTTTATAGATAATTTTATCCATACTCAGGATATACTGGATCGTGAATTTATCTGAACTATTATTAATAAAAAATAATTTCTTGGAAATGATTACTGCATTTTGATTTGTTGTTTGAGGTTTTTTTTGTTGATACTTGTACACTAATCCACCCAGATCTCACAAATACATTTATGTATAAAAGTTATATTATTTATGCTGAGAGTAGATTTTATAATTTGGCACTAAGTTATTACAGGGAACAATTTGTTAGTTATTAAACATGTTTTTTTAATTAGTATTGAATATTACATATAACTAGCCTTCTGTTCTTAAATACTGTACATGAGCAGAGTGATGTAGTTAACATCCAAATAAATAAAAACAAAAAACATTCCAATCAGTATTTGTTTAATCTACTTCATTCAAACATCATGAATTTAAAGAAGAAAAATAATACACAATTTAATAAAAAGAAAACCAAACTGATTGCTATAAATGTAACAAAACAACAAGTAAAAATAATCTTGAACACTTATTTTAAAACTGAAGCCAATATAATTGATACCTGTAGTTTGAAAAAAAAAATGACAATTTTAAATAAAGCTTGCAAGGCACTTTAAGAAATGTTGTACAGGTTTTTAAAACAGTTAATTAAGTTTCCAAAATGAAGTAAAATACAATGAATAATGCTGAATAATCATGTAGATTTTAAAAATAAAAACAATAAGGCCAGGCAGTCACATGGGATGCCAAGTCATGTTCAAGATCTTCCAAATACTTTAAGATAATAAATAAAATGAATTATAAAAAAAAAATATGAAAATTGCTGAAGTACAATCACATTTTCGATAATCTTGATCAAAAACAACTGACAAAGAAAATTTACATTGTGAGCTTGGGTGCAAAACTATTACCCACTAAGCCCAAACAGGGGCCCCCAGATTCAATAATTACAAGTTTCCAAGTTGAATGAACTAATGAGTTTTCTTCAACCAATTTGATCACCAAAAATACATTAGTCTACCCTTTTGGAAAATGTAGACAGCATATATTTTGTAGTTTATTAAAAATTTGGCTATATCTATAAAAACAATAAAAAATAAATTTTGCAGAAAATGTCATCAATAAAAGCAGTCAGATAATCTCAGTTAATTTTTCTGTTAATGTATTATCTTATAATATAAATATTATGCATTAAGAGTAAAAATGTTTATCAGTAAATAATCTGGCAAAACATTCTCAACTTAATAATTATAATGTGTTAACATTATTTCTGAAAGCACTAAGAACAGTGTAAAGTAAAAGGATTTATATATCTGAAATGATTAAGATTAAATGTCAAAAATTTTTTTTGGGCTTGGATGAAATTCCATCTTTTACAAATTGAAATATAAAAAAAAAAAAGTTACATATATTTGTATTTATATCTTTTATCTTTTCTGAAATATGAGACTTCTCAGTGTGACAATACAAGAAAATTATTTTCTTGAATTTTTTAATTAAAAATATAAATATACAGTAATAATGAGGAAAAAATGATTAAAAAAAGAAAAAAGAAGGGAAAACACCTGTTATGAAAGATTTTAATGCATGACACTTTTTTTCAGATAACTGAAAAACATTTTTACTTTAACAATTTGAACTGTTCATTTTGTTCATGTAATATCTAAAAACATTATCAATTATTCTGGTTCTGGAGATATAACCATTCTTCTTAGCTAAATATTTTGATACTACCACGAAAATTAAATTCAATACTACTTTTGTAAGTAGTAATAAGAATAAAACATTATGTAATGACTGAATTTATTTTAACTACAATTACTAACAAATATTCTAAAAATATTTTTAAAGAAATGTTTACATACATGTCACTATGTTATAAGTCATAAATAAAATAAGCTGAAACAATAATTTTATGAAGATTTTTTGTTTGGGTCATGAACAATAACTCTTTCAACAAATTCTGACATACAGAGAATTTTTAAAAAGAAATGGTAATATACAACAGCACTATATCTATAACATATATAGTAATATGTGAATTAAATTAAAAAGTATAAAGTAAGAAAAATAATTTATGGAATGATAAAAAAGGAAACGAATAACATTTATAATTTCTCTATTCCTTTCTGTAACAAAAATCCATCTCTTTCAAACAATTACACTTGTAAAAATCAACTTCAACATTATTTATATGCAAAAGTTTCCAAGGTAAGAAATTTAAAAATAACGGGATATTTTTGCGTAATTCTTTAAACATATTTGATTCTTATTATCCATTTTAAAAATTTGTCATGTTAACTTTCTTCATCCATGGCACATTTCCCCAAAGAACCATCCCAAATATCTTGCTTTTGTTGCCTTGCTTGTTTTCTTTTTTCTGAAATAAATTATTGAAGAAATAAAAAAATATGTATTAAAAAAAAAAGTAAAACCACATGCAGATACACATACAAATCACATTCAGTTTTAACAATTTCCAATAAATCAATCTAAGCAAAGATTACAGTGAAAAGGTGTGTTTATTTATGTATTAAAAACAACAAGTTTCCATTAGTGTGTGTGTGTGAAGGTTCTGTGTTTGTCCTGTGATGAACTGACAATAAATTAATAATTATTATATATAAGTTAAGTTTTATCAATTAACACTTTTTCCTTTTTGTGGATTACTAGAATCATGAATTACATTTCATTCAAACAATTACACAGAATACACTTAAAGATGTGTTAATTTTTTTTAAAATAAAGATAAAGGTGAATATTCCTTTTAATTTTTCATCTGCAGTGGTAAAATCAGAATATTAAAACAGGAGGTGAAACTCTGATTGTGTTGGATAAAATATGCACATACACACACAAAAATTCACATATATATATATTTTTTTTTTTTTTTTTTTTTTTTTTTGGGAGGGGTGTTATAAAGTAAATAAAGAGAAAATAAAAAGACACGACTACTTTACATTATTTGTGTCAGTTTTACCTTTCGCTTCCTTTAACTGCTTTCTCTCCAGTTCCCTTTTTTCTCGTGGAATACTTGCTTGAATCCCCAAAGCACCTGACACCAGTCTACGAGCAGCTACAGCTGATGTCTGTGGTCGGGCTTTGTATGGCTGGAGAAATTCTATAAAGTGAACAGACTGTTATAAAACAACATTACCCTGGTTAATGTAGATGTTGCTAGCAAGGACATAAATATTTAGAAAATTTGTAAATGGAAAATGGACAATCTCACTAACGATTATTTTATTTTTACATATTATCTATAGATTATTATTTGTGTATGCATGTACATATATATGCTCTGATGTCAAATTATCTAATGAAATCTGTGTATGTTTTCCTTTCTTTTGTATTTTTTCTCTTCATGTTGCTTTTTCACCTTTTCATTTTTTTCTAAACAAGCTTTTTCTTCAGATTTATTTATATATTTTTTTTCTGTCTACAATTTAAGGTATGAAAAAAAAAAAAAAATTATTGCTAAAATTCCTTATTGAAATAGACAAATGAATGTCACTTCAATTTTGAAACAATATCGTTATATCTCTGTATTAGCACACACAAACACACATATATCTATACTGCCTGTTCTAAATATATATATATATATATATATAGCCATGTGTGTGTGTGTGCAATTATAGTTATCTACCTCATTGAGATGCATTACCTGAACACTTTTTGGCTTTCAGTTTGGACTGTTTTGAAGCTTCAGATAACTGTCTGACTTTGAGAAAAGGACTCATCATCTGAAGTGCATCACGAGCTGAAATAAAGTTTTCACGCCCAGGTTAAAAGATTTTTCAAAAAATCTGTAATGATGATGATGATAATAATAATAATAATAATAATAATAATAATAATAATAATTAAAAATAAATAAATAAATAAACAAATACACAAATAAATAAAAACTAATTAATTAATTAATAATAGTAATAACAACAACAACATTAATAAAAAGCCTAAATATTAATAGTAAAAAGGAAATTTTAGTTTAACATTTAAAAATAAAAATAAAAATTATACAAACCTGCTATTGGATTTGCAAATACTCCAAGAGCATGTGTATCATCTACCCACTTTATGTCAAAACCTCTAGACCTGTCATTATTAAAAATCATTATAGCTATTACACAATTTCTGAGAATTTGTCAATATGTGTATTAATAATAAAATCATTTTGGGGGGTTTTGCCTTTAATGAATTTAAATTCTAGAGCATATGGTGCATACTACTAACAGTATAATTTATATATCAGTTTATAATCATGAATTATACAGAAACCTGACTGAGGGTTTGTTTCAATTAATTACTAAAGGTTTTCTTTTCTTTGATTCCTTAATTTCTGTAGACTGGAAATATAAATCTTATACACAATGAGAGAATTACAGTTTATTTATTTTTTCAGTATGTGTGTGTGTGTAAAATAATTTTTAAATATCATTATTATTATTATTATTATTATTATTATTATTATTATTATTATTATTATTTCTAAAACTGCAATGATTTGAATCAACATACATAAAATCTTTAAAAACTCCAATAAGGTCACGGGTGGTAAATTCTGATGGAAAATCATAGATTTCAATCACATGATTGTAAACTGGGAGAAATAAAAAATATATATACATTATATATACATATAAAAAGATATAAATACATATTATTTTATATTTCACCAATAAGAATAAAATTAAATCTCTAAATTAATATCAATCACTATAGCAATAATTTAAAAACAAATAAAATAAATAAAGATTAAACCTTTGGAGTTTACAATAAATATTACAGTAAAAACCAAAATAAAACTATATACTAATTTTTCAAATGCTGATCTGATCATTATCTTTGTTGTGATAAATATTAGTTTCAAAATGATTCTGTTCTTACATTGATTCATCAAAAACAAAAATACATCATGAAATTGGGATGTGGCATATTATTAATCCTTGTTGTCTCCTGACATTTGGAAATTCTCAGATTTGTTTGTTTGCTGTTATGAATATATCCATGGATTTACTAGCTCATTGTTTTAGTCAATTCAGCTACAAAATAATTAACAATTTAAACAAGACTTTAACAATATTTGATATAAACTGAGATATAATCCAAGAAAATGGTGGTATAGTTATCATTAATTAAAATTCTAAATTGTTAATAAGTTACTTACTGTTTAATTTTAATGAACACATGATATTTGCTAAATTATAAATTTATTAATCTTACCTTCCATATCCAAATCAGTCTCTTTTGGTTCAAATTTCAAGTAGTTAATTTTTGGTGTATCTATCTTCACATCTCCAACATGAGCAGTCAACTAAAACATAAAAAAAATAGAAATAAATTAAATTATAACTACTTATCACTGTAATAAACAACTACTAGAAGTAATACTGTGATATATAAAAATATTTCTATTAAAAAAATGTGAAGAAATGCATAAAGCTCAAATATAAACATTTTTTCTAATGGTAAAATTACTTAATGGAAAAGTAGTACTCATTTCAACTAAACAACCTGTGTAAATTAATTTTTCACTTTTTTGTTCAATGACTAAGAAATAAACATTAAATTTTATTATCGTAATAATAATATAAAATAAAAAAATGTAGTTTTAACCTCAAAACGGTTAAAAATCGTTGTTAGTGCTTGATTCTATACCAACTGAATACACACTGAGACATAAAAATACATACATATACAAAGACAAAAACAGACAGCCATATACATGGAAAAATGAAAATGAAAATATAAATATATGTCCAAATCAATAAATAAATAAATAAATACAAATTTACGTAAACCATACATCAACACACAAAAAAAGGCTAACCTCTTCCATGATAGTGGGATCAAGACAATCTCCATTATCATCAAACAAGGCATCCCATCCATCTTCATCATCAGATTGAGAACCAACATTTTCTAATTGTTTTAAAGCGAGAGATGTTAATGTACCCCCTCCAACTGACTGATGACTATTACTCTCTTTATCTGATTTACTCTCTGCTGGACACTGGTCAGATTTTGCTTCTATTGTGGATGCCACAACATCTGGTAATGAAAGTGAATGAACTACAGGATCAGTGTTTTCAGTCTCTGGCGGTGACCTCCATGCAGACAAGTTGGGGCTATTATTATTATCAGTATGCAGTTCATTTGCCAATTCTCTCTCTGATGAAATATCCAATGATGATTCATTGACTGATGACGTGAAAGTAGGTTCTTCACAATCAACAGGATCAGAATTGTCCAAAGTCTGTTTATATTCAATTACATCTTGGTATACATCGGGATGTGATTTTGTCATAGATGACACATCATTATTAGACTGTACTGATTTCTCCTCGTCACTATTTGCTGTCTGCAATGTATATTCTGAACTAAATGATTCAGATTTACTACATCCTTGGGTAGAATCTGAAGTATAAGTTCCAAAATGATCTTGTAAATATTCAGAAAGATTTGTTTCACTGCTGGGTCGTTCTGTTAATTCTAATTTTTTTGCGTGTGGTTTGGAACATGTAGTAGAATCAATAGGGCCTAAATTATAAACTCTGTGACTTTGATCATCAACATCAGTGAAACCTGATAAATTTGGTGAATCATCAACTGTTTCAGAAGAAATTTTATTATCTTGCATTAAGAGATTTTTGGAATAATTATTAATTGTTGTTGACGAGAACTGGTTATTTGAAAAACTGTTTGAATCAGGACAGGCCACAGATTTTAGTTGCATGTTAACTGCTTCATCACTCCAAGATTCAGTCTCCATCGGTGTTTCTTGTGGTTCTTCAACATTTTCTAAATCAATGTTCCTACCAGTAACACATTCACTTAAATTATTTTTTGTGTTTTCACTGTTGGGATCTGAACCAGAATGGTCTTCATTGCTTTCACATATTTTTAACTTTTTCACAGGTCTTGTTCGTGTTGACTGTTTTTCTGTTTTCTCACCTTTGGAGTCTCTTTCTTTATCATTTGATGAAACATCCTGCACCAATATGTTGATCTCCCTTTTACCTTTTGGCACATATCTCTTTATTTCTGGCCTGCTTTTCTTTCTTGGAGTAGTTTTTTCTATACATTTACCAGCTTCATCTACTGCTGTATCTTTTAGGTGAGGAACTGAACCTGTGTCACTACATGCATACTGTTTAACATGCTCTGTATCATCCTTGTCTTTTAAATCATCTTGGTGTGCTTGTTCTGGTTGTTGCTGCGGCTGCTGCTGCTGTGAGCGTTTGGCAGGAGGTACATATACTTGAACTTCTGGCTTCTTTGTCTTTGTTCTGCAGATAAAAAAATTAATTTGCCTAGAATCAAAAAGTAAACAAAAATATTCAACTGGATTCAAATTTTATTGGCAAAGGCTTGTCTTCTGGTTTACTGAACTCAAAATAATTGAAAGGAATGGCAAGTATATCTCTGGTACTAATAACTAACATGTACTTTATGGACAGTATCAACATATATTGTAAAGTGAGCTTTGGGTATATTTTGAATATTTGCCCAAGAAGTCATGAATTTATGGATTCACCCTCTCCATTGTTACACTGATCAAAGATCACACAATGTGGTTTCTTTTTCTGCAGGAGCCCAATGTTTAGCTCTCATTAGGCATCTTGCCTTGCTGTGTTATACAAATTACTTAATAACAAAATCTATAATATTATATTCTTCAAATTCACAAAATGCAACTAAGCATCAATTAAAAGGTATATTGAAATTATAGATTTCATAATCTTTTTGGTTACAATTATATACACTAGATAAAAACATGGTAGTATATAAAAGAAGAAAAAAAAAATCATAATTTCAATAACAATTAACACAACATGTAAGTAAAATGAATATTAGTATTCAACTAGACACCTAGATGTTAAAGATTTTCTTCTGCTAGAGTTGTCACTACTCTCTGCACAAGGATCAGTTTTTGATGGTTCAGCTAACCTCTGGTAACCAAACTGACTTGCATCATTTGGTGAACAGGTGTTTTTACTTGGACAGAAATGTCCATCTCCTGCACCAGTCTGTTGAAACGAGCTTCCTGGTGCAGAATTAATTTGACTTTTATGTGAAAGTCGAGCTCGACCACGACCGCATCTTGATGTCCAGTTTTCAGATGATGACATTAATTCAAGCCCTTTTGGCCCACTGCACAGAAAAAGGAAGTCATATTTTGATATTTGTATTTAAATTTCATTTTTGGGGAATAATTGAAACTGATATAGAAAAAATATTTTAAAAATAAAATTTTAAACTTTTCTTTTCACTATGAAATGGAAAGAAGTAACTCTTAAAAAAAATTTTTTTTTAATTTACAAATCAACAAAATATGGATTCTGTAAAATTTTTATTCTTTACTCTCTGTTACCATACAAAGCCAAAACTTGAAGCACAATTAATTGAAGATGAACAGTATGAATTTGTTACATGTTTGATTAAATAATATTTACAATGTAACATTCCATCTCTGTCTAATAAGAATATGCTATGTACCGTTTCAATGAGTCCTGAAGACAGACAACAGTCCGACGTTCAGAACCTTCACCAACAGAAAAACTTCTCACTTCTTCAAAATCTTCAACTACGTTGTGTATGAGAAAGCGGTGGTAATTATTTACAGGAGGAAATAACAGAACCCTGTTTTCAAACAAAAACAAAAACATTTGTTAAGAAACATTACATTCATTTAAAATTTATTATCCAAAACAGCAATTCACACCATTTCAAAAACAACAGTGAATACTATTATTTTAAAAAAAAAAAATAATAATATTAAAAACTAAAGTGCTGTGTTCATCAGCTTTTTTAAAATCAGTCATGCTAATTTGAATAAATTCTATCGCAAAACAATTTAATATTTTATCTATTAAAAAACACCACATATATTACTACTATCTGGTTCCAATTTCAGTAACAAAACATCATCTACCGATCAAGACATGGATTCTCCAAAAATTGTTTTATATCTGCAGTTATGAGATCAACAAATTCAGAATCTTCTGAGTTTAAATATCTTCCATCCAGAAGAAAAGCCAGATTTGCGTTTTAACTGTTGCACATAAATCTGAAATAAAGAAATGCAAATATTAATAATAAATTAAACTACTGAGTACTGCAGAATAATTTTATAAACATACATACAAGGCATTTTGACTAAAGATGTGTTACAGACAGGAAAGATATTCTGCAACACTGTCAACAGCAATGCAGAGGAATGATTCTGAAACTTCACATCATCAGTTTTTACTTCTAACCACAAATGACACTTCTGCCTAAATGTTTGTCATATAAAGATATATTGATAAACAGAGCTTGCCAACAGTAAAGGTGTTTGAAATTATCTGTTAACTGCATAATATTATTAACCTCATAAATACTTGGAAAACTGAGTATAAACTGGATCATGAATCATTGAATGTACTGTACACTTCTAATTTCATTAATGTAAGATAATTCTTTAAATCCATTATGTCGTTCATAGGCCATGTCATTAATTCTCGTAACACTTTCTCAGATGTCTGTAAAAATTATCTCTCTCTGACTCCTTTGACCATATAGTTAGAGATGTTAGACTTAGATCTTTAACTTCTCTGAACACAGACGTAGACTTGGGTCTGGGATTTCCAGTAAATTTATAATGAAGATCTGCCATCGATGAACATGTTGCTTACCTATAGTATAGGTATTAAGTAATTTTTGAAAGCGAAAATATTTTTGAAATTCGGGTCTTTATTTCTCTATTTTTAACCAAATAAATAACTAAATACAAACATAAAAATAGAAGTCAAACCTTCCCCTTTTTCTATTTCTTTCGACTTTTACTATATACAATTTCCGGTTCCTGTCAAAATAAAAAAAGTAATCAATAAATCAATTTCTCACGTTTTCAAACCATCAGTATAACCTATTAGAGTGTTGCCGTGGAGATTTATTTTTCTTTTTTCCTTTAAATAAATTATATGAAAGTTTGTTACGTTTTATAAAACATTTAGTTTATTTTTTTTTAAATTATATCAGGATCTTTAAATTTGATGGTGATCTCTTATTTCGAAAGATAGAAAAGAGGATGGCTGGCATTGGTGGGAAAGTTAAAAGTTTTATTAAGAGTTTTCTTAATATCAAGTCAGTATTTATATGCAGATTAACGTTATTCTAAGGAATTAAAATCCATTGACAAATAATTTCCTAAAAACAAATTGTTTGCTTAAAGTATTATTTTTTAACATCATTATGATTATCCATCGCTGACACTTCTGAGTGTGAGTCTTCTGTTCCACTTTGACTTTCAATTTTAATTTGAGGATTAAGCTTTGACAGTAATGAGTGAGTTATGTGAATAGTAAGTAACTTTCACTAATCTTAAATTCCTGATTAAATCCAACTCCAGATTTAAAATGATCATCATATTAATATTTGCACATAATATTAAGTGAAAAGTATTTTTGATGTTGTATTACTGATTTTTTAATTGATTTTTATTATTATTATTTTTATTATTATTATTATTATTATTATTATTATTGTTCTTTTGTTTTCTTTTTCTTCTGTAAAACACATTAGATTCATGCATGAAAATAGATGTTTGTTCCATCTTGTAGAGATATTGACCATGTAATACTTCAGTTTTTGAACTGTCAAAATAAGCTTTTTTGCTTCTTTTTTCTTCTATTTTTAAAATAATTATGTGATTAAGTGCTTATATATATATATATATATATATATATATATATAGAGAGAGAGAGAGAGAGAGAGAGAGAGAGAGAGAGAGAGAGAGAGAGTGTT
This sequence comes from Chrysomallon squamiferum, assembly GCA_012295275.1. Lineage (NCBI taxonomy): Eukaryota > Metazoa > Mollusca > Gastropoda > Neomphalida > Peltospiridae > Chrysomallon > Chrysomallon squamiferum. The sequence goes on along the minus strand of CM022672.1, from coordinate 11,170,633 downwards.
TAAAGTAATAATCAAAGCAGTAGACATATTAATAGTAATAATACTAATAATCAAAGCACTGGCAGAAAGAGAATGCCAAAACTTATTCAATGTTACAATTTGTATCCATTAATGTAGTAATCATACTGTAAACTGATCTTAAGCAGTAAATATTAAAACACTAAGATTATAAAGATTATGAAGTTCATTTTCAAAAAGTAAAAGTAATGAAAGTTATTCTTGCGGTATTGTTTGCTGATAAAAAAAAAAAAATGTGTATTCAACATTATACTTGCTCTTTATTTACAGAGATTGATCACCATGACAACAATTATTGGAGTGCAGTTGGTTTCTGAAAGTACAAGAGATTCATCTGTTTCTCTGGGGATTGTGATTTTGGAAAATGAAAAGCTGGTTAATGGATCTCTTTCAGTGGTTGATATGAGAACTTTGATTTCTCAACAGATTCCTGCTGTTCCTAACCAATTCATCTTTCTTACCCATAAAAAGTAAGGTTTTTAGCACTCTGTAATAAATAAATCCTACAACAATAATCATAATCTTATTAATACTAATAAAAGGAAAAAGAAACTGAAATAGTATTAAGTAAAATTTATATTTTCTTATGGTACTTTAGCTTGGAGTCTTTCTTTGGATTATTATTTAAAATAATGAAATTGGTTATGTATGAATAAAATGATTAATGCCGAAAAGAAAATATTTTTTTATAGATGGACAATCAACCAAACACAGGAGAAGTACATTAAAGTCAGTCAGATTATTTCTCCAGACAATATTGTATATATTCAGAGAAAATATGGTAATTTTTTAAAATTTGTATGCTATAAAAATTCTGATTGTGTGAAAGTGTGTGTGTGTGTGTGTAAGTTCATATGTGTTATGTGTATCTTATAATTTAACCTCAGTAGTGTTTATATTATTATTATTAAAATTTCATCTACTCATGGCTGATACATTTCAACATTACAAATGAGTGTCTTTTTTACAAATTAAATGAAAAAAAAAATCAAAAGAAGCAATAACTGAATTTACTTAATATATTTTGTTGTACTGTTAAGTAACATATATATATATATATATTTGTTTGTTGGTTTTATTTATTTATTTTTTGTAGAAATGTTAAAGATAGGGGTGAAGACAAAATCTCATATCCCTGTAGGTTTTGTATTTGCAGAATACGCAACTAAATTATCTGAACTACGAAATTCCATTAATAAAGAAGTAAGTATTGAATGGTAAAAACAGTAGATAAATGCATAAAGAAGAATTTGATACTCAATAAACTTGATTTGATTTTGTTCATGAAAATAACTGTATAAAACTGCAGAGATTTCAGGTTGATTAAGGAAACCTGGTAAAGCAACTGATAGTTATGGTGACTGCTGTTTGTATTAAAAATATATAATCTCCCACCATTTCTGTTTTATTTAAGTTTCTAAAACCCTGAATGCTGTATTGTGTTCTACAAGACAAGGCTTACTTATATAGATGAAATCTTTGTTCTAGAATATATTAATTTTTCTTTTACATACAATATAAAATATTTCAATAACGTAATGATGGTTTTAGTCTATTCCAAGAATCTTTGCTTTTGAAATTTTAAAACATGAGCCATATGCACAATTCGCTAATAACAAATTTCAGATTGCATTTTTCAAAGGCATCACAAACAATTACCAGTTTCTTGATTCAAACTCCTGGCCAATCAGCAAGCAAATGGAAGAGCACATGACTGTCATGGACTGTCTGATTGATGGTTCAGTTTGTGTTTGTGCTGACGTCTTCTCTTTTGAATGTCTTGACTTTTCAAATTCAAATTGCCAGATGGATGTTGTTCCTAGAAAAAGATTAAAAAGGTTTATTTCTTCATTTTTATATTATTTTAATATTTTCCATTAGTAGTAAGTTTTTAAGTACAATATACACATTTTTGTTTTACCACTTTCACATTTCTTACACAATAAATACTTTTTGAAAATCATTATTTTTTTCTTTTTGCCAGTTGTTTGCATTTTGTACATTTACTAATTTAGAACAATTAAAGTAGTCTGATTTTTCTGGAATCTACAAATTCAGTTGAATATCTGTAATGTACAGGTTTTCTATTTAAAGCATGCTTTTAACTGATATATATTTATCATTATAAAGTTCAGCTGAATATACCTGTCTTTCTTTCTCTGATATTTTTGTTGAGCAGTATAAATTCAAAAAAATGGGGGTTTTTTGGTTTTTTTTTCTGTTAGCAGAGACAGTAGGTGGCCAAGTTGTGAAGAATCTGGCAATGAATGTGGTATTTGCGATGTAATTGGTCAAGCAAAACAACTGCTTATCAGCTATGCTCGAGCTGATGCTGCAGATCACGCTTTAAATCTCAAAGAAGAGTTATCTCTGCTTGGATTTAGTGTATTTCTGGTAAAATGTTATTATCAATGTAATGCATTTGAGGCTGAAGAATGAAATTTCTCATTTGATTTTTAGATTTCAAATATAAATAGATAATTTTATATTTAGAATAGCTGAGAATAGATCTATTTTAAAAACATTATTTTTTTAGCAACCAAAATGCTGTTTTCAGATTTTTTTACTTTGTTGTCTAATAATTAGATTCTTACAACATCTAAAAATTATTGACCCAAATGAAATAAGAATTTATGGTTAATTACTGTGGATTTAAATCTTTATTTTTAAAATATGTATAGAGCACACTTTAAGAAAATTGGGCTCTTTTTTAAATTATGTTTTTTGTATCTAAATGTATATTCACATTTCATTATATATCTATTAAAATTCACACATGAACTCTTTATTTATATATTATTTATATATTATTTAATATTGTATATTACTTATATTAACCATATTTGATTTAATAGCCAAGAAAACTTTGATATTCATAAGAAATTAATATTAATGTGGATTTTTTAGTTTATTTTAATTTAATTTTTTTATGATTTATTAAATTTTTTAATTTTTATATTGTTTGTTTGTATGATTGTTCATTTTTGTGGAGGGGTTATGGGTGGGTTTGTATGTTTTTTTTTTTTTAATTTTTATCAACTTTTAAATTAGGATGTACACGAAATTAAAAGTGGTGTTGACTGGCAGGATTCTTTGAACTACGCTGTGAGCAACTGTGAAGTTTTCATTCCTCTTATCACACCACGATATGGGGAAACTCAGTGGACCAACAGAGAGGTGAGAGTGATATAGCTGTTGTTAAAGCGATTGTAAATTAATATGATTGGGTTTGAAAGAGAAATAAATACATCTAAAATCATTTTTTTCTATCATAGCATTGCAATATGGTGAAAAATAGTAGAGCAGTGGAAAGTGATATGTCTGTTGCTAAAAGTACATAGTATATGTGTGGTTGAAAGAGAGCAAATTCTTACCTGTAACAACAATATAGAAAACAACAATTTTTTTTTTTTTTTAAATTTTGTCTTTTCTTTAGGCTCCAATCATATAAAAGTCTATGAGTGTTTCTTAATAATGAAGCAACATATAAATGAAAGATTCTAATGTAAATAATTGCCTTTTAGTGATCATAGCCAATAGTAATGCATGTGAGTAAAACACCCAAATAAAAACAACAATAATTAATGCAATTTTATTGATATTTAAAATATTTTTAAAGTACTGTAGCAGTTTGATACATTAATAATATGTTTAAAATTACAGGTGAAGTTAGCTGATGTGCTAGGGAAGTACATTTTACCTGTTAATTTTCTTGATGTCTGGCCTCCTCGATCTCTTGCTATCCAGTTTGCTACAACACAGTACATCAGCTGGAAAACTCCAGCTCAGATTCAAGCAGGTATGTAAATGTTGTGTTCAAAATTCCATGTACTGAATGTTAGTTTAATTCTCCAAATATATTATAAAAAGATTAATGAATGTGTTGTATAAGTTGCTAAATCACCTTCTTTGAATAACAAAACACATTAGTGCATTTGTTTGTTAAATTAATCATCAGTGTGTATTGATTGTTTTTAATATTTTCATTGTTAACATTTATTTTATTCCTGTTTTTCTTTTTTATTCTTTTTATTTATTTATTTATTTTATTATTATTATTTTTTTATTTATTTAAACCATAAAAACAGTTGTTTTTAATAAATTACAATAATTTTAAAATATATTTAATTTTGTGTTCAAATCTATTAATTACATGTACAATAATGTATAATATTTTAAAATCAGAAATTGCAGAAGGAAATTCTGCACATGCTTACGATACCAACTGCTGGGAAAAACGCTATGTGAAAATGGTAGCCCATGATATAGCAGTTTGTCTGAAACATCTGAAGTCAGAAACTGTAAACAGATTACCTTCCCTTTCCAGGAGAGTGAGTAACGTCAAAATAAACTCTTTATGTTGTATGTGTGTTTGTTTGTGTTGTATATATTTTTATATGTGTGACTGCATTATTATTATTATTATTATTATTTTAATAATAATATTGTTATCATCATATTTTAAAGGATTATTTAAAAAATACATATATTTCAGTTCTCTAACAGACAAGACTTCTTGATATGTTGTAAAAAGTATCTTTTCAATCAGATACTGTTTGATGACTTTACCTCAGTAATTAAATATACCAATTTGATAGTCCTCTATTTTATTTTTTTATTTTTTTTTTTTTTATCTTGCAGAAAACATTAATGAAGACATTTGCTGGAAAACTTCCTAAGGGTGTATTGAGCCTTGATTCGACAGTAGACAATAATGAAACTGAAAAGAGGATAGTCATATGTGTTCACCCAAACCAAGCTCAGTTTGTAAGTATGACGGATATTTTGCCAAGTGGAATTAATTCTAGGGTTTTCTTAGATCTATGCATTACTAATGAGAGGGTCAGCTACTTATTCAACTCCTTGTTATTTTTTTTTTCACTTTTTTAAAACATACCACTCTGACACTACACAACAAAATGTAGCTAAATTTAAGCAAGTAAAAAATTATTTTAAAAAAGAATAAAAATTTATAATGACAAAAGAAAAGGGAAGGTTTTTTCCATATTCTGGTATTCCTATCATTTTGGAGAAAATAATCTGAAGGTTTGCTTTTTATGCTGCAATATGTGACTGTAGTACCTTTGTAAGTTTGAACAAATGGCTCTGGAGAAAATACACGGCAGGGCACTGGTTTTCTCATTAATATAATCACTTTAATACATTTGTATTTTTGTCAGCACCTTGCTTAAGTAAAATAAGTACACATTCATGTCAGGCTACTCATATTTATTTATTTGTTATCATTAATAATTTTATAAATAGTATATACTTTGGAATTTAACTGAACATTTTTTTTTTTTTTTTTTTTTCTACAATATTTGGTCCATCTCTTCATGTAATTTTTTTTTTTCATTTAAGTTTTTTAAGCTTTTGTTTCATTGTAGATAATCTATTATTATTATTAAATTATTAGACTGTTAATATTATGATGAAATTACTATTTTTATTATTATTGTTATTAATACTGCTACTGGTGCTACAGTTACTGGTACAACAACTATTACTGTTCCTATTACTACTATCATCACCACTAACATTATCTTTACCATTACCACTGCTACTAGTACTTTACTACTACTACCACCAACACTTCAGCTGCTACTACTAAGCCTTATGTCTATTACTGTGTGCCAATATGATTTACAATTATAGATCATGTATTTGATCCTAAAATATAAAGAAAGAAGTCAAATTTTCTAACAATTACACTTCTGAAAAAAAGAAATTATTTTTAAAAATATTATTTAAAACTTATAGATAATGTTTTTGTTTTGTTGTAATTTTTTCAAGGTTGAGGATATTGGTTGCTGGTTGGAAAGTGAAGGTTTCATTGTTTGGAGTTCAATCCAGAAAAATAGTGACAGTCAAGATTATTTCACTACTAGTCAGGACCTATGTAAGTTAAGAGATTATTACTTTCTGTAATATTAAAAAATTACATAAAAGATTTATGTAATTGGATTCATGTTTGCAATGGGTTTTTTTTTATTATTATTACCATTACAGTTATTTCTTTAAACTGCAGTCATAAATATTGCAAAAACTAATTTAAATTAAAAGTTTTATTTCTCAAATGACTGCTGTCTGGAGCATGCATATTGATTTTGTTGTACCCCCACAAGAACAATACATCAAAACGAAATAGTTCTTAAATAACAACACTTTATTTGTTATTTTTAAATGAAAACCATTATAATAATGGTATTTTAAGACTGAAACCAGCAGTTAAAATTTAAACACTAAAGAAATAACTTTGAATAATTAACATAAGTAAGTAACAAGTAAATTATCAAAGTAAATACAGTTCCGTCCCAACTTCTTGCCATTATATGTTTGTGTGTCTGAGTGTGTGTGTGTTGCACATTTTCTAAAAACATTTTCTACCACTATTTATTTATGTATATATTTATTTTAATATATTTTCCAGTACCCAGCAGTCAAATCTCCAATGCAGAGCTGAACAAGAACAACAACAAAAACAGTGTATCTTTAGAACAAAGTCAACATCATCAACAACAATTTCAAGAAATGGCTGATCAAGCTGGTGTTATTATTGTAATACTTTCACAGGCATTTTCCCGTTCCAGAACATGTCAGCAACAGGTATGAGGTGCAGTTTATTGTATATTAAATCTGAGAATTTTTATTTTTACTTATTTCCATTCTTCTTTATTTTATCTTAAAATTAGTTATTTTGCCATTTGGGACATATAGTTTTTCTAAATATTAAAATTAAATATATTAATAGATATGTGTTCCTGAATGCATCAGCTTACTCTTCATTTTAATGGCTTTGTGTTTTGTAAGAAACCAGTTTGAATTGTTTATTAATTTGTTTTTTGCTTGGTTATTTATTTACTTTACTTTACTTTACTTTACTTTACTTTACTTTACTTTACTTTACTTTACTTTACTTTACTTTTCACTTCACTTCACTTCACTTCACTTCACTTCACTTCACTTCACTTCACTTCACTTCACTTTATTTTTGACAATTTTTGACAATTTAATATCTATGAATTATACGTCATTATTTAGTTCTGTTACATTATGATATTAGTGTTTTTTTTTTTTTTTTTTTAATAGGTTTTCTATTGTGAGCACAGGAAAAAATTAATCCTTGTTAAATTTGAAGACTTCTGCATGCCTGGTTGGATGAGTATGTTGATAGGCACCAGCTCTTTTGAAGTTTGTATAATTTATATATTTATATTTGTATTTAGATGTATTTGTATGTGTGCATGCATACATGCATGAATGTGGATGTATGGATGTGTGTAACTACTCTGCATTTTATTAATGTTTATTAATTTTTTACAGATTTATTTATATATACATTATTATTAGCATATTCTTAATGTGTTTAATACATTTATCATTATAAATTCATTATTGTTACACATATTATTTTTTTTTTAATTTAGTATCACAGATTAGCCACCATTTAGTTGACTTATTTTAAGAAACAACAACTGTTTTTCGGAATTGCCATTTTAAAGATAGCTTGTAAGTATAACAAATCTCTTTTCTGATTACTTATTTTCCAGGAACTAGCTATTCTTTATTAACTAATAATAAGATTACTTCAATCTATTAAAGGATATTAATCAGACAAATTACAGACAGACCCTTCTAGCCAGAATACGACAAGTCCTTGACCCTACAGGTAAAGAATTATTCCAGGAAGAGGTTAATGAGGTCAAGCTCTCTCAGGGAGTAAGTAAAATATTTGTCTTCTCAAAACAATTTCTAAACTCTTAATTTTTAGCATTGTGATTTCTGTGACATTTAACAGACTTCTTTTCTTACAGAATTTTTTTTTATTGTCTTCCCAAAACAATTTTTGAACTCTTGGTTTTAGCAGTGTGAGTTCCATGACATTTAATAGAATTTTACTTGCAGAAATGTTGTTTTTTCTCTCAAATCCATTATTGAACTCTTAGTTTTAGCAATCTAGATTGCATAACACTTAATACAGTTTTTACTTAAGAAGATTTAAAAAAATACATATTTTTAGACAAATTGTAAAGTGATCATTTATATAAACATTCTGTATTATTTCTTCTAACATTTATTTGCAAGGAAATATCTTCAAAGCTATGTTCCTCCGTGATAATATTATTTTACAGCAATATTAATATTTTACTAAGTTGCAAACTGTTTTATTTTTAAAAGGTAAATCACATTAAAAGAAATATTGGCAAAAAGCTGTGTGTATACATTGCTGGAGAAACAAAATTTTACAAGACAAGTTCAGAGGCAGTTTGCAGGTAATGACAATTCAAAATTGAAACTAGTGTTTGTTTATACAAGTCAATAAATGGTGGTAAACTCTTAATGTAATTATATTCTTAGATTAATAAATTAATGATATTTTGTTTTCAAAAAAGACTGATAATACTTTTAAAAAAAAATGTTTAACCCACATATTAAATACTAAAGACACTGCCTAGTTTAAGAAGACTATTTCCTTCTCAAGACAAAAAGGTAAACACCAGTTAATATTTTGCTTTTAGGAGTGTGGGCAAGGAGCTGGCTAAACTGGATGATGTTGTCTTGATAACAGGAGGGTTTCAGGGGGTTGGTGAGACAGTGAGCAAAGCTTTCTTTGATCAAGTTCAAACTCAAAAGAAGGGAAGGGTGTGGCACATTTTACCTGAGAAGGATTGTCAGGTATTTTATTATTTATCTTTTATCTCTTCTGTGTTGACAAAACATTAATTTGGTATTTTGCGATATTTTCTAATTATTCTTTGTTGTTATTAGTTTCATTATTAAACAATTTTGTTATGCAAATAAAAATATTTAAAAAAATGTTCCATGTATATTTATACAGGAAAATGTTAGGATATTATTTGTTATTGCTGTATTATAAACAATTCTTTTGTTGTATTTTTCTAAAAGCCATATTGATTTTTATTTTATTTATTTATTATTTTTAACAATTTTAAATAACCAGTTTTTATTAAAAAAAAAGTCTGGTCCATTTTTTTTTATTAACCTATTAGTTTTATTAGGTGCCTTAAAAATCTCAAACAAATGTTGAAACACTTTGATATAATTAAAAAAACAAAAACATTATCATCTAAAACCTTGTTTTCTAAATGAATAAAATATTTTTATTTTTATTTTCAGAATCATCAGAAATGTACAAATCAGAATTCTGATGGAACATTTAGAGTTGCAGATTTTGGAAAAACACTGTTCTGTGGAGAAAGCATTCGAGAAAGAGAAACAATTGTGGGAAGAACATTTGATATATGTATCCTTATAGAAGGTAAGATGTGTAAACAGCCAGGATTCATTCAAAACGTGGCAATTCTAATAGTTTATTGTGTGCAAGTGAACATTTTGGTTCACTTTTTTAATTATTATTTATTACTTATTTATTTTTTTTTTTTTTTTTTTATTTTTTGTAATAGATAAGAATATAAATAAATTCACAAATTAGACACAATGTTAAAGATTCTATCTATAAGCACATTTTCTGTTAAATTGTCATCTTCCATTATAAACATATAATTATAACTCTGTTATGGTCACAAATGTTAGTTGTTGTTTCATCTCTTTCTTCATTTTAAACATGGTTTATCTCTTAGTGCAATAATAATGTCCCTCTCTCCCTCATTCTCTCTCTCTCTCACACACACACACACAGTTTCTTATGGCTGTATTAATTATATAATAAATATTGTTTTTCAGGTGGACCAGGTGCTGCACATGAGGCAGAGGAGTTTATTTGGAATGACCATATTGTTATTCCTATACAGTCTACAGGAGGAGCTGCCGGTGGCAAGTTTAATGTTCCAGAAAAGATATTTGAGGTAGAATTGTGAGATTCAAATTACAGATTTAATTTCATATCAAATCAGTGCCTTCCCAGTACATTATTCATTTTCCAGAATTGCTGCACTGAAATTCATTCAGTATGTTACAGTTGTAATTTTAACTTCAGTTTTTAAAACAAAGTTAATTTATACTTTATTATTTTTCGTGTTTTTTTAAAAGCTCAGGGGAGAAATCATTAGAAAGTTAAAATTACTTTCCTTGTTGTCATATGATGTATTCAACTCAAAGAAAATGGTTTCAGTTTGAACATTTCATTTTAATTTTTACAAAGGTTCCCCAAGGAGTTCAGGAAACTGATTGGTCTATTTTGAATAAAACTACAGCTTCCGCTGAAGAAATTGGTCAGTCAGTGTCAAGGATTGTAAAGAGTTTAATGCAAAAAATGTATATTGAGGAGTCAAAGTCAACACCACCAAGACAAACTAACGATACAAGAGTTCCAGTTTCACATTATGCTAAAAAATCACCCAAAGACACAGCACAAAACAACAGACCAAATTTGTCAAATATGAAAACTATACTGCTTAGTAAGACAAATGATGACATTCAAAAGTATTGTGGATGAACATAATTAATTTCATTTTCTTTGAAATGAATATCTTTTCCAATTTTTACATTAGTGTTTGTTTTTTACATTTTTATTATTTTCTTTTATTTTATTATTATTTTTATCACTTTTGTATATTTGTATAATCATTCAATCTTAATCATACATACTGAATAAGTCTGTATAAATTAAACAAATTCACATTAATTTTAATTGTGTATGATTATGGATGTATGAATGGGTATGTTTGTACATGTTTTGTTATTTTTTGTTGTTATAAATAAGAACCACATTACAAATATGGCAGTACAATTTGAAATAATTCATTTTGTGAATAATTAATTTTAAAGGATCCACAAATCAAGTGTATCTGATGTTTTGTTTTTTTAGTAAAATATATTTTATATTTTTCTACTATAGTACACATCAAAGCATTTAAAATTTAAGATGCTTCTTCTTGACCAATTATAATTTGTTTTAAACTGTAAATCCTTAAAATGGTTTTAACTTGATTTTGCAGCATTTTTAGCATGCTCAGGTAGATATTTAATCTTCTTTCTTTTATATATAAATATATATCTGCTTTCATTGCATTAAAAATATCATGTATCCATTTTGATGCATATTCAGGAAATGTTCCAAGAAATTTGTTATATTTTATATACATATATTTTACAGAATTATTAAAGCTTTTACAACAGCATGTCCTTGGTTGTTTACTGTTTATCATATAAAGAGCTGAGAATCAGTATAGTTTCATACTCACACAAACACATATACAAATCTTCTGAAATCTTAATATACTTACAAACATCTGCATGTGCACAAATGCACACACACACTATAACACATCACCCCATATCACATCAGGAGCGTAGCACACAGACTGAAAAATAATTTTACACTGCTATATGAAATAACAAAAGAGATGAATCATATATTGGTAGACGTTGATTATAGTTCATCAGTGCTAATCCACTTCAATTACATCTAACTATACCCATGAACAATTTTGTGAGACTAACGTTTAACTGTATTTAATAATTTTAACATCAGTACTCAAAAACAACCTTCCTTTTAGATCATATTAATTCTAAACCTGTTTAGAGCATTCCAGTAACATTTAGTTTTCATTTATAATTTATGAATTAAAACTTTTAAGATTATTAAGTTCCAGTAATAGTTTTTGAGTTTCTTACAAGTTTTAAAACCTAATAAACTTTAAGGCACCCATTTAAAAGGTTAAGATAAATGTTAGTTTTTAATTCCTAATTTCCAGCACTTGTTTGATAAATTGCATGATTATATATGGTTTCGTATATATGAGAAGATGCATATAAAAAATGTCTTAATACTAAAGTGGGAAGTTAGAAATGTTATGATCAACATTCAATAGATGATAGAAAAATTAATATCTTTAATTTTATTTATTTATTTATTTATTTATTTATTACTAATTTATTATTATTATTTATTATTATTATTATTATTTTTTATTATTTTTTTTTTTTATTACTTGGTATGTCTGTAATTAAATTGAAGAAATAGTTAAGGAAATATACTTAAGCATTTCTGTTCATAATAGTAAGAGTTGTGATCAACCGGAACAACATTGTAGATTCTGGGTCAGAACTCTAAATAAGAAAGTGTATACCCATGATTTTTCTTAGTTGCCTATGACAACATATTTTTGTAATATTTAAGGCAGTCTCTTATTGCTATATTTGTAACAAGTCTAATAAAGATTTTTATTAGTTGCCTATGACAACAATACCTTTAATATAAAATGCAATCTTTCACAAATGTAATTAAAACAAATATAAAACTAAATAAAAAGATTTTATTTCATAAAATAAAAATGGAATTCTATAAAAAATGTTATATAATATTGTAATAAAGTAATGATTATGTGTAATGTTGTGAAAATGGCTAAATATGCTTCATATGTCACTCAACACACACAAATAATTGATAACTGAATTTAAAATTTTTATATTATGACAAACACCAACAATGAACATATTTCCAGGAACACACATTTTGTAAATGATAAAATTGTAAGAAATTAATATAGTTAGAAGTTGAAGTAGTACTAGTAGTAGTAGTAATAAAAAAAAGTAGTATAAAAATGATTAAAATGTTAGTATAGGGGGAGATATTTTTCCAACATTATCGGTTATATTATAACCATTAATATGTATAAAATTTGGTTTTCACTATCATTATGAATAAATTAATTAGTAATAGTTCTGATTATTATGTACAATTGATGAAAAAGATAAACTTCCAAAATAGTCTATTTATCTCTTCTTAGAAAATAATTCTACAGAAACAACTTCAAACACTAGTTTCAAAATTAAATACCAGAAGATTGTTTTATATTTGCCAAATAAAAACATATATTAAACTTTAAAGAATAACCCCCCAAAAAAAATAATTATTGTTTTTGCAGTAAAAAAAATTCAAAATGTAAAATACATTGAATGATATATATTTAGAATTATGGATGACAAAATAATCTTACTAATTTTATCTATTGTGTAATATAAAAAAATAATAATAAAAAATAAAAATAATTTTAAAAATTCCACATTATGCACATTCACTGCACCAGTTAATATTTTATTACTGTAAGTTTATATATAACCTTGATGTCATTTCAAGTAACTTCAAAAATTCAACATTATGCACATGCATTATACCTGTTAGTATTTTATTGTTGTAAGTTTATAAATAACCTTGATGTCATTTCAAGTAACTTTTTTTTACTAAAACCTCTATTGTTATAATTATTACTTTATTTTTATTATTATATAGTAAGCATAAAAACTGATTTCAAAATCACAAACACCTATTCCCATTCAAACTATTAAATAAAATACAAAGCAGTTCTTAACAACTGGATAAAACCGAAATGATCTGTTACAATCATTAGGTTAACAATGTAAGGAATGCCTTGAGTAATCAATGCACGTGAAAATAATTCTTCTTCATACTGAAATGTTATTCTTTGTTCTGAACAATAATCAAATACATTTGCTTTTGGTTAATTTTCAGCGATTGAAATTTCAAAGACAATGGTAGTTTATATTATGTTACTGGATTATCAGTGACAATGTGCTCTAGCATAATTAGCAGCTTCCCTAGCTCTCTGAATTATTCCTGGACATTTCTGACTCTGCACGAGCCTGCTGCCATCAAAATAACCTTCATTGCGTGGAACACCATGAGTTTTGTCTGAGAATGTTATTAGTCCTGAAATGTATACAGGTAATACAACAAAAATCCAAAAGAGACACAGCCACAGAGAAAGACATAAATAAGGGTATGCACATACATACAGACGTGACATACAACCATTCCTAATAACAAAGTATGAAACTAAAAGATAAAACTTGTGAGGATAATATTAGATAGAAATGTGAAATGACACAGACTGGGGATATTTTTAATGATTTACTCAGTCTGTCAGATCATTTTGTTAACATCTCTCTTTCTCGCTCATACTTACTCTTACGTATAAATGTGTCTACATATATACTTATATACATACCTATATATACACACACAACATACATACAACACACAGACACACATACATATATACATAAGTGTGTGTGTATGTGTGTGTTTATGTGTGTGTTTATTTGTGTGTGTGTGTGTGTGTGTGTGCGTCTCTTTCTCAATGACCATTTATTTTTCATTCACATATTTAAAAGTCACCATTGATAAATTTCATGAAAATTGTTAAAATTAACATCCATTTTATTCCTGATAAATCTATTAAAACTCAAGTCTGGTATGCTTACCAAGTCCTTGTATCTTTCCATCTTTAAATTCTCCTTCATATTTCATCTGATCACATCTTGTGAAAATTCCATATCCATTAAACTTCCCTTCTTGAAATTCACCATCGTATCTGTAAACAGATTTTATTTAATTAAATAATAAAAAAATTTAATATCTGCTTTTGTGAAAAATTCAGTTGAGTGAACTGATGAACCTTTATGCAATGATTTACCAGTACATTTTATTTCTCCATTTTATCTGTAAATAAATTTGATTAAATTTATTTAAAGTCTTGTAATTTACTTCAGTGAAAACTTCAGAATTGATGACACTTAAAAACATTTTCATTCTTCATTATGTCCATAAAGAAATGTCTATTAAATTTCATAAACTGAAGTTTTCATATTGTGCTTTAGAAAAAAACAGCTTAATAAGTGGTTAAACCTTTAATTAATGATACCTTAGCACATTTTACTATAAACAGTTATAAAATGTTATATTTTGTATAAAATCATTTTGATGATATGAAAGATAGTTTTCATTCAGGGCTTCTTATAATGATCATCCACAAAAGTTCATTTATTTACATTTTAAAGTCAGGAAATCATATATTTTTTATATACATCTTAACAAAGTCAGAAAATCATGTATTTTATATATATATAGTTTAACAAAGTCAGGAAATATGTATTTTTTTATATACATCTTAACAAAGTCAGGAAATCTTTTATTTTTTATATATATATCTTAAAGTCAGCAAATCATATCTTTTTTTTATACATCTTAACAAAGTCAAGAAATCATTTTTTTATATACATCTTAAAGTCAGGAACTCTTGTATTTTTTATGTACATCTTAACAAAGTGTTGAAATCTTGCATTTTTTATATATATATCTTAACAAAGTCAGGAAATCATGTATTTTTTTATATATAGCTTAACAAAGTCAAGAAATCTTGTAATTTTTTATATACATCTTAACAAAATCAAGAAATCATGTATTTATTTTCAGTAAAAGATTAATATGTTTCATACTATATTTTCAACTTTTTTATCACTGTTATAATTACATAGGCTTTGTCACATTTTTTCAAACATAATTTTACCGACTTCCAAGCACAAACATTTTTGCTTCACTTGATTACCATACCACCTTTTTTAACAAAGATGCAGGTTGTTTCTGTGTTGTTACTGTTGTTGTTGCTGTTGTTGTTTTGTTTCTGGGAGGGGGTTTAATCTTAAAAGTTATATTCAAATCAGCAACTATTGGGCTTCCCTATATATATATATATATTAGTATATTTAAAGATAAATCAATCTGTTATACCTGGAACCATCTGGAAATTTCATGATACCTGGACCAATGCACAGTCCATTGTCAAATGATCCCCAGAATTCTGATTTGTCAGGAAAGATCATGTGTCCATGTCCGTGACGCTGCCCCATGCTGTTCCACTCCCCACTGTACTCACTTCCATCTGGATACCGGTATGATCCAGTAGATGTCATCTTTGAAGTATTCTAAATAATAATTATTTCATTATTATTATTATTATTATTATTATTAAAGAAGAAGATTTTATATAATATACATATAGATGGAAAATTAGTTTAAATTAGTATAATTAAATTATTATAATTAAATTAGTATAAAATTTAAATTAGTAATAATAAAATAAACAATTCTAAAACATTTGATATTACTCTTAAATTCTTCTTCTTTTATTATTATTATTATTATTATTAGTGATATTTAAATATAGATTTTGAAGTCACGTTAATGTTAATACGACACGCTTATTTATTGACATAATTTTTGGCTTTGTAAATAACCACCTGGATTACTTTAAATTTGAGTCTCTGACAGTTAGATTTTCAGTTTAAACTCCTTTCAAATATTTCCTGCCATGGTGTGAATACTTATATATGATGTACACAAACCTGTTTTAAAAGTACCAGATGCGTTGTCTTGTTACCTATAAAATGTTAAAGACGCCGCTTCTTCCGTGTTGTTCACCTGTCCATAAAACGTCAGCAAACAAGAGAACACGAAAAATTTACCTGTACGCAAAACGTCACGAGTTTAGAGGTCATAGCATCATGACGTAAGCGGTAGTGCATGGTCAACATGGTTGATTGCGGTAGCGCACAGTGCGCTCAGGAAAGGCGAATTTTTCGAAATGAACTTTTATCATGGAGCAAAAAAATACCACTGACCATTGGTAAGTATATTTATTATGCATTCTAAAATGTTTTTGTATATCATATTGGCTTAGGCGACATATGAATGATAGAAAACACTATCTCACCATTGTCAAAATTTCGCCAATCTTCGGTCATCCTCTGGATCGATCGATAAAGCAAGCACCTTCTGTAGCCAAATTCATCCCCAGTAATTTTTTAGCTTCGGGTCGATTTTTCGCATTATATTTTATCAGGACTTACCGATGTAGGTGTCTTATCGAAAGTGTCGATTTTACTAAGTTCGGGAATATGTCGTCTGCTCACCTTGTTGCTTCATTTAAATGAGACCATTCTACCAAAATTCCTGAACCATATTGTACATCATAATCATAACCGCCATGTTTGTGCCCTTATTAAGATTTAGCACAATAGATACCTCATTAATAATGTGCTTTCGGTGGAGTCAGTATATTAATTTGTTATCTTTTACTAAAGTAGCAATGGTTTTATTTTTGCACCTGTATGACCCACATTTCGTTTATTTACTTATTTAAGGTGAGATGCTATTGTGTGTCTAGTTTTTGATCTGAGTTGGCGATGAGACATGACCTTATGTCGCACTATTATAATGAGCTTGCTAATAGGTTGCTGATGGTAGCCAAATATTGAAGCATCATTAAATGAATATTACTAGTAAAGCACATTACATCTGTTGATCTCCAGAAATGTTTCTCTATTGTAATAGCCATACATCATTATTGTCGAATTTGGTGACAGTAATGCTAGTTATGGCTGATATTGATTAGCAGAGAAGGACAATTGGAAAATTGTTATAAGTGGGGAAATATTTAGGTCAGAAGATATGTTTTAGATACATAAATTACATATGTATGACATCATTTTTCATAATATTTTATTCTTTTGGAATAATTTTAGATATGGTGTTATGTTTTGTTTTGGTTTTTATTAAATGTTAAAAATGGCTTGTATATTCTTTAAAATTGTTTGAAAATAAAACTGTACTCTGTTTTATATATATATATATATAGAAATGAGTATTTAATGCTATTTTAGATGCCTGTTCACTGTTGAGGGTAGATTTCTTACTCTTTTTTTTCTTAAATTAATTGTTTTTGCCACTTAAATTTATTATAAAATAGTGACATAATGATGAACATAAATTTAAATGTTTCAGAATGCCTGTAATTATAGACTTTGAATAAAATATTTATCTCACAGATCAGTTTATTTTTAAAAGTATTTTCCACTTGATTGCTATTACTTACCTGGTGGGGGGGGACATGTTTTAAATTTAAATTTAAAATAATTTTTTTATTTCTTCTTCCAATTTTTGTTTGTGTGGATGTATAAAACAGAACAAAATTTGAATTTGTTTTTAAAAAAATTTTAAATAAAAAATATTACAAAAACATTTTAGAAACACATTGTAAATGTTTAATTATAAAATGTTGTTTTATTTCTCTTTTTTTCTAATAATTATTTTTATTACTGTTATTATTATTTTGTTGTTCTTGTTTTTAACAGCCTTGGAAACCATTGCAGAACAGTTTGCTGGAGAAAATGTAATGAAAGATGTCTTGGAACCACTATACTGTAAGTTATATAACTTTTATTATTTTATTTTTTCATTTCTATTTTTAAGATTATTGATTATCAGTGATGATGAGTTTGTAATAATTTGAATGAGAAAACAGCTGTTAAATGACAATTTTTCTTTGATCAGTTAGCATCAAAATACTATTTTATATACATTTTCTAACAGGCATAAAAGCATATGACTTTGTCTTTGTTTTATATCATTTTGTGGCAAAGGGTACATCATCCTTCAGGCCTCTGTTAGATCATTTTCTTAAGCAAGATTTCATATTTACAGTATATTATTTGAAAAGTATTTTGGGAAATAAATTTTCATTTGGGATGATGATTGAGATGGAGATTAAATTAAAAAAGCATTTGATATTTATTTTAATTATTTAAAATATTAACAGTAGTCCTAAATTATCTGTTATGCTTCAAACTGTTCTTTAGATATAGCCAACAAGAAATATAGTTGGTTTTGTAGGCATAAAAGTTAAAATGATTGATTTGTTTTGTTTATCAAGGTTAGTGTTAGCCAATAAAATATGACCAGCATAAAGACACAAATAGATTTACATTTTCTGTTCTTCTGGTTTTGAGATTGTAACAATGCAAACATTTTAAAACTTCTGAATGCTTAGTGTTATTGTACTTAGCATATTTTTTTTTAACATTGTTATGTTCAAGTTGATATTACAAAAACAAAGAAGTTGTTTACTTTGTTGTGCTTATTTTAAAATCAAATTTATTCAGTATATTTAAAATATGTTCTTTATTTTAAATTAATTTTATTTATACTAATTTAGATGCCCAGTGATCTCCATTCTGTTATAAAATTAATCAATTAAACTGTGTTCAAAATAATCTAGTGATAATGAATTAAAACATTAGTTGTTTTAGTTAAAAACAACACTAAATCACTAACAGTGACCTGATAAATACTGAATGTTTTGTGTTTTGCCAATTTTATATGCATATTAATGTTCTGTTAATATAATGTTCAAAAATCAGTAAAGTTTTTTGTTCTGTTTTGAATACCTAGATATGTAATATATGAATGCAGTCTTGTACTCAGATCTTTTTTCTTTTCTTTTTTCTCAGATTATTAATAGATCTTTATTTTATTTTACTTATACAGTGATAATATGTTTAATATAAAAACCTGTGCAAACAGAAATACATGGAAATCAATTGAAGGTTTTTGACATTTAAATAAATTTATATAGATTTCCACAGACTAATGTTAACTATTTATTCATTATTTATACCTCCATGGTTGTTGAATTAATGAAATTTTAAAGAAAAAAACTTTATTGCAAAATTGTGTTCTCTGTTATTTATGGATATTACAAATGTTAGAAACAACCAAAAAACCAAACTACATGTTTATTGATTTTTATCTTAGAATTGTACCATTGCCTATAATAATACTGTTCATCATGCTGATACCATCCAACAAGTTTTTATTTTAGTATTAAATCTATTAGTTTTATTATATTTGGTTAGCAATTTGAAAATATAATATCATCAAAAAGCAATAAATGTTACTGATCTTCTAAAGTTAAGAAATATTGCTGTGTTACTTAGAAATTTAAGAAATAATATAGAAATTATGTCTTTCTTTTTATTGCCGAAAAAGGTAAAACAGCTACTCTAAAATATATACAACTATTTGGTCTCATCTGTTACATACAGTTTTATATTTTATTTATTTACATTTAGGTCTAGAACCAAAAGAAATATCTGATTGGGTACCAGAACAAAAATGTTTCTATTGCAGTTCCAGGCTAACACTTTTATTTGTAAGTGGTTTATTGCTATCATATAAATCAAAAGGCTGAATTTATAAATCCTTTCTTTTTAATCTTTCTAAACTGATAATATGTAAGTGTTCTAAATCTATGTTGTTACATAACTGTAGGAACAAAACAGGTGGTGTAAATTTGTATCATTTGCTGTTAACTAATTGCTGTAAAATAGTATTACTAGTTTTAGAATTGTTTTGTTTTTCCACCATTTGTAAATATTATACTTCCAAAATAATTACCATTTTAAAATTAGGAAAACTAATTTAAAAAAACAACATTTTTTTAAAATAATGTTCTGTAATATTATTTTTAGTTTTACCCTCATTCCTTTCTTCTTTTTTACATTTTGTTTATTATCATTATTCTGAATTTCCTTACATGGAAAATGATACATGTTCTTATGCCTTTTTTTTTTAAACAGAAAGAGAAAATGGCACATGGTATTACGTATAGACAGATAGATAGATATCAGTACCTTAACTGTATTTTTATTTTTATATTTTTTTAAATGTTGTAGGACATTGTTGATCAGATGACAGATGATGTTCGAAATGGAAAATCACAAACTGATTATCCTGGTGAGTAAATCCTCAAATTTTACATTGGTTTCTTTTTACTGAGAAAATTTTACTAAGTTATAGTAATATTTATAAAAAAAAAAATATGTTACTAAATAATCCTGAATTTTATAATACCAAGCCAGTCCTGGCATGCTAACACAACTATCCTTTTGTCAGTTAGTTTTCAGTTTGATAATATAATTATTAATTAGATTATCAATAACATTAGACTCCACCAAAGAATTTTTCAATTTTATATTTTTTATTTTTTATTATTATTTTATTTATTATTTTAACATTTTCTCCTTTGTATTGAAAGACCTCAGATATAATATGGCCCCCACCCTACCCCTTAGCATATGGTGCCTTGGGTTACTGATCTTGTTGCCAGTACCTTTTACCAGCTCTGAGATATAATAAACTTATTTTAATAATAATTTGAAGTGATAGTTCTTCTAATAATTTTTCAATTATTTTTCTTTCTTTTTTCATTTGCAGGCCTTCGAAATTTGCATGAACTTTTGCCTTATTGCCCACAATTCTACACTCATGGATTTGGCCGAGAGTGTCTTGAATCAAATAACACTGCAAAAGGTGCACAGACAACCACAGTTCTTTCCAACACAGATGGAGAGATGTCTATTCCATCCACCATCAAAGGGCATATAGAACTCAAAATTCCTCAGATTCTTATGTTAGCAGGGTATGTGTTGATGTTTAAGCTTTTAATTGTTTTTACATTGCCTGGATAATAATTATCTATGTTACATTATGAAAAGGTGTGGCTTTTACTTTGTTATCGGTAATTGTGTGATAATAAAATAACAGAAAAGCATAAAACTTGCTGCTTTTATGAAATCCAAAAAACAATATAATCATCATCTAAAATAAAATTCTCTTAGTTTGTAATTTGGTTTATTAACCTTATTCTGAGCAACCAATATTATTTTTTGAAAATTTGTTTAAATATAAATTAGCAAATTAAATTTTATATGTGAAACACATGGTTGTTATAGAAATTAAAAAAAAAAATGTTTTGGCTTTTCTTGTTAAATTCCTTTATGGTGGTGATTTATTTCCAGAAGGAACAAAAAAGATGGTGCAAATGGGAAGAAAGCATACACAGACGATGAGCTTTCACAAGCAGTTACAGAAATTCGTGATGGAAAATTAGGAACTCGCAGAGCAGCCATGCTTTATGGCATTCCAAGATCCACTCTTCGAAACAAAATATTCAAAATAGAATCAGAAGAGAATCTGCAGATGGATATAGAAGATTCAAGCTCAGCTGAGGAAAACTGTCATGATAATGGTATGACATTATCAGATTTAATGCAGACCAGTTCCTTTGCCTATCTGCCACCATTGCCATTCCCTTTGCACATCAAGAAGGAACCTGATTTAGATAGTTATGATGAAGAATTTGACCGAAGGATGGAACTTCTAAGGCGCAAACACAATTTGAATGGTTCAAGAGACAACTTACGTACACCAGCCCATTCTCATGAACTGAAGTTGCCTTTATTGGCAGATTTGATTCGTAAATTGATTCAACAACGACTGGAAATGGAAAGCCACAGTGCCTCAGTTGCATCCTTTTCAGAAACAAAATTTGGACTCAGTAGAGATTTAGATGATGCCATGTCTAATGTTAGTCCTTTCACTCCATTTAGCCCATGTTTTGGTTTCGGCATGACAGCTGCTAACTTGGCTGACCTTCGTGTTCCGTCCTACAAGCCTGGAAATAGTTCATCAAAAGGATCAAATGCTCAAGATACAGTCGAAAGATTGGAAGGAAAATGCTATGAAAATAGTAAAATAGGTGATGCCTTGAAAGACATTATTGTTAGATCAATATCAGAGAAATTAAAGTTCTGTGATCAGTCCAATGATGACAGCTCAGGAACTGTAACACCTGATGAGTACTGCCCATCAAGAGGCTCTTTTTCTACGGATACATCTCAGCTGACAAGCTGTCCTGATTCTATTGCTGTTTCTTCATCTCAGTTCATTGATTTATCTGGTCATTTTCCAAAGCGATGTAGAAAAGAATCTGTTAGAGAAAAGCATGGAATTTCTAGTGGCTGTTCATCAGGAATTAAGAAAACACGACCAAAAAGGGGACAGTATAGAAAATACAATAGCCAGTTGTTGATGGAGGCAGTGAGAGCAGTACAACGAGGTGAGATGAGTGTTCATAGGGCTGGTAGTTATTTTGGTGTTCCACATTCCACACTAGAATACAAAGTTAAAGAGCGACACCTACTGAGACAGAAGAAAGTCAGAGAGAGTCAGAATCAGAAAGAAACTGGATCGGGAGTAGAAACCAGTTCAAATTTAAGTGCATCCCCACCTCCAGCTTCAACATCAGAAAGTTCCCAGGTAAGCCCTCTTGGCTTCACATCTCCCAAACAGAGCACATCTGGTGCTATGCCATGGTTGCAGCCATTTGTTAATGGAAGTACAGCTTTTGACCCTACAATGGGCTTGTTCTCATCAGGGTTTTCCTTAAATACACCAGCCTCAGAATTGCTACGAAAGCTTCAGCACAAAGTTCAAAGCAAGTCTAGCAGCTTTACACAAGATGATGCCTTTACCTTTCCACGACCAAATGGTGTTGGTTCACTTCAAGAAAGATTTTTGCTTTTTAACTGATCAAAAAAAGAAAAGTAAAAAGAAGTATGTATTGTGTTTTATATGTGTCTGTTAAATATTTAATATTTTAGTATATAACTATAAAGTTTTATCTATACTGTAGTGATGACGGCAGCATTGATTTTGGTAAACTCGTACTCTTTTTATTCAGCTTTTAACAAATGGATGTTTTAGAGTAACTTATGAAAAGTGGTATTTAAATCTTCGTAATAATTTATTTTAAAACTGTGATTGATTTGGGGGTTACCAATTGTTGTTCATTTGATACTGGCCCATTTTGTTCTTTTAAAAGATTTTTCATGATGTAATAGCATTACAGAAAAATTTACAATATGACCTTACTATAATGCTTGTTGCTGTCAGCAGAATATTTCCATCGTAAATCTTACTAATCAAAGATTATGACCATTTCTAAATATGTTATTTGTTTTAAGAATTATAAGTAGATGGTAGTTAAAATCAAATTAAATGGTTACAGGGATATTGTCATCCCAAACATCTGTTATTGATTTTTGAGATTTTTTATTTTGTATTTTTTTTAATTTTTAATTTTTTTTGAGGGGGAGGATTTTAAGTTGTTTCTTAGCTTTCCCATTTACCATTTATGCCTTAATTTACTTAGCTGTAAAATTGCTCAGAGGATTAAATAAAGATTTTTTGCTCATGCAAAAAGTTTCTGCAGTTTAGAAGTCAAAGACAGTGTTTTAGTCTTATTCTGTTTAATGGACAAAACGGAAAACAAAGGTGAAATGTTTACATAAAATAACTATTTAGATTGTTATCAATAAAGTGCATCTTTGATGATTTTTACAAATGGTTTAAATATGTTTTATATAATTTCAGTTATTGTTTTATATATAATAAGTATAAGAAACTGATAAATACATAGACATTATATATAATAAAGATCTTTCTTTACACAAAGAGATGTGAATATATATATATATATATGAATGACTGATTAAGAAAAATAATGTTGTTATAAATTGACAAAGGTGACTATTTGTTTATTACCATGAGCCAGTTATGGTGCCAGAAGATAAAGACTGGTTTCAGAAACAAAGGTTAGCTATTGTAACTCTTACAAATAAAATTGTTATATAAGAAAAGACTTCTATCAGAAATTAAAAAAAATAAAAATAATACAAAGAGTGTGTAAAGGCATTCATTTTAAAAGATGCACTTTAAAAATAAATTATTTAAGCCTGTATTATGATAGCATTTCAGATAGAATATTTAGTTTAAAGAATAGTTTATAGATACTTTTTTTCTTTAAGTCTCTTACCTCGTGTTACCTGTGTTTTCATTGCCTAATGATTTTGACTCTGTTGAGGGAGTCATCACCCGTCCTTGAATGTTCTGTACATACAGTTGAGATTTAACTTTAAAAATGAAAAAGAAAAAAAAAATTAATTGTTGCCTATATATATATATATATATATATCTATATATATATATCTAAATATATAACTGGTTAATGTTGTGGGAAAATTATGCTGATATGATTATAAGGTTTATTTTTCTTGTTATGTACAGATTGAAAGTGATTTTGTAAGTATTTTATATTTATTCTGATTTGATTTTTAAAATTGTTATTTTATTTTTTTAATTTTCACTTCTTTATTTTCATTGGAAATGTCATTGAAACATATCAGTTGTGGTATTTTAATGATTGTGTAAACATATATCACTATTTTGATAATTTATTAACTTTTAAAAATTATGCCAGATATAGACCAGAAATCTTCTGTTTGTAATGTTTCTGTGGGGTTTTAATATATTCTTAATGTTACCTATTGTTTTATAAATGCAGTTCATTTTTTTTTTTTTTTTTTTTTTTTTTTTTTTGTGCTGTTGGAACTTATACAATAATTATCATTACAATTAAGCAAATAATCAGTTTATTCTGATCTGAGATATTTTTACACATTTTTACACATTTTTTGTATCTAGGATCCATAGGTAAAAAAAAATTATATTGCAGTATTTAAAACAAAACTTTTAATTGCATAATTTATATCTATCACAATTTGCATATATTTATATGCAAGTCATAAGCATAATCTCTTACTCTGTGATTAGTTTACATTATAGGTTTTTTTTTTTTTTTTTTTTTGCTAGTGATGCTTTTTTCTTTATTTGTACATATACATTAACATTTCTAGTCAGACAGACATACAGAGCACACACATAAATATATATACAAACAAAATTAAAATTTGTTGCTATAAATGTAACAAAATGTATAAAATATTTATAGTATTTTTCAATTTGTATTGTAAGAATTATTTTACCCATTTGCTTTTTAATGAATATATTTATAGTTTAATAACTGAGCTTAACAGTTGTTTCATATTACTTAAATTTTTGCAGTTAATGAAAATTATTTATTTAACATCAGATATTTTTGTCTGATTGTGAAATTAGTGCTTGATGAGAATTTTGCCTTTGCTATTGTTAGTGTTCAAAAATAACATAAGACTGCAGTCAAAAGAAAGAAATGTTTTTACTAATGTTGGAGAAAATCTTGTACTATGTTGTTTTAATAGGGTACAAATTTGAACTGAAATTCAGATGTATAAAACTGGATCAGGTGCCATATTTTCTAAAGGAAGTGCCTTGAATATGACAAATTCCTTGGCTGTGGCCATTTTAAAATGTTACTTTATAGCTTGTATTCCATATTTTACCTCACAGTTACTTCACAATTTTTTTTTTTTTTTTTTTTTTAATACTTGTATCATGAAGCATATATGGTAAAATTGACATCAAAATTAACAAAATTTTCATACTATTTTATTTAAAAAATAAAATTCATTTTAGAACCAAGGTAAGTTCACACCAGGCTTTGAAATCATATTGCATTAGAATATTTCAAATTTACAATTCTTAATTTTTAAACTTATAAGTTGTAGTAGTAGCCATAGTCTTGGGACTGTTATAAGTTATGGTGATAGGTATAAACAGAGGGAAGATAAAATATTGAGTAAAGTTTAAAAGAGTGTCCTGTGTTATTTGAGATTTTTAGAAATAAGTGTTAGTTAGAAAGTTTAACAATGTGAACTTGTTGGTGCTCATTAATGTATATATTTATCAATTTTTATTGTGCATTCCTTTCTAGAATAATTTATATATTGTTTATTAGTATGAAATTGTTTTCAGAATTTATTTGAAATTTATTTGTTTTATACGTGTTTTGTATATTCACTTCATATTTTGAAGAATAGATATCATTATGAAATAAGAGTTTGAATAGTGAATGTTACATCTTTATCAATCTGTTCTAAAAACAGATTATTTTTTTCTAAATGTTTTAATATATTTAATATATACAGATAATAAGATTGTCTGTCTCACTGTATTTGCTCATTGTATTCATTATATTTATTTATGCCTTTTGTTCAGAAGTTACTAGTCATATCACATTTATGTAATTTAATTTTGTTTTTGAATGCTGTTGTTCAGTTTGAGTTGATTTTATTAGTAATTTATACAGCTGCATCAGAGTATTAGTCTCATTTATCAGTCACTGATGTCTTTTTTGACATATTTTCCAGTGGCAGAAACGATTATTTTTAAAATTATTGTCAGTTTTTTCATTTTGTATGTATGTGTGTGTCAGGTTTTTATTTCAGTGTTTTTAAGGGAGGATAAATGAGACTAAATCAAGGGGGAGTATTATTCAGTGTGAATTTTTAAATTATTTATTTACTTGTTTGTTTGTTTGTTTGTTTGTTTATTTATTTATTTATTTATTTATTTATTTTATTTTATTTTATTAAATATAGATCATTTAATATTCTCTGAACAATAAACAATGTAAGGTTCAGAAGTCAGGTAGTGCTACTTGAAAATTATGGGATTTTTTAACATTACAGTTTACAAGATCATTATTATATACTATCAGATTGCTAACTTGTAATTATGAGATAGCTTCTTGTAATTGAAAAATGTTATAAGGGGATAGTTAACATTAAATGACATTCAGTAATTAGTTACTTGCAAATCATTGTTCATTTGCTATACTAAACTTTATGGGGTTTTGGTGTGTTTTTTTAGGTTTTTTTATTTTTATTTTTTATATAGGGTTGTGAAAAATAATAACCTTTCATTTTTTTATTTTTTTTTAATCCAGTCTTTCTGTGATCAATTTTGTTCCATTTTATTTATGCTCAAAATTAAACATGTATTTTTATTTTTATTGAATTTTGTTAACTGTTAATATACACTTTCTGTCTTGTTTTAAACTGTATTTTATTTTAAATGTTATTAATGTTGTTTCATATATATATATATATATATAAAGTGCTTCTGAAAATGATAGATATTTTAGCTTGACATTTATGTATTAAAATGCAGTTTTCAGCAAAAAGAAAAAAGAAAAGAATCTGTTTTTTTAGGAGAGGGTCTTAGTACCTTGTATTACAGAAAATTTATACATTCCTCAAATTATGAAAGCTAAATAATTTTTTATATTATTATCCTTCCTTTTATTTTTTTTAAAATATTACAAGTAAAATTCCATTAACATTATATAAATGCATCCAACTTAGTTAAATACATATATTTTACTTCATCATTCCTTTACCTTTTTTTTTTCATTGTTGAAACAAGAGAATTATCCTGTTTTATTTTTATCACTCATTAAATGGAAATAGCATTTGAAAAAAAAAAATAATGATAATAAAACTTAATAAAAGTGCATTATTATGAAAGAAAATATACCACCCCCAAAAACAGGATTATTGAATAAGCTTTTACATGCAGGTTTTCTTTGAAAGGCTATTAACTTGGAGTGCTGGCTAGAACAGGAAAACAGATTACTGGCAGCACTAATGAAAAACCTGATTCTGATTTTTGGTGCTTCAGAATGTAAAAGATATCAGTTGAAAAAAAAACAAAAAAAACAAACACTATTTCATTCGAACATTTATTGTTATATAAATGTTAAGCAAATTTTTTTGTTATGTCAATACAGTTGTGAATAGTGTAATAATACTGTCAGCCTAAGAGCTGTTGCCAGATGTTATCATCAAACAGGTTTGTTAACTGTCATATAGTTTGTTCATAAACATTTACATCTTAATCTGTTCATATCGCCATTTATTCCTCATAAAACATTGCATTACATCACACTGCATTCACATGAATATTTTATGAAGGATTCCAGCATTTTAAAGTGTACGTGTGACAATATGAATTCACAGTCTAATTCATAACACTCCCAAGTTAATTATTGTTTGAGGCTGATCTGTTATGGTTCATTGCAAAGTACAACAAAAATAAAATATTCATACAAAACATCTGAAAACAGCAATTTTATTCCTCCACAACTGGGGTTGTTTGCAATACTTCAATTTATCCGACAACACTAAAAAGTTGGTCTGCCTTATGCATTGTGCAGTGACCACAGAAACATGACTATATTTCATTATTATAACCGAATGTCCAAAAACAAAAAGAAATGTAATTTGGAGATATATAAAATATACTTGGATTAATTCTTTGTATTGTTAAAGGTACACTTTGAATTGTCTCATTTGTAACAACATCTATGAAGTATAATCACTAGTCTACTGTTTTCTTTTGTTGTCATGTGAATTTATTTGTTGTTTTATGTTTGTTTTTAAGTTGTTTTAATTTTATTTACACATTGTTGAATTGGTAATATATTGCAGAATCTCACTGTGCCTGAAAAATGATGGGGGAAAAAATATCAATGTTTTTTTTTTTTTTTTTTTTTTTTTTTTTTTTTTTTTTTTTTTTTCTACTGCCAAAGTACTTTGCACTCGTAAAAACTAATTTTTTGAATGAAAATAAATATTAATATTATACCAAAATGTGTATTTTTATTTGATCTGAATGTTGTATAACTATTCCAATAAGAATGTATGATGCAATTCATGATTATTTAAATGAGCACACTAAGAAATATTTCAAGGATTTCTTTTTTTATTGGGTTTTAATCTAATATTTTTAAATACAAACATTTCAGCATTCCTTATTACACAATATGAATGAAATTATTATAGTTTACAAATTATAACAAAAACATTTGCTTTTAGTCTTTTATTGACAGTAAATAAAAATATGAAGATATGCTAGTTACTAAATAATTGATTTTATAAAAAAGGGATAATTTAATAAATTTTCCACAGTGAAATAAAATACTGAGAATACATTTGTATAAATTGTTTTTATTTAAAAAAAAAAAAATTTGGGGGGGAGGGACTTTTCTTTTTTATATTGCAATTTCTAAATTAATTATTAAGCAATAAATTGAACCTTTATTTTATCATGTTTAAAATAAAACCAATTTTGAAACAAATTGCAGTAAAATATCATTTATTTTATATAATGTTTAAAATAAATGGGAAAATAATAAGATTTTTGGAGTTTAACAAATATATAACAATAAAAATTTCTAAAATTAATTAAAGATTGATTTCGAATTGAAACAGTCAAACCTACTCTTTTAGATAAAATGGGTGTGTTCAGATTTTTAAAATATGTAATTGTTTACACACAATATTAAGTGTAAACAACAAAAATTCAAACTTTAAGAACCTATTTTTTCCTTTATGTTGGGGAAACAGTCAAAAATGGGAAACTGGAAGAATTTATAACTAAATCTAAAAGATGTATATAAAATATACAACAGAAACCTGTAACAAATGTTATATCTTCAGCAACATACTATAAATAACAATGAAAGGTGCTACAGATCCTGAGAGATCATCACGTCCTTCATGTCAATGCTTTCAAGTTTCAAACCCTGTAAATATAAATAGAGATGTAATATGTGTGTGTGAAAGAAGAGAGGAATACAGAAGAACAAAAAGAACTGCCAAAAAATATTCAGTCAATGTAAAATACAAACTTGTAGGGTATATATATATATATATGTAATGATACATATATTAATCTAAACTGTCATTTTAGAGACTGTTTTTTTAAAAATATCAAGTAGGAATATCATTCAGTTTTAATTTCAATTAAATACTTATACTGTATATATAATGAAATGCAAATCATTTGAAATAATATAATATTAAAATTTATTTTACGTTAAACTCATTTTTAGGAGACAGTTTAAATTTTAGTTAAGTATATGATAAGTTTTGTCTTAAAATTAAATATTGATAATGAATATACAACAAACATAGATTATTTGTTACTCACTACAGTATAAAATAATTTTTAAAAATAAATATACACAGACAAAATTAATGATACTGACAATTTATAAAAATAAAAAAAATAATCTTTAAGGAAAACTACAAATTCTTAAGTAAGTTGACATTTTCAGATACCTTTTCAGTTGCTAAGTGTAAAAGACACATAAATGCTATTGGAACACTGAGATTTGTTGCAGCATTTTCTGAGATATGCTGTGGTAGTTTTTGTAGCAGTTTGCCAATAGACCACTGGTCAGTCATAGATTTTTCTCCCATTGTCAACTCTTGTATTCCTTTTGAAATATTTGTTTCTGAATGTGCATCTTCATTGCACTGAAAAATAGTGATTTATATATTGGTAAACACTACCAGGAATACTGCCAGGATCGATCATTCTTACAGATTATAAAATATAAAATTAATTAATAAAAAGAAAATTCTTTAATAAACTCATTTTTAAAATATATGTTGAAACAAATTTTATTACTGACCACTATAAGTTACCAGTTTTATATAAATAAAAAAAATTGATAACTTTAAAACTTTAAAATAACTACTTAATAATTAATTATACTGATCAAAAATATAAATAAACAAATACAATTTTAAAATAAAATGACTAATGTGTCAGTCCATGTGTTTCATAAAAATGTTTGTGTTAATGAAAGTTTTTTGTTCAAAACACTAAACTCCTGTTTTTCTCCATCTTCCCTAGAACCTTAACATCCTAAATTATATTCAACAGCTGTCACACTGCACCTGCTGTTCACATAGAATTTAGGTTTATTAACTCCCCACACTGAACTGTCATCTTGTATTACCTGGTTTCTGTTTTTCATATTTTTATTAACACCTGCATTGAAACAAACTGAAAACTCAATCTAAAAATTACCTGCTCAGAGGTTGAACTTGTAAGAATTTTCCACATGGCAGACTTGAGTTTTCTAACATCATGTTTCTTGGCTGTTTTGGCATAAGGTATATCTATCTTGGGAACCTGTATAGAAGTGGGAAAAAAAGGAAAAAATATCAAAAACAAAACCCATCATCAATTAACATTCAATGTCTGAAATATTTGAAAAATGTAACAGATGTATAGATTTCAGATTCTGTTCTCAAATGAGAAATAAATTGCTATTGTGTGTACCCTCTTGAACTGACTACTGTTTCAAAGAAACATTCATTTTTTTGCATTAATCCATTATTTAGTCATTAAAAAACCATCAAAAAAACCTATATAATTTGGGTAAATCGGTAGGTATTTCCAATTTCCACAATATATATTCATCACTTTGTTTACTAAAAACACCAATTTATTTTTGACAAAAATTTTCAAATTAGATATTTTACTCTAAAAGACAGAAAAATTGGGCTGTTTTCTTTTTTTACAAGTATACTAGCAGTAATGACAGAGCAACATTGATTTTTCTCAACTTCATCTGACTAATCTGAACATTCCTGTAGCCATAAATAATCATATCTTCCCATTAATCCTCACAAAATTATAGAACATTATACATTTTTTTTTTTTTTTTTTAAATACCTTGTATGGCTGAGCAAGTAGCTTATCCCCACAGAGGACTGTTCCATCCATAGATGCCCCACCCATCTGTAAGCTTGGTTCACATATATTTTGTGATGGTCCTTGACTACAGTCACCAGAGTCTCCAGAGAAGTTGAAGTCAAACTCGTTGTTGTCATCATCATCTTCAACCTTTACAGAAAAAATACAACATATATATATATATGTATATATGTATGTATGTAACATTTAAAACATGAATTGCAAAGAAAACTAAAATTTGTTTCTGACTGAATTTATCATACAAATGTTGAATGTTATTAACAAAAGTATAATGTTGATAACTTCAAATAAGATTTTATTAACAAATAATGCTAATCACATTGTCAGGAAGTCCGCCTTTACAGTAGCTCAAACCGTTTTAAGATTAAATAATTAAGACATTAGGCAGCAGCTGTACCTTCTTTCAATAACGATATTATGAATGAGGAAATCCACTGCATCCAATTCATGGGCTAATGTCAAGAATTACATATCGTTTTTTTTTTTTTATAGGCACCTCTTCATAAATAAGAAACAACATCAAAGATTAGATAAACATGTTGTGTGCTGCTGTAACAGTTGTTACCAAAAAATGTACTCCGTAAACCTGCACTCCAGCCCACTCACTTACAAAATGTTGTATATAATTCTCAGGTAAAATATGCCAACATTCATTATTTCATTTTAGTTATTTTTTAAATTTCAGGTGAAAACTAAAATATTTTAGTTTGTCTGTGAGTTGTCCAGATAGCAAAGAATGCTTACTAAATCAGCACAGAAGTTTTCTCTGTCGTTTGTGTTGTTGTGGTCGCTGTTGGAAAGTTGATCAAGACCCACACCATCGAGACTCTGACGTTTGATCTGAAATAATTATTATTACATCTAAAGTAATAAAATTAAGCACTGTTAAAGAGGCAGTTGTCAAGAAATGTTGGTCTAAAATAAAAGACCATTTTAATTGAACATGTCATATAATTATAATTTATCAATCTTTTTTCATTTTAACAGAAAAGCCCACAGTATTTTTTCTTACAATTCCAACAATACTAAAAACAACAAATTTATTATTATTTATTATAACAAATTTAGAATAGAATCAGGCAAACATTCAATGACCTGCATCCCACTCTTTTTTTTTATAAAATGAAAATATTAAAATATTAAGAGCTCTTAATTCCTTCTTTTATCTTTTCTTTTGTAAATTTAAAAAAGAATTAAAATGTGGGATAAAAGACAGTCATAATGCCTGGCTCTGTCAACAAATCAGAATTGATTTTTTAAAATAAAATTTGTTATATACCATTATTTTTGGATGATAAAACAGTTTGAAAAGCTTGTTGACATCGTAGTGAAGATCTGGGGGCAGAGTTGTCTGATCTTTGCTGTAGCCACTCAGTGTCCGTTTGGTCAGTGTTGTTGTTTTGGATTTCTTGAAATACTCGCAGTCGTCAGTCTGGTCATAGTCAATTCGCAAGGCTGACTTTTTTATTTTAGATTTCTGAGGTTTGTTCATGCTCTTCAGTCGAGAATCTTTGGACAAATTTCCTATCCGCCAATGGGATGGTCCAGCCCATGTCTGTAGAATTGCCTTTTTAAAATATGAGTAGTCAGATGGCTCCGAAGCCAAAATCTGCAGCAACGTTCCCGTACTGCCATGACTAAAAAAAAAATTAAGTTTATTAATAAGAAGAATTATTATTAATAAATATTATTTAATATTAAAGTGAAATGTATTCCAATAACTAAATGTGAATGATAGATGAGTTGAAAGAGCCATTTCTTTGATCCTCAACTTTTATATCAACAGCCTAAATATTTCTGTTTACTTCAAATAAAAATGCTGAGGAACTTTGAAGCAATTTTGTTTTTTATCATTAATTTAAAAAAACATTGTAAAATAAGGAGATAAAATTGATTTGTTGCAAAAAAGATTTTTTCCACAATGTTAATATAATTTTATTAACATGTATATTGATATGTGTCTAATGTTTTACAAATATACATACACCAACAACATCACAATCAATCATTCTGAGTGCACTCGTTGTGCTGCTTCTGGTTCCAACCAGTGCCCAATTTCATGCTTTCATGTTCATGAGAAGGTTCTTATAAAAAATAACCTTGTAATATTAATGGATAAACTAAGCCCACTCATGAGGGCCAATCACACACTTACGTGAGATCTTCAAATGCTCTGTCCATCAACTGAGCAGTTCTACTGTCTTCAACAATTTTACACTCCGAGGTCTCGTTTGGAATAACATCATCCTCTGTAACATTCAAAACAAACATCTTTTTAGATCTTTGAAAACCAGAAGTAAGTGTTATTAGAATAGAATCATTGAGAGAAATAAATAATAATAAAATAATGTTAGCACTGTGCCCTTTGCATAACACAGACAAAAGTCAATGTGTATAAATATTCTTGATGAATTAGTGTTACATATAGGGTTTGTTAAATGTATGTTTATTATGTTGATTATTATTTAATTTTATTTATTTATGTTTTGTTTTTGTGTTCATTATTAAGAAAGTTAACAGCAATTTCGGGATGTGTAATTCATCCCAGATGATTTTATTCTACCAAAAACATGATTTTAAGAATCCTATATAATATTTTCTGTATCTCAGAGTTTGTTAATTGTAAAGGAAAATTATTACCTGCATCACTACCACTAAGTCCAGCAGCCATCTCAGACTGCATTTCAGGGAATTCATCTTCAACTTGTGGTATGGGTTCAGGCTCAGCATTCATATCAAATATGAAATCAGACTGGCCTTTGGTACTACTTGTGTACTGCAAAAACAACTTAGACTAATTTATCTCACAACATACATGTTAGTTTCATAATAAAATGTAATAAAAGTTTCCCCAAATCTAAAGAGTTTATTGCATTTCAATATATTTCATTAAAGTTCATTGTAAATGTTTCCAAATTTAACATTATGATAAGCTTAATATTTTTTTGTTTTTTTAAATTAAATTTAAAAAAAAAATATATTAATTACTAGTTTCTGAAGGAAAAAAATAAGTAAATAGAATTCAAATCCACATGACACCTCACATGTAATATTAACCAAATATATGGAAACCATATTTATACTCTTCTAAGAAATCTTTACTTTTGATAAATTGTTATTAAACTTTTTCAATTTAAAACTGAGCAAATTTTAAATTCATTTCAATTAAATGTCTGCCATTATATTTCAGATAATATTTGCCATGATTCTCAAAGCTACAACAAACATTTATTACAAAACATTGTTAAAAAACATACATTATCCCAGCCACAAAATGTGAAATCATGAAATGCAGGACAGATCTGTTTGTTATCCAAGTCTGCTTTCTGTAGAAGATCTGTAACAAAAGAAAGCATAAATTAAAACAAATTAAATAACATTTTAACTATTTTTGGTACTTTTTTTATTTATCTTAAAGTAAAATATAGAGAATATGAAATGAGGTTTTAAAAAATGTCTTCTTTAGAAACAATTGTTTTTTTTTCATTGACTGTACCTTTCAGTTCTGCAGTATCAGAAATAGGTTTTCTTTCAGACACTTTCCTTTCAGAGTTATCAGTCACTGGTATTACTGTGGATGAATCTAAAACTAACTGTTGTGTGTCATCGAAACATCTCAGATTGCTGAGTAACAAGCCATCTGAGCCACCCTCAGCAAATGCTCCTGACATTATATGGAACATAGGGTCTACCTAAACAAATATATAATCAGAGAAAACATTACAGTTTATAAGTAGAGAATATTTGAACAGTCAGATATTCTATTAAAAAAGTTCAAGATTAATGTTTGTTCTTGTTAATTTCAGAAATCAGTCAAAGATCTGCTATGTAAATTATAAAATTTAGAAAATGTTATGTTTAGAACCTTAAATGCATTTAGCAATTTAAATATACTCCTTATAGATAAAAAAAATAATAGAAAAGTAAAAAAATAAATAACTTTATCAAACAATACACATATCATTATACGTTGTAGACATGCATTTTATAGCCCAATTAATTCATCACTATTATTATTTGTATGTTAGCAAAAAGCTTGATTTCTGTTTTTGATAGATTTCATTGCTCTCCTGTTTTACTATCAACTATTTTTTTTCTTTCTTAAAGAAGAAAAAAAACCAGTTGATATAAAACCTGAATTAATTCTGATTTAATCTTATAACAAAAGTTAAGGTACCTCAAATTCAATGTCAGATTTGTTCATACTGATATTTTTCAAATTTGTTTCAACTGTGCGACTCTTCTTTGCCTGTAAATGCAAATATTTTAATCAACTTTAATGAGCAAGCTTTGAAGTGACATGATTTAGAAACAAGAAACATTAGTGTATGGTTCTTCATGCAAAATAAGAACACTGTAGATACCAATATGATTATGTCATCCTGTTCTCTTCTGCCAGATGTTTTATTATTTCACCATAATTAATAAAAACCATTATGTGGAAATAATAGGGATGAACATAAAATAATTAAGACAAAATCATTTTCTTAATTTAAAAACAAGATTAATAAAGTTTCTAATAAATTTGATAAATTGACAACATTGGTGTCAAAGTTTATCAAAACCGATTCTTCACAAAATATATATAAACAAAAGCAAATCTGTTCATGTTTGTGTGTTCACAAAAAATACTAACAAAAGAGTCTTAAACAGTACTGAATATAACATTGTTTGAGACTGTGATTGCCACAGTGATGTCAGTGATGACTACTATGTTGGCAACATTCATGTTAGTGGTGCCCACCATGTCAGCAATGTCCACTGCCATCTAATAATCTTTGGTTAATTTAATAAATGTAACATGTTATGACACATGAAAAGAATAATATTGCAGAAGTGCGCATCTTAATCCATTTTCAACTGAAGAGGTAATAATTTCTTTGTGCAGTAAAATTTATGAACATAAAGAAAAACATAATATAAATATTATATTAATGTCTTTAAAAAATATTGGAAATCTGTATAAATTGTCAGTTTTTTGCTGGACATTCAAGAGTTAGTAATGAAAAGAATTAATTCATTCTCTCTTCCAATGGAAAAGCCAGGAATGTTGTATACAGTGATCTCAAACTGATTGTGATAGTTGTATCTTACAGCTTTTATTGTTTATTCCACAAAAATTAAAAAATGTATTATTCTAAACCCTTAATTGTATGAACCAAAGGTCCAAATAGTCCTCTGCAGGACTATAAGCTTATTAACTATATTTCTGATAAAGATCAAATAAAATATCTAAACCAACCTTTCTCTTTTTCTTCTGACCTTCCTCTTCTTGTTCATTATTTTCAATATCTGCGTCTAGATTATCTGTTAATCCAAAATTTAAAAATGAAAAAAAATAAAGTTTGAACTATTTTTTTCTATATAATAATAAAAGATATATTTGTGTTTTTGTCTGGATATAATAATCCTTTCCAGTTAATCAAGTCCTGTAAGTCACATTAATTTTATAAATAAAGCCATCTTGATATTTAATCTTATGCCTTCTTTATTTGGTTTGTTATCTGATTGAAGGAAGAAGAAAAAAATATATATATATATTTATGAATATGTAAATAAAAAAATAAAGAATGTACCATTTTCAGATGTGTTTTTAGATTTGTCAGAACCTCGGCCAAGCTCTGACAGAAGTTTGTAGGCTTCCGCATGCATAAAATCTACACGAGCTGCATAAATTTTAGCACTAGCGTCAAGCGTGTAACTGGCTACCTAAAGAAATATAACAGTTAAAAATTTCAATAAATATTTCAACCAAATGCTTTGTTGTTAAAAAATTTATTAGAAGAATATTCCAGTATTTATGGTTTTTGGAGGACTTTTTCTCATAATTTTTTTTTCTATTAATATTATACTTATTATCATTATTATTATCAAAAAAAAAATGTATGACTAAAAACAAAGGAAAATATTATTTTAATAATTTTGATAATTGATATTTCATAAGTATTAACAATATTTATGAAATATCAATTATCAATTCTGCTCTGTGTTATTAAGTAACATTAAATAAAACAATATTAACTGGTTAATCTGTTATTTTAATAAATTAATAAAACTAAAAAAAATTTAAAAATTACCTGAAAGTTTTCTAGTTCTTTCTTGTTCAACATTTCGGACATGCAATCAATAAGATGAAGTCCGAAAGCATTTTTTGAATTAATTTTCTACAATGAAATTGAAAAGATGTAGTCTGACTTTACTTAATAAATCATACCCTGCTATAGACTGGTGGTGCATCCCATAAGAGAAATGAAATAAATAGAAATTATACTATAAAAATAAAAATAATACTCAAGGCAGTTCATTTACGTTTTCATTTTTTTGCAATAACATTAATTTTAAATTTGAATGACTTTACAGTTTGAAACTTAATTCTTATATTTTAATCAGTGATGTAATTCAAATTTGTATCCCCCCCAACAGCTAGAATATGTTTTAAAATCCTTGCTAAACATTACTTACATTTTCGACTGAAAGCTTGATACATTTTTCATAATGTTCTGCCAGCTGCACGTTGCTTAGTCCATTAAGTGGAGTCACTCTGAAACAGTTCATAGAACGGTTATAATAAAAAGAGTTAAAGATTTTGACTTTACCTTATAACCATTAAAAAAATGAAAATAAAAATAAAAATAAACTAATGAAACAAATATATTTTGACAAATAAAATATTATT
This sequence comes from Chrysomallon squamiferum, assembly GCA_012295275.1. Lineage (NCBI taxonomy): Eukaryota > Metazoa > Mollusca > Gastropoda > Neomphalida > Peltospiridae > Chrysomallon > Chrysomallon squamiferum. The sequence goes on along the minus strand of CM022672.1, from coordinate 11,132,183 downwards.
TGCTCAAACTAAGGCAAAATTCTTCTAATGATAACAGATTAATATATGTCTAATAATTAATTTAAGAATATAAAGAGTCTTCCATACTTCAATATTGTTGTTTTATCTGTTTTTGCCTAGCAACTGAATAAATAATCATAACTGAAATTACTGTAAATAAAACAGATTAGTTAATCATGTCACTAATGCATGCTTTACGACAGATAGTACTTCCACACATGTTACATACCTATTTTGTTATTTACTGTCACAGATACAAACAATACAAAGACCACTGCCAAAAATAAAAATATATTTTTGATTAATATTTTACCTGTCTGATGGAGAATTAGGACTGCCAAGATGTTTTCTCTGCAAATCCAATATACGAGATCTTCTTCTTTCCTTTCTTTCTTTTTCATAATCATGAACAGAATTTAGCTGTGTAACAGGACTTTGTAATCCAACATCATGACTTGTTGATGGGGAAACAAATTTTTCTGATGACTGTTGTTGGCTTACAGGTGTGTTACTAATTGGTGACAAGACTTCACGTCTTGTCGACATGGTGACCAGTCTGTAATTATAAAAAAAACAATGTCTATTAGTTCTTCATTCAGAAGAAAATAGCAGTAATAAAAAAAAATCAGTAACAAAAACTAAGAAACCAAAAAACAACAACAAGGAAATGTAAAAAACAAATACTTTAAATAAGTATTTTAAAGATATTATTATATGGCATCACATCCATGGTTAAATTTAAAGACCATACATACAGTAAAATAGTCCTGCTATTGTTGTTTTCTTTTTTAAGCAATTCATGTATTTTATTATTAAGATTTATTTATTTACTTCTTGTTGTTGTTGTTTATTTATTATTATTTTACATTGTAATTACTTTCTTTTAATGTTACTAATCAATTTAATGTTCTCAGAGATTGATCATGGTTAATTAATCTGACGTTTTCAAATTCGTTTGGTGTTTAACAATCACTGAATAATAAACTGGTTCAGTTTGTGATATTTTCATTATGATTTTCACAGTATTATCTGCTATTTAACATTTAGAGGTTTAGAACTCATAAAAATCATCATTTTGATACATAATACATGGATAGTGGATATATATATATATATATGCGATATATATAGTGTTTATGCTGCAAAATGACAGAAACGGATCAGAGTTTGTCAGTAGATAATGAAAATAAAATAACCGCAAAAAAATTATTCCGATAAAAATTGGTAACGTTTTTTTCGATCTTGGTGTCATTTTTCCTCTTCTTAATGTTGTATAATGTTTTAGGAAATTAATGATTTTGAAAATTTTATCGCATATGATATCAAGTAATAGTAATACCACAACAAAGGACTCGGTCTTAGACTTAAATTTAGCAGACTCAGACTGTCAATGATGTACCATTAAAAAAAAACATTACTGTATTCTCAGTAAAACGTATTTTTTTTTTTTGACATATGTCTATAATTTAATAACAATAATAACATAATAATTCTTACCAAATTTAGATGATTTTCAACTTTAAAAAATAATAAGCTTTTGAACTGACCGCCATCCACTTAGAGTGGTTAACAGGTGCTTGCTATTTTAACACAAATGTTATAGGAAGCGTAGCACGTATCTGAAACGTGTTTCTTTTTGTTTTCTCATTTATTGCCTTTTCCGTATTATCACGCGAGATGACATGTTCTTGCTTAGTGATGTCAAACTAATTTTTGTTAATAAAATTAAAAGCTAGATGAAGGCTGGCCTTATTTTTGTAAGTGCTGCTTTACACAGTATCAAAACAGTTATCTTTTAATATCAAAATGATTATTGTTGATGTGGAAACATTTACTGTTTTTTAAATTATAATAATTAATAATAAACAAAAAAAATTGTGAACTAATAATAATAATAATAATAATAATAATAAAATTATCTAAAATAATTGTATACACAAAAATTATGAAAATGATACAGCTAATTGAACCATTCAATAAACATTAATCTAAACTGGATTCAAAATACACAATGAATAGTATATACGTTGTTATATACTATAGAGATAGTAAATTAAGAAGATCGTTAAAAGAAATGTTATTTGATCGACATAATCACAATCTGGTAATGAATGATTAAATAATATATATATATATATATATATTAACTTAATATTAAAGTTCGTATAAGTTTTGAAATAAACTCTGTTTAAAAATAATAAATACAAATTCTAGGTATATCCTGACACCACCAAACATCAGTTGTTTAGAAGTTTGTAATGAGACTATGTATTTAAATCATTTTATTCTTATAATTCTAGAAAAGTTCTTGTTAAAAAGAAAAATTTTAAAAATGAGTTGTACACCCGAAGAGAAAACTAGAGCAAAACCCTTGACACCTCTCTCATCTGGACAGGTAATAAAATTTTATTATTACCTTTTAATATTAAAGTAATTAAATTAATTCTGCCAGAGCAACTGTTAGATCTTGTGTTTTGTCATTTGTTACTGAAAGGTTTATGTAATATTTATTAAATTTAATATATTGGACTTCAATATTTTATTAAGTCACAATCTGTCGTTTATTTGTGCTTTAAGAAATTGTGTAATTAACATTTTTAAAATAACCTTAAATGACAGAAAGGATAACAAAACATTCTTTTATGTAAAGTTACTTTATGTCACTTTAGTAATACAGGATATACAGTTAATCTCTTTTAGTAAATCTGGGATGTGTTCAATTGCTGGCTGCTGGTATTTAATATTTAAAAAAATAATAATAAAAATAATGAGACAGAAACAAAGAGTAAAAATCTACTACTGGTAATTTTAAGGCTTCATAGCTATAAAATTGTCAGTAGTAGATTTTTCTTATAGATTCAGTCACAAGTAAATTATAAGAATGTATGCTGTTCATTTAGTAACTGTACTTTCAGATGAGTTCAAGTCTAAAGAATAAATTGAAACGTTGTGGTCGATACCACACATCAACTCCTGCAAAGAAAATCTGCCTTGAGAGAACAACACCTGAATCTTCACCAGTATTGTCTGCTCCACTTTCACAGGATTCTGGGAAAGACTTACAGAATAATTATTCTCCTTCACATCGTAGTGATGCACAGAATTTAAAATCTTCTGAAAAATATTGTGAATCTGACAATCTAAACTCATCTTCAGATCATAATTTTCTTTCTCCTGCTAGCAGATTGTTCAACCATTCACCATTTTCTGCAAAGAATTTGTTGTCCAATGTTTCTTCTGTTAATAAAACTCCTTTATCATCCAAAACAAACAGAAGACTTTCTTGTAGAACATCCAGGTTGAACTTTAGTCATTCAGATGTTAAAAAAGATGATTATAGTAGCGAGAAACTAGATTGTTATTCACAGCTGAATTTAGCAAAACCTTTCAGTTCTGTAGGTTTAGATGGTTCTTCACCACTGAGAAAGAAATCTGAGCCTCTAAATATTAATTTGTCTGAGAAAGAAAATTCACAAAGAAATTTAGTGCAGGAAATAAAAGTTAAGGAAGAAACATTACGAAAATTAAAAATGGTGAAAATGTACAGATCAAAGGTGAGTGTAAAAATCATGTATAATTTAAAAAAAAAAAAATAGAACTAGTCAATTGTAATGAGAATTAAATTACTGAGGTGAAAAAAAAAACACTTCTTGAATAATTTGGTATCGGTTCAATAAATTTGTAGATTTATATTATTTTTTGAACATTTACTAAATCTGGAAGCCTCAGAGTTCCATTAATTTGATTAATTTTTATTTTAACAGAACAATCTGTCACACTTGCAGACATTAATAGACAAATGGCGACAAGCTAGTCAGCAAAGTTTACAAGATTTACATGAACTGCTACCAGAACCTAAACCATCCATGACCGAATTACTTCATCATCTTCAAATTGAAAAGAACTTGGTCAAATACGACTCAAAAGAAGAAGACTTTGTCTGATTATGTTATTTACATTGTGTCTTTAAAGTAAAGTTCAAATTTCTATTCTGCTGTTCATTGTTCATTGTTTAGAGCTGATGTCTAGTTTAAAAAAATATATAATAATAAAAATACAAAAACATTACTCTGAAATTTTAGAACAAATTTCTAATATGGTTTAAAAAAAAGAAAGTAATTGTGAATGAAATTAGATCCAACCATCAAAAATCGTCTTCTTGTTACTGAAAGATTAGAGTGGACATAAGTCTTCTTTGTAATTAGCATTTTCATTTTAAATAAAAATGAAGGCAAGGCATGTCTGTTTGAACAAACATTTAAAAATAAAATATACTTTGAATTTAGTTGGTCTTTTCATTTTAAATAGAAATCCTAGAATTTATGAATGAAAGGAAGGCTTGTCTGGCTAGAACATATATTTAAATATTGATTTAAGAAAGATTTCTAGTTAGTAGTTAGATCTTCAGAAATCTTATACATTTAAAAAAAAAAAAACATCTTTGGTACAGTGCAAACACAACAATGACAAAAGTAAACCAAAACTAAAAGTATTTTATTTACAAAAAAAAAATACATACAGAAAAGAAAAGCATGCCAAATAAAAGTATATGATGAGAAATAAATAATGATATAGGAACTAGTAAATAAATTATTTAATGGATATTTGTTGTCCTATGCAAAAAGTATTAACCAACAGAATCCTAGACAAACTTGATATTTAAGATTTGTAATGTAATATCCACAAGTAGTCACTCTTTCAGAATATGCCTGTCAGTTAATGAGAAAAAGTTATTTATCAGCAATTAAAGATAACATGAAATAAAATGTTGATCAACAACTTTTTTTTTTTTTTTTTTTTGTACAATGAACTGACTTGAAACATTTTTTTGGTTCATTAACTGGAAAATAAAGTAAAAACTAAACATAATTTTTCCCCACTCTTCAATAGGCAGTTCTGCATAGATGATACAAAATGAGAAATTAAAACTGATCTATGATTTGAGACTAGTGTCTTTTAAAATCATTAATAATCCACATTCAGCTGGAGCTTCTCAAGATGTGGAAAAGCACTGAACGATTCCTCCATGGAGGGCAAAACAAGAGTTTCGTCTATGAATGGCAATGAAATATCATCAAGAGATACAGGGGGACAATCAGGTGCTTTTAAATCTTCCTCTGTAATTTCTGTCAAAGAAAATGTGTAAAAGCTGCATTAAAATTTCAAGGAGTAGGGTATTATTAAACATGGTAAAATAATGTTTTCATAAACTGATAACTGAAAGATTGAATCAACCATAAGACATGATTTTTTTCTTCTTAATATACATAATTGTCAACCGTTATGATTTAAATATAACAGTATTTTATTTCTTAACTTAGTTAATTTGGCCTAGCCAGTAAAATTAGTAAAAAAATAATTTTAAATGTTCATCCTATTAACATGTGATTTTCTATAATTCACAGTTTAGTGAAACATTGTTTCAAAAAGCTCAGAATTAATACTTGTGCAACAACTATACATTTTCCTCCATATACACAACTGTTTTGTTTGCATAAATGTATGATCTTTGTAATCCAATCAAAGGTCATGGCGTTTAACTTACTGGGGGTATTTCGTTGTGGTTGTGGTAAACTGTCAATCAAATCTTGCATTTCTTGTAATTTTTTTTCTTCATCCTCTTCTTCATCATCATCACTAATAGCATTAATTCCAAACAGACAAGGTGGTCGCCAGTTGATTAATTTTTCAATATACGTGCTCACTCGTTCCTTCTTTGGCCATATATCTTCAAAATCATCTGCAATGTGTTCAGAAATGCAATGAATGCTACAAACATTAAAAAATATTACAAATGTTTAGTGTTACTGTCTCATGAATGATTTAGTCTTCATAAATAAAAATATTCTAAGTAAAATATCATTTTTCTTTAATTTTTATACAGCTAAAAGTAATTGTATACAATAAAATATCCAAGAAAACATTTTCATTTAACTTTATCTTGGTTGATATAAACCTACAGTTAATGTGACTCTGAAACCAAAATAATTTATAGCAATCTTGTAAAAAGAACCCACTATAAAATGCAACATAATTTTACTTGTAAAAATAAATATACAAATTTGAAATGACCCTCATTATGTGAGCTTAATTATTCTGAGATATCCATGCAACCATATATATACACTTAGAAGACTGAATGTGCAAATACAATAAAACATTATCATGATTATGGGGTTGACCAATTCAAGTTAAACCTTTTCTGTTTTATATGTTTGACATTTAAAAATACCTTTCATTTTCGGAGCAACTGGCATGTATTCAATTTCATCCTCCTCAGAATGGGATAATCTTTGCTCTGAGGAAATTTGAATTGCCTCTGGAGCTGTGCAGCTTTGTTTTCTGTTGGTCTCCTTCTGTTAACAGAAGCAGATAATTAGTTTTTATTAACTCCATTTAAAATTAGTCTATTCACATAGTCACATTACTGTTTTATAGTGATCAATTTTATATGTATTAATAAACTGAAAATGTTGAAAGGTTTTAACTGTTCAATTCAAGCATAATTAACAAGACCAGTATTTTTATATTTAAAAAAATAATAATTATTATTATTATTATTAAACTATGTAAAATCTTTAAACAAATTATAAATGATTAGTGAATAGGTGCCACTGTGAATTTAGTATTTCAGAAGTACAAGGTACCTGTATATGTTTGTTTTGTCGATTTCCATGATGTTTTATTTTTGATCCCAGTACTTTGTTTTCCTTATGGGTACTAAATGGTTTTAATATGTTCTGAACTGGTTTCTTTATAGCAGATGTGTTACTTAGATTTTTCAAAGGCGGTTGAGGTTTTCCTGATAGTGAGAGGCTTCTGTTGTTCAGATCACCTAAAGCCTTTCTAGGTGTAGTATCTGCATATGGTGTACCTGACTGAAATGTTTTGCCACCTGAACAAAACAAAATATAAAATAAAATATCTACTATCCAGAATTTAAATTTTTCCGAAAACAAAATTCTAAATGTTAACAAAATATAAAATAATGAAAATGCAGTGACAGTATGATACCAATATAAACAATAAAAATATAACATAAATTTTAAATTTTCAAACTATTTTCTGAATTGCAATACTTAACAGAATATTTAAAGTCATAAAATGATAAATAATTATGAAGTAATATATTCTGAATAGATTTTTTGATCTTTAAAGATTAATTATTGTTCATTCATATATTTTTCCACTGTCTTACGTATTCCTGAAACTGTCTTCTGGTCTCTTTTTGATGGTGATACAGAAAATCTCAGGTTTTCTTGGTCAGTATGAATCTGAAACTGTAGTGATGCCATCCTAGTTATATCTGTATGGAAAATAAAAAAGGTATTTCATATATGTTTTTGTTTTTTTTACCTTATATTCAATGAGACAGCCAACAAATATTGTTGTTTCAAAAGTTTCAATATAAAGTTTCATGATAGTTGAAAGGAATTACTAAATTAGTACTATTAATGTGTTATATAAACTGAATATATATTATCATGTTAAGAAAAATGGTGGAATTTTTCAAATATATTCAGTTTATATAACACATTAATAGTACTAATTTAGTAATTCCTTCCAACTATCATGAAACTTTATAATGAAACTTTTGAAACAACAATATTTTTTGGCTTTCTCATTGAATATAAGGTTAAAAAAACACCAAAAAACCCACAAAACCCCCCGACAATAGAGCATTATATTTCCCTTCTGTGAGCATGCAATTCTTGGTCGTCTGTGATTATGGTACAGAACTAAGTGAGTCGGTGACCAATGTTCAAAATGGGTTAAATCACACGTCTCTTTACTGATTATATGTTAATAAAACTAAACAATATTCACGTTATATACTTTTTTCATTGTTATTCAGTCTGATATATTATAATGATTCGCCGCTGATCAGTATAATATAACATTTTAGTAAAGAAATTAATCTACAGACATCACAACAATCATAAAATGATAAACCAAAAATTGTGAAATTTAGTCTTTAAACAATACATTTTCTGGTTAAGTCCCGTAAATCACTACGTTTTGCGAATATAATTGTAACTTTAAAAGGTAAGACTAATAAAGTGCTACATTATTACAACCAATTAATACTTTTAGGTTATGTAAACATTTTACTTCACAAAATATGTTCAACAAAAAGTCAGACAATAAGCGTTTCAATAATTTTCTGTTTTTAAAGCTCGCGCTTCCGGCCTAAACAACCAATGAAAATGTTAGTTGTAGTAACCAACTATTCAACAGTTCAGCCATTTCAGGTTGCTATTAATCTGCAAAACAATCAAATTAACACTGTGTTACAATTCAATGAAAATAGCCTTGCAAAAATTACAAACCATTTTCAAATAGTCTAAACTGAAGTAGACTTACCTGAATGCTTAATAAGCAATATTTATTATTATTATTATTATTATTATTACTGATAAAACATATTTTAAACATTCCTTTAAATTATTATTTGATTTTGAAAAAAAAATTCTTGTTTTGCTTCCTCTTCTTATTTTTTAAAATATATTACAAGTTTATTTGTTGTTTTAAATGTACTTGTACTAAAATTAAGCAAAATAATAATAATAATAATAATAATAATAATAATAATAATAATAATAATAATATTATTATTATTATTATTATTATTATTATTATTATTTTATGTTAACAAGACTTGTCTAAGAATTAAATAAAACTAATAATAAGTAATATATTAATATCAGAGTTAAAATTTTAATTTCTATAATAAAATATAATAAAGGAAACTTTTATTAACGTTTTGGTTTTGGCTTGTTGCCGTATGTTTTACTATTATATTTTTTAGTTTATCCTTTCACTTCACTTTCTTTTCTTTTCTTTTTTATTTTGATTCAGTGTTTGTGGACATTCGTTGACGATAACGCCATTTGTAGCATTTCTGTCTGTGTTAAAGTACTGTTGTTAGACAGAAGCATCAAAATGGCTTCCGGAGAAGAAGCATTTCGTAGAAAAGTTCAGTCGAAAATTGCTGGACAGTTTCTTAAAGAAATTGATCCAGGTATTTTATTATTATTTAACAATTCCTTGTTTTGTCATAACGTTCTAAAATAAAAAATGACATTTCTATACTTTGAATGAACATAATATCATTAATTTAATTTTTCTTACGTAGTTATTTATTTTTAGGGAGTTTTCACATCCTGTTGCTTCATTTCGTTGTTGTTGTTGTTATTATTATTATTATTATTATTATTATTATTATTATTATTATTATTATTATTATTATTTCATTCACATAATTTTATGTTTAACATTAAAATGATTTTTTATTATTGTTGTTATTTTTTTAATGTTGTTCTTGTTTAATTCAAAAAATTGTTAACGATATAAAATGTGTGTCCCTGACTCAGTGTTCACTAGAAGTAATAGTAATATATAAATATAAAAAAAAAAAACAACATTACACTGATTTTAAACTTTTTAAACAATTTGTGAATACATTTTTAATTACAGATGCCTTGCATGACCCCGACAGATACAAAGGTGATGGGGGTAGCTTGAGTGCAAATATTGATTTAAAGACACAAAAGGAATTTGAGAAACAGTTTGAAAAATATAGACGGAAAACTTCAGTTTTTAGCTTTCAAAATATTCTGTGGTTGATTGCTGCTGTAGCAGTTTTTCATTTTTCTGACTTCTTTCTCGTTTTGAGATATGATCCTAGAATCAACAGGTGGGGTGTAGTCTTCTATAACACAGATTTACAACAGTCTAATGTATATGTATATGTATAATCTATATTTGTGTGTGTGTGTGTGTGTGTGTATGTGTGCGTGTTTGTCTATTTGCAAGTATGTATGTATGATTGTATAATATTTTTGTATATACTATATGTTTGTTTGTGTAACAAAAAAATACAATACTGTAATTTCAGTATTACTTGTATTAGTAAATAAAAATACCATATTCAAAATAATAATAATAATAATAACTCAATTTAAAATAACAATATAAAAAGAGAGACGTGTGGTGTCATTTTTACACCAGTCTGTTTCTGTTCATCTCAGTATGTATATATGTTGCTATATAACTATTTCTGTAATAATAGTAATAAGAATATGATAAAGTAATAAAATTTAAAAAAATAATTTAAAAACAAACAAACAGAAATAGAATATACATGTGCTACAAAATAATATCTCCCTTCCTCTAATCATAAATATTAATAATGAATAATAATAAATTTTCAAGTATGCAAAATAATTTTGATTGGAGAATTGTACAAAACTAATCCATGACAGCATCAAAACAGATGTGTAAATGAAAACCATAAAATTACCTTTTATAGCATAGAGATCTGTAATAATTATGGATTTTTTTTTAATAATAATAAGGAAAATGCAATGTATTGTTAACATTTAAATATTAGTAGAGAATCTATAAAGTATTTACATATTTATCTAATTCGCTCCAAAAAACAAACAGTATAGTTATAGTATATATATAAAAAATATTGGTATAATATCAGTACTAATAAAGACAACCATAAAATTTTATGAATATAATACTATTAATGTAATAAATAACACAATAAGAATGATAAACAAGAAAATGTTCCACTGTATTATTTATAGTAAATTAGTAATGTACTGTAATAATGAGGATAACTGTATTCAGTTGAGTAAATCCTTTAATGTTATTCCCATTCTTTTCTTTTTTTAAGTATTATTATTTATTTATTTTATTTTATTTTATTTTATTTTTTTTTTTTGTTATTTATTTATTTATTTATTTATTTATTTATTTATTTATTTATTTATTTAAATTTAAAATTTTTGGTTATTTGTTTTATTTCCCTTCAAAATAAAATAGTGTTCTGATTTAATTTTTAGGTTGTGGTTCAACATTGGGGCCATCCTTATTGGAATCAACATCTCCATTGCATTTTTTCTCATAGTATGGTTGTCTTGTATTAAAAAGATTAGCTCTGAGAACTGGGAGCGTATGTACCCAGCAGCCATTCCTATAGCCTCAGCAGCATTCATCTCTGGTGGAATTTGGTAAGAATTAATAATTAATGTGACTGCATAATATTCATATGGTATTAATAATTAAGTCAGAGCTTTTTTCCCTTTTATTTCTCTGTAATCGTAAAAGTTGGAAAAGTGGTAACTGTTACCCAGGAATTATAAGGAACCAGAGATTCAGTTTAACTCAGTTGTGTTATGACTTCTAAAATGGTCATAACCAGTACACATATTTCTTTTTATTATAGATATATGTATATATGTATTTATGGTTAATTTCTTTTATTTCTTTATTATTATTATTATTATTATTGTTATTATTATTATTAAATACTATCTCTTAATATGTCATATAAATTATATTTTTAAAGTAAGAATTAATTGATTTTTTTTAAATTATTCATGAATATGCTCTGAAATTTCAATTACTGATAATTTAGTTTAAAAAATAATAATAAATAAAAACTTCATATTTCTGGTATCCAATAGTTTATTTGAAAGTGTATTCACTTCTGTTTTTCCCATAGGATTCATAAAAGATAAAAACTGAAATGTCCAGTGAACCAACTGACCTATAGAATTTTTTAATTTTTTTATATCCAGCAACATTGTCATTTCTGACAAATGTTTTAACGTCATTTAATACTATATCACATTTAAACTATTTTTAAGGAACTGATGCATGTGATAAAGAAATTAAAGGTACCACTTTAAAAATAAATAAAATAGATGAAAAAATAATAAAATGTTCTTCACCACATTCAGAGTGATGAATATTTGATGTTTTATTTATATATTATACTTTTTTTATTTTATTTATCTTATTTTATTATTTTTTAATATTATTTTGTTTTGCCACTTTTTAATGACAGTTTTGGCTGGAAGCATTTCATATCCATTACAAAAATGTTAATTTGAAAAAATGAAACTAGTTTTAAGTTACCAGTAAAACCGGTTATAGTTAAAACTCTTTGCTTATCTGTTTTGACCAGTTTATTTGATGAAATTTATATTCTGAGATTTCTGATATGTAAACAAGTAGTGTTCATCTCCTAAAAGATCTTATTATTTATTTATTTTTAATTTTTTTTTAAATGATTTTTATTTAAGGTTACCAATAAAGCCACTGATAAAAAAAAAAAAGGATCAAAAAATAAAATATTATTATTTTGTATTATTTTTTTTTTTTTAAGTAATTTTGACATTTCTTTTTTTTTTTTTTTTTTTTCAGTTGTGGATATATATTTTTTTCAGATATACTTTTGTCTTTTCTGATAAATTACCTATGTTCAATAGTTTTTATTTGTTTTTATTTCAGTTTGATGATTGGATTGTGGCCAGTCTGGAGTTTTCTTACACCATTCATTCTCTTTACACTTTTCATGGGATTTATTGTTGTCGTTGCCATGTTTGGATGACATCAATGAAAAATACATTTTCATGACCTGTTATATATTAATTTTGTGCTTTCTCTTCTAACATATATATAAGATATAATATTTTCTTTGTTATGCATTTTCTCAGATATTTTCATTGTTATGAATTTCCTAAAATACAAATATATTATGCGGTATTTTAATTTTTTACAAATATTGAAAATCAGTGTCACTTGATATGTTTTCTTAGTTATATACCTACTCATAAGAACATACTTTCATCATAACATTCATTATCAAAGCATACACATTTTTACTATCCTTAAAAATAAAATAAAATTAACAGTTATTTTCTCACTTTTAATTGCATTACTCGGTTTATTAATTGTTCTGACATTCAACAAAACGTTTTATCCTAATAAACAACATTTGTTAGCTTAATAGCTAAATTCAACTGATGTTCATTTAAATGGTCCAAGTCTTTATAGACAAGTATGCAAATTACTGTCTAGCTAAGTGTCATTTGCCCTAATTTAGTTCTGTTATCTGTAAGTTACGCAAAGACTGAGTGAGTGAATGACACAGTGACAGTGAGTGATTGACAACAGTGTTTGTGTAAAACTATTTTCTGTTGTTACAGATTACAAAAGAAAACTCAAATGACTGTTGTTTTATTTTTGACACCGTTTTAGTACTGCTGGCTAAAGCCAGAATTTATGTTGAAATAACTAACTGTAATAAAGCTTTATTAATCCTAGACAGAATCATTTTCGGTTAAATAATAAATGTCCAGAAAAACACTGCTGAACTGCAGAAAACCAGACAAAGCTTTATTAATCTTAGACAGAATATATAAGAAAAGCATATAGTGGTTCCTCACAACAGGTTATTAACCAACATGATAAATATGTTTAAGAATTAATTGTAGTTGCTAAGTATATATATTACTACTGTTAGGAATTGCAGATCTTTTACACTGGTGCAGAATGAATAATGAAGGTTACTGTTATCAAAACAGCTTCGTTGTTTTTGTTGTATGTGAACGATTTTTAAAAAAAATTATTATTTTGAATTTAAAATTTTTAAAATAATTTATGAACTGGGTCTCAGGAGGAGACATATTTAACAGTTACACTAGAAAATGAAAATAAAATTTAGCTGTGTTTTCTTTTTCTTCTTCTACTTCTTTCAGTTTTGATTTGACTTTTGAAACATAATTTGTATATGTGGCTGTTAATATAAATATCACATTGGTAATAAAAAAATCTTAAAGAATATATACATATTTTTAATCGTGGGTTATAATATTTTAATAATCTAATTTATATCTAACAAAATTTTTCTTTAATTTGATGTGAAAATGAGTTTGCCATATGTATATAAATGTTAAATTTTAAATACATACATAACCTATTGAACATGTATATACTATTTTATTATTATATTTGAAATAATTTATTAGAGGCATTTTATTTTCAAAATAAAATTACTGAATCCATTTTGTTTTGTTTGTTGTTTTTTTGCTCTTTTTTTTTTTTTTATATATAATTTTCTTATTATTATTTATTTTTTATTTTTTTATTTTTTATTTATTTAGTTTTTCTTTATTATTATTATTAGAAAACTTCTAAAATCTATATTTATTAGACAGATCTATTAACTGATATTTTAAAAAAGTAAAGATGTATAGTGAAAATTGTCAAAGTCCTATGTAGATAAATGTGACATTTCATCTACCAGCATTGTACTTGGTCTTTAACCCTGATTATCGCACAAGCAAGATACTGAAACATTGAAACATATTTGAATACCCACTGTCTCTATCATCAAAAAAAAAAAAAAAAAGGCAGGGCTGGACATTTAAATTAAATATTGAAGCAACTCAGGTATGCTCCAAGATAAAAGAGTTTGACATTTTTATGACTCACTAACATTATCTTGAGAAAGCGCATGCTGTCAAAAATGTTATCAGCTGATAAAGTAAAGACTTTATAGCTACATGATTTATCAAGGAAGCTATTTGAACAACAGAATTGGGTTGCTGATATATAAAGGATTGGTTTCAGTGAAATAACAACTTCAGTAAAAGTAAGTATTTTTATTACAAATAATTTGTATACAGTGCTGTAATTAAAAGTTTTTTGGTTTCTTTTTTTCAGCTTAATAGAAATATTGTTGTTTTTAGTAAGCTCTGAAATGATTTCTCCCAATACATCATAAATAAAATATAGATTTTTGGTACCTTTGAAATGTTTAATGAAGTGTAATTCATAATATACGATCTCATATAGTCTTACATAGTTACAATGGATATATGTGGTCCTGTTTGTTACTGATCAATTTCCTGTTAAGATAATTATTTTATTTGACAGATTTTAATGTTATTCATGTGTATTTTTTTAGTTTTTCATAATCATGTAAATTATTGGTAGTTATTGCCCATTCCACACCCATATTTTCATTTATTTTTTATTTATATACTAAAATTTATTCTAACTTCATTATATCCACTTTCCTTTTTATAAATCATTAATCTGCTATTCTTCATATAGCACATTTATTATGTATAAAAAATCAAACTTTATTTTCATAAAATTATTCTATCATTAATTTTATAATTACAGATAACAAATTGGCTGACAGAAACTTATTTTTTAAAATATGGAGAGAGGCAGTATTAATTACAGTTTCCAAAATGAATTAGATGACTATCAGATTTACAGAGGAAGACAACCTGATCCAGTCACCAAACCACCATTACCATATGATCACAACTTAATGAGAGCTGAAAATCTGTTCCCAAGCAATTACAGCACCGGCATTCCTACTGATGAAATAGAACTAAGAGGTTTTGAACCTGCGCAATCCTTTCAAAGAGAAAATTTGAGAAACTCTTACTCTGATCAGCAGATGTTAGATCACAGAGAAAACAACTATGAAGAGAAGTTGAACATTTCTGAAAGTGGAACCACCCTGACTGATCAAAATCCATCAAATGCTTTTACATTTTTAAAAATGTTCACCATTTTAGTGCTTGCATGGGACATTGCAAGTGACTGGGTGCTTGTTTTCAGGTTTGACAGAAGTATTTGCTATGAAATTAATAAACTAGACATAATTCAAGGAACTTCTATGTGTGGAACAAATAGAGAAATAATACGACAGATTTATTCTGTTTTTTCTATGGCTGGATCTTTTATTGCTGTTCTCCAGTGCATTAACATCATTCTTGATATTCTCTGTCACCTGGGAATAATAACATTTAAATTAGGCCATGCTCAGTATGATCTCTATATTAGTTTGTATTTCAAAGAAATTCCTCAAGCCATAATTTTGTTAATGTTCAACTATGGGTGCAGCTGTGATCACCAAGGCCATACTCTTTCAATATTAGCTATGGCTAGTGGATTAGCAAGTTGCCTTTTTCGATATATTACAGTTTACAACAGGATTGGAGGTGAACATGGCTGTTGCAATTTATGGTGGAGATGCTGTTGCTGTAGACAGCAAGAATATCTCTGTACCTGCAACCTACAAGAATGTTGCTGCAAGTGTGATATTCCTTGCCCAG
Source organism: Chrysomallon squamiferum (assembly GCA_012295275.1). Lineage (NCBI taxonomy): Eukaryota > Metazoa > Mollusca > Gastropoda > Neomphalida > Peltospiridae > Chrysomallon > Chrysomallon squamiferum. The sequence goes on along the minus strand of CM022672.1, from coordinate 11,116,245 downwards.
TATTTTGCTGCACTCTGCTCTGTGACAATGGACAGTGGACAGTAAACTCTTGGTGTGGTAGTTGGCTGAAGATGTTTTCATGTTTTTGTATCTGTTGTTCAGATGATAAAACCATGTTTGGAGTTCGCACAATGAATAATTTTGGACTATTAATTTTGATAGGATGTATCATAGCCATGGGTGCCTTCTGGGCCTAATATCCAAAGGAACCTGGAATCTAAAATAATACCCATGGACTGAGATATTTCAGTAAATTGATATTATACTTAAATTTAATATAAATATTTATTATTAAAACCAAACTATTAATTTTATCATAATTTCACTATGAGGAAACAATTTGTTCAAGACTTTTCAGCAAAAACATTATATCTTGTTCTACTTTGAATTAATATTATTAAACCCATTATAATGAATTACACTAGATTAGTAATTTATGTAAAAATAATAATAATAATTGTAATTATTATTGATTTAACAAAAATAAGCATACTGATGATTTTTCTTATTTCATGATGTTTGTCTTAAACATTAGTTATCAAACTGTTTACGAGAACATATTTGAAAGTTTTTTGCATTTCTTTTTAGTTTAGTTTCTTTCATTCATACTGTAACTACAGTTATGATGATCAAAGAGTAAATAAAACAATGTATTTTACAACAGTCTTTTGTTCATTTGTGCATATTTATACACATCTCTTTTTAAATATTTTAATAAATATATAATGAATTTAAAGCATCATTCTCAGAAAAATGAGATTTTGCCTAACATATTTATTGAAAGGCTAACTTAAATATAATTTTAAATGACTGGTATGAAATCCTATTTCTTTTTCTATTTAAAATTAAATTTAAGTAGATTTAGTTTTCAGTGAACAAACCAGGCCTCCAATCTATGATTCTTTTGTAATTAATGAGTAGATATTTGACAAAATTAACCAATGTAACCTATTAATAATGTGATATATTCAGTATTTTTAGCAATGCTTTTAGTAAACAACAATCATGCTTTTACTATTGAAAACCTTTATTTTTCTGAAGAAAATCTTACACAAATGTTAAGAATAGAAAGATATTAAAATTATTTTAAAAATATAAATAACGTGTTAGCAGCAATATGATCAAACAAAGCGACCATGAATTTTCTCTATTTGGAATAATTTTGACAATGATGAATTCAAAAAATTCTAACATTAAGCAGTAAATAATAATTATTGAAACATAAACAAGCCACCAATGACACTTGTGCAGTGTTCATTGTTTAGTAAAATAAAAAAACAAGACTTGTTTTTATTAAAACATAGAAACTTTATAATCCATAACGGCATTCAACAAAAATGCTAAGAAAACTCCCCATATACAAAACACAACTGGTGTGAAATTGGTCAAGAAATGTAAGATTATACATGCAAATAAAATATCCACCATTAAATATTAGCTAACTGATGGTACAAACAGTTCAATTTACAAAATTCCAAATAAATAGCAACTACAATGTACATTTTTCTTTCAAAAAAAATTACAGCTCTGAAAATAAACAAAATATAGCATAATTTTCTTTGTTTTTTAAACTCAGTTATATTTTACAAATATAAAAATACTAATACTGAGTCATTTGAAACATTAAATAAATAAATAAATAAATAAATTCACAATTACACAGTGAAACAAATAATTTTTTAACATTGAAATATTTGTATATGCAGTGTTATGGTATGAGGATAAGGTTTGAACATGTGACAAATTACATTTACTCTATCATGAAAATAGGTATTAAAAAATTAATTTAATCATAATGAAAATACACTCAATTATTGTTTATTCATTAATACTGTTCTGCAGAAAAAACGTGATATATATATATTTTGTCTTTGTTTATTTTACTTTAAATAAAAAAATTTACCAAGTTTTATAATAACTTCTTGCATAATTAATTATATTTAGGTCTTCATAGCAAATGTTAAAAGTTCTTCAAGTTTATCCTGTAAAGAAACAGATCTAATTAATCAAGTTTTATGTAGAAATATATGAAATATTTGTTGTATTGCAAAATCATAATTTGGTCAGATGTTAAAACCTATGTCAAAGTTAACAAAAGAACAATTGAGACATGACAGTGATCCTGGAGTTATTCAACGTCACAGATTTGTACTAAATCTCAGAATTCTACAAACAGAATTAAACAGCAGCTGTTAATTTATTAATGGAATATTATATTTTGGATAAAATCACAATATTGATACAATATCACTGTACTGACGTGGTGCTATAAAAAAATAAGCAATATGAATACAAAGACATAACCGAAAAAGAACATTTCCTGAAATATTGCACGTGTAAGTTTCTGCTTAATCCCAACACCAAAAAATAAATATGGAAACAGTGACTTTAACAGGCAACTTGAAAATGGAATCTTTTAACTAAAATGTATTATTGTATGATTTTTGGTTTAAAAAATTAAATTTTTAATAACCATTTTTTATTTGAAGATGTAAAATGAAAATCCCATAAATTTGATTATGCTTACCAAGATATATGTAGTTATTTTTAAAAATATTTTACGACAAATTACTAAACAAATCTCTAAATTTTCACTGATTGCAAATTAAAACAATTTTATTTTATTTGTTATTCACATTTTGTATTTAAATCAAATCAGAAATAAACCACTTCACGTTACTTACACAAGGTTTTACATGGGGTGAAAAAAATAATCAAAAGAGAGACAGATATAAAATGGCAAGCACAGTAATTTACACTTTCAGTAAATAAATAAATAAATAAATATATATATATAAGTAGCATTACTGCTCTTAAGATAATGTTTTAATTTTTTTTTTTTTTTTTTTTTTTTTTGAAATATGGGGAAAAAAGAAATCGAGAGAAAGATAGAGAAAGAAAGAAAAGGAATATATAAATAATAAAGTGACAAGTAGTAGTCACATTACTGACTAGCATTTATATTTGCACTTGAAAATATCATCTGATGGCCTTTACTCTAATTAAATATAAAACTCACATGCAGAAAAATATAACTGGCCACAGAAAAATAAATATGGGATAAATACATATCTACAAGTGAAACATGAGTAAATATATATTTTTTTTAAATTATATCACTTTTATAATAAAAAATTTCTACCAGTCCATCAGTCTGCCACCATATGCTTAATACATTTTCATGTTACACAATGGTGACAGAGAGATTCACAGAAAACTGAAACAACACTTAACAGATACACTCTGCTAATTTAAATACAAAACGTAATAAATATATTAAACTGAGTATCAATGTGAACGGATAACAAATAAGACACTTTGTGTTTCAGGATTTTGTGAATACCTGTTGGCAGAAAAGTAAAACAACAAAATAAAATTCATGCTTTGTGGAACCACAGTAAAAAGTTAAATTAAGTTCAATTTTTCAGTGTTATTCTTTTTCTGTTTGCTGCTTTTTGTCAAAATATCTGTCAAATAATCAAATGACTACAAGCAATTTTTGTTATAAAATGCTGTAACAACACATAAAATTTCAATGCTCTGTCACTGAACAATTTTAACAGCTTTTCTAAATCACACTTTGTCATCAAGCTGCTGAAAATTTCACTCAGTTAAATTTCACAACTATAAGTAAATATCTAGATAAAAGCTAGTACTCTCTCTTTAAAACATCTAAAATAAATATAAATACATTTTTGTTTTACTTAGGTTCCACATTTCTGCATATAAAATTTTGTTTTGCTGGTTTAAAACAACAACTTAAAAATAAATTGAATAAAAAATATGATTTTTCATCTTTTCTACATTAACAATGATAATATAAAAAAGGAAATATAAAATGTACTTCAAAAATAGCAAAATTGTAACAAACAAAAATAAGTGAAGCTAATGATTAATAAAAGAAATTTTACAATTGTGTCAAACTTTGTTTTTACAAATGATTAGAACTGTTGTCCAGATGGACCAAACAATGACATTTTCATGCTGAAACATAAACAAACAGCAAAGTTGATGGACATGCCAAATTGGCAATGTTTCTTTTCTGAATTTACTTTAATGATCACAGTTAATGTTTTATTTAACCCGCAATTGTTTTAGTGTGGAAAAATATATAACTGTATAAAACTGTTTTTGTTTTTTGTTTTATGTGAATAATCTAGCATGTTATCTGAAAACGATCACAGATCTGTGGATAAAGGCAAAGTTAAGCACTGTCAACTAAGTCAACAACATAAGGAAAGACATCAACCAAGGATAATAAATAAACACAATCTGAAGTAGATCTCACAATTACAGAACATGTGCATTAATACCCTTCCTACATGTTAAATATGGAAGATATCATTTGTCACTGTTTATTTTGCTAACAATATAAAAACGGACAAAAGTACAAAATACTCAACATCAAGTTATTCAAAATATGTTGTAGATAAAAAATAATGTGAAATTTTTTTTTTTTTTATTATTATAAACATCATGCAAAAATTGAAAAAGTTCAAAATTCAGAACAGCGTAACAAATTCTGCAAACTGCAAAACATTAATAATTATAGTCGATGCATTGGTTCATATTTTGAAAATATCACCTAGAAATTATTATCATTCACACTCACAAATAACATTCTACTTGGTGAAGTAATAAAAAAAATACCAATGCTAAATTAGTTTAACACTGACCCCCCTTGGAAGCCATGTATTTTGAAATTCACATCAAACTGATTAATAAATAATAACAAAGATTGTAAATCAATGCATTCTTAAATGCACATTGTCACAATCTTGAACCTTAAAATATAAAACAAACCTAAACCAACAGGAAGAAATATAAAATAAATTTTAGAATTATTTACTGTAAACAACTACATTTTCCTATTTTGAAAACCACACAACAAATTTCTAACATATTGGGCTGATCAGTTAACCTCCCACACCAAACTCTTTTAAATACAAAAGTAATAATAACATTAAACCTAACTACATCCATCTATTTTCACAGGTCCTACAAATTCAAAGTTATCAAAAATAATGAATAATATAATAATTAACAAAGTATTAAATGTGTTATCTGGATAAAATATAATCCAACTTATTATTATGTGAGTCAAAAAAAAAAAAAAAATGGATGAGAGAAAAGATGCTATTTGAAAAAACAGTAATTTTAATTATTTTGACATTTATGCATAAATAAATTTTAGTTACAATACATTTGCACATATTTTTCATAAATATATTGCTATTTCATCAGTAGGATTTGAAATAGGAACTCTAGAAAATTCTGTCTGATTTAACAATGAAATATTAATCCATTCTCTTTGAGCAAAATATAACCATTACAGCACAACCTTTAATAAATTGCACAAATTTTGCTCAAGAGCACATTTCTGGAAAATCAATGAAAAACCTTTTTTTTTTTTTTTTAACGTTCTAAATGTATTTCCAATGCCTTGTGGCACTATTAATGGGGAATGCTTGTAGGGTAATGCCATAGCATATTGTGCTCTTGGTTTATATTCCTAACTAATGACAATAATCATTGTAACTTTTTTCCCACTGTCCAAGGAGGACAATTAATGATTCATGACCGCTTCATACAAAAAGTGAATGTGTTAAGTGAAATCACAGTAATTGTTATAAAAAAGAAATGGCAATTTAGTAACAAAAATAGTATCTGCATGCAATGAAAAGATTTCAGTTTTGCGCAAATGTATAAAACTGACTATATAAATATTAATCTTACAAAGTGATAAATGCTGAAAATTCAAACAAATATATTACGATTAACATACAAATTCCTCTCTACAAAATATATTTTCCCTGCAAATTTTACACATATGCATAACCACATTATTGAACTCCTGGAAATTGATTTCTGACTAGATTAACATCAACACAACAAGAATTAAACATTTGTAGTCTAAGTTTACAAACGTTTATGATGGCCAAAATGCTTTAGTATGACCAGACTCAATCTCTAATACACATGAATTATATAGTTATACCAAAAAGACTAAATTTGACAGAATTCACCAGAGGCCACCTATTATATAAACATACATGCACTGTCTTTGGTATTTTGAGATCATGCCTTTATTTTAACAGCAAGCATGAGTGTAAATATTTGTGGCATTTGCCTTTTATGCACTTACTGGCAAGTTTAGTACCTACTTTGTGGATAGCATACATGTATGTTTTGTTGAACTACGACCTTTGTTTAACAGGATAGACATATCAATCAGAAACAATTTATAAAGACAATATCACAATAATAATGAGGCAATCCTGAAAACATTAAAACATATCTAAAAAGTGGATGAACTTGAAAAAGCAGAAGCCCTATTAAAAGATGGCAGTTCATTAGTTACTTCTTGTTTTGTCCATCCACATGATCAACAACCTAGCACCAACGGAATGGCACTGCTCTTGGCCTATCAGCTCCTTCTTTGACAAGAGGCTTGTGAAATTCTCTTCCTGGACGTGAATGAATTTGTGCCCAACAGTACTCACAGTAGTACTGCAAGCATGTAACATTTGCACAAAAGAAGGGTGCAAACTTGCCTCCACATCTTGCACCCTGACATTCATCACACATCTGATCGTCAAGAACATATGGTTTTACTTCAACCTAAAAGACAATATAACAATATTTTATTGGTCTTATCTTTGAAAATATTTTTATCTGCTTTCAAACATATTGAAAGTTGTTAGCATGAAAGACATTTCTAATGGAAATTAATTATAATGATAAGGACAAATTAAAACTGAATTAATTCTGAAGTATCTTAACCTAAACATTTATGAAAACCACTGTAATATTTTCAAACACATTTAATCAATTACCCTTTTATCAATGTCTCCATGCTGAAGTTGGACAAATCTTGCACTAATGGCAGCAATGTAACTCTGCTGATTTGAAAATGCAACTCTTCCTGCTCCTTTAGGGTATTTTAATTCTGGGTCTGTATCAATTCCTGCATAGCAAACTCCTCCATACAGACGGTCCATAATCATGGCAAGTTCCACTTTGAGGAAAAAAAAAAAATGTTACTAACCAAATTCAACCCGTTTTCTATTTATGATCATCAAACCATGTTAATAAAATATGAAAACAAACAGATAATAAATTAAATTTTTTATAGCTTTTGCTTCATCATCATTTCAATCTACTTTTGTGCCTATTGCACTTGATACCTAATATTGTGAAGACAAAAATGTTTGTGTACGGCATTTATCCATGCATTAATACAAAAGAAAACAAACAGTTCTGTTACTTAAAAAATCTGGACAGAACACTTAATTTAATATAATGTTAAAAAAAAGACATTTTGCTTTAGTTATTTTCAGATGAACCAAGAAACTGACAGAGAAATATAAAAAGGTTTATTGTTATTTGGAGGATGTATACTGAGAAATACAAGATTTAAAGGCCATCATGTATAATGATGGCTTACAGAAATAATAAAAACAATAACAATAAATATAGAGAAATGTATCGAAATGGAACCTGTACTGAAAAAAGAAAACCCATTTAAGAGATATTTTATACCTGCACGTAAAGGCCTTGGAACACCACCAACAAATATTGTTTTCCTTGGGTCTAATGGTTGTGATCCATCCATTACAAAATCAGAATCACTTAAATTCCATGGTCGAATCTGAACCTATGTTTGAGAGAAAAGGGCAAATGATCAGTGTATGAACAAAAGATAAATATATTTTAATCATCTAAAAAAGCTGATTAAAAAATGTTTTACATGTAGTTTATTGGTTTACATTGACATATTCTATAGTCTTTAACAAAATTCATTCTATCTTGAACAACATTTTTCAGATCTTTATAATCAGAAATATTTAAAGTGTTTTATTATTTTTCAAAGTTTTTTAAACTTTTAATTTAACATATGCAGAATGAAAATATTGGATAAAAAGACATACTGGTTTGTCCTTCATTGTTGGGCTGGAAACACACCAATACAGTTTATCTTCATCCATTAAACAAGCTTCAATAAGATGTTGTACAGACATTTCATCTTGAAATATCAAAAAGCAATATCCTGAAATGAAGAGTTAGATTTAGAATAATATTACTAGCAGTTTCATTCTTTTACAAGATTAATCATATATCATGTTAACACATTCTAATATATTTTTTCTAAGTTTTAATTTTCCTAATACCATTCAACAGGAATACAAAGCAAATAATTGAAAAACAACAGAAAAAGTTTTATTTTTTTTATATTTAATTTTAATTAATTGAAACTATATTCATCAGTTAGAATGTTTATTTATTTTTATTCACAGACATGATTTTTATTACCTTTTGGAGGGAAGTAACTTTTGGATTCTGCTTTATGTGGCCAATCAACAACAAGAGGTCCAAACCTTCTAAATGCTGCTGTAATTTCATCTGAAACAACAATTTAAAATTACTTTCTCAGTGTTTTCATTCATTTATTTTGAAGAATCAATTAAAAAAAAGAAAGATCGAGAGACACACACAAAGAAAGAGATCTGAAAAGCCTTATTTAAAATATATATATAAAATATTTAATTATTCAACTCTATACATTTCTTTATTTTCATTAATACTGTTTTATCAATAACTTTTATCTTTTAATGAGGCATAACTGAAATGGGAATTTGATTAAAAACATTTTTCAAAAATTTATAGAAACTTTTATATACAATGCAATTTTAATTATATACAATTAAATGTTAGTCCACTGGAGTGTAAACCTGCAGACATTTGGATGTCAAAAAAGAAATAGCTAATAAATCTGAATTTCCGTGATTGTTGGTTTGTTAAAATCTACTTTACATGTACTTGTTGGTCTGTTATACAAGTTTTATGTTGTTTCAAAATAGCACTTATAAAACACCATGTCATTAGTCTGGAGTGGAATTTCATTCAAATTATCTTCAAATGTTATGACAGATTTTCTATAAAACAGAAATATTTTTTCCAATTTTCAGCTTTATCTTTTTAAAATGATTCAAGATATGCTGATTGATGTAAGTGTAATAAATTAGTAGTCACTCAACAACATCTCCAAAAAATTACTGCTACATATTTTCTTCATCATTCATAATATTTCTCTTAATATTCATTCAGCTTTTCAGTTCCAAAATATTCATTTGTGAAAAGGATAAAACAACAAATCAGTATTCCATTACATTATGATGTGGGCAAATGAATGCATATTACAGATTCTAAGATAAATCTTCTTATTACATTTCAAAAAATAATTTATGGTAGATGTTGAATAAAATTATCTCTCAATAAACCTGAATAACAATAATCTCTAGTATTTAAAGATTGTGTAACATTTCAAGATAAGTGAAGTTCTAACATTTTCAAGATACATTTAAGTGTATATCCCAAACATTATAATATGAATTATCTGGAATGATTATATCTGATTTAATAAAAATATTATCTGATCATCTTTACTAAATATCTTAAAGATAAATTTAAAGTAATAGCCAGGTCTGAGTTTACTTCATCAGCATCATTTATTTGGTCTGCCACAAGTAACGTATTTTAAACCAATCACTTACTTAAATGCAAATTATGTAATATTTACCTTCATCAATATCTGGAGGTAATCCACCCACAAATACCTTTCTGGAAAATCGTTCTACTCTTTCCCCACCATTCTGAGAATTTGGAGATGATTGTGGAGATCCAAGACTTGGAACAGTTTGGTCAAGATTTGCAGAAAGATTTTCATCTAGTTCAAATGGAGATTTACCTATAAAAAAGGAAAAATGTATTTTATGAGAAAAGCATTTTCAAATTATAAATATATACACAAATAACACCTAAAAGATAATAAAACATTAAAATATTAGGAACTTGATTTTTTGTCACTTCTGTACTGTTGCAAATATGCTAATTACTGAACCAATGTTTTACAAGACAATAAACAGAATCATATTGTCAAGATTTTTACTGAATAGAACAACTAGATTGTCTTTTGTGGTTTTAATGCATAAAACAATGTGATTTTAAAACATTTTTAAAACTATATAAGTTTTGTAAAAAAAAAAAAAAGTTACTGCAAATTTATAATGTCTGTAAAACAGAGATGTAAAATAATTTTTATTACAAATCTATCTGTTATTTTTAAAACTTCCACATAATGGTACTAATTTAAAGATTGTAATCAATATGAAGTAGTTTTAAAAATCTTTCTTTAATTTATTATAATCTATGCTGAATGTAAGCTATTTCTAAATCTGAAGTCAGATTTGCTACAAACATTTCTAATATAAACCATATATTCCATTATGGCTGCATCAAAAGAAGCTCAGTCTTTCACCTCTACCATAAAACATTTTTTTTTTTTCTTGTACTAAAATGTTTTCTTTTTCAAACTTAAATGTGTTTTAACATGTTTTCCCAGAACAAAGTGGCTTACACAATATATGATTGTTCTGAAGCAAGCTACTTTTATCTGATCAATAAGCAATGAAACAACTCAGTTAAATATTGAACAAATATCTAGTAAAATTTCAAAGGGAGGCCACTCATATCAATTTAGATTCACTGCCATATACATTATTCTGGCATATAATTTATAATAATTTTTATTTTTATTATTTTTTTTTTTTTGTGAAGGTAGACTTTTAAGGAAAATGTTTATCTACAATGTCTGAAAAACTTTTATTTTTTTTTTTAAATTACAACAGCAAATGTTGATAAAAGATTGATAATATATGTAATTATAATTTACCCTTAAACTGTTCTATCTGTGCATCCTGAGTTGTCCGCATTATATCAAGTAGTTGTGTTTCTAGGGTGGGAAACCGCATTGTATCAAAACTTGCAGGACGATCCTGAAAAATAAAAATTCCTTGTAGATATTGTTTTTTAAATCTTTTTCTCATTTCTACATGAAATAATGAAAAGCATTTTTACTTTCTTTTCAGGGATAAATGACATGATCAGAAGTAATGAAACTGATTTACAGGATACAACAAGCACAGACTGCAATATAATTCATAATTAATTATAATCTATTCCCTTTGTTCTTCAAAAGCAACCTTTTTTTTTTAACATCAAAATGTTCATGTCACATTAGAAGTCTTTTCTGTTCTGATCATATAGTTAAGTTCTGAATTAAGTTTGAAATTAAAAACTATACATTTGTTTCAATCTGTAACATAGCTAATATAATTGGTTTTACTTTTTATCAACAAAACTGCTTTTATAAAACTGTAGCATTTCCATTTTTATTTACTGGGGTAAGAAAGTGTTTTTTTGTGAATAAGGTTTAATAAAACATACTGTCATACTATTTCAAAGAAAATTTATTACAATGAAACTGAAGAAAACAATAACAAGTATAATCATGATACACAACATGTTGCATGATTCAAAGTTTTTCAATAGTATAAAAATGATTTTTCAAATTCAAACAGATTTTTATTTCTTGATTATAAGATTATATGACAAAAAAATTAATATATCTGTTACTAGAAAGCAAAGCAAAAACTCCTTAATTCAGGTAATAAGATATTAATATTTTTGTCAGGATTTAAAATAATCATTCAACATTATCATTCCCAAATGTCAGTTTTAGTGAAGAGTGGTATCATTTCAAATATATAGTTAATAATAAGTCAGATTTTTTCCCTTTAACTATTTGCAGTTATATGATTATATATACAGTGCTGATATCTTACACAATATTATATATGTTCTCCAATGAAATTAAAATAAAATGTTATTGTCTATCACATTTAAGTTCATGTAACTGGAACAATCACATCTGATTTGATAGCATCAACAACATGTCAAACAAATACTTCTGGAATTATAAAATTTGTCAAAATGAGGTTAAGGGTAAGATAATATTTTTCAATAAGTATAATAATAAGAATCCAGAATAAATGTTTCTTTGAGGTATTTCTAGGCATAATTTTAATTCTAATGTAATCTTTCCTTAGAACTACTTTTGCTGGTTAATCATTTAATAAAATAAATTTCAAGCTTTGTTATATTTTGAGAGGTAAAAAGGCATTAGCAAATTAATGATTTTGGAAAATATTTTGGGGGAATTAAGAAGCAACAGAAAGAAAAAAATGTAACTTCTGATAGCATTCAAAAATTATTTCGAACTAAAACATATGGATTTTGGCTTAATTTTATTTAATATTTAAAACCCTTCTGCAAGCCATACTATTTTACAGAGGATAATTAAATTGTAAAATGATATATCTGCAAGTAAAATAAATTTGTGAAATATCAATCACTGAAGCAAAACATCCAAATGCTATATATTCATGAGCATCAATTTCCAATCACATAAAAAGAAAACTTACATTTCGACCACCATGTCTTCTTTTATTCACATTGTTCATTTCTTTGACTTTGTTACTTAAGTCCATTTGCTTGATATTACAGTCTCCCTATAGAAAATAATAGTAATAAAAAAAAAATGGTTATAACAGTATAACAGTAAACTCAAACTTTTATAATAAACTTTGTTTTTTGTTTTTCTAATTAGATGAAAACTAATTTTATAGTTTCTGGTATCTAATAACCCGTATAATTATTGTTACATGCTGTTGTAACATATTTCGCAACCAAAACTCCATGCAAATAGGATTACTGATACTTCTACATGTTTTGTACTAGCAGCAAAAACTCCAATGCCTATTTTAATATAAAGAATTAATTATAACTGAATGTGTACAAATTTGTTTAAGATGTATGCCTGGAATTCTGTATGCCTGACCCCAACATAACACTGATACAAAGGAGCTGGAATTGGAAATGCAACAGCAGTTAATGAATCCAAAAAATAAAACGATGCTGCTGTGTTCTGCAACAGCATTAACTGCACTGACCAATGTTTTTGCAAGAACAGAAACTATAGATATTACAATTCAGGGTGTGGCCCACCGTTTCTACTACTGTGGCCTAGATACTAGAAAATGCATCAGATAACACATTTCTGCTCCTAATTCAACAATCATTTCTATCTGAACTCTAGCACTGGAAAAAAAAAGTATTTGGAAATAAATAGCACCCCAAAAACCTCACTAAAAAAATATCTTAAAAAATGGGCCCCAAAACATGCTACATATATCTGTTATTATTGTTATAATACTTTACATTCTTTAATTTTAAAATATTCCTCAGTTTAGTACTTTATATTATGCTTGGGGTGGGGGTATTATTGTATTGAATATCTTCAAGTCTTCAAATATGTCAGTTGTTATGTTCAAAATGTTTTTTTAAATTCAGTATCTAATAAAATATTTATTACAAGTCCATCCATGATTTTATTAAATATTATTTTGATAACTTATTTTTTATCTGAATATTTTCTTTGTTACCCAGTAAACGCCTCATTATATCAAATGTCAAAGACAAAATATAGTACATGTAAAGTTGTTTAAAACTGAAGATCTAAATGTTTTATTCCTAGAACAAGTGTTATAATAAAATAACAATTTAAAAAATGTGTAGCTGTTTTTTCTTGCTGTCATTTTTCCTTCTTTTTCTTGGAGGGAGTGAAAGGAAGTAAACATCCATGTAAATTCATTAAGTCATGGTCTTTTGTTTCATAAACAGCCAACATGAAAAAAGAATAACTATATGGTCTGAAAATACATTTCCTGAGGATATCAGTGTTCATACTGATGACATGCCAGTATCATTTCATGTTAAGCTTGTGCTTATTAGAATCAAACTCTATATTTTTCACATTTTTGCTTAATAACTAAATTCAGTATCTTTAAACAAATCATTAAAAAGTATTTTAAGCAATTTATAAATACATATGCAAGGGAAGATGACTGACCAAATTTTCCTGAATAAGTTTTACTGAAGAAAAAATGAAAATGTTATTGCAGTATTTGCTAATGACATTTCACAAGCCCCCATGTTGTTGTTCTGTTTTGGAAACAGAACAACATCTGCAAATATACCTGGTAAATGTATTCATTTTGCAATCATCAAAATAAAATAAAATAACTGTATGAAAAATTATGCATTATTTTAAATTTATCCTCCATTTCAGTGGTGACTGGTTTTGTCCAGTGAAAATATAGTGCATTTAAACAATTTTTTGACAGATATTTTAATGCATTCATTTTGTAATGGTATGAATAAATCTCATTAAGTAAACTCTTAAAAGAATACATATGGAATGTCTACTCCTAACATCAGTATGAATTCAAGCTATCTGAAAAGAAAATGGCATACTGGATCTTGGTGTCTGATATCTGTTGAAATTAAAAAAACTCTTAAAGCTGAGCATATGAATAAGTATATTAGCAGTCTCTGTTACAATCTTGCAAAATTCAAGAATACCTCACAACAGTTTTGCTAAATGAATTATATAAAACTGAAAATTGATAAATACGACAAACAATGAAATATATTAAGATCAGATTTAAATTTAAATTAAGCTGTTCTTTTCAGATAAGTAATAGATATAGTTTAAAAATGTTTTGTTGAAAACTTCATTCATTCTTCAGGCTGAAACTCCATGGTCATATCTTACAAGCGGTTCTGAGATCAATGCGACTCTATGATGCTGACCATTCCAATCATTGTACAACAGCTACTTTATTATATGATTAGGTATCTATTATATTATCCTTGGCATTTCGGTGACAAATAAGCATTTCCCACTAACTATAGCTGATGTTCTCTCTAATAATGAATGTTAGAGAATATATATATATATTAAATATGACCATTAATATTTACACGTACTGAGATGCTATTCTTAATTCATTCGTGTTGTTTGTCAATATTAGAACAGTGGCCTTTTTATTATGCCATTAATTTTCAACAGATGGATCCACATATGCCAGTACACCCAAAAATTTAACCAAGTAATTATTCTGTAACTTTTTATAATGTTTCGAAAAAAATATAATATTAATAATAATAATAATAATAATTAATAAAAGAAGTACATTTATATGACATCGATTAAATTATATTTTTGCAACATGTGATTTTACCCATTTTTATGACGGTGAATTCGTTATATGCGTTTTTAATGAAACAGTTCAAACAGGCATTTGGCATTTATGAGAAAATACGTGATCTGTGTAATCATTATTACAGTTTAATCTAAAAAATACATTCAGCAAAATAAATTTAATCGGTTTTTGTGGGTTTTCTTTTTCATATATAATAAAGATATCTATACATTCTCATATTCTGACGTCGGCAATTTCAGCTTCAGCCATACATATGGCTTAACTGATACTCACTTGATTGTACATGACGGAATTTATTCCGTCACGATGAAGGTCATCATATGACTGGTAATCAAAACCTGGCTTTATTCCTAATGATGCCTGGTGGATCTGACCTGGAAATGATGTACTCCTGCGAAATTTGGATGGGGCAATAAAAGAAGATGGGGGAATTTGGTGAAAACTGCTTTTTTTAACTGGATTAAGAGCATTAATGTTTGGCACTGATCTGCGCTGTTGATTTTGCTGCTGCATACTTCCCCAAGGTGAAAGTGTTGCTGGATTTTGTTGTCCAGAAAATGTTGTTTGTTGGGGTGCACTGGTACTCCAGTTATAACTCTTAGCATTATTAATCACAATATTGGGGTTCTGTCGTAAGGAGCTGTTGTGATTGGCAGTAATTGCTCTTCTTTGAGGAGGGGGGACATTCATTCCAGGTATTCCTGCACTGAACATCGAATTTGGTGCTGGAGAAAATTGCTGAAACGTAACAGTTCCATTTAGTGATTGAAATCCTTGCAGGAATGTGTCGTCTGCAGATGCAGTAGACCAACAACTTTGAGTTGTGACAGCTGTTGATTCACAAATCGGGGAAATCCCCATTTGATTATGCGATCCATTTTCTTCTGATATTCCAACATTTTTAATAGCCTTGCATGAAATTAAATCCACACTTTGATCTGGAGAAATATTTCCAGGATTTGGTGATACTTGTAAATTATTTGGGGACTGTTGTTCATCTTGCATGTTTTGACAAACAGAAACTGCTGGTGGTTCCGGAGAAAATAACGACTGATTGTTTGCCAGATGATCCAAGTACACTGGTGATAAAGCTCTTGCGAATGTTAAAGTGTTGGTTCCAAATTCCCCCATCAGCCAGTTAAGATGTTATTGTTTCCAGTTTTTCTTCTATTTTTGTTGATTAAAATTACTCAACCTATGAAATGTTGATTTTTCTACGCCACGTCTGCTATTTCCTAAGGAGACCACGTCTGCTACAGCTGTACTCTCGCACCAAATGCTCTTTGTTTGCGGTTTCTGTTCAGGGTTTCCAGACACCCCACCTGAAATAAATATTATTAACTTAGAACAAGGATATCGTACTAAAAGCTTATAATAATTGTAATAAGTCTCTGAAAATAATCAAGTATGTGTTTTTGTTAAGTAAATATCTCACCAAGCCCACTTACGTATATCGCAATATGTACAGCGCAGATCAAATGGAGTTGCTTGAAACAGACTAAAAATAGTTATACATGGTTAGGGTTCACGGAGGTGTGTTCATGTCGACAGGTTGCCATTCGTTCGATTTAGCTCTGTTGGATGTTGACGTCAATAAAATTGAGAGAAAATATATATATTCGCATATCATACATAATAAGAAGCATGCGCTAAGGGCATTCATTCAGTGTAGAAATATATTAACAGAAATGAAGTCTAGGTGATTACTGATATTAATTTTTAATTTTTTCATTAACTTTTGGTGTAGTTTTGTTTAATAAAAATTAAATTCGAGTAGTTTTTACATTATCCAACATGAGTTGATTCCCCTTTATTTTTAAATGTTATTTTATTTTATTTTATTTTATTTTATTTTGTAAATTTTTTGTTAATTCCAAGTAAAATATTTATATATTCCTCTTTATTTGTTTATTATTATTATTATTAAATTTTATTTACTTTTTTAATTTTATTTCTATTTTTAAATTTTTAAAATTTTTTATATATCTATAGTGTAGTTATTTGTTATTTATGTTTTATTTTATTTTATTTTATATTATATTTTTTTTTTTAAATTTTTTTATTCTTATTTGTTGTTTTGTTTGTTTTAGTAGTTCTGTTATTTATGCCCACGGATTTAATTCCTATTGACATTTCTAATGTAATTACAGTGTGTGTGTGTGTTTTCAATTCTCAGACTAATATTATTATTTTAGCCACATTAATACAAATTAAGAAAAAGGTTTTGACGAATATTTCGGATATTCATCTTAATTATTTATGATAAATCCAGTATAATTATGATTCTTGTAAGATGGCCGTAACATGACTCTTTTTGAAATGAGGCAAAAACAGTTAATCGCCGATCGGAGCGGGGCAAAAAAAAAAAAATTAGGGGTCCGACATGAAAGACGCAAAAACCTTGATTCTAGCCATTTATATTTTATATTTAAAAAATGAGAGAAAAAAAAAAATCGTCAGTTTGCCTCATTTATCTCAATGATGTTACGGCCGTGTATATAATTTTTAATGCGAATTATTAACTGTGTTTATAAATATTCTAACTATATTTGTTGTTGTTATTATTATTATTATTATTATTATTGGTAGTGGTGTTGTTGTTGTTGTTGTTGTTTATTTCTTTTATTTTATTTTACATTTGCTGAAGAAATGTTTCTATATTTTATTGCGATCGTCAGACTGAATTATTTTCAGTCGCCGAGAAGCCATAAGGTTTCGAATATTAATAAATAATTGTGACGATGGTGATGATGATAGTAATAATAATAATAACTACAACAACAACACTACCTTTCACCACCACCACCACCAACAACAACAACAACAATAGTAATAGTAATTCGCCATAAAGTAAATGCTGAATCGTTAAATAAATAAATAAAATTTAAAATGGGCCTATGCTTGACCTATCGCTTGATGGGTAGATATTCATAGTTTGAAGGTAGATCAAGCAAACACAGATAACTGACTATCAAAAATAAATAAAGACTAATCAAAATTTTTATTGAATATCAATGCGTATATGCGCAACAAAAATATTTGATGATTGTAACTTCAAATATGGTATAGTTTATGCCTTAATTAAATAAAAAAACGTTTTAGGCATGTTGTGACGGTGAATGGTATAGTAGACATATTAAATATTTTGCTCACAATATACTGAATTTATTTTTTTATATTTTTTTATTTAATTACCGCTAGCAGTTGGTTATCATCAATAGCATTCTTTTCATTACTAAATAATAATAAATAAACACCATTTTGTCTGTTTTTAACTACTTCTGTTTTGTCAACCGTGGTGGTGTCGTTGACGTGTTTGTTTCATATTTTTAGTTTTACTTCAGGCAGAATTACACGGTTTTCTTCAAAGAACATGTGGTGATAATTAGAAGATATACTAAACATGAATTTGATACACAAAAGGTTACAAAACTGATTGTCTGAAGGAGATTAAGTGTTTTGACAAAAGTTATTTGTAAATATTGCATGACGAAAGATGGTGTAGAAATCTGTTGAAGTTGATGTAATTATTAAAATGAAGAACACGAAATCTATTTTTATGCCTTACTATCATGTTTATATTATATAATTATCATATTCTGTATTTTATAACTATATATGTCTGTGCGTTTAGTTGTGGTAAACCGTTTTGTAAACATATGCATAATTTTATGTACAATCATAATTTATGTATACCTAGTCATCAGTATTCAAAACAGAGCCATATATAAACTCGTGCACCTAATCATATAACTATAGGTCCCAAACACATTCATTGAAATTTAAATAAAAAAAAAAAAAAAAATACCACCATCATCAGAGCGAAAGGTTAAACTTCATTTATTACAATTTTACCTACGATATGCTTAACAAAATGATTAAAATAAAACAAGATCGTATTTTACTGATTACGTCCATCTTTCTACAAACTCACCTTTTTTCTCTTGCGTCTGTCAGTGCTATGACAAGATTCTGCAGATCTGCAGAGTACAAGTACGTCTGAAAACACCTGCTGCAGTTTTGACAGCTGTTAATACTTAATCATTGATATGTTTGAGAAAAGTCGATATATGCGGCATCTGACACAATGCGCCATATGTCGCCCATTTGTTTACGAGAGTATTATCAGAATACGTATGTAGAGACCAAAGTGAAAACCTGCATCGTCAGAAAAACCTTTTTGATAGTAATTATACCAATAAGCACTTCGTAAAGCTGTTATATTTACAATGAATTAATTTTTATTTATTTATTTATTTTTTTGTGAATTGAAGATGGTGTTTTTTATTTTGATCTTAAGATATTTAATACATAATCATAAATAGTTTTTGATTTATATATTAAATATCCTGAGATCAAAATAAAAAACACCATCTTTCCTTTCACAAAAAAAAAAAAATAATTTTAAAATTAAAATATATATATATCATAAAGACATAATAGCTTATTAGAATCAAACTATATTTTTCACATTTTATGACAAGTTAGCAGTTTCAAAGAATTGACTATAATTTATTGTAAATTAATCTCCAGGAGGAAAGGCCTTGAATTGTTCTAGCTGGGAAAATAATTAATGTTTTTCGTATTTCTTGGCCAAAACGAGACGTAATTAAAAGGACAGCACTGATAGGGGTGACACAAAAATTAAAAAAAAAAAAAAAAAAAACCTTCATACAACGTAATATTTCCTGTTAGCTAAGTTACTATCGATTTAGTAGAACTACGTACTTGCTTGTAATAGAATCTCTGTATAATATGGCAAACGTTTTAATGTTCTTTTTGATATAATAATAACAAAATGAAATTAACATCTTATCTGCTAAAACTGAAACTGAGGTTTTCATTTGTAGCAAAAATAAAAAATAAAATAGAAGAAATAACTGCTTATGATTAGCGTAGAATAAATAGGTAAATAAATATTCCTAAAATTAAAGTTACTAAATAATAATCAAAGAAAAAAATAGACAAAAAGAAAATTGTTGGTGACAATCCTTTAACAACTCTCTTTCTCTCTGAAAAATTGTGACAGATTATTGCTGAAAATATACCAATGTAATCGTTTATCTTTTTAAATGAAAAAGGCTATTAGATATTAATGTATATGTGTGTGTGTGTATATATATATATATATATATATATTTAAATTTTAATGAACATGTGGCACTTTGCTTCTTTTTTTTTTATAACTTCAACATGGCATCTCGTTATGTCACCTCGCCATGACACGTGTCACTCAAAATAACTTGTCATATTTCACTACACGTGCATTCAGTGAATTTTTTTAGAAGAAAAAACGAACAGAGAAAAGAATAGTAAGAAGAAAAACAAGAGAAAATGAAAGAATGAAAAGAAAAATTAGGAACAAATTTTTATCTATAAAATTATATTAAATATAAAACGAAGAATGTAATGGCGGATTTTTTGTTTGTTTGTTTCTTCGTCTTCTTACAACAGCAACGACGTAATAGAAAATGCTATTGTGTGTGAAATAAGTATAGCAAATAAAATTGTTGTATTAGAGTGGGGTTTTTTCTTCTTCTTTTTTTTTTTTTTTTGTAATAGCATAAACGTTATTACATAAATTTTTTCAAAATTATATTAAAGTTAGTCCTAGTAGTCAAATTTTACAAAAAAGACAAATAAAAAAGAAAGAAGAAAGATGTATTAAATTTCAGTTTGAAAACGGAAATCACAGTCAGTGTATGCCTCCTTCTGAACTTGTAGTTCTCGTTATTTTTGAGTTAATCTCTCTCTCTCTCTCTCTCTCTCTCTCTCTCTCTCTCTCTCTCTCTCTCTCTCTCACACACACACACACACACACACACACACACACACACAATTTGAGAGATAATGGAACTGTGACACACTGTTTTAAACCATGTTCACATTTTAATACAGCTGATGTGATCGCATTTTAAATCATAATTTAATGAATAAATTAAGAAACATTTTTTGTTTAATAAACACCTACCGTTTAGATATTGGTCTACCGTCACCATGACACTTGCATATGAATTCAGTGACTTTTCCAGTAGCAGCAGCAGCAGCAGTAGTAGTAGTAATAGTAGTAATAGTAGTGGTAATAACAACAAAACGAATGAGATAAAAAGTAATTGTGATCCATAAAATTACATTAAATATTTAATATTTGTGTGTGTGTGTGTGTGTGTGTGGCGCGCGATAAAAATTATAAGAAATGAAATCGTTATATAGGTAAAAGTACTATTGAACCTTTTTAGAAAATAACTTGAACGGCGCTATTTATGAAAATTACTGATAAAATAAAAATTCTTAAAAGATTAGTAAAACATACAAGCAGGATTAAATCGGCCCTTTTACTTCGATTTAATAAGAAAAAAGGAAATAAGATCTCTCTCTCTCTCTCTCTCTCTCTCTCTCTCTCTCTCTCTCTCTCTCTCTCTCTCTCTCTCTCTCTCTCTCTCTCCCTCCTCCAAATAAATAATCATTTTCCTGGATATAATTTTTAATATGTTTTATAAAAGTAGATACATGAAATTATGTTTGATGACTGGCGCTATTCTTGATTAATCAGTAATATTACTGATATTTCTATGGAAATCGGTTAAAATATATGAATATAAATAAATAAATATAATGCAAAACAAATTATTGGGAGACAAAATCTTTTAAATTATTAATACAGATAAACAAAGCTATATTTTAAAATAAATACGAATTAAAAAAGAAATAAATATTACATTAACCATATTTATAATAAAAGACTGAAGACCTATACTGGACTTGTGTAATTTGGCAGCATTCTAATTCAACGTCATCATTTAAATTTAAATATTGTTATCTTTTGTAAACTATTTCCTTCTTTAAACAAGGAACATTTTATTTATGATTATGTTTAAAAATAAAGATAGATCTCCCATGTTATTATTTACTATTATTTTAATTTTAATATCGTACCATTGTGACCATGTGTTTTTCTTTTCTTTAAGTTTTTGCAGTACTAAAATTCATCATCATATGCATGAATATTTCTAATCCATAAAATATGACAGAGGTGGGCTATGTGTTAAGATACAGAACTTTTGAGTATGGCTTTAAGAGCTTTGAATTAGTTTATTACGCCTTTGACAAAATGTTACATTTCTAACGAATAGATGAGATTAAAACAATTTTCTGGAGTTTTTGCTTATTTTATTTTATTTATTAATGTTATTGTTGGTGTTGCTGCCGCTGCTACTGTACGACGCCAAAAACATTTACATTCTGAAATAAGAACAGCTCCCTTCAAACTTCCGGCAAACGACTTCCGTTATTACAACTTCCGAGAGGAAAGATCTGTGTGACTTAAGTGCAAATTATGTTTAAAAATCAAAATAGTATAAGCATAATCTTCGTGTTGCAACAAATTTACAAAGTTATTACTTAACTTATTTTATTACAAGCCTAGTAGATTATTTTAAATGAAATGTTTGCTTATCAAGAATACCAGCACACTTAGGACGTGTTAAATGAAACTTTTTTGAGCCTCAAACTCAAGGCTTTAAATTGTACTGTATTAATTTCACATCATATTTGTACAAAAATATTGTTACCGAAATGTCACAGAGTAGATCAAAAGACGATGACAACAGGTGATTTTGCATTTCTAACCTGAATTTTAATAATAACAGCATTTGCCGAGTTAACCTTGTATACCCTATATACAGTATAGTAACCGAGTAAATTTTAAATATATTTTACTGCACAATAAAACAATTTAATAATAATGAGTAATAGTTAATAATACTAAGAAATTTTTCTGTACACCAACTGATGCTAATCAACATATACATTATTATTGAATACTATTGTAAGGGTTGACAGTTGTACAAAACTGAATGGGTGCTTACTTTTGATGATCTGGAGGCAGGTTAATAATAGACTCTTGAGAACAATTATATGAAAACACTAATATTGGTACCTTATAAAATTAATAAAACTTTCTGTGATATATAAAAATAGAAAATAAAATAAATTTCAAAACATGAATTTGCCACTGTTTATCCAGTAAATACAATCAGACAGTTATTGCGACTGTTCACTCTATTATAATGTCTAGTTAACCCACACATTGTTGATTTATTATTATTTTATTTCTGTTCATAATTTAGATTATTTTTTTCTTTAGACGTTCTTGTTGGGTTTGTTTTGCCACTGATGATGATGACCATGATGCTTCATGGGTACGACCTTGCCTTTGTCGAGGGACAACTAAATGGGTTCACCAAAACTGTCTGCAACGATGGATTGATGAAAAACAAAAAGGAAACAGCACTGCCAAAGTAGCTTGCCCACAATGCAATACTGAATACATGATAATATTTCCAAAGTTAGGTAAGCTTTAGAAATTAATGAAACACATGATTGTTAATGGTAGTCTTACCTTTTTATGATACTCAAAGTTTGTTGTTGCTTTTTGTGTTTTTTCACAATATATGATACAAAACGTAAAGAGACAAGTATTTTGGAAAATCAGAAACTGGCTGAACATGTGATCTGTCTTTTTTCGTAATAAATTAGTTTTATCAGATTTGTTTGTTTAACACTATCACAAGCGATATTATTAAAGTTTGCTTTCATTTTTATTTTCAGGGCCAGTAGTCTATATAATGGATATTGCAGATAAAGTTATATACAAAATGTGCCCTTTTGTGGCTGGTGGCATCTTTGTAGGTTCAGTGTACTGGACAGCAGTCACTTATGGTGCAGTCACAGTTATGCAGGTCAGTTCATCATTCATTTGGGCAAAATAGTTTTCCAAGAATTTTGGAATATTTTTAGTATTTGAAAGAGCAAGTCCCTGGTCTCCTTACACCATTCATTTTATTGTTGAAAGCATAGCAAGTTTTATGTGTAAATGGTTTTATCATGATTAGATATTATGAGACAAAACATCTGAATGTTTTGTAGCCTGTTTTCATTTTCTAAACACCTTTACATTTAAACATATATGCCTCTTTCATATATATTTTTGAGGGATTTTACTTTAAAACAATTTTAGAATGAAATACATTTAGTAATGTCATCTAAAAAAAACAATTGAAATTTTATTAATGTATAGTGTTTTTAATTTTTGCTTTTGACTCTTATGTTTGCTTTACTTTTTTTTAATCTGTCAGCAGTTTGAAATATTTTTATGGTATACTTACAGATTCTCTTTCTCATACGAATTTTCTGCTTAAATCGTATTAAATGATAATTATTATATTTCTTTTAAACTAATATATAATTTTTTATGAAATCAGATTTGAACTATTTTATATCTGACATAGAAACATTTCTTTCTGTAAATATCGAGTCTTTTTTTCTGGTGGTGTTTGAGAACAATAATTATTTTTATTTCGACTGTTTATCACAAAACTAATTTATCTTTAAACATGAACAGGTACTTGGTCATAAGGAGGGTCTGAATGTCATGGAACGAGCTGATCCGCTTTTCCTCCTCATTGGTTTACCCACAATTCCTGTAATGCTGATTCTTGGGAAAATGGTGCGATGGGAAGATTATGTATTGAAACTCTGGAGGAAACATTCTGGAAAGCTCCCATTACTAAACTATTTATTTCCTGATGGTAAGTTTTTCTGGTTAGATTGGAGAATTATTAATTCATGTATAAATACACTGGTGGTTCAGTTTTAGTAGTCTCCTCTAGGTAACAGATCAGATTTTTTTTTTTCTTACTGAATAAAGTGACCCAAAAAAAAAAAAAAAAAAAAAAAACATTACTGATTAAGTTATGTATCAAGTTGCAAAAGTAATAGAAAACCAGTAATAGGAGTGTTTGGATTTTATCTGAATACTTAAACTTTAAAGATGGAAAAAAAAAAAAAAATTCTGAACTGTTGATGTTAATGTAGTTTCTTTTCAATGTGTATATTTTGAATTAACAAATAACTTTGAAACACCTTAGAAAAAGATTTCCACATAACTGTATCTCACCTAATAATAACAACGTTTAGATTGAAATGTGAATGTTTTAGTAATAGTTGTATATTTTACTCTGAGGTCATTGAACATAATTATAGACCCGATTATTATAAAAATTTTTAATAAATATTGTCATTTATATAACTAACAGTTAATGTAGCTGTTAGATAGTGGTCGTTTTTTTTTTTTTTTAATAAATTGTGACATGACAGACACACCTATTGTTTCCTGTTGGCAGGAGAACACATACCACAATCTGGGTTAAATTAATTAAGTAGTAACCTTGACTTGGCCATATTGCTCTGAGGACAACTGTAAAAGAAATTATATATCTTAAAAAATTAATTATGGAGCACAAGCTGAAAGAAAAATCCATGTAGATAATCAGTGATATAACTTGTGAAAACTCATTAAAGTGCTGTAATAGTTGTTATGGCTCATCTATAATGCTTATTCATATTTTGTAATAATTTGTTGTAAACTGTATGTCATTTTGATAGTTTTAAATAGCATATTTGCTTTGCAGATGTTTATGATTTTCTCTATATAGGTGTACATATATATGTGTGTGTATTTGTATATGTATCATGTAAAGTTATAAACAAAATAATTTTTTTTTTTTTTTTTTTTTTAATTTGATTAATAGGATGTTCATATGTAAATATTTCAAATTACAGTATGTGGCTAATGTCATAAGAAAATTTTATAAAAAATATACATTAAAAAAAACCAAAAGAAATATTACTCTGATGCACTCTGAAAAAGCAGCTAATCAAATTATTTGATTATGTTTTTTTTAATGTAAAAGTGTGATGGGAAGGGGTCAGTATTATTTGAAATGTTATGTAAAACAAACTGCAGTCTATGTGTTTAATATGTTTATAAAAAATAATCATTAAATGTTTATAAAATATACCAGGTAAATGGATTTTATATTAGAACTGGATTCCATTGTTATGCTATCTCCTTATAATCCTAAATCAAAACAAAATTCTGGTATCCAGGACCACTTTGGCCCCAGCCATTTCAGAATAGGGATGGTCAGCTTTTATACAGACTGACTAATTTTATTGCCTTGCATAGATAGAGCAAAATGTAACGAATTTATTTTTACTGTTATTGAAAATAAAACAATTGTTAAATTCTATGCACATGACATTGATCATTGATCACAGACAAGTGATGCTGGATAGTTCACATTTTCACTGTAACATGTACTTACCAGTAATAGTCTACAATATAATAAATGAACCATTGCTTTTATACAATTATTTATTTTTTTATTGATCAGTAAATGTCTTCTGTCCATTCAGACAGAAACCATATGATGGCCATAATAGTAAAATTTGGTGGAAATAATGGCACTTTTGTTATGTTAAGCTTTTGTATTTGTTTAAATAAGTTTGCTTTATAACAATAACAGATTCAAGGTTGACATCTCAAATTGAACTATGCATTATTGTTATACAAATATACTTAACTAGGAATGAATGAAAATTTAATGATAAATCAACAAAATTTATTTGTATTTTAATTAGATATTGAATGTGTGTTTTTTTTTATTGTTTAATAATAATATTTTGGTGAAAAGCTATAGTTACAATAAATAATGATTAAAAATAAAATTAAAATAAAGTACCGTTTTCACTAACAAGCAATAAACTAATGTACAATGATAAGACTGGCCTAGACTGGAATGGGAAATATTTTTTTATTATTATTATTTTTTGATAGTTTAGTAATGAAATATTGGAGAATATGTGGAAAAATGTCCCTTCTGGATGCTAATATTTTGAGGTTGTATCAACAGTGTTAAGGAATGCTAAGATTTAAAATAATTTAATGAAAAATAAAAGGTTTACAAGAAGCATTAAGTAAGTAAATATACTTTTAAATTTAACAGTGGATAGTAAATTCATAATCATATTCTAGCCAGTGTATATTGGCTGGAATAGAAAATGTACCGAGGAACAATATGTTAGACAATATGTCACACTGTTCAGTTTTTCCAATATAGTAGGCTTAAACCTGTCTTCATGTTCACTAGAATGACACAGGTCAAACATAAATATGTTTCATATAACAAAATTATATTCATATTTTGAACTGCAGATAACAAACTTTGTTACATGCACAGCTGGTTAGGTGTTCTTAAAATATGGTTGAATGATTTCATATACTTGAAAGACATACCTTTGTCATTATACATGTTAACTGCTAAGGACTATTATACTGTTTTGCTTTGCATCCATGGACAACTCACACAAACCAGTTATGTAGGTGAAAAGAAGCAACTGAATAAAATATTTTTAATTTAGACTAATATTAGTGTTAATAATTTTTTAATAAATTTATTCTTTCAAATATTTTTAGAATTTGTCAAAATAAAAAGTATTCAAAACAATCCTTTCATTATTGGTGAATATTGTATCAATGAAAGCAGATTAATTAATACTTTTTAAAAACAGCAACAACAACAAAAGAAAACACTCATTATTATATCTATAATTTATTTATTTATTTATTTTTTTGTTATTTTTTTTTTTTTTTTTTTTTTTTACTTTTTTTTTTTTATTAATCACCTTATTATTATTTTCTATTTGATTTTGTTCATTGTAACTATGTCACATTATGTTTGAAACCATTTCTATTCATTTAAATAAGTGGATTTGGGTCAGATTGGTTAAACAAGTAGTCGGACATTGTTCCAGTTTACAAACCCTACAGGTTCCTAAAGGCTGTTCTTGTTAACAGGTGAATAGCTTTGGTCAACTGGAAAGGCAGTGATCTCATATACCTATTAACATTTTATTTTGCCTATAGATTTTTCCAGTCACCCTCAAAAGAACAATCAAAATAAGATGTGGAACTTGGCAGTCATTTAATTCAAAAGAATCTGTAACAGTTTAATTGTCTTTATTATTGACATAAATGAAGCAGCTGAAATAATTACTGATTAATAAGTGTATAGAAGAGTTCATTATTATGTAGCTAACAGTATTTATGTTTGTCTTAAAGCTTAGTCATTATAAAGCTGCTGTTGTTGTTTTTGGGCACAAGATTTTTCTGTTCACTTGAATATATGTATTAGGTTATTTGCTAAGATAATATTTTAAATCACTGACTTTGAAACAAAGCAAAAACAATCAGTAATATTATCTAACATTTTATAACATTTTAGTTTTATTATAATTTGTTTTCAGTCATTTTATTGTTTATTTTATTTTTTAAATTCAGTTATGTTTGGTCTAATTATTACTGACTTAGTCATTGGGTCTATTCATCTGAAGTAATATTTGATAATGTTTATTAAAGAAATATTTTAAATTAAAAAAAAATAATATCACCACATCAGTATTATGTAACTAACATTTAATAAGTTTCCATTAATAATTTACCATTTTATCTATTTTTCCATTTGTTTTGTCACAAAATTTGAAATTGCATTTGATTTTATTTGCCTGAAACAAACAAACTTGTCATTTTACTTTATATCATAACTAGTAGTCTTAACATCTTTTTCATAGCTTCTCTTAATGCCTTCAGATTTGTTTTTCTCTGTTATTGTTATGTTTCTATTCATTTGTAATTACATTTGTTGAACTAATATTTTAAATCAGTTGAATTTAAAAAAAAGAAGAAGAAAAAAGATGCAAAAGAGAAAAAGATTCACATATGTTCGTACATCTAATTTGTTGTTATTTTAATTGGCAGCATATGACAGAGCATCCATTCTTTCAGCATTCTCATTCATCCATGTCTGTAATTCAGAATCTAAAATATGTTTCTATTGTTTTCTATTTTTTTTCCTTTGTAAAATATTATTTTATGGAATATACTGTTATGATGCTTTGGAAGAGATCAACGCAGTGTTTACTGCATGGAACAGGAATTAAAGATTTCAGTAAATTATGACGTAAAAGTAAAAATAAATATTTCTAAGTGATTTAATAATTATGAAATCCAGTATTTCTTTCTTTATAATGAGTATTTGGTGTGTATGTTTGTATTTGTTTCTGTATGTTTATAAACACACATATATTTCCATCATTTTCATTTTCTGTCTGAATTAAATCATAACAAATTTAAATTTAAAAAATATTAAGATTCCAAATTTATCTCTTGGATTTTTAACATCTAGATTGAAAAAAGAAGTGAAAAATACATTTTGTTGTATAAAATCCATTGAATTTAGGTTCGGATATTATAATATTTTACTTAGATTTAGACCTAATGGAAATGTTAAACCTCTGTTTATTAATACACATCTGTTGTTCATATATCTCCACTGTCCGTATGGATAATTTATTGCTTGGTTTAATCTATATAGATTTTCTGTGTTTTTATGAATTGTCAGCATTGATCTATATAGTTTTTTTCAACAGTATGTTGCTGTATTATATAAGAACATTAATATTTTTATATAATGTGAATTTTAAAAAGTATTAAAAAAATGTTATCTTAAATCATACTGTACATTAACAAAAACTTTTCTACTTTTGTATATCATAAATTTCTTTATAATATTATATACCATAAATTTTTCGTTATAATCTTTCAGGATCAAAACTTTGATTTTCTAGTTTTAAAATACAATTAATCTGACACTTGACACTGTAAAGACTTTCTAATTAATAAATTATAAAAACCATCAGTACTTTCTCCCTTTCCATTATTCGTTCCTTGCTGTTAGATGGCTTTGAAGAATCCATAAATCCATTATCAAAATCCCAGAACAGTTCTTTTTCATCTGAGTCTCATTTCCACCCAAATAATTTGTAATTAGCATCATTTCCATTGTGCTAGCTGATAAAAAAAAAGAGAAAAAAAAAGAAAGAAATCCAATCATGGTAACCAGTAATTATTTTTACAGATGATGCCCTCTAGTGAAAAATATGAACATAACCAACAGCAGTATTCCATTGAGCATGTATTTAAAATCATAGGAAACTAAATAGTGTGACAGAATATCTTGTATTTGATAGTTAAATGCTATAAGCATTGGACATTTGTGTTTGCATGTTTATTTATTACTCTCAAATTGGTTAATAGATTCTCAGCTATTTGATAATGTTTAAATGCATTTGCAACATATGGTCATATTTCTCTCTTCTTCAGTGCTCCCTGGATTCACTGAAATGTCTGGTTAGAATATAATTATTCAGTTCATTTGAATACTGAAACCTTTTGGCAGTAACGTTTGCATTAGCAAATTCATTTATTACTTTTAAATTGTTAAAGTGTTCCATTGGCAGTTAGGATAAATGGCCAAATGAAATTCTTTATGCTTCCAAGTTTTAGCAGTCTATCATCACTAACAACAAAGCATGACAGTAAGATATTAAACATCTAAACTCCTGTTGTGTTACCCCCATCTCAACTGGATGTCAACATATGGAACATTAATAGCTGTATTTTGTCTGTCAGTAGCAGATGAAGTTTTTCAGAAATATTGTCCACCCCTGTTACTTTTTATTAACTTCATTATTAATTATCGACTGAAAGGAAAAAAAAAAAAAAAATACAATAAAATTTGGTAGTATGAAGAATACTTTGACTATTCCTTCATATCACCAAAAGGACAGAGTTTCATGTAGTGTTGAATAAATCCTAGTATGTAACAGATGTCCATTTTAATGTATTCAGCAATGCCCTCTGTTCTTGTTATCTGTAATATTCCTAAATTGTTACATAATGTTACAACCTAATTGCATTTATGCAGTATTGATTTGACTTGATACAATTAATTTTATTTGAACGAATTCTATGCCTTTTTCATTCTATCTGAAACAGCATGATTGAACTGCTGAGTATTTATCTTTTTATCTTGCAATTGTTAAATTGTTGATCTCTCACCATTTACAGAACCAAGCATGACAATTTTGTTTGTTCCTGATGTCTGCTTAATGTAAAAAAATAAAATCAATCATTAAAAATTACCAAGTGACATCATCCAGTCAATAATTAAATTTTTTCAATATGTTTATTTTCTTCCACTATTTCTTTTGTCTGTTTTTTTATTTTATTATTATACATTTGTCTTTCGGTGGGCAGTTATTTGTTTAGGTTTGCATGGTTGGGTTTATTAATAAACTTTTAATGTTATTTGAGTTTGATATTCATCTGGATATAATTAATATCCAAGTAAATATTTATTTTCTAAAAACAGCTTCAGGTAATGGTTGTTAGATTACCTAGTTATGCATTACCAGCTGCTTGTCTCCATAAATTTTAAAGGAAATGTTCTGAAGGCATTTCACAAGACATTGAACTGGAATGTTTAAAATAGAAATGTTGTAATATTAATATTTTCATATTTTTTATTTTTAGAATAATATGAAAACAACAACAAAAAAACAACAATAATAATAATAATAATTAACATAATTTTATATTTAACATGTTATGGTCAGAGATAAATGATTATTATGAAAGATATAGTAACTTGTATTTTTTTTCTCAAAATGAATAAATGAAAAACGTCTGGTGATTACAAAGACATACATTTATTTCTGTTTTAGATACATGCACTCATCCACCCAGACAGTCAGACAAATTCACATCCACACATACATATTTTTTTTTTTTTTTTTTTTTTATATTTTGTAGGGGAAGCATTGTCATTATCACCATCATCATTATCACTATTATTTATATGATAACTTATGAAACAGATAATTGTATGAATAATTCTATATATGTGAGCACTATTAATTGTTTTTGTAGTCATAAATTATATATGTATCTCTTTGTTATAATACCATCTGGTTTATAAATTATAAATATCTTTAATGCATGGTTAAATTGAATTTAAAAATTTTAAAATTAATATATTTATTTATTTTATATCACTGCTTTTAATAAACCCATATGTACTGGAACAGGAAATAACTATGTTAGGTGGTTAGGAGAATTGATCCTGTAACCTATCACATTGTAGCTAACAGTTTATATTGGTCTCACTATTGCTGTAACATCAAAAACAAACTTTAAGCTAATGATATTCAGAAACTAGCTTTCGTATAACTTCTAACATTCTATAATAAATACATAACAGTCTGAAACATTTTTCAATATTAACACATATAAGCATGACATTCTACTTACAAATATTTATTTTTAACAAGTTATGCCCGAGTATCTTGTATATATGATGGATCAATAAAATTGTCATGTTTAAAGCTCATGTTTCACTTTCCCTATTTTTTTTTTTTTCTTCTGTGTGTTTCTGTTATGTCCCTTGTGGTTTGCTTTCACATGGACACAACAAATATTTAATGTTGTTCATCACTTTGTATGTTCTTTTACGTGTGTTTTTTTGTTTGTTTTTTTCTTCTTTCCTTCATGAGTTTTGGACACTGGGCTGTTTATCACTCTGAATCATTAGAGTGAAAGTGTCAACAACAGCAGATGGTTCTGTAGGAGGACTTGTGTGAAACCCAGCTACCAGTTTATGCAACAACTCGGAACACCAGATTGCTTTAGTCTGCCATGCCATGTATTGCTCTGACTCCAGAACCTCTTTATCATATTGAATTATTGACACAATTTCTTCAATGCTGCTTGAAGATAACTTAGCACAGGGTCTAGGGATTTTGGTTCAAGAGATTGACATTCAGCATCTTGTTAATTTTAATGTACAGATAACAGTAATAATTTGAGTATATATTTGTTTATCCTGAAGGGTGGCTTGACGTTGTTGAAATATGTATGTTGATGGTGACTTAGTAAATTGTGTGTGGGTGTGCAAACATATGCATCACTTAAAAAATGAAACTCTTTGTATGGATTTAATCATTAGTTACACATATATTTATACAAACACGTATATGAACTCAAACAAGTGCATGTGAATTCTAATTATGTTTAAATATTCATTAAAAATGAATGCATTATTTATTTGGATATCAGAAATGATATATAAAATGTGTATTACAGATATATAAAGATATGGTTTTTGATAAAGTGACTAGCTGGAATTTATAAAATTCATTGACAGTGGGTTTTTTAAAATTATTTTATAGAAATGAATTTCATTTCATTTCAACACCTCAGTATTTTTTATTAATAATCGTTTCTAGGTATTGAGTTTACAGTTTTATTATTATTATTATTATTATTAATATATGATCCTAACATAACATAGTAATTCTTTTTTCATTTAGTATATTATACTTTATTGATTAACAGCAAAGCATTTTTGTATAACTGCTTTCTCACAGAAACTTTTTACAGAAGCCTTCAATGAAATAGTTGCAGGTACTGCCTTTGTTTTTAAACCCCCAACAAAACCCCCAAATCTGAAGAGAATGTAACCTTTTTGGGATCAGATAACTATATTTACAGAACACAAAATCCTGTTGAATTTTATTATTTAAATCATAAATCCTTCAACACTTCTTAATATATGCTGTTACAACATTTAGCAGATTGTATGTGTGCGTGTGTATGTTTATTTATTTTATTTGAATATATTTTAGAACCAATTGATAAATATTGTGTTATAACCTACTCAAATTTAGTAGATTAGTAAACATGCTTCAGTGCTGTTACTATCTATTATTAGTGTTCAATCAAGCTATTAACTGCATATTTAATCCTCTTGTGTGAAGGCATAAATAATGTGATTTCTTTTTTCTTCATCATTTTTTCTATATTATTAATGCAATCTGCTTCAGTTCCGCTAAACCGTGTCAACCATTACAGGCGCATTGTTCAATCGTGTGAAAGTTCAGAGGGGGGAGTGTTGTGGTTTATTTATTTATTTATTTTTGTTTTCTGTTGTTGTTGTTTTTTTGCACAGGACACAAAAACTTCCCATATATGAGGTCTATTGTTTCATCTGGTTGAATAACCATACGGTATCAGTTTAACAGTACAAATGGTAAAAGTGCAATAAAATATGCAGGAAATGTTAACGAAATTACTTGAAGACATTATTGTTTAATTATAATTTATTAGACATGGTGGGATTCCTTCTTTATTCTCATGTCATCAGTTTTGAATGTTCATTATTCTCGTTTATTATTTAAGCAGTGAATGGAAATAATTGGCAGTGTAACATTTGTTCACTTGTAACACAGTGGTTGGATTAGGACAGCTTGGTCTTCAGTATCATGTTACAAATTGTAACATAAAACAGCATTTCATAAAATAACCATGATATATATAATTTGTTATTATTATTATTATTTTACGATTCTTTTATTGTTCATATAGTTCCAGTTTTTATTATTATTAATTTTAATTCTTTTTTGTTAATATATTTCTAATTTTATTTAAAATAATCCTTTCATTATTCATATGGTTCATTTTTTATTATTATTATTATTTTTTTAAATTTAAAACTGATGTAATCTTTTACTTCTTTTTCATGGAGCATTAATTTACATTCATTTACATTCAGCTGCATGTATTTGTTTAATAAATGATAATTTATCTTTGAAGAAAGTTGTAAATTTTGATACTTTTAAACTAAGAAATCTCTGTGTGCATAAATTAATATAAATTTATCATTTTATAATTATTTTTCAGCACACAATCTGCATCTATTTTTATTTCTATGACAAATTTGATGATTCATAATTTTTTTAATGCTTTCTTTTTTATTTATTTTTATTTTTAAATTTTAGGTGCAATTTTGCAATTATTCAGTTTCTCTCTATTTTTTCTTTTAATTTTATTGTTTTTTTATGGCTTTCTCATTTCTTTATATGTTACATTTACTTATTTATATTGCATGTAAATCATTATTAATGTGCAGTACAAAACAACTTATTGCAAACAAATTTAACATGCTCACAGATTCATTTATCTCATATGAAAGCTCTTAAAGCCACGATTGTGGTCAATACATCAGTAATGACACCATTTTGTAATATGATATTATCTACGCGGCCAGTGAACCTGGCTTATGAAGTATCAGTAAATGTAACATCATAACATGTATGTGGCAAGTTCTGTCAGTTTCCATTACGAATGCTGTGGCAATTTCCTTGTTTGTTCCTAACATTTGCACATCATCTTTATGTCGGTGACATTGAGGGTACGTGGAGTTCACTGCTTGCAATCCGTTGTTGGCATCCCTGTTACCATTAAATGATAGAAAAAGCCAGGTTAAAATCAATGAATGTCAGTCACACTGTGATTGCCTTGTGCATTAGAGTGTCCACATATTTGATTAAAACTTACACGATGAATTGCAGATTGGTTTATAACAATGTCCAGAGTGTTGACCGCACTATTAGTTGTGAAGACCATACTGTTAATTATGAAGACCACTTGACATCACTTTGCACACATCTTAATGTTAATTCACAGTTTTATATTTTCACACCTGTTGCACATACTTGTTTACTACCGTGTTGAAGTTTAGTTAATTGTAATTAAATTAAATTACTCCAAAAGTTGAGAGATTTAAAAAAAATATGGTAGTTACTCATTTTTTTAAATATATCATGTGATTATCCAATGACCTACATTAAGATCAAGATTAAAGTATGCATCAGAATAGATTATACATTGATTATAAATAAGATTATAAATATGAACTAGATTAAAAATATTAATAAAGTATGTAGGAACATAAAAGTTACTTATTTAAAAAGAAAACCTTTTTCATAACAATTACTGAGTGGAAGTTTTTAAAAGTTTTGTTAAACATTAAGAGCTCTAAAATGTGAACATTGTTACTGATATTTTAGTTTTTTAAATTAACTTATCAATTTTTTTTACATTCTAATCTGACACCAATCCTTCCATGCCATTTGTATTGACAAATGAATATTTCTTTAACAAAACCTCATCTTATTTTATTAATAATAACAACAATCAATAGAAGTCAGACATGTTTTATTATTATTATTATTATTATCATTTATATGTATAGTTTTATTTTTATTTTTTGTACATTAATGATATGAAATGGGAAATCTGTTCTGCCAGATAGGCTATTATAAATCACTTAGTTGCAAGTTATCTTTTATCCATACTTTCTCAAACACAGGAAAACATATGCTATGACCTTTCATAAATCTGTCACGAGGCTTCTTTTATGAGAATAGTATATTGTAAATTACGTGTGTAGATATTTCAATTTCCTGGTGCACTTTGATAAACTGTACACGACTCCTTTTATCATGAACAATCTTATGATCATGTCTTTCAGCTCAGCTTTGGAAATGTCAATATTTTCCTGCCAACATCTTTGACTTTGCATCTCAAGAAATAAAATATCTTGGTTTCCTCACATGAAGGAAGATCATAAAGAATGTTTAATTATGGTTGATAATGCTTTACTTAAAGATATTATAAATTAAAATATATATACATACAAATAGCAAACTTAATGACATGTGTCCTGCAGAGTTGAATCATAGGCAGATATTGATTATTTCCTCGTTTTTCTAGTCTTCATGTAGTTAACAACTTCTGTTTCATGTGTGGCTAATTAGCACGTATCCATGTATAACAAACATTTGCACTTGTTTACTTTCTCATATTGGATATTAAATTAAACTCTCATCTTCAAAGATAAAAAAAAAAAAAATGTTGACTGTGTTTAAATCATGAAATATTGGCATGAGCTTTGTTAATAATTTGGATGTTAAATGGTGCACTGCTTGATTAATACTTGATATTTAACAGACAAGAAAAGGAAAGAGGAATAAAAATATAAATAAAATTTGATTAAAATTCAAAAACAAATAATGAACAAAATATTTTTTCATTGCCCTGTTATAAAATGTATTTCTAAGCTTTGTTAAACTTTTCTTCTTCCTTTTTATTTTATTTTATTTATTTTATTTTTATTTTTATTTTTATTTTTATTTTTATTTTTATTTTTATTTTTATTTTTATTTTTATTTTTATTTTTTATTTTTTATTATTTTTATTTTATTTTTTTTCAAAGAGTGGAGGAAGTTTCATGAACAGGAAAAAAGAGTTTAATAAACGTTGAAGGCTGCCATTCTGTGTGTGTTGGATTGGTATAATATTTAAAACAGATCAACATTTCACAAGCATGTCAACTTTCATTGTTGGTATGATAAATCCAAGTATTTATACTTCCACATTCCTAGCATCCTTCAGATTGTGAGTGGTTTTTCTTAGCTCATTTTAACGTCTCTTGTATGTTCACTAAGTTTAGCTTTTATGATACATTAGTACTTTTTTGTATATTATTACAAAAATTAGTGCAATTCATAACCCATGTTCTCAAATAACTGAAGAGAATAAATGTTGTGTAATATGTTCATCATTGTTGTGGTTGTTAGTGTTTTTGTTATTGTTGTTATTTGCTGGTTAGATTTTTTGTTCCTTCTAGAATTGTATATTTATTTATGTATTTGTTTATTTTTTATTAACATTACTTTTTTTTTTTCATTTCTTTAGTTACTATTATTAATCTTATGCTTTATTTTTTTTTTTTTTTGCCATATAGGAATTGTTCATTATAAATTTTATTTCATTATTTTAGTTTGTTTTATTTTAATTTATTTATTTATTTAATTTTTTTTTTTTTTAATTATTATTAATAAAACAGAAAGAATAATATATAGAATATAATGAAAAACATTTTTAAAACAGTTTCCATATTTTTGGGGTTTCCTTGAGGAAAATACTCATGTTATGATTGTGATAGAGCTTATTGTATTGGCCAAAACTCAGTGGATTCATTTTTTTTTATATAACTTTTTTTTTTTTTTTTTTTTTTTTTTTTTTTTTTTTTATCAATATGCATTACTAATGTTGTAATATGAATAAACTCATCCAAAACCACAGCATTAATGTGAAATACTTAAAGAAAATGGAATAGATTTTTAAAAATACATAAAATGATATCATTTTACAATTATCACTTTGACCCTCTGGCTTTTGATATTGATTTGAGTTGGGTTTTTTTGTTGTTTTTTTATTTAATTATTTATTTAATTATTTATTTCCTTTCTCCATTTTTGTTTTTTTAATTTAATTTGAAAAAAAAAGAAGATTTTATTCATTTTTATTCATTTTATTTTATTTTTGTTTATTATTATTATTATTTTTATATAATGAATTAATTAATTTCAGTTGAATTTTCTTTATTTATGTTTACTTCCTAAAGATAACTCATCATACACTTAATATATACTTTTGTTTATTTACTATTTATCCGATTATCCTTGTCACACAGCAAGCCATAAATAGCAGGGAGATATTACTAGATGGTCAGATGGATGGATTACTAAATTATTAGTATCTGTCATCACTAATCCTCTTATGGTCTCTTTATTTATACATTATTGCAAAGGTGGGCATGTCTGCCATACCACTCATGAAACCACCAGCCTTTATTTTTGGCCATTTAGATTTTTTCTTTTGAATATATATTTTCTTAATAATCAAATTCATTTTTACTTGATATTTATACTCACACTCAATAGTGTCATTCTATTTGTAAATTGAGGCTTTATTAATGAAAACATTTTTTTTTTTTTTTTTTTTTTTTTAGATAGATATTAGATTTATAAGAATATATTTTCCAAAATATGAGGTATGGTAGAATGTATTTTAAAATCTGAGTTAAAACATGTATAAAGAAATAATGAATATAAATTTCTTTTTTATCAGAACCAAAGATTGTAAAAAGACAGATGTTTTTGTTTATTCTGAATAGTAATTAACATGGAGTATTATACTTACGTTGTCAAGGAAACAAGATACAGATGGTCATTTGATAGATTTCATTAATAACCATTTGTGGATTTGAAGTGTATGATAATTACAATATTTCTCAGTAATTAATTACAGTACATTAGTTAGAAAACCATATTTCCCATATATATATATATATGTAGGAGTTGATTTCTTTTTTCTTATTTTAATTAGTAATAATAGTAATAATGACATCTATAATAATAATGAAAGGAAAAAAACAAAGCCTTTAACATACAGATTGAAGAAGGGATTAATTTATTGTCTTTTCAGTTGCAATATTTATTTATTTATTATTATTATTTTATTATTATTATTATTATTATTATTATTATTATTATTATTATTATTATTATTATTATTATTATTATTATTATTATTATTAATTAATTAATTAATTAATTAAATAACAAGAACAGAACTATAAACCTACATGTTCCTATACAGCATATTAACTAATAAACTAACTTTAAGACTGTACTTTAATTGATAATCTTATTAAAGAAGAATATAAGTAGTTATAAAACAAAGACTGAAAATGTAGCTGATAAACGTGTAAACAGATTTTCTATCTAGAAATGAAATTTGTATCATGACCCAAATTTTCCGATTGCTAATACAATGTTGTTTTGAAACAATCATATCATTTTATATGTTTTTTTTTTTTTTGTGAGTGTTTGAGTATGCAAGCCCATACAGGCCTGAAATTTTGTTATCTGTTAAATTAGCATATGTTGAAGTGTGAATTTAAATAAATATTATATAAAATTAACAGGCATCATCATCTAATGACCAGGCCAGAACATACAGCTTTCAACAGATTAAAAAATTAAAAATATCTTTTCTGTCTCACCATCCAAACATAAGTGTACAAGTTTATTAACTTTATTGACAAATTTATTGTTTCATGACAGTTGGAAAATCAAATGATAACAAAAAAAAAAAAAAAAAAAAAAAAGAAAAAGAATAATAGAAGATGAATTTGGTTTAAAGACAAACTGGAAGAAAAAGAAGAATTAGGCACTGAAGAGAAAATAGCTTTTCATTTTCTTAAAATGATCAGAATTTCTGTTGATCATGTCTTTAGAAAAATCTAGGAAACTGGAAAAGCACTTTCATTAATTTGCTGGGGGAGCTTTTCTCAAGAGAAAGCTAAAGAGCAGGATAATAAGTGGGTTTTTATATTTGGTGTCTTGGTTTCTTGTTCTTGGTTTTTTTAGGTTTTTTGTTTTTGCCAAATTTCACATGAATTCAAGGGAGCTTATGACACATATTTATGATCTTGAATCTAACAATATATATATATATATATAATTTTTTTGTTAAGATTCAAGATCATAACTATACATTCATATACAGACATTTCCCAATATGTTTAGTTCCATCTTGTATAGATCAATACATATGTAGCAACTTTCTGGCTTAATATTTTAATTTAAAAATATTTGTGACTCATTAATATTTATAAGGCATGCTCTGACATAATATATTTTTAAAATTACACAGAATTACACAGAATGATCCACTACTCAGGTATGGGAGTAAATAGGTTAAAATATTTAACTGGAATATATTGAGTAATATTATTCTTAATATATTATTAACATTATAACAAATTAATCTTATATAACAATAGTAATATCTAATTACAAATTTTATATATATATATATATATATATGCTTCTTAATGATTGGCATATGTTTAAACAAATCTTTTTTTGTGAAATAATTAACATATCAAAA
The DNA here is from genome assembly GCA_012295275.1 of Chrysomallon squamiferum. Lineage (NCBI taxonomy): Eukaryota > Metazoa > Mollusca > Gastropoda > Neomphalida > Peltospiridae > Chrysomallon > Chrysomallon squamiferum. Next base: position 11,075,895 of record CM022672.1, on the reverse strand, counting down.
TTTTATTCAAATTATTACCTCACCATATTATTGTAATGTCATTTAAGAATAATAAGTTGATAATTCCAATATAATTACACAGTAACAATTCATAGGTACTTTTTAATGATTTCACGTAGTGTGTGCTTAGGAAATTGTTTTATGCTCAAACACGCCTAGAAGTAGATGTTATCCTGTAAAAAGGAATTAATGAAAATGCTAATTTTCACTCAAACTCTTCTTCAGGCCATCATTATCAGTGCTGGCAGAGTTGAGTGGAACTTAACCGAGTTTTGGCAATTACCATCATCCCAGCTTTAAACTTATTGATTTTTTCCCTTCCACTCCCTTTTCAATTGAAGTCTTCTGATTGGCCTTGGCCTTTGCTAACTTGCAACATATGCTAAAAATTTTAAGAAGATTGAGAAACACTTGAAAATGTCAATGATGTTTTGTTCCAAAGTAACCATTGTCAAAATTAGATTTATTACACCATTTGGAAAGAAGAAAAGGAGAATTAGTTCAGTTTAATGACATCTTGTTGAATGAAAAATATTGTTAATGTGACATACTGGCCTGTAATGTATCGGGGCAGGGGGAACAGCTTATGCCATTGGTCACATTGTATTTTTTTTATAGACTGAGAAGTACTGCTAGAAAAGAAAAAAAAAGAAGAATATTATTTCAGTTTAATGATATCTTGCTGAATGAAAAATACTGTTGATATGCAGGACTGTAATGTATGGAGAGGGAAATAATTAATATTAAATCAGTTTCATGATTTCTTTATGGACGAAAAAATTGTTGATGTGTTATATATTGGTCTGTGGTACTTTAGAGTGACTCCATGGTCTACTCCATTCTGTTAGAAACAAGAAATTTTTTTACATCTTGTATTTCCTCTCAGACATAGAATGGGCATAAAAATGTTTTTAATGCAGCTTAATAATGACTTTTCCAGTGTTATTAAAAATATAGTTAGAATGATATACTGATCTGTAATGTCTTAGTGGAGGGGGTATCTACCTGTCAGAAACAAGCAGTCTTGAGATGCTCATAGAGGAATGTTTTAAACATTAGAATTCATAGTTTAGTGATGTCTTATCCATTGCTACTTAATGGAAACTAATTTTAATATGATGCACTGATCTATAATGTTTTAGGGAGGGACCCTGGGGCTACTCCTACCAATTAGCCACGAGAAGTCTTTGACATCTCTGTGCTTTCTCACAGTCAGAAGCACTTACCAGAGTCTTTGATACATCAGTACTTAATGAGTACTGATGTAATGGATAAACAGCCATGGGAATTCACAGAGACATATTAACTGTGTGACCCATCATGGCTGAAGCAGTCACTTCATGGTGGAACTTGTACACTCCCTGCTTTTATGCTTTTAATTGTGTATGTATATAAATAATTGTTATTTAAAAAAAAAAAAAAAAAAAAAAAAAAAGGGTAATGGTTGTTACAGTATATTTCAAGCAGACTATGCTTTTTTTCTAAAATAAAAAGTTGAAACTGTGTGTGTGTGTGTGTGTGTGTGAAAATAAATTTAAAATGTAATTTTAGAAATGTTATATACAGTGCATAATAATAGAAATTATGAAGATATGTTCAGATCAGCATCTTTGAATATTTTTATTTTTATTTTTTTATTATTTTTTTTAATTTGAATCTAATTAGAGATAAACACAAAGATACTCATAAACACATACATATACACAAATAACTCAAACTAAAAATACCACATAATCATATAATATAAATGTGTTTAGTTTGTGATTTCAGATTTAACTGGCTGAATCTGCCATTACTTTTGAAACATTTAAAAAAAAAAAAAAAAAGATGGTTAAATTTTTTCTTCATGTTATTGCTTGGGTGTACATGTCCCTATGCCTGTACAAATGCAAGTGTTATTTTAAAGTGCAAGTAAATATTTTTACATTTATTTAATACAGTATTAGCTTGGAAAAAAAGCTAACATTGTTTGAGGATGGGAGAACAAAGCTTGTGTGTTGTTTGAAGTTTATCAATACACAATTGTGTTAGCAAAATTCCTTTGAACATGTAAAAATATACATGCACATATAACATCACTTGGGAATAACTGATGTTATCCATGTAAAGTTCTCTTCCTGGAAGCTATCAAGGGTTATTCAAGTACTTTGATCAATATGAATTTATGTTTTATTATTTAAAAAAATTTTGTGTATATTCATTTCTGTTTGTTTTCTTTTTCTTTTGTTATTTATTTCTTGTCACTGTTGGCCTTGACATGTAGTCCATAAACTGACTGAAAGAAGGAAGATAAATTGCAACAACAGTAATAATAAATTATTAAAAAAATTAATATAATAAAAATACTCTTTTTTAGATGTATTAAAAATGGAATGAAAATAATTGTTTAATAAGTCTTATTAGTTAAAAAAAAAAAAAAAAAAAAAAAAAAACATTTCTAGGATTCATTGTTTTTTGGTAATAATAATTATTAATAAAATACTTTAAATAATGAAAGAGAAGCAGAAAATAAGCCTTATTTTAATACACAGATTTTAATTTACATTGTTCTATTATTTAAAAAAAGGAATGATAATAATAACGACCCAAGCTTTTTTTCATCATAAGTGCAACTGTATTGATGGATTTACATGCAAATATTCTCTGTTCACTGCACACACAGGATACAGTTTACATGTCAACCTGTTACGCCATTTGTGTTTTCTCATCTTAGTTTACTTTTAAAAACACACCTCAGAGAACAGAGATACCTTTATTTTATTTATGTTTATTTAGTATGCATTATTTATATCAGTGTGTGGGTGTGTATGGATTATGTATTAATGTTTAGTGTGTGTGTGTGTGTGTGTGTGTGTGTCTGTGGTTCTTGATGTATATTCATGTTTGTATATTGTTTTCTGTATTTAATATGTGTGTGTATGTGTGTGTGAGTAAGAAGTGGGGAATCCATTGAACTTTGGGGCATACTTGTAATTACTTTTTACAAAATGATATATTTTTGTTCTTTTCTTTGCAAAGAAGCATTTTATTTTGAACATTTTGTCTGATATAGTGAGGATGCTATCTCTTGTAAAGTTTAAACTTCTACCGTGTATGGGTATGGGTATAGTTCTTTGTTACTATCAAGATACTCATTCTTTTCTCATTTCTTATTCTTTCCTAGATGAATATCCTTATCATAAACAATTGCAAATTCAGAATAGTTTAACCATAACAATAATGAATTGAAGCCTTGCCATTTTTATTCATATAACTCTATAACTTATTTGAACTTCATTTTAAATAGCCAAACTAACGAAGAGATTTTTATGGAGATGCATACAGAATTTTCAGATAGTAAATTCATTTTTGTTCAGGTCTTTTGGGAAGTGACCAATTATCGCTGGTTGATAAGTATGTAATGGTAGCCATAACAGCAGAAGTTGTATGAGCAGATGTCAGAGAGTCCTCATAGAATCTTTGGACATGGTCCAAAATAGAAAATTTCTGTGAACATGGAATAGATGTTTTCTAGAAAAATGTAATGTCTGAAATTATATTCTTTTTTTTTTTCATGAAGAGCATTTGGATTTTTTTTTTTTTTTTTTTTTTTTTTTTTTTTTTATTTTTTAATTTTATTATTATTATTATTATTTTTTTTTTTTTTCTTGTAATAAGCACAAAAATAATTCATATTTATTTTATACATTCACCAAAAATCAGAAAATGAATAAAAAAATAAAATTTAGAAAATAAATAAAACAATGTGAAAATGCATCAAACATTTAATTTTAAATTCATATAACACGCATCACTTATCTACAAGAGCATAAATGTTATTTTAAAAATGTATATTTTTAAAAAAAAGCACTGAAAATTATTTACAGCTGACAACGTAAGATGACACAGCAGCATTTCTTTTGTTCTACATGTATATAGCTTCCAGAAAAATGTGACATTTATTATTAATTACTTAGAGAGTCTTGTAGGAAAATCTGTACTGACATTTTTCATGAAAATCATCTCTTAGTGAATGTCGGTTAAATATTTCATTACTTATAAATGCTGTCCTGATTGGGATCGACTGAATATACATGTTATGCATTTTCAAATTTCTTTTTGTTTAATTATTATTATAATTTATTTATTTATTTATTTTTATTTTGTTCATTTATTGTTCAGATATATATTTTTGAGGACATAGTCTAGAGTTTGTGATGGTTGTATTTTTAAAAAACAATTTGGTGTTGTTTTTTATTGAATAAAATGGCTTTCATTTTTTATTTTTTATTTTTACATATTGATATGTAAATACAGGTGTGTGTGTGTGTGTGTGTGTGTGTGATAAAGAAAGACTGTTTCTACATATTTAAAAAATAAAAATAATTTTTCCTCATTCTGGTCTTTCTAAAAAGAGGAACAATCAACCAAAAAGGAAATGTATTTAAATTATTGGGTGTACAGTGACATAAGCAGTTTGATTTTACACACAGACAGACATTCTTCTGAAGCTAGTGAAAATATATCTTTGTCAGTAAAAAAGGAAAAATCAATTGAAAATGTGTTGTACTTTGAAACCTGCATTAAACGACCACTCATTGGGTTATGGGACTCCAGCTGTTAAAAAATAAAATTAAGGATAAGGGTTTTTAGTTTCATTGCAGAGTGAATCAAAGGTCAATATTAGTACTTTGACCTTTACCCAGTTAGCATAGTTATTATTAATATGATGTAATAGGATACAGTTATGTAAATGATAAAGAAATGAATAGCTTTAGGAGAAACTGGATCTAGTTCATTCATAGAGTGAAGGCCTGAGGCCTGCTAGATCTCAGAGGATCAATTCTTGTCAGTCTTATCAAAAAATTATTTCTTTTTCTGCTCCAAAACTGATTTATAAAAGATCATGGTAAAGACATTGATGTATATGGAAAGAATACTATAAAAGCTTCCTTTCTGCTAATAGGTAAAAATTCCTCTACTGACGATGTCACGGCACAAAAATAAAAATTTAATATTGTGTAACTATTAATTTATTTACTAAAAGAAAAGCTGATATTCATAAAATATTTATGAAAATAGATATCTAGTTTTAATTATAAATAACGAGGCTATGTTTAAAAGACTTTGTCAAAGTTTTTCTTTCTTTTTTTCAATTATTTATTTTTATTTTTTAAATTAAACATGGATTTATAAGTAGAAGAAAAAACAACTAATTTGACTAAATTATCATTTAATAGATGAGTAATCTCTTTAGACTATAATATTAAGTCCAAAATTCATTTCTTATCCTTGTTAAATAACAAAAGGTTATCATCAAAATAGTTTTGTATTACTATTTGCAAAAATTCAGAAGGAATCTTTGCCATAATACAAACAACATATGCATAAACTAAAATCATAATGTTTTTAATATTAAAAATATCATTAAATTTTTTTTTTTTCTTAAATTTGAAAGCTTTTTATTGATAATAAAACATACTTAAGCACAAGAAATAAAAAACATGTTCTCAGCATTAAAAAGATCATTAAATATATATATATATATATATATAGTTATTATTTATTTATTTCCTTTTGGTTTCATGAGAAAGGTTTTATTCATAGTAAGAGATCACAAGCACACAATGAAAACAAATTAAACCACTGAAGCCATTTAAAAAAGATGGGTTTTTTTTTTTTTTTTGCATTGAAAAGGATATAATTTTTAAGATAGATGGACTGCCTGAAAATACATCATCCTTAAAGGAAGGGTTCATTAATTTTTTTTTTTTTCTTAATGTTTTTGTTCTTCTGCTTCCTGATAAATCAATTTTGGAACATTTTCATTAAAAAGCATCATCTGAAATGTGCACTTTAATATTTCTGCTTGGAAGCCATTGCTTGGAAATTACCAGCATCAGTAGAAATCCAACACATGGCTTCATGCAAGCGGAACATTTAGAAGCCATACATTGTCAAATTATATTAAGTTAATTACAGTCCTTGGTGACATTGTTTGCCTTGTGTAATTTCCATGCTTGTATAATTTAGCTGATTATTGGTTTCCAATCAGATGTGGTTTGATATTTAGTAGTCAATAAGAATTAATAAACATATTATAGTAATAATAATTATTAAAAATAAATAGCTTATTTATTTATTTACATACTTATTGTTGTTATTTTTAACTTTTATTGTTAGAATATAATTTTACTTTTATCTTTATTATTATCTTTTTCTCTAAATAAACACTAATAATATTTGTTTTTATTATTTTTATTTTATTTTTATTATGTTTTATTTATTTATTTATTTCTTCTTATTATTACTTTTTTTTGTTGTTTTTTTTGGCACCATTGATAAGTATTTTATTCCTTTGTTTGCTCTTTAAAATAGCACATATCAGACTGACACATTTGGTTCAAGATTATTATGACAAACAATTATTTTAAAGACAATAAAACAGCATGAAACAGAAATAAGCATAAAGTTTTATACATTTAATGATCAAATGAAAATAGAGATAAAGTTCAGCACTCATCTGGTGACTAATATATTATTATTTTTTTTAAATCTAATGGAATATAAATGAAAAAATGTTTTTAAAATTTTTTTAAATTAAAATGAAAGTGTAAGAAGAGCTTAAATGATAATAGTAAACATCTTTTTAAACAGGAAAATAACAGGCAGATAAATGTATCAGTTGTTTTGTTCTACTTAATAAGAGCATACTATGTGCAAACCTTTTCAAAAAGTAATTTAAGTATATATCACAACATTGCAATCTTTGATAACTGTTGTCAAAAAAAACAAAAACAAGTTGGAGTGGGAAATATTTTTGATACACATGACTTGTTCTTCAAAGCATATAGCACGTCATTTTAGTGCTGTCAAATGAGATTTTGGAGTTAAGTGACTGGGTGATTGAATGAACTTTTCACTAATAAAGAACAGTGGCATCATGCAGCTTCACTGCGGCATGTCACGGCATCAGCATCACCTTTTCAACCTTCAGGCTTATTTACAGCCAACAAAACTGCCAGTTTCCATGATGTAACGTCTACTTCTTAATGCAAATATGCAAGTATACTGTTAAATTTAACACTTGTGACTTCCACTTTGAGTTTCTGGAGAATTGGAATGGTACTTCAGAGCATCCTTTCTATTGATTGTCTCAGTTAGATGCTGTCACCATACTGCTGGCAGCAACACCGATCATGTACAGTCATTGAATAATAAAACACTCAAATTGAATTACAGTGCCAATGTGGAATCCATCAGAGATTGTTCGGTCCTGAACCATTGCCTGACACATCTTAATTATTGAGTGTACCTATATTGTTTTGTGTGTTAGCCGTTTCCTCTGTGTCCACATTGCTGCAGTCCAGGACCATGCTGAACTTTTAGATAATAAGTCTGTGTTAAAATAATCCTTAGCAGAATGTTTTGAGTTTCTTGTTTCTAGATAGCATGAAGAGTTTCTTGAAAGTTAAGCGTTTCTGTTAAATATATTTTTTAAAGACCATTTCCAGTTTATTATGTATATAGAAGTTTTGAAACATTACCTGAATTTTTAGGCATTTGTATACTTAAATGTGTTCTTTTGACAGGTTGTAAGTTTTTCAAAATTGTAGCAGATGATACCTTTCTTGAATGATAAGCATTTGTCCATGTTGAATATGGGGTAGTTGGTTTTTGTTTTCCAAATTGTTAAGCTTTGAATTCATACAAAATATGAATTGTTTCCTGAATATTACACTAAGTGCATAATTTTTTATCTGTTGAGAAATTGTTCCCATGTATGTAAATATTTGAATTTCAGAAATGTCATGAAATCAGACATATTTTGCCGACAGTTTAAATTATCAATGTTCAGATTTACAATGAAATATTTTCAAGAAATAGCAGTAAAATCTTTGTCTTAGAATAACTGTGAGACATTTTTAATAATAATCATAATCATAATAATAATAATAATAATAATAAATATTATATTTAAAAATAAGTTATTAAAAAAACCACAAAGGTTTCAAAACTTTTTAAAATTTAATTTACTAATGTGTATTTTATTTATTTTCATTAAGCAGTTTTGATTTCAGATTCTAATTAACACTTAAATTTAATAGATTTAAATTTGTATCTACTCTGACAGCTATAAATTATCAAAAATATATTGCTATCAGAAGTCAAGAGACTAAACTCAGCCTAATGTCACATTATAAATTATGAACTTTGATCTTCACACCGGTTAACGACTTGTCAACCTTTGGTCAGTCATATGACTATAAAGCTTACCTTGTGATCATAGCATGTCTTAGATTGTTAAATTACTTGAGAGGAAACATTTTAAATTGTGAATCTATTTGTGTTTTAAATTACATATAAATTTGAATGGCATTATTTTGATTTAATTTAAATATGTGTTTTCAATTACCAAATAGCTTCAAAGATTATCTACAAATACCCCAGCTTAATACAGATTTTGTATCTGAACAGAAAGATTTCAGAAAATAACATAATAATATACAATCATATACATATATTGCACATTAAAATACTAAAGTATTTTAAACTGTACCTTAACAAATTTGACAAATATTTTCATCCTTTCTTTCCCATGTCCGTCCACACACACACACACACACACACACACAGTGTAACATTTCTCAGGTTCATTTGTACCTTAAAACATTTCACAAAAGCTCACACAACATATTTTCCTATTTTCATTACCTTTTATTTGTGCACACAGACACAAATATACACACTGTAATACATTTCAAGTTGATCTCTACCTTACACACACCCACACAACAATATTATCCCTAATGTGTACAATTATGTTTGACTTTTCCGCCTGCTGATTCCTAGGAGCTTGGCTTAATTTCTAACATTTACACAGAAATCTCTCCATACTGCTATTAAATATTTTAGTGGGAGTAATTTATATCAATTTAGATCATATACATTATTCTTTTTTCACCCTCTAAAACCACTTGATCCTTGAACGTGAAGTTTAAATAAAAGAAATTTAAAATTTGCCACCAAAAATCTCCAAGGAATTTTGTTAATTACTTCCATGGTTTAATTTAAATTGCTTCTTTAATTATTAACATGTTTATTGAAGATATCCTTAGTGGTTTGGTTTTCAGGTTTCTGTTTTACACACTGGTTCCTATACACATGATTAATTAGAATGTGAAATTATTGTCATGAAACTGAGATACCAAGTAATCTGTATGTGATATATAAAAATATTTTTATGTTTTGTATATATAAATCATTAATGTTTTATTTATTTATATTTAAAAGTTTTATTATTATTATTACTTTTTTTTTTTTTTTTACTTAAAATATTTTAAATAATTATAGTTGTTTATAATGCAGCTTAGTACTCTACACTGTTGTAAAACATTTAATTTTATAATATATAAAGTGTGTGTTGTTTTTGTTGTTGTAAATTTTGACCTACTTATTAAGTAATGATTTATATACATGTGTATGTAACTATGTCGTAAATACATCCTGATCATTAACCAGCTTCAGGGCAAGAATATGATATACGACTGTGTTGTCTTGAATCTTTGGCAAACATAAATCACTATTAATTGATCATTAGTACGTTTATGAATATAATCAGTGACCCAGTGTGAAGTACATAAACCAGGAAATAGCAAAATGTAAATAAAACATAGCCTTATCTCACAGCAGTTCTTTACTTTGTTGCCGTAGGAATAGATTGTTGGTCTGTACCAGAGAATCCACTTATGATGGTGTGGACTGTTGGATCAATCCCTCTTGACGGAACTTCAGACTATTTCTTATTGCAGCCAATGCTCCAGAATGGTGCAACAAAGACTGTATTGTTACTATGCCATTTGTGGGATGGTGCACATAAAAAGTCCATTACTGCTAATCAAAAGCCTGTGAATTGATAACAGATTTTTGTTTTCTGTCATTATCTTGGTGCCAGAACAATTAACAGTAAATAAATTATTTTGAGGTCATTAGTAAATAAAACACTTCCTTTCTTACTTTAATTACTTTTCTGCCATGAATAAATTCCATTATTCTACAAGTCTGCATTTGAAACAAAAGCCTACACCTTTATTTTAATCACTTTTCCATTTGTAGTGACTGTTACAGTGGTTTTGAGTTTTGACAGCTCTGGCAGTTAGAATCTCTGATGTATCATATCACATTTACACCAAGCCAGTATGATACTATCTAGTTATACCGTCAGATGCCAGTTCTCAGCTAGATGGTGAAGAGATTAAAAATTCCTTGTAATTATTTTTGATTTAGTAATGAATTCCATTGTTCATTTAATAACAACAACAACAGTATGCTTGCATTTAATTGAAAGAGAAGTCTACATATTTATTTTTAATTACTTTACATAAGGATTAGCATTATCTTTTTTATGGCATTTGTAAATGTTCCAAGACCAAGCCTAACAAAAAAAAAAAAAAAAAAAAAATGCTTAATTGAAAATGGGATACAGAACTGAAAATACTTCATCATTGTTGTGCACAAAAGAATAAAAGAAGTTATATCACATTATAATTCAATAAAGAAAATTCTAAAATTTTGAAATTATTTTAATTTCTTTTCAGAAATATGTCTATATAAATTCAGTAGAAAGTGAAATTAACTTTCTTCAAACGTTTTCCAATTTTCTTTATCCAGTATTGAAATATATGTGTAATTTGTATTGCTCATGACCATATTATTATGTTAGCATTTGTAAGATCATGTTCTGTTTTATATTTTTCAAGAAATGTGCATGAGAGGGTGTGTGTTTGTTATGGTAAGTATCAGTCTCACAAATGCAACAGTAAAACAATGCATTTAATAACAACAGTATGCTTGCAGCTATTCATACAACTAAACGTACAGTTGGTCACATGATCTCCTTTTTGTGATCTCTTAGTTATTATTAGTAGAACTCGGTCGTTGACATAAAGTCTCTGTCAGTTAACTGAATTACGTCAGAAGTAGGTTTGTGTTTACTGACAATAAAAAATTCCAGTGAGGCTCGTAGAGAAACAAAGAAAGACTATAAGCGACGCAACTGGAAAAGTCGGCAGAATTATTTTTGACATGTTATTTTTGTCTATAATTTATTTATCGACTGCTTAAGCCTGGTCATGTGATCGCTGGACAAAATGGCGGCAAAATGTTATGACACTGCCTAGTGATATTTTGAAAGAAGAAGGCGACTTAAAAAAATCGCCATGGGTTAAAAGTTAGGTGAAGTTTAGCATAAGCTAGTTTTTCGACCGCATAACAGAATAGCAATAAAAATATTTGTTTTTCCTTAGTGATTTGTTAATAATATAATCGAAATCCGCTAGCAGATTGCAAACACGGTCACGTGATCTTCGAACAATATGGCGGCAAAATTTACAGATACTTCCAAATGATATTTGCAAAAGAGAAGTCAGATTAGGAATTCGCTTTGGGTTAAAAGTAACGCGAAGTGTAGTACGAAAGGGCGATTACGTTACCACTGTCCGAGAATTCTGATATATATATATATATATATATATTTAGATTTATATTTATATATTAAATAAGCTACATATAATAACCTTCAAAACTTTCTCAAAGCCTTTTTGCATCCCCACACTATTGATTTAACAGAAATTAGCCTCTGAAAACTCGAAGCGCTGGAATTACGGAACAGTGGGCCATTGATTAAGAGGATGAAAAAAGCTTACCTTTGTTATCTGTAGAGGCTTTTTACCTAATGCATAATTGCTCACAGTCTTCAAAGAATTGTTGTTAGTTAACAGAAAAAGTTCACTGATTGCAATTAGTTTTTGATTTCAAATGAGTACATCATGTCAATTATGCTGTTTGCTATTTAAATGTTGTTTAATGTTTACATACTACTAGTCATTACATTATGTCAGAAACATATCTGTTGAAGACCAAGGAATCTGGTAAAGGACCCTATAATGGGGGGATAGCCAGATTAATTATCAATAACAATTCTGATTTCATGTTATCCAATGAATGTGGTGAAGAACCCAACAATGAAGGGATAGCTGGTTTGGAGACAGACAGCAGAGGTGGAAAAAGAAAGTTGAAAACAAAAAATATTGAAACAAAATTCAAAGTGTTGAAGGAAATGGAGGCAGGCATAAAAACTAAAAAACAAATTGCAAAGGAAAAAAGTATCCCTCCAAGTACTTTATCAACATGGATTAAAAATAAAGAATTGATTCAAGAAGGTTATTTAAAATTTGGTCCAAAACGTAAAAACATGAGATCAGGAATGTTTCAAAATATAGAGGCTGCAACTTTGAAATGGATGAAAAATGCTAGGGATAGAAATCTACCAATATCTGGTCAAATATTACTTTCAAAAGCAGAGGAATTTGCCAGGATGTTTGATGATGTAAATTTTAAGGCTTCCTCTGGGTGGTTGGACAAATTTAAGGAAAGAAATGGAATAACATTTAGAAAGGTTTGTAGTGAAAAAAAGGCAGCTGATGCACAGCCCACTGAAATGCTTGAATGGCATAAGCGAATACAACAGATTCTTTGTAAATATGATGCAGATAACATCTACAATGCAGATGAAATGGGAATATTTTATTGACTCCTTCCTGATAAAATGTTACAGTTTAGAGGTGTTGATTGTCATGAAGGAGAAAAAAGCAAAGAAAGACTAACTGTCCTTGTGACTGCCAATATGTCAGGCACTGACAAACTACCTTTATAGGGAAGTTTGAAAAGCCACGTTGTTTTAAAAACACATAAAAAACTGCCCACCCAGTACCTAGCAAGCAGAAATGCTTGGATGACATCAGATATTTTCACAAAGTGGGTGAAAAATATTGACAAGCAAATGACTGACAAAAAAAGAAAAATAGTCCTTGTAGTTGATAACTGTCCTGCCCATCACAGGATAACTGGTCTAGATGCTGTTGAACTGGTGTTTATGCCACTTAACAGTACCCAACCAATGGATAGGGGAATCATTCAGAATTTAAAGGTCTACTACAGAAAGCAAGTAATCCTACGTAATATTTTGGCATTTGAAGCAAAAAAGGAGTTATCCCTAACTATGTTAGATGCATTGAAATTACTGTGTGAGGCTTGGGCTAATGTGAAGGCAACCACAATAAAGAGCTGCTTTCACCATACTGGATTTCACATTCCAAACATTAAGCTTGAAGAATATGACTTTGACATTCCTTTATCCAGGCTGATTTGTCTTGGATTGACACAAGATACTGTGCAAGACTATATCAGTCTGAAGATATTGTAACCACAATAAAGAGCTGCTTTCACCATACTGGATTTCACATTCCAAACATTAAGCTTGAAGAATATGACTTTGACATTCCTTTATCCAGGCTGATTTGTCTTGGATTGACACAAGATACTGTGCAAGACTATATCAGTCTGGACAACGATATTCCAGTCTGCCCAGAAATAACGGACGAAGATATTGTAAGTGAAATAAAAATGGCCCAGACAACAAAAGATGATGATGATGATGATGAAGAAAAATAGTCCTTGTAGTTGATAACTGTCCTGCCCATCACAGGATAACTGGTCTAGATGCTGTTGAACTGGTGTTTATGCCACTTAACAGTACCCAACCAATGGATAGGGGAATCATTCAGAATTTAAAGGTCTACTACAGAAAGCAAGTAATCCTACGTAATATTTTGGCATTTGAAGCAAAAAAGGAGTTATCCCTAACTATGTTAGATGCATTGAAATTACTGTGTGAGGCTTGGGCTAATGTGAAGGCAACCACAATAAAGAGCTGCTTTCACCATACTGGATTTCACATTCCAAACATTAAGCTTGAAGAATATGACTTTGACATTCCTTTATCCAGGCTGATTTGTCTTGGATTGACACAAGATACTGTGCAAGACTATATCAGTCTGGACAACGATATTCCAGTCTGCCCAGAAATAACGGACGAAGATATTGTAAGTGAAATAAAAATGGCCCAGACAACAAAAGATGATGATGATGATGATGAAGACGATGATGACAATGACTATGATGATGACGATGACAGTGCCAAGACTACTGAATCAATACAGTGTTCTATTGAACAGGCTTTGGAAGCATGTGCAAAACTCAGATGCTATTTCTTGAACCGTGAGCATTCTGAAGAAATGTTAATAAGTTTGTGTGCAATTACAGATACTGTAATGAAAGATGCTTTCAAAATGAAATAATGCAACCTGTCTTTCATATTAAATCTTTTGAATAATGCTGTACCATATCCTGAACTGAATTGTATGTTACTAATATTTATTTTTCTGTATATTTCCGTAGAATGTTATTTATAAATGTTAATTACTACGTTTATGATGGTAATTTTTGAAGAATGAATTAAAATAGGTTTGTTACAAATGTGATTTTAAATATTTGTACTGTACTTCTACTGCTTTTGACACTTGGTATGGAATAATGTTAATCGATTATGTTCAGCCAAGTTGGAAATCCTAAAATACATGAACTTCATTTACTTCTGTTTCAGTATTAAAAAAACTATTTTTTGGCAAAGTAAACATTTGAATTTCAGACATTCTGATGTTATGAAATCAGACATATCTTGTTGAATACTTTAAATTATCAGTGTTAAAATTTATAATGAAATAATTTCAAGAAATAACAATCAAATTGCACTAAATTAATTTCTGCTGACTTTAAGAAAGAAAATGAAGTGAAAAAGATAATTTAAAACAAATGTAATCATTGTTTTATCAAAAATGGTTATTCACATCTTTGTTTAATGTTAGTGCGTTTTCTTTTTCTGTCTGATTTCATTATCTGTAACAGTTGATGACGTTTGCAATTGTGTGGGATGAAGCCAGATAATAATAAAAAGAATATTTGAAAAAACCCACATACCAGTCACACAGCATCCATTGATTCTGGAACAGTGCCAGATGTATTATCCATGATTGCACCTTGTTGTAGTGGCTGACAAAATCAATATAGTACTAGCACATAATACAACTGATTCTTTCATTTAGCCAGCAAATTTATTTTACTCTTACATGGACTTGGTTTGTGAATTAGTTGGGCTTTCATTGTTTTAATTTTATGGTCTTTTTTCTTTCTTTTTGTTTTTTCTTTTTTTGTTCAACACATTTCTGTAATATTTTCAGATAGCCAGATATGTCATTCTGTCATTATTTATCTCTTTTTTCTTTTTTTAATTAGATAGTATTGTTTATTTTTGTTTGTTATTGTTATTAAAATTTGTTGTTACATCATTTATTAAACATTTAGTGTCAAGCATAATGATGTTGCTGCTGGTGCAGCTTCTTACCAATTGGCAACAAATGTGTGTGTGTGTGTGTGTGTGTGTGTGTGTGTGTGTTTTCTATGAACAGGAAAGCACCTACCGCAGTATTTGATAAAGAATGTTCATTACATGAGCTGGAAGAATTTTTTTATCCTGAAACTCAGTTAACCAATGAAAACACCCTACTGCCATTACCATATGAAACTGTTTATTTATGCTTGTCACAACATTTTATCTCAAACTGCATTACAGGTGAAGACACTTTCCAAATAAGCTCTTTGATTATTAATAGCAAATGAAGGGTTGTTAATAATTTATAACTTTACACAGTTCTAAATCTTCTTTTTTTTTCTTTTTTTTTCCCATAATCATTGTTAATGACCAAGTTCATCTAAGAAAATTCTTAGTGAAAGATCAATAATATAATCTCTGCTATGCAGCTTAAAAATTGGCAGTAAAATAGCTATTCACATCTGCAATAAATTCTAATTTTAAAATGCCCATTAATTAAGAGTCAGGAATATATCTGAGTTTACTCTTAAAGTTTGGTCTGGTTACAGTAATAAAGGTGATCCATTGAAATATATAATATATTGTACAGTTTTGATTAGGTCTATTTAACAAGAATGATACAAAGAAATATTATTGAAGTATAGGAAACATGCAGCTTTAAGTCAGGTAATACAATAAAATATATGATACATGCAGGTTTCATTGTTAGTTTAAAAAGATATAATAAAAGTTTATGTGAAATATGTAGGTTTTATTAATGAAGCAGAAGCTATTAAAAATGTATACATGTTACACACAGACACATACAATACAGCTTGATTATGTCAGCTTATATATTAATAGTAATGATAATCATAATGTGGGATATATGATACTGCAGGATTGTTTACCTCAGCTTAATAAAGAAACACATGATACACTGACGAATATGATACATGTATATTGTAGACTATTGATTCAGCTTAACAAGGTAATATAAAAACATATAGGATAGATGCAATGCATTATATATAAGTTTCATTAACTTAGTTTAACAAAGATGAAAAAAAAAAGTTGAATGATACATTCTGGTATTACATTATTTCTGACTGCTTTAATCAAAATGTTTGCTGTAAATAAATTTAAAAACACAACAAATGGCTCAGTGGCTGACAGTGTACTGTTTTTATATAAAATCAATTCTGGTGAAACTAACCATGCTAAATAAAGACACTGTCATTTTGAAATGCTGGAATTTCAGATTCAAGATGGATGTATATCTGAAAAAAAAAAAAAAAAATTGACAAATCATTTTCTTTTGTGAATGAATGCAATTACAAGTCCAATAGTAGTAGATTTTATTTATGTGATATATCATTTATTAATTGTACCGTTAAGAAGGAAATAGAAATAATAGAACATGATACTGAGATGCTTGAATCAACTTTTGTTCCGTTTATAATCAAACATAAATTATAAAAGAATAAATTATTTATTCATGTCCTGGGAATTGTCTGTGATCCATGTCTTCCTGTCCCTCTGACTTGTTCAGTAATAAATATTGACATTACAAATCAAATCATAACTTTTTTTCTTTCTTTTGTACAAAATAGATCAAAATGTCATTCTAACCAACCATTTACTCATAACCAGTGTTTGAAGGTCATCAATGTATAAGTAGCATGTTGTTGGGTTTTTTGGTTTTTTATGATTAATTGCTAGAACAACATGATCTTGTCTTACCTTCATAATTTTGCCCCTAAATTTCACATAAAATCAGGCTCTTTATTTTTCTCCTGTAACAAGCAGACATTTGCCTTTTCCTTTCCCTAGAAAGCAAATTACACTTTCTTTTGAATTGCATATAATATACTTTATTATAGACATTGTTTTGTTAATTGTGTGATCATAAATGTGATATATATCCAGGTGGAATGAATTTCATTAAATAAAAAGAAACATCTGTATATTTTTCCCATGACTACAGTTTTGAACTAGGAAAACAAAATGGCTGTTGTGCATTGCAAACTGGGATCTCTTGCACAGACTGGTGGTGTCAGTGAAAACAATCAATTATTTGAATGGAAAAGGCATGTAAATGTTTTCAGTAATCATTGCCTTTAATAAAAGAAAATAATCTGTATCAAGAAAGCATTTAAATATTTTCCAGGCAATTCTCTCTGCCATTAACCACAGTTCATTTTAAACTGGTTAAGAATCCCCGTCTGTTCATTTCCCATGTAATTAGTCCATGTCAAACCATTACATTTGAAAACAGTCATTCACTGTTGACATTTCCCTTGTGGGAATTTTCTTGAACATTTCCAGCATTTGGTTGCCAAGGATTTTAAATATTTGCTGACTGACTGTCATGGAGATTGCCTGTGAGGACTTTGTCACAAATACTACAATCGGGAAGAATTACTACAGCTCTTCTTAAGATGGGATTATTTATTATTTATTTATTTAATTTTTTTTATTATATCACTTTTTTCAATTATTATTATTATTATTATTATTGTTTTTATTATTATTATATTCAGTATGAACAAGATCAGATCACAGCTGAAATGCGATATAAAAACAAAATTGGCAGCCTGTCTAAACCAATTAAATTAACCTTCCAACCAAATGCAAGCCATATGTATTAGAAAGGTGTATAAAAACATGTATCTTTCATAAATAAAATAAAAACCTTCATTTTAGTACTGATTTATAAAACAACAAACAAATGATGAATTTACTTTTATAAAAGTAGTAGACATGTATCCTTTAAGCATATAGTCCATTAAAAAAAAAAAAATCAGAACTGGAATGTTCCTATACACCAGAATAATAGTAATATAATGATAACAAAACAAAGAAAAACATCAACCAAAGAATAAATAAAATAAAATATATTTATCTGTGTATGTATGTGGGTACACATATGCATGCACACACACAGGCACATTTGCGTGCACGCACACAAACACACACACCCAGACTCCACCACATCAGTATTGATAAATGTATAGTAATAACTACAACGTAAATGCTAATACAAATAAATGAGAGAGAAAAAAACCTTTTATATCCATAAACAAATATGCTTAATAACATTTTCTGTAGTGTTGTAAATTAATGGGTCCAATAATGATCTGTTTTATACTTCCATAAGACCAGGCTAATTAGACAGCTCTATATACAGCAGTGGTAACACTCTGTGTGCATAAAAATGAGCATATTGTTGTATTTTATTAATTAAAGATGCCAGGCTACATGGTTATAATTATGAACAGTATTGTTTATTTAATATCGTATTTAATATGAATAATGCAGTTATGAAAGCCTTGGCCTTTTGGCTTGGTATTTGGTTAAGAATTTTATCTTGATGTAGATGCTTTGTTAAAATGTTTTATATTAAGAAGATGATATTGGCAATGACAGTGTCAAGATGAGGTTGCTGTAATGGACATATACAGGGTAAATTACAGAGTATGCTGTTTTTATTCAGGTGTCAGGTCATAGACACATACACACATAGTCATATATGTACGTACATATACATACATACTAACACATGTATGTAACACAACCAGAGATGTAGACACAAGCACAAAAACATATTTACTTGCATACACCTACATAAATACATCGATGCATATACATACATACGTATCTGTGTGTGTGTTTGTGTGTTTTTGTGTTCCTCTATCAATGTCTGTGTTTTCACCATGCCAGATATAACATTTTTTATGCACAGAATTACATTTCATTGAATAAATGGTTGTTGAAGGTGAGATGCAATTACGTAATCAAGTAATACAAACTTTGTAATCTTCAGTAAAAAAAAAAAAATTGAAATGTTCATTATTGTCATATTCCTCAATATTCTTATCATCATTGTGATTATAACTGAGGAAAATGTTATTTTTTATAACTGTAAAAACTAAAACTGATATGCTGATTACCAACCACATCCTAACACATTTTAATAAAACGTCATCAGCATATGTAGATGATTTTGATAACTGTATATGTGTCTGTGTTAATTATACAACCATGAAATTTATGTCATTTCAAAGGGTTTTTTTTTAACTGTAGTGTAATGTGTGATTAAAATTGGAACAAAAAAAAAAGAAAAAAAAAGAATTAAAGAAAGAAAGGGAGATGTGATCCATTAACAACATGTTAACATCAGAAACAAATTTGCATTTTAAGTGTGTCAAACAAAGTTTTGAATTCCATTTTCTAAAACATTTAATTTGCCAAAAGATAATTTATAATTTTCTGTCTGGTTGCTTTTTTTTTTAACTGTACTTCTGATTCTTGCTGTTTCAAACTGCAAACCTCTTTTCTTTGGAATTGAGATTGTTAAGATATACAATTTACTGATCTATTTTTGAAAAAGAAAAAAAAATCTTTTTAAACTAGAGTAGATCCATTTTCAACAAAGTTTCTTCTTTTTTTAAAGATTTTTTTCCTTTATTTATTAATTATTTATTTATTTACTTAGTTATTTATTATTTTTTGTAATCTTTATTCAATTTATTTAATCTACTTGTTCTTTTCTAAATCCTTTTTCTTTATTTTTCATAATCTGTTCTTCCTCTCTTAATCTTTTTTTTTTGTTTGTTTGTTTACTTTTAACTTTTATATTTTTTTGGTCTTTTCCTAATTTTCTTCTTTTCATTTTGCAAATTTTTTCTCCACAATCTTTTTTTTATTTTTATTTTTTTTTATTATTAGTTTTTTTATTATTTTTTAATTGCTCTTGTTCTAGAGTTCTTTTAGTCAAATGTTAATACTTTCTTCATCTTCCTGCTCTGTTCTTTTGCATCCTGATTTAGAGATTCCACATCAGCAATGTCTAGAAAACCATGGACAATTCTACTATTGTTTCCTACTGATTCCTTGAATACAGAGACAAACAAAACACGTTTACACTGGCAGTTGACACGAGAGCAAAGTCCTAAGTCGGTCCGTCTTAATGAAATGCTTTCAGCATTCCGGAATAGACAACAGCTATGAAGAATGCTTTTCAAACTGATTTTAATTCCACAAATTATTGGGTCTTTAACCGTCTTTTGATGGGTTTCTTCTCTTCTTCTTCTTCTTTTTATTATTACTGAAAAAAAGAACATAAAATAACTGTATTTCTATTATTTGCCTCTGTCTTCTTACAGAAAAGAGAAAAGGTCTATGATATATTTTTGCTGGTTAATTCCTAAAAATTAACAGTTACTTTGGTTTAAAAATTTATTATTGTCATTTCTCACTCTCTCACTGACTGCTTTTCCTGGTGTTTTTCTGTCTTTGATTTCTTTGTCTTCATCTCTTACTCCACTCAGTGTCATATTCTGTTTTTTTTAAACACACATTTTTGTTGTCATCTATATAAAGTAGTTTCCATCATAAGTAATTACTCTGATTAAAAGTAATGGGAATAATAACATTATTGGCAGACACCTAATATGATCAAATATTAACCTGCTCAAGTAAGGACATGATTTCAGTTGGCATGAAGATTATATACTTTTCATTTAGATGACAAAAGTATTTGAATCTTTGCTCAGTTTACAGTTGTTAAGTTAGTGGATTTTCCTGCTAGAGTTTGGGATTGTTTCCAAGGTCTAGGATCAGTTAAATGTTAGGATTTCCATTTACAAGACTTCTCTGCAAACTCTGCTGTTACTAACTTACTAGCATAAAAAAGTATCTTGGTTGCACACTGACGGTAATAGTATCGTTAGCCTGATTTTTCAAAATAAATATTTTCTTAAAGATATATCAATCTAGATGTTATAATATTAACTATTATGCAACTGCTTTATTGGCCATTGTTAGTTATTAGAAACAAGGGATGTTCTACACAAACCTTTATAGAGACATAAAAGCACATACCCAAGACATTTAATAAACCATTGTAAGGCACTGTCTATACTGGGAAACAAGAAATAAAGTGCTGTTGGTTTGGATTAAGATTAATAAATAAATGAATAATACTGACACAAATAAGTTTGAAAAATAAATACATTTTTATCTTTATTGGAAAATATGCCATTAATATCATGTTCCCTATGAATATAGTACAAAATAATCTATTTTTCTTTTCATCTCTTCTTTTTTTTCCCCACACTGTTTATGTGAATTCCCAATTAAGAAAACTACAAAGAAAAAGAATGTATTTTTCATGAAGTAAAAATCAAAAACTAAATTTGTTTTATTGTTCAGCTTCACTAATGGACTTGAACAGTCTATTAGTAACATTGGAAATGCCACACATCCATGAACACTGAATCAAGTTATGGAGTGCCTTTTGTCTAAACCAGATTGATTTTGTACAGTGATATTGGATTATAATTCTCTACTCAGTATGAAACCCTGTCCATTCCAGACTCACTCATTTGTACAGTGATAATGACAGAACTTGATAATGGCAGGAGAGGATGGGGTTGAAATGTACTGTGGTTGTGTTTTACTTGACTAAGGTATAGGTCTGACATGGCCATATGTTTATAATGTACCATGGTTCTGTTTCACAGATATAACATCATTTTCAAGGTTTGGGGATGAGCTGGCCGCAGGTTTATAAATTACAGTGCTGAAATAAAAACATGACATGATTGTATCTCATATGATTAAGATGTGAGATTTATATGGTCATGAGCTTGTAAAGTACCAGGGTTCTGTTTTACATGACTGAAATATGGGGGTGACATGACTATATGCTTATAATGCACTACATTTGTGTTTTATGTAAATTACCATTGTTCTGTTTTACACAATCGAACTGTGTGGACATTGATCTGTGATTGAGGTGTTGGGATGACCTGGACATTGGTTTATGACTTGAGGTTTGGGCAGTAAGTGAATAAATTGTGTTTATGCGTGACACAGGTTTTAGATTGTTGCATCAGTTACAGTGTAGCTAAATGAGACTGAATACTTTCAGTGTAGTCATCTTACATTTCATAATGATTTGAAATAATAGATCTGTCTGCCTGCGTGTGTTCTGTATCCTGTGAACATGCTTGTTTTTTCTTTTTCTCATATCTGTTTCTGCATCTCTCTCACTGTTTTCTCTTTATATCTTTTACTTCCCCTGTGTCTCTCTCTCTCCATCTCTGTCTTTCTCATTCAATATATATACACATTGTATAAATTGTTTATCAAAGAAGAAATGTTATTCTTCTCTAGATTACCTCATTATATTTCATGCTTTCTCACATCTCTATTTTCTATTCCCCTCAATCTCCCTTTTTCTCCGTCTTTCCTTCCTTCCCTTTCAGTCTCATCTCATAAACTCACTCATTCACTCAATCACTCTTTCACCAACTGTCTGTTTCTCTCCGAGTGTTGAAGACAGTCATCTCCTTCATCATTGTGATTTATCTCAGAGGAATTGTCAGTGTATGACAAACACACAAATGTAAAAGGATTGTTTGTGGGTGGTGTTAAAAAAAGCTAGACTCATTTTTTTTAATAATTTTTTTTCAATAACAGACAAACAGATAAGTTAGTAATCTCTGCCAAGAGACACAGTTTTCTTTCTTTTAAAAATTTTGTAAAAAAAAAAAATTTTAAAGGTCAAAGCTTTTACTATTGTGTTGTGAAGAGAAGATAAGGGATGAACTTGTTATTGATTGTAACTAATCTTTAAATATTTTTAAATTGAAAGAACAAATGAATTTGTGACACATTCTCGGACACTTCAAAGGTATGGAGAGAAAAGCAGAATTAACACTGCATGAACAAAATAAATATTATAAAGCTGAATTGAACATGCAGGGGTTTTATTTCATTTTTGTTCCTTATTTTTTCTTTTGTTCCCCCCTTTTCTTCTTCACATATATAAAAATTAAAAAAAGCTAACAGTTTTTGTAGTTTCACAGAATAAATCCATAACTCATCACTATGGTTTTTTGCTTAATTAACTTTTGTATTAAATTTTTTTAAGCAATTATAACCTTCAAACATACTGTTAAAAGGGAAGCACCCAAAAGTAATTTTGAAAGTTTATTTGAGAGGCACGATAACAGTGTTAATAAATTAATTTATTAATTTTGAATCATTTGGCAACCCTGGTATTTAGAATTGTATGTCTCTGGGGTATTTTTAATATAAAATTTCTTTATAATGCTAAATCATTTATGTCCAAAAACAATTGTGTATTGCACTGATTCATTCAAATTATCATGAGTATGTTGGCTTTAATAATATTTATATAAACATATTCATTAAAATTAAAACGTCTTTTTTTAAAAAGAAAAATAGAGTATATGAATACGATTAATTTTACATGTTTACCATATGTGACAATAATATGTCTGTGTATTTGTTATTGTTGTCTGTATGATTTAATGATTGCTGTATGTGTGCATGCTTTCATGCACAGACAAATACAAATTATATTTTACTCCTTTTGTTTGCTCTTTTTAATATTTGTTTTCTTTTTCCTTTTTTTGTTCAATCTTTTTTTGACATTTTTTTTTGTTGCACGTGTAATGTGTGTCAGTTGTACAAATGTCAAGAATCTATTTCCACTTTCAAGTCCAATACGCATTCAGGAAGAAATCAATTTTGGGTAAACACAAATTGCTGGTGTATTAAGCCGATGTTGATGCAATGTGTAGAATCCAATAGCTGTGATATATAGAACCTATTGATTACCAGGGCAAGGTATACATAGGATTGTCCTTCTTTGACATATAAAACTTTGGCCAAATTCAAACAAACAAAATTCACCCTTTTTTTCTTTTTCTTCTTCTAAAAGATTTTTTACTGTTTTTTTTTTTTTTTTTTTCTTCTTCTAAAAGATTTTTTACTGTTTTTTTTTTTTTAACTGCTATGAATATTGTTCACTTGTGTAAAGAAAATTCTGAAATTATTAACATTTTTTTTTTTTTTTTTTTTTTTTTTTTCTATTGTATATGTTTGTTAACATTACTGTGAGATGCAGTTACAGTTTAAAATGTCTAATTAATGCATTTTTGTATGTGATACACACACTCAACAAAAATGAAGCTTTTTTTCAAAAGGACTGCCATCTTATAACCTTCACCATGTCTTGGGATTGTTTTTTTAAATATATCCTTATAACCATTTATGATGTTTATAGAATTAATTGTATATAATTTGTTCTTAATAACAGAAATGAAATTATTAATCATCTTCTCCTTTATTTTATAATATTTGATGAGAAACAGAGAGAAATATCATTAAAAAGTATGAATTTATTATGTTATCCATTCTTAGTAATAATAATAATAAAATAATAATAAAAAACTATCTCTTTTCATTTGTATCATTATCATTTATTGTCATTCTCTAATACATTTTATGTTTATTTGCTTATTATTATCTTTTTTTAAAAATATTTTTAATGTCTGGCATTTTAAGACTACAGGGTAAATAGTGAAAAAAAAAAAGAAAAGAAAAAAATTCAATCAGAGTTATATTACAACAAGAAATGGATATTTTAGGCTTGTCAGATCTTTGACATTTAGTTTGGTTCTTATACGAGAATATTATTTGTTTTTAATAAGTAGGGGGCAGCACTTTATTGATTTTTGCCTGAAGGAAGACTTTTGTCATAACAAAGTTCCCACATATATTATCAGGTTCATGGCTGCATCAATTTATTACAGATTCAAAAACTGTTCCAGTCAATAAACAAATTTAATTTTAAATCTTTGATGAGATTGATAAGCAGGCCGTTTATATGATACATGAATTAATAATGTTCCCTCTGGACCAGAACTGGCATTTAAAGGGAAGAATAACACAAGATTGATGATGGTTTTTTTAAATTATTTTTATTTTTAATAATAGTTATCTGATGTAACTGTGAATGACTCTTCTTTGCTAATGTGCAAAATGTAGTGTTATTGATTTTTGCCATATTTCCAGCATGGATCATTTTCAAAAACACCTACGCATTGTTATTTTGAATTAATGAAGATCTTTTTCTTGACTTCTTGATTTTAATACGTCTTAAGCTTTATCTGTTTCTTTTTACTTTTACTAATTTATTGTTGTTTTACTGCTACTACTATTATTAATATTGTGGGGCAGGAGGGATGTGTTTGCAATATTTTTGATCATTAATGTTGTTTGTTGATATTATTACTGTTGTTATTTATATATTTATTATCATCATCTAGCATCATCATCATCATCATCATCATCATCATCATCAGAGATTATTGTTATTGTTATTTACATGATATTGCCTTATTTAACATACCATATATTTTCATTTAATTTGTCGCAGAAACAACTGCCTGTAATAAATACGAATTTAGAACCAAAATGAAAGAAATTTTAAACTTTACACCATTAATCGTATTTTCTAAATACACCATTCTCCAAAATATTTAAAAAAAAATGTTTTGTGGTTTTCTGTACCAACACATTGATTTTATGATCCAGTACAGTTACTTATTTCCCATGAGTATATGTCCTTGTATTGAAAGAACTGAAATTTTGATGAGGCTGTGCACAACTAATCATTGAGTAAATAAAAGCTTTCGGGACTCTGGGATATCAGATATAATCTTATCCTTCAGACATTTCTCACATCCACGACAGAGCTGCATTAGCAGCGTCCACTCAGCCGTTTTTCTAATGGAGATTTCCCATGTCCATTTTATTCATTGCTGACGAGTTTCACTTCCCATCGAGTTTTTGAGCAATTTGTTGATCACTTTCTTCGTGTCTTTATTTGATCTCTCCATTGCATGACCATCTGAATATTGCAATAACTGAATCCAAGCCGAATCTACCTGCTGCTGTCACGTATGTTTAAGAAGACATATTAATTGAAAGTACTGAGTTGAGTAAAACCTTCGTGTACCGTCCTGTGGCATATTTTACAGCAGAGCACTTACAAGAGTTTGCAGGATCCCAGGAGATACTGGACGCCAGATTAACTTTATTCATTCCACTTGCTTGCATTCTCTCGCAAACCTTTTGCCTCAGCTTGCTCAAGCATTATGAATAACTTGGTGTGAATAAGTTTTTAATAGTATATTGTTGTTTTTCTGTTTTATTGAGTGAAATAAAATTTATTTTCTACTCACTAATGATATGAGAAGTCACACATAAAAATATGCATGCAGACAGACAGACAGACATGCACGTACACACTAATATACACATAAAAATAACAAAGTATGTTCATATTTGTGGTTAATATTATTTTGATTTTGAACAAATATATTTTGAATTAATTTAATTATTTTAAGTGTTGGTATTAAAATAAATAAAACTAATACCTTTTGTAGTCATTTTATTGTTTGAAATGTTTATTTATATTTTCTGATTAAAGAGCATGGATAAGAATTTAGAAAATAGAAAATAAACCAAAAATCTCCCCAGCAAAAAAAATAAAATAATAATAATTAAAAATAACAAACAAACAAAAAAACAAATCCTTAAAGGCGATTTTGAAAAACGATAATTAAAAATATCTCATCAATTTACCAGCATCGTCAATTCTGACCCATGGTTGGCAATTTTTGCTGGGGCATTAGTAATTTATATGGCAGGATTCTGACCAAGCCTAAATGGAAGCATTAACAATCCTTTCAAAATATCAAATTCTCTCACTCTACACTTCATACTACCTCAAGTGTTTGGGCTTTTTTTATTTTAAAAAGCAATAACCCCCCACACACACTTCTGCATTCTTCTAAATCAATAATGAATGTTGTATGTCATGATTGCAAATTTCTCTTTTCTTTGATGTTATATATACGAGCTTGTATTTGCTCAGTGTGTTGTAATAAGTGCCAATACATGTACACATGTTGAAAAGATTTATGGAATCAGATTGCCAATGGTGATAGAGAATAAACTGTAAAGTAAATTGAAAAATTACAACCATTATGAATATGGCCAGACTTCTATATGTACAGAACCAGAGAGAGCATGAAAATTATTTATGTGCATTATTCTGAAACTGTCAGGCCTGTTCTTCATCTCTTCACTAATAAGGTGGGTATCACCATCTTAAATCAAATATTTGAACTGTGGTAGGTAGGTATCATCATCTTGCATCAAATATTTGAACTAAACTAGGTGGGTATACCACCATCTTGCATCAAATATTTGAACTACTGTAGAAGTAGATAATACACAGGTTTTATGCTAGACTGATGAAACTATGATGCAATACACCAGATATTCTGTTATAACTAAGTGTGTTGTGATCTCCAGTATTATCACTATAAGTACAGGGAAAGTCAAAACCACTGAAGGTACTTCGGAAGTTAATTCTTTTTCTCTTTTTTTTCTTCTTTTTTTGCCAAGTATAAATCCATTGCATTTGTTTGTAAACATAGTTTTGTCATTCTGATTTGTTTTGGGCAGAACTAAACAAGTGTGGAAGTGCCAGAGTTTTAATTTCAGTAGAGTTTACATTCCCCTGATTATGTTCCTAGCTTGGTTTGCTCAAAAGCTGATAGAACTGAAAGTAAGCTAAAAATACAGCTGGTTTTATTTTGCTTTAGAATGATTATTTTTTAATACTAATAATAATAATTTTCTTTAATTTTATCATTATTATCATTATTATCATTCTTATCATCATCGTCATTATTATTAATTTATTTATTTATTTATTTGTTTATTTCATAGATTGACTGGATTTTTGTTTTTGAAATTCTTTGCTACAAATCTCCAAATGTATCATTATCATTATTATTACTACTATTTTTATTTATTTTTATTTATTTATTTATTTTGAATACATTCTTTCTTTTCACTGAAAAACATTTTATTTCCCTGCTGTTCACATATCGCATTCCTTTTTACTTCCCCCCACCTCCAAATCATCAAGTGTTGAAGAGAACTGTTGCTTACTACTAACTCATCTTGACTTGTACAGGCTACTGACATTTTACCTGATGAGGTGTCCATTGTTTATGATAATATTAGAACCATCTGATTTGCTCTTACCTTAATGTACAGGTAGATGAAAGACATGTACAGCATGTAGGTATTTACCTTTTTCCTGGCATGCAGCAGACTTTCATATTAAATATCTGATAATGATATAGAAATATGCCATGGCAACAGTAAATGGAGATTTTTTTTCTTTATTTTCCTTCTGACTTGAGTTTAGCTTTGTTATTAAGTGGAATTTTAGTTTAATGGCCATCTTTTATGGTATCATTTGTTTAACAGCCATCTTACATGAGATCTTTTGCTTAGTGGCCAACTTTCATGATGTATTTTGTTTTGATAGCCATTTTTTAAAGAATCTTTTGCTTAACAGCTGTCTTCCAAAGCATCTTTTAATAGCTGTCTTAGTAGCTTTCTTTTTTGTTTTGTTAAGTAGCTGTCTTTCGTAGCATCTTTTGCTAGATAGAGGTCTTTCATAGCATCTTTTATTTAATAATGTCCTTGGTATCTTTTGCTTAATAACCTTTTTCCATAGCTTTTTTTTTTAGTTAGATTGAAGAAGTCTTTCATGACATATTCTGTTTAATAACTATCTCTCACTGCATCATTTGTTGCAGTCATCAACAAAAATTGGCTCACTCTTTTGTTGGCCTATTTGAAGATGTTTTTCTCCATTCCAGCCAGTTTGCCACAACTATTATTTTAAAGGTCTTCATGTATGTATTCCACTTCAAAAAATATATAATAATGCATGATCAGTATAATTAGCCCTAAATGGTGGGAGTGTTTATGCTGTGAAACTATACTTCTGATAATAACTTGTATTATAAAAATGTATAGTAAAACGGACACTCTTTCATCAAGGTATGTAATAGTGTATCTCTGTATTATCAAGCAGCTGTTGCTAGTAAATGGTTTCAGGTAAATGTGTTACATCTCCGTGATTGTGGCACATGACTGATCACCAGATAAATTCTCTGGGCTATTTCTCATTCCACCCAGTGCCCCAGACCTATTAATCAAAGGCTTTGTAATACATTACAGGACAGTGAATATAGCAATTTATAAAAGTTGTTTTTGCAATAATGGTAGCCCATATTATGGTGGTTTTACCCTTTTAATATAACCCAATTTTTTATATTATTATTATTATTATTATTTTTAATAACTAGATAATAACTTTAATAAGAACATAACGTGTCAGAATATATTAAACAAATACTCATTCGTTCGGTAAATATATTTACAGATTTTTCTGTTTTATTAAATCATAGGTTATTAACTGGTTCCAGCTTATTAGTAACTGATTTTAATTACAAAGTAAACACAGCTGATTTTTGTTATTTCAGAATGTTCTCGACTTTCAAGAATTCCAGCAGAGACTGTTCCTCTTTCTGACCCAATCTCGGCCACAAGGGTCTTGTGTGGAGCTTTAATACTGCCAACTATAGCGACCATTGTCGGAAAGCTTATGTTTGGAAATGTACAGTCAAACTTCCAAAGAACATTGCTGGTAAGTGATGAAAGCAGTGGAAGAATTATTGACCTGGATAAAGTCTGTTTTATTAAATATACATTTATACTGATTAAAATGTTTGCAGAGTGAAAAAAATGATAAAAGTAAATAAAATAAAACATTTGGGGGGAAAAAACATTCATTAGAATTAAAATTGTGATTAGTTTTGTTTGTATTTTATTTTATTCTTATATTGAAATTATTATTATTATTTATGCAGCTACACACACGAAATATCTTATTTAACATTAATGATATTCATCATTATTTAACATTTATTATATTTATACACATAGACATGCCTGCATGTAAACATGCAGTGCACATTTTTCACATTTTCAAGCACGTTTAATCACATGTGTAGAAGAATCCAACACTAATATTTGTAATGCTGCTTTTTTTTCAATCTTTATGCACATGTACCACACACCCCCACACCCCCACACACTAATGTTTTTAATGCCTGTCGTTATATGAAAATCACATCCATTATTTACCTCTGTTAATACCGAATCAGCAGACATTTTTCACACAACTCGCTTTTATTTGTCCTGTTTACATAATTGAAACCCATAAAACTAGCTAAACACACATGCTGTTTTCAAAAAAAAAACCCTCCTGGTTTTACTACAACATTAAAACAAATATTTAAACACAGCTTCTTTGAAGGATGGGCCATTGTGTTAGATGATGCAAAAACCAAAATTGTGTGAATTGGCTTCTCTCATTTCATTACACAGCACCTAAGTTTGAACAGTTTAAAAACTATATCAGTTATTAATTTGTAAATATCACTCACTGAAGAGTTTCATTTTATTCGATTTTACTATTATTTTAATTATTTTTTGTCTACTTAACTGGGTTTTTTTTCTATATAAAATCAGAAAAGTAAAATTGCTTTGTTTTCACACATTAATAAGTAGATTAACCAAAAATGATCTGCTAAATTTAAACATAATTATTTATTTTTGTGTGAACTTTATCATGGTATATTATTTATGTAATGACAAAATGTGTTAATTTTGTTATTGCTTCCTTATAATTTCATGTTTTTATTGAATGGGATAGTTTTCATTGTTTTGGTTATGTATTGTTAATTCAGGATGGATAGTTATTTCTATTTTTAAAAACTATTTAACAAATCTGTTAATGTGTTGTACTGGTTATTGTTCTTCCATCAAAAGGTGTTTTAAGACTCCAGTTGAAATAATTTTTAAATACATACCTCTCTCTGTTGGTGTTTTAATTTTGTAGCCTCTACTTTTTTTGTCCTTTGCAGGGTGGAATTGCTTTTATTGCCATCAAAGGAGTGTTAAAAATCTACTACAAACAGCAGCAGTATATGCGACAAGCAAACAGAATTATCCTCGACTACCAAGAGGAGTCAACGTCTTCTAATCAGACAGACATACCACCTTCGCAGTAGAAAACAACTGGTCTGCACACGTGTGTGTTTGTGTGACATTTTTAGCCTTCTAATTGGCAAGATGAGTGTGAGAGTCTGACAGTTATGACAATGCATATAGTAGTTGGATGTCTTTTCTTAATGAGACAGAAAGACCAGATGGAACTGACTTGGTAGGGAGGTAGTAGGGCAGGGAAATACTAATGTTAGAATAGAACAAGAATGATTATGAAGGTTACGAAGAAAAATATTTTACTAAATTAATTTTATTCTGAATTTAAATAATTTCTCAGCTGTCTAGAAAAACACAAATAGGAAGGTGGTAGTGAATGTGGAATAAATACTGAAAATAAAAAGTATATATATTTACATAATTTCCATGAAATGGCTGAACAAAAACAACCTGTATTTACACTGGATAGAAAAAGAAGATTGATACAGGAGAGAAAAAAGTTATTTAAATTATATTTTTGGTCTCAAAAAATGGCTTCATTTCGTCAGCTTAGTAAGTGGTTAGAAAAATGGATGTAGAGAGAAAAATTATTAATACAAATGATAGAATATAATCAGCTTTTAAAAAAAAAAAAAAAAAAAAAAAAAAAAAAACATGGAGGAAGTAAAAATGGATTTTTGTTCTTATTGTTATTTTTCTTTTAAATGTTCAGAAACACCAAAGCAGAGTAAGTTTGGCAGGAGAAGAAATAAAAGTATGTTTAATTAAAAAAAAATTTAAATGTTTTTCATTTTGTCCAAAAATGACAGAACATAACCAGCTTGTCAGGAATAGGTGATGCAGGAGAAATGTATTTCTTCAAATCATTTTCCAGCCATCTATAAAATGCTTGAAATAAAACCAGTATGCTGAATATTTTCTTAAGGGACTTTTAATTTCCAACATTTCTCACTGTGAAAAACTTCCACTGGCATTCATGACAACGTATTCATCACATGATTGCCAGTGTCCTTAATCTCTCAGAGTTGATAAAGATGTGACTTTCTCTGACCTTTGTCTAAACATTGTGAAAATAGCTGTCATTACTTCTTGCTAACTATTTCCTCGTGGCATCATTAGTTCCTTAGTATTATTGGTGAATTGTCATGCTGCTGGTGCTGTTAAAGACTTTTTTTTTGTGTTGTCAAGTTATGTGTGCTGAGACTGTTTAATGAAACAATATGCATGAATTTGGCAGATTCTCATTTAAATATTTGCCATTTATTACTGGGATGTGACGTTTGGTAAACAAGGTCCGTTTCTTAACATAGTATCTGAATATGTTCATACTGAATTTGGTAATAGTAGGAAATACCTGATGTAGTATCAATAGTATTTAATCTTCCAAAGATGTTTTTTATATACATTCTTGAGAAATTAAATAGAAAATAATTGCAAAATTTTTTAATTTTCAACAAAAAAAAAAAAAAAAAATAAAAAAATAAATAAATAATAATAACAATAATAATAATAAATCTTAAATGCTTTCCAAAATGGAGGAAAGCAGACAACTAGGCCATTGCTGGAATGGGAAACATTTCAAAGAATGCACTTAAGAGAACTGATCAAGTAGTTCCTTATTTTTTGGCCAATTAAAATACCGCAATCAAACAAATTTTTATATAGTTCTTTTGTTCTTTCACAAGTGGGTAATATAAAACTTTCTTCTTTTTTTTTTTTTTTTTTTTT
Organism: Chrysomallon squamiferum; assembly: GCA_012295275.1. Taxonomy (NCBI): domain Eukaryota; kingdom Metazoa; phylum Mollusca; class Gastropoda; order Neomphalida; family Peltospiridae; genus Chrysomallon; species Chrysomallon squamiferum. The sequence goes on along the minus strand of CM022672.1, from coordinate 11,043,155 downwards.
TTTTTTTTTTTTTTTTGTTCAGAAAAGATGATGACAACAAAATATCCAAATTTAATGACTGGTATTCACAAAACCTTTTTTTTTTTTTAACCTAACTGGTAGCTAAATAATTCTCAGACTTTTCTAGTAGAAACTGTTCTAATGGAATGAAACCTTTCAGTTGCTTGCTACATCTACAGTTGGCAAGGAGTGCCTTTGAATACAGCAAAGTCACCAAATCATTAGTGAATGCAGCCTGAGCCTGACTATACCATCCAGTAAACAACTAATTAAAAAGCTTTTATAAATTTTAGTCCAGCTTTCTGTACCAAATTCTTGGATAGTTCATTCGACAGGCCTGCTTGGATAACAAAATATTCACTGAGTATTTGAAAGAGTATTTATTTGGGTTGTAATGTTGGTATTTATTAACCTTTATTTTTATTTTTTTTTATTTTGTTATACACATATTTTAAATGTTGGCTTTACTTCTAATTGATATTAAATGGATGTGAATATAAGCTTAGCTTACTACACTTTCTGATGTGGATACATGCATCGTATTTAAAAAAAATATTTACATAGATTACAACTTGTATGCTGAATAATGTACATATTGCTCAGGACTCGTAAACTATATATATATTGGTAATGGACTTGTTTTCAGTACAGTACAATTACTTATATGGTTGTGTTCATGGTATGATGCTATGGTATAGAATGGACTAGAACATAGTGCAATACATACTCATGTACAGATATGTACACTTATTCAATACAGGTATAGAGATACATGAATGGACTTGTACATAATATAGTGCACAGCACATATACAGGTTTAAACGTGTATGGTACAATACAGTTACTGGTAAACAATAAAATGCACATACAGTTATGGACCTCTTCACAGCTCAGTACTCATGGGTATGGACTTTTATACTACAATGCACATACTTTAATGGACATGCACACACTGTTATACATACAGATATGGGCTTGCACAAGAATACACATACAGATAGAGACTTCTATACAGTACACCATATATTTCTTACAACATGCATAAAGGTACAGACATTTACTCTCATTCTAATGTGAACTTTTATATGGGGTAACAAGGAGAAAAACTTTTATACTATACAGCATACCAGCATTAAACATTCTCATCAACTTTGATACATACATTATGCTTACAGTATTTATTACCAGTTTTAACAGTTGACAGTATATATTAGTCTTTAAAAGTAAGTTAATAAAGATACGTGTGAATATTATATGATGCAGTATTGAATGTTTTATATTTATTTAGGTTATGAAGTTTATTTAATAACAGTGCTTTAAGTTGGAACAGTGATGTCCATTTCTTGTATATTTATTATTTATTTATATTTATGGTTCATTCAGCAAGTTAAATTAACTAATGAAATAGTAGTAGTAGTAGTAGTAGTTGTAGCAGTAGTCATTATCATAACTACTACTACTGCAAATGTTTTATTATTACAACTACCACTGCAACTACTATTATGGTTGTGCTACTACTACTACTGTTATTATTATTAAATTATTAAGCAACCAGCTAATAGCAACACCAACAATTTTTTTATACAAAACAATTGATAATGATGACATACACGTGTTCTATATATTTTTAATTTTTTTATTTTATTCAGTATAGTGATAGTCCAGGACATATACATTTCAATTAATCGTTTATATTTTTGTTTTATTTACTAAGTATAATAATTCCAAAAGATACAAATTCATGCTAATGTTGCTTTAGTTTACAGTTATAATTCAATGTTTTTATAAAACATTGGCTTGCCGATATTGTCTTTAATGTTGTTTTTGTTGTTGTTATTATTCTTTTTAATTATTATTATTATTGCCACTTAATATATTAATTAATGAAAATATATTAATTATTATTAAATCTAAATACCATAGTTATTAAATTTCAAAAAAGCTTTTGTATAAATTGCAATGCATTTTATATAATGATGACAGATGTTAAACATCTGCTAAAAGTGTTGAGCTTTAGTTTTTAATTTTTCAAATAATAAATTTGTTCAGATACGTAGGTACAAATGCTTTTATGTTTTCACACACACACACACACACACACACACACACACACACACACACACATACATACACTATAACTACACTTTAATACTTACATACATACAGTATTTTTATTATTATTCTTTAAAATACATGTTTAACACCAAATCACCCAAGATGAAACATTTAACTTTATTTAACAGAAAACTGTTGATACTCCCTAAGACTTCACACTGACATTTGAATGACACAGCACCAATTTTCTTAATATGTACGAGGCACTGAGAAGACCAGTATAAAACTGATGGGATCTTCAGTTACTTGTCCTTCGTAATTAACCTCATCAAGATCAATACTATTTCGTTCAGTCTTCTCAAATGAAAATCAGCTTGTATTAATTAGAATTAAGAGTTTATTGTGTGAAGGAGGGGTTGAATGGCACCAAATAATGTCAGCAGTTATCTGGATGAGTAGTAAACTGGACACTGCTGATTGTTGTTAGGTAGATTTTGGCTTCACTGAGTTAGAGATAAACAAGGATTTTCATTTTTTATTTATTTATTTTTATTTTTATTATTGTTTTATATGTATACATAATTTATTATTTTTTTTATTTAAAGATTGTACAAATGTTCTAGAAATTGTACATAATACTTACTAGTATATATCGGTTTTTTCAAATTTTATTTATTATTATTATTATAATTTGTTTTAATTTTTGTTACTTCTATTATTACTATTTGTTTTTATTTTATGTTACTTTTTTTATTATTATTATTATTATTATAAAATTTTTGAAAAATATAAATATTGGTAAGTCCAATCAATTCTCTGATGAAAGTATGGTTTAAAACATCTACTTTGCCAGTTTTGTTTATTAAGCTACTTGTATTGTAAACTTCAGGGCATTATGTTTTGTTTTGTTTTTATAATAATTTTGTAATATTACAGCAACAGTGACAATGACTTATACTAATATGACTACTTTTGCTGTGACTACTGTTATACTACAACTACTACTATTACTACTTATTATTATTTTATTATTTACTCATTATTTATAATTGCAGTGTTTATATAATCATAGTAACCAACTGAATCTACAAATTTTAATTATTTTAACTACTAAATTCCTTTTACGTGTGTGTTTTACATATTTAATTGTACATATTTATGAATGTATATAATATGTTGTTACTGCTCCAAGAAATTTTAAAAAATAAATCAAAAGTTGTTATTTTCTTGTGTTCTGTTATTGTATTTATTTAAATTTTTGTAGATTTCAACTTAATATAACCAAGAATATTTCTTTATTATTATTATATCTTTAAACTGGAATTCATGAACAAATAAATAAATATTTAATATCATTTCAAAGCATTTTAATTAATAGTTATTATTATTATTATTATTGTTTTTTTCGTTTTTTTTCATTTCATAAATGATGGCATGTAAAAGGAAATCCACTGCCAACAATTCATGGCTGATATTTGGATTAGCAACAAGGGCTTTGATATATTCACTCACATATACAGAAAAAAAAAACTTATCCTTCTGCCATTAATATTGGTAGTATCCATAAAGGAAATAAATCAAATTCTCGAAAACATTTTGATATGTCATTTTTGGGACACTTTCCATTCTGGGAAATACTGTGTACAGAGTCAAGAATTGATCCTGAGATATGCCGTGCCTTAAAGCCATCTACACAGCAAGCTTAAAACTCACTTGCATCAAGGAATTATCTCTTGGCACACCTTTTAACATGTTACTAAACTAATAAGGCAAAATGTTATAAGATTAGTAACTTAATAACACAGGATGTTTACTTGGTTATGAAAGTAATATGAAGTATTATTCTGTTAGTAATGTGATGATTCAGATTTTATTTGCTGGCTTATTTCATTTAGAAATGTTTGACCTTGATATACTTGTTTATAAAAGGGTTTTCAACCAGCATAGGTATTAAGTGTGTTAGTGAAAACTCAAAATTGAAGGAAACAGAATAAGTGAACAATGTATTTTCTTTACATTTTCTTTACATATATTACTTCAGCATGAGGGGGGAAAACACACACATGTATATGTGCACATATAGCAACTTATCAACATACCTTCTCACCTACTTACAGATACACATAAAATTTTATTTGTTAATGAAACTGAACATAGGAAAACATAATAATAACATAGTTAGAGCTTAACCTTGATGAAAATAAATCAATAATTTAATTACTATCTCAGCTTTCTCATTAACATTAAAAAAAAAAAAAAAATTAAAATAAATTTCATTTGCATTTAAATTCAAGAATAAATAAAAAGAAAAATCAGAAATTTTTGTTTTACTGTTAAAAAAAGTGTAATTTTCTGTTTAATTGTAAAACATTCTTTATCTTCTGTTACGAGTAATTCCCTCGACACCCACACACCATCCTCTGAATCGGTTAATTGCTTTTAAAAGATGCTGCTTCCTGAAACTTTATCTTGAAAGCAGGAAACTAATCATCTTATTACACAAACCCAAGCTCTTCTTTGACAGCTCAGTGTGATGCTTTCCAGAAATGAGTGGAATTGTAATACAGCAGAATTTCTTCAGGCATTTCCTCCCGAGTTTTCTTCAGGCATCAGTGAGAAATTACAGGTTCTGGTATTTTATTCCTTAATTCTATTTGAATTATTATTTTTATTACTGTGGGATTTTTTTTTGTTTGTTTTTTTGTTTTTTTTTTTTTTTTAAATGAATCATATTGTCTTTTTTCATATAATTTTTGTTTTTGTTTTTCATTTTTAAAGTGACTTAAATTGATGATGTCAAATGTTTTACGTTACTGTTCTATGTTGTTTTTTTTTTTTGCAGGTGGAGGTTGGGTTTGTTGTTGTTTTGTTGTAAACATATTATAAAATCAACATATATTTGAAAAAGATAACTCAGAATTTTATTTTAAAAAAAATCAATTTACGCTTACATAACAAGGAAGCTTTAATAATCATTTACTTAATACTTGTTTGTATGACAGCTGTATTACACTTACTGCATATCTTAAGTCTGTAGTTAAATGTATTTTAATTTTCAACATTTTTCAAACCCTTTGTTAATGTGAAGATGAAGAAGTAATTATCCATCTTCTAAGCTATTATTATTGAAATATAACTTAGCTTATATTCGCATTTTCATTTCTGAAGAAACAGAAAAAAGTTGCTTATCCTGATCCTTCTGTTAGGTTAGGATTACAAAACAAAAAGTAAATCTTGCATTTTTGTATTCCAAAAGTCAAAACAAGAGGCTTAGCACAATTCAGCTCCTATGCTGTAATTATAGAAGAAAATAAAAGTTAGTTTACAGTTGCATTTTCGTGTCTGAAGAAACTGAAACAAGTAGCACAGCATGAAAACTATCAGTTAGTTACAAGAAACCTGTCTAAGTTAATAATGATAGATTGGAAACCAAAATAACAAAATACAGTGTTCATGTGAAAGGTATCATTTTAAAAAGAAATGGCTAGAACAAGCCAAAAATAGCAGGTAGAGCAGTGATTAGAAAACTTAAATCACGAAAAAGAAATTTTTTTAAAATATAAAAACAAAAAATAGGAAAATAATATTAAGAATAGCAATTTATTACTACTAATAGAGCAGTAGTTGTAGTAGTAGTAGTAATATTAATACCACCACTACTACCAAAAACAACAACAACAATAACAATAAAACCAAATTACATTGTTACAGAGTCATTTAAGAATATTATATTACCAATCTAGTCAATGATATGCTTGTAATATTTTCCTTTATTAAATTTAAACTTGCCATACTTTCTCTGTTTTTGGGGGGGATTTTTGGTTCTGTGTTTTACAGGTCACTATGAAAGTGTGATCCTTCAGCTGTACCAGTTACAACTTCCCAAAAAATCTTGCAGATGTTATGTGTAACATTATATTACAATCAGCAAGACTCTGAGGAGATTTGATCTCACATTCTGTCTGAATTTTAATCCTCGATCTACAACAGCTGAGTCCAAGTGTTTTGTGTTTGAATAAATAATGAAATAATAGGTTTTTTTCTTCATCAAATTTTCTTTTGTTAACAGTTACAAACATTTACCAAATCTTAAAACAAATGGTGACTGACACAAAATCAAACTGTAAATATAATATGACTTGGAGAAGACTGTGATTTAAAACTGTATTGAATTCAAAATGGCCGATCAATAAATTAACTCCTTAAAAAACCACATGGAAAATGGCGATTAAATATTAATGTGAAGAGTGCAAACGCTTGGTAATCTCTGTGAAAATATTTGAGAGAAGATGTGCTTGTATTGTCGCATTTAAAAAATTTAATTAAATTTGTTGGGTTTTTAAAATGTTTACTCTTCACTTCATGACCATTAACAAATTAAGTAAATAATTTAAAAAAAAAAAAACAACAACAAAAAAGACAACAAAAATATGAAGTGCTGAAAAATGTAAATGGATTTCTCAGACATACAGAGTTGCTGTTTGGTTAGATCAGACTTGAAATTTTCCTGAAACATCAAGTGCCTAATGATTTCTATTAGGATTTTTATATTTATACAATAGTGCAAAAGTGTTTAAACAATTAACTTGAAACAAAAAAAGGCATGATAAAATATGGTGAAAGCATTTAGACAATTAACTTCTCTTAATTATGTATGAAAACATGATAAATATTGCCAAAGTATTTAGACAATTAACTAGGAAAAAAAAGAAAAATAATCAATAAAATATTGCCAAAACAATACATATGCATTAAGTCACAAATGTAACAGCACACCGATTAAAAGTATTTAGACAAGTAGCTTTAACAAACAAAAACAATAATAAATGATTTTGTCTTCAATATAAATTCAGTTTCCAGTATTTGGATACAGAATTCATAAAACATATTAGTGTTTTATCACACAATTTCTGGTTCATAAATGTTATAAGAATCATTAATCTTTATGACTGATGTGTTTTGGACAATTGACACTGTGTAAAAGTAATGATAAAAAGATTCCGCCTTCAGTATAAGTCTAGTGTCATGTACAGGCCAAACAAGGTTAGACACAGAGATTTCAGTATTGTATCATAAACATACTGGTTTAGAGAAATAATCACAAACTTTGGCATGTATTTTCAAAATGGTTAGACATTTACTATTAAATAAAATATAAAATAGTTATTTGTTCAGGATAAATTCAGTGTGTGTATTTGTTGATCAAGGTATATTGAGATTTCAGTGTTGTATATACATACATAGACATTTTAGAAAACAAAATTGGCATGAATGATAAATATGATGATAATAAATTTTTTTTAAAAACCAGAAGAATGATAAATTGATTTTGTCTTCAGTATCAATTCAGGATCTTGTGTTTGCCAAACAAGGTACATAGAGATTTCAGTGCTGTATCATAAACATATTGGCTTATAAATGTAATAAAAAAGAAAAGAAACTGTCCTGGCATGGATGACAAATGTTACACAACTAGTATTAAGAAAAAAAAAAATGGTAAATTGATTCTGTTGTCTACACATGGCAGAAAAGGTTCACATAACAGATTATTATATCATACAGATACTGTTTCATAAATATAATAATGAATATTAAATTATATGATTAGTGTGTTTGACAGTCAAATTTAACAATCTAAAATGATTCTGTCTTCAGTATATATATTCAGTGTCATGCATTTGCCAAACAAAATTCACACAGATATCAAATCTGGATCATACACAGACTGGTTCATAAATGCATCAACAGACATTAATCTACATGACCAATGAGTTTGAACAACAGGCATTAAGAAAGAAAAAAAAAAGACCAAAACAAACAAATGATATATGATTCTATCCAGAAAATACATTTAATACTGACAATTTAGCAAACAGACAGCACTTGACTGATTCTCAGGCAGACAAAGGAAATTATCTTGTTTGTTTGAAATTACAACCCTTCAGCTAATCTGGCCATGTCTTTCAGCTTAACAAATTAGTAATATTATTGATTCCTGCAACGATAACTTTCCAGAAATGTTGATATCGCATTCCTCTAGTACTTTTTCTTTTCTTCTCATGTGTGCAAAGCAATATGAAGCTGAAATATAGCTTTTTTCAGAATTGTGGATATTGCACTGGTTGCATAGAAACCTCAGTGGTTTATTGAAGAGTGCAACATGGACAACAGAAAGAATGAGAAGCCATTTGCATTTCCTGTGATGGGAAAGGATTGGTAATTAAACAATATCTTCAGACAAGAATTGATAGCCATCTTAACACCCACATTCTTCATTTCAAATATAGACGGTGTTTCTTTGAAATGAAATAACCTTTATTGATCTGCAGTCAAGTATTCTATAGAAGCTCTACCATGGACATTTTCTTGCAGTTATTATCAAATTTGTTTTACAAGTTATGCTATAAATAAAAATCTGGATGCATTATTTTCATTTATTTAATATTTATTTTTATTGTATATATTATTATGATTATTATTTAAAATATCATTTTTAATTGTATCAAATGTATTAACAAGTTAAACTATAAATACAAAATTGTATGGGTGGCATATTTTGTTTCATTATTATTAATATTTATCAATAAAAAGTATTTTAAAATTTTATTTCTGTATCAGACAATTTCAGTTATATTAAATTTGTTCACAAGACAAGTAATAAATAACATTTTTATTATTTTTATTTTATTTGTCATCATCATTACTTGCTACATGTGCTTCAAACATTTTCAGTTATATCATAGTTACTTACATTTATATTGTATGTAGGTATAAAAATTGTCAATTTATCTTGTTTTCTTCTTTTCTTTTTTATTGATTTCCCTTTTTTTTTTTTTTTTTTCTTTTTTAACTGAAACACATAAGAAGTAATGGATTTCTATTTAATGAATCATTTGTCAAAAAAATATATAATAATAATAAATAAATAAATTAAAAAAATAAAAATAAAAATAAGTTAAAAAATAAAAATAAACCAGAAATAACAACCTCTGATGTATTCTTGACTCAGTAGTGGAGATAATGATTAAAGATCTGACAGAATAGAAAGATGTTTCTAAAACACTGTCAGGTAAACAAGTGAAAGAAACAGCCAGTGAACTCTGTCACGTATTCATTAGTTCTGACTGTTCTGATGAATGAAAAATGTTATTAATCAGCTTAAAATGATCTGATCCCGTGTTCTTCTGTCTGTGGTGTTTCAAACTCAGCAAGATATCTCATGCATAAATGTGTCAACTTTTTTTTTTTTTTTTTTTGTAAATGAAAGTGTCAGTAACCTTTTTTCTTTCACTTTAAAAAAATAAGTGTTTATGTAATAAATAAGTATGTATACACATTTAATAAAAATATAAACATACATACATATATAAACACACACATAATCACAAACACACACACACACATAAAAACACATGTACATCCAAACACACACACACACACAGAGAAGCATATAAATATACATGCAAACATATACATATACACACATAAAATATATAGGTTATAATATTGATTAGCATCTAGAGTATAAAATTAAAATTTAAGAAACTGATGTGTATATGTTATTCAGGAATTAGAGTTATGTGTCTCTGGCAACATCAAGTGATTATGACAAAATAAAATATTCATGTTAAATGTCATTTGAAAGACAAAGTCTGACAAATTAAATGCATCAGTATTCATGCACACACACACACACACACACACACACACACACACACACACACACACTCTATTATTTTATCCATAAATTATTCTGGGATTGACAGAAACATTTCATTTACCTTTAAACAAAATACATCCCCCTCAAAAAAAAATTAATTATTATATAAACTAAATATTATTAGATAATAATTAGCAGATTATATCCAGTCAAATCTTTTGAAATCAAATGATGACGGTGAAAAGCAACGATCCATATTTTTTTTTGCTCAGTATATTTCAGAGCGTTTGACAAAATATGGTACGAGATTAATAATGTGTGACATAATTATAGACTTTTATGATTTTCCTAAATTTAATAAAATTCTTGTCTGTCCTGGGAATTTGATTATGCTTTGACATGATGATGAATGAGAGTAATAGATTTGACTTTCTGCAGTTCCATGTGTTTATTGACTACAGCAGTTTTATCACTGCTTTTCTAATAAACAGTCTTTTCATCTTAAATGTTTGCATGTTCATTCAAACTGACAAGTGAACAATTAATTATTTGTATTAATTTATTAAAAAATAATAATAATAAGGAAAACATTTTTTTTTTTAAAAAGATAAAATTATATAAACTAATTAACAGATTTATTAATAGTAATACTAATAAAAAAAAAACTCAACAATAAATAAATAAATAAATAAATAAGTAAATAAATAAATAAAATAAAATAAAATAAAATAACAAATAATAAAAGTAAAAATAATAGTAATAATGCTAATAAATAAATAATAAAAATATTAAATAGATTAATAAACATATAATGATACAATAAAAATATTAATATTTATAGCAACAAATTAATAAACAAACAAATAAATTAATCAGTTAATAATAATGATAAATAATAAGAAAATAATGTTATTAATGAAAATAATAATAAATGTTTGTATACACCAGAAGCACAAGATGGCAGAATACTTCATTCACTGATAATTAAAAGAGATTAAAACTTCATCTTTTAATCTGTTTTGCATCACAGTTCAATAATACAGGAAAATGTTTTAATAAAAATAAAAATAATTAGAAGAGATAGGCTATTAGAGAAGACCACAATAAAAATGTACAAGGAATTTTTTATTTTCTAATAAAAATTTAGAATTATAAGAAAAAAAGTATAAGATAAAAAAAAAACTATTTTTGAGATTGAGAAAAAGAAAAATCATTTCATAAACTGTGGTTGTTGCTGTAAAAATATGTTTCTACAGATAAATTTTCAATTTGATTTTAACTATTGCATGTGTGTTTGTGAGAATCTTGGACATTTTTATATATTGTGTGTATTGTGCATATAGGAAAAGAGAAAAAGAGAGAGAGAGCATACATATAAAATTACAAACTACTGCATTCCCTTCAATTAAACCATTTTTTCTTTCTGATCAAAAACCTGTATTTTAAATTTTTGATGTCTGTTTATGCAGAATACTGTCAAATTCTATTATGCTGTAAGATCTATTTTAGGCAGAGGTTAGAAAGGGAATTAGAGAGAAGAAAAGGAAAAATAGGAGAATGAGAGAAAGGAAGAAAAACAGAAAAGAGAAAAAAAGGACAGAAAAAAAAGAGAGAGGGTGAACAGAGAGGGATTAATGAGACATGGATTAGAAAACAGTTTTTTTCTCTTCAGTTGTAATAAATGTTTAATACCACATGGAAAGAGAAAAATGAATGATAATAAAAAGGCAATTATTCCTGCCGATGAAATCTGTTGCTGTGAATTCTGATAACAACCATTACTAAAAACAACCATTTACAACTAGAAATGGGCTCTTGATAAATTCCTTTCAGTTATATTAATAAAAGCCTAGCAATTCCTATGATCAGTGGTGCTAGATAAGGTGAGGTATTGATTTTTGAAGCTGTTGAAATAATTAAAAGACACACATGTAATAAAAATGGGAGAGGCGACAGGAAATAGTTTGTAAAATACAGAAGAAAAAAATCAATAATGCTGGATTAGTTATTTAATGTTCGTTTTGGTTAAACAAAAACAAAAAAAAATGTTGGAAGAACAAAAATAAATGATTATTTCTACAAAATTAATTCTTTTGTGTTTTTTAGTTCCTTCTTCCTCTTTTTTACTTTTTTCTTTACTTTTTGTTTTTTCTGTAGAGAATTTTGCAACATGGAATTACTCGTGGTAGTTTCATTGTTTGAAAACAAAATAATATTAGAATAAAATAAAAAATTAAATAAAATAAAACATGAACAAAAACAATTATTTATAAAAATATTCCAAATATTCAGAAATTCATTATTATCATAAAGAATATATAACCTTTAACCAATCCAGTATTTTTTATTTTTATTCAAATGTTTTTTAAAGACATAAAAGAAAATAGAGCTTATTGAGAATATACAGTTATATTTATAAACTGCGAATTTTACTTCTTAAATAATTTTACTGGACACAACATTTTTTTCTGTTTAGAAATTCTTTAAAACTTTAAATTGCAAAAACAAATAAATAAAATAAAACAAAACAAAACAAAACAAAATAAATAACATTCATATTCAAACATAATCTAAAAAAAAAAAAATATTTTTAACCAAAAGATAATTTTTAATTTTTTAAATTTATTTTAAAAAAACAACAACAAAAAAAAAAAAAAAAAAAAAATGAAACATGCATCTCGTTTTCTTTTCTTCTCGTAATTTTAGTGGAATTTAGATAAATTATGTGAAAAAAATTAAGCTGAATTTCCATTTTTCAAAGATTGTGGACAATCCTAAGATCCTAAGATCTTTTATAACATTATAAATCATTTTATTAAGTGACTTCTTTTCTTCTTTCTCATATTTTTAGGTTTCTATAAATGAAGTCTATGATACACAGACGTCTTCAGAATATTATGGATGATATGTTAGCATTATGAAAGAAAACTTTGTCAAAAGCCAGTATTTGGTCTGCACTGTTATGTAAGTCAAAACACATAGCCATTGTGTACTTTGAGACAGAGGATATTTGGAAATGTTAAAGAAGTTAAAATAAATAAAACTCCATTGTTTTATAAGCAACACTGTTTGTCTTGTATACAAAGGATAATTGAGGATAAAAAAAAAAGTCCACATTCCGCAATTAGCCCTGACCAGACACTATCAAAACATTCAGTTAAGTAATATATGTCTGTGTGTGTGTGCGTTTGTGAGAGAGAGAGAGAGAGAGAGAGAGAGAGAGAGAGAGAGAGAGAGAGAGAGAGAGAGAGAGAGAGAGAGAGAGAGAGAGAGAGAGAGGAACTAAATATTCTTTTAATACAGTTTGCACCATAAATACACTGTAATTAAACATCAATATACAATTAAAGAAAAACACACAGAAAATAGAAGAGAGAGAGAGAGAGAGAGAGAGAGAGAGAGAGAGAGAGAGAGAGAGAGAGAGAGAAGCAGAAAAAGAAAGAATAAAAGGAGAAGCAGAAAAATACAAACAGTTCATCTGCTTCCAGTTTCAAGTGACTGTAGAACTACATTTGAAACAGATAAAACTATTTGTCTTCTTTAAAACCTGTATTTTAAATTATAAAATAATATTTTAATTTTTTTTGTTTTAATTCTAATGCATGGGGTCAAACTTAACATCTGTTTAATTTAGGAATATTATAAGATCTCTTAAAAAGCAAAAAAAACTGTTTAATGTTTGTATATAGTGCTTAGGGTATAATTTAATGTTGGGAACAAATTAAGATCACATTTGAATGTCTGTTGAGGATTTCATGTGATCTATTAGACATACACAAATATATTCCGTTCAAAACAAAACACATTTTGCGGTTTATTATTCTGTTTACTTAGTGCATGTTTTTTCTCAACCCTGGGCCATATGGCTCAGTAACAAAATTTTCAAAATACCTAATTGAAGTGTTCGTCTCCTCACAGGCTGAACAGTGACTACTAAACTTCAAACTTGTGCATTTGTCAGTTCATTAGCAGTCGTGGCTGCATCTCGTGAATTTAATGAAATTATATTTCCCTTTGTTGTACTAAATAGAGTTATCTAATTCGACTGATTCAATCGTGGGTGCACGTGTGCAGTAGGGGCCAATTACCAAGCAGTTTTTATCTGCTGTAAATCAACTTATTGTGTTTTGTAATTTTAAATTAAAAAGTGAAGTTCGTCTGAAGCGTACTGCTTAACGAGTTTAAGGTAATCAAGTTAAGTTGATTTCGTGAAGTTGGTTCTCCAATTAGGTATGGAGGAATTCGTGAATTACAAAATTACTCTCTTTCTTTTTTTCATAAAAATGTTAAATAATAAATTTAAAAAAAGAAGAAAGATAATCTAATATATTGTTATTTTTTAAAGTAATAATAATAACAATAATAATATCAGTGGTAATAGTGGAAGCAGCAGTAGCAACAGTAATAATAGTAGAAGTAGTAGTTGTTACTGTGATTACTGAATTAACAGTAATAGTTATAATGTTGATGATGCTAATAATGAAGATGATAATAGTAATAATAATGAAGATAATGATGATGATGATGATAAGTCCATTAGTACAACATTTTTATTCTCTGAACTCTTCTCAGTTTGAAGATTTAAACTGAAAAATAATTTAAATTTCATAAAATACACTTAATATGCAGAATGTTAATAAACAGTTAACATAATAATCTGATCTCAAACTGTCATACTGCCCACTTCAGTCATGGCTATTTTTGGCAACATTCCACAGAAGGTCAAATTTAGAAAGAAACATCAATAAAGTCAATAAAATTAATTTTCTTCCAGATTGCCATTTGTAAGGTAAACCTGCATGTAACCCTAATCAGTCATTCTCATGAATGGTTTCCATGGAAAAGTGACCGATTACTTGTCTAGGTGGGTTTGAACAAAAGACAAAATTTGCCAAATTATCAATATTTGTATTAGTATTAACCATCAGTTGTAAAATAAAGTTTCATTAGTGACTGATACCATGTTTTGATAAACTGTGGCCCCAAAATGGCCGACATTGTAAGTGATGGAATTAGGTCATGGTGACCTAATTTCATGTAATGTACGTGTAAATGTGTGTGTGTGTATTGTGGAAAATCATGGATAGGTTGTACTGCATGTTTTCATGCTATGAAGCAAAAACCTTCAATCATGCAAAAAAATATCCATTTCCAAATTTACTTGTTTTTTTTCTGGTTATTCTGTACCTTAAAATTTACTTAATTCTGAAGTATTATGCAACATTTATTACACCAATGTTTTTAAATAATAAGATTAACAGTGACATAAGTAGCTTGTGAGAATATAAATTTCCTTTTTCATATTTTGTTCCATACATGCAAATATAAAAGAAAAGCAATTCTAATATTTGCAATAGTTTGCTGAATCTATGACATGATACCACAATAAACAGAAAAATATCATTCTCTATAATTTTCTTTGAATTATTACTTTATTATAATGATTCATTGTAATGAGATAGAATCACTGGTAAAGTATCACTAAGGTATTTTACAAAATTAATTTACACTTAAGCTATTACATGATCTTTGTACAAAATATTGTTATTCTTGATTTTACAAATAAAAAGAAATGATTACCACAGTAGAATGATTTGACATTTGTTTGTTCCACTCACACTAAAGCAGGTCTAATTAAAAGTGAATTTAACACGAAGTTCAGTATTTTATTTTATTTTTATTATTATGATTTTTAAAATATTTTTTGTGCCTGTTATATTTCCAGCAGGAAACTGTTTACAACACACACAGGCATGCACTCGCACACACACACACACACACACACACACACACACACACACACACACACACACAATTAGAATGAACATGATTTCATTTCATTTCTGTCTCTTTTATTCCTTTTACGCTTCTCTTTCTTTTTTCCCATCTTTCTAAATGAACATTATACCTATCACCAAAAGAGTAACATTTCTTTTTTTCACCAACATCATTTAAATAATCCAGAGTGTATAAAAATGAAAGAATATTAATATATTTATTTCTAATGATATGAAGTGCTTATGTTCAACATACCCTGCTGAGTAGGGCTTTCTTTAAAAAGACAAACTTTGGACAGATACACTTTCAGTGTTCATGTTTTGGTGTTCAGTATTAGTATTAGCCAAGTTGTGGTCTGGACATGTGCCAAAGTCACTGAACTCGCCAACAAACCTGGTGATCAGGAAAACAAGAGAAGTGTGTGGCAAAAACAACAACATAAAAAGAAAAAAATATGAACGTTATATTTTTATACGTATGAACATAAAATATAAAAATGTAGGAACATAAAATGTGTAAATATAAGAACATAACATTTATACACATAGGAACATAAACTCTATACAAAATCTACACATATAGGAATTTAAAACTTGAACATAAAACTGCAACATAAAATCTCTACAGACATAATAAAATAAATATATATATATATATATATATATATATATATTGTTGATGTGTGACACCCTATTAGTTAATTCACTGATTATCTAATATATATATATATATATATATATGGATATAAAAAAAAAATATATATATATATGGATATAAAATATATACATATAGGAACATAAAATCTATAAACAGAGGAACATAAATTTTATAGATACAGGAATATAAAATCTGAACATGTGAAAAAACATATAATCTGTACAAAAAATTTTGTCCTAATTATCTGTTACATAATCAACACTATTTGAAATTATGAAGGTTAATATTAGATAATCAGTGAATTAACTAATAGGGTGTCACACATCAACAATGAATCTGTAATTAGAAATAATTATGGCAATCGTCTCCAGAAAAAACAGAGAAGAAAAAAACACATGTCCCCCTTCTATGGGGAATAAGAATTTTGAAAAACCCCATTATTTTAAATTAGTTATAAATATACATACATTCACACGTATAACCCTCCCCCAACACACACACACACACACGATCAACACATACATAAACACACACAGAGACATACTTACATGTTTATATCAAACACAAATAACCACTCATAAATAAATTAAAACAAATACACAAATATATACATGTATTTTTTGTTTTTATTATTATTATTATTTTTTTTATAGGAAACCTGAATTTTTATAAAATTTATATTGTTCAAGTCAAATACAAATTATATTTACACTGTATACCAGATCTGCCATACTTATTACTTTATTTTTATTTGTGTGGTAGTGGCAGTATCCAAGGAATTGTTATTTAGTCTAAATATATCCCATTTATCATTCGAGACTAATTCCTGGCTAAGACAAGAAGAATGTCCATATTTTTTTTTTTTTTTGTCTGGTTTATGTTTTGGAATGAGTTTTTTTTTTGCTCAGTTTTGAAAACAACAGGATCAATTCTCCAAGGAGCAGTCATTTAAATGTTTTCCTTTAAAATCAGAGCTCTGTCATTATCTGGGAAGGTGTATTTTTAAAGTTTATTTTGCTACTAAAATTTGATTTAGTTAGTATAAAGTATAGGAAAAAAATAAAAATATATCTTTAATATGCTTTAAATAAAATATATTTAGAATTGGAAAAAAAATAAATAAATAAAAGTAATATGCTGTATAACTGTTATTCAAGACAATGTTCCCATATAATATAGAACATGTCTCACTTGTTAATTCATTAACTATATTATTATTTTTTTTTTTATTTTTTTTTTTTTTACAGTTCTAAATATATTTTATTTAAATTATAAATAAACAACAGTAGCAGTTTTTAGAGTTCTGTAGCCATAAACTGATTATTTTAGATAGAATCAAGTTTTAGTAAATTAAATTTTAAAAAAAATCACAATGCAAAAATTTTAAAACAGAAACCACTGATATTTATGCAAAATTACATTACAAAGAAAAAAAAAAAAAAAGAAAAATAAATAAATAAAAAATAAACAAAAATATGTTTGAAGTAAAAAAAAAAAAAAAAAAAAAATATTTTTAACATTTTAGAAAGCCACAATAACAATGAATAAATTAAAAAATAAAACAAACAATAAAAAAAGCTCTAGCAGAACAGAAAATATAATTTCTGAAAATGATAATTCACAAACATGGCTGTTAATGGCACTTAGCAACATCTGTATTGTTGATTGGCTTCCTGTTTCTCCCATAGTAAATGGCTGCCTTTGAATTAATTACATGGCATGCTTAGGAAGTAAAGATGGAAGAACAAAAAACCCACAACAAAAAACCCAAATCTCAGGTCAATGACATGGCAGCTGATTGCCACTTAACAATGCCGTTCTTCCTTTTTGGTCTAAATTGTTTTTGAGCAGTTAACAGTTGCTATGGAGAAAGAGACTAATCAACATGCATGAAAAGAAATTCTTCTGGTTTAAACTGTTATTAATATTTTTGTTAATATTTTATGATTAATCTCATATTGAGAATCCTGGTTTTATTATTAATATTTTAACTGTAATTTTATTTTAACATTCCCAGTTTTATCTCGTTAACATCCATTTTTCTT
Source organism: Chrysomallon squamiferum (assembly GCA_012295275.1). Taxonomy (NCBI): domain Eukaryota; kingdom Metazoa; phylum Mollusca; class Gastropoda; order Neomphalida; family Peltospiridae; genus Chrysomallon; species Chrysomallon squamiferum. The sequence continues at coordinate 11,024,960 of CM022672.1, read as the reverse complement.
CTTCTTCTTTTTTTTTTTTATGAATCCTTGGTTTTATAATATTGATATTCATCAGTAATTTTATTTTGTGAATCCTGATTTTTATGTATTTATATTTTATTGTCAATTTCATTTTATAAACCATTTTTTACTTATTAATATTTTATCAATAATTTCATATTAACATTTCCAGTGTTATCTTGTTAATATTTTACCAGTAATCTCATTTTTAGAAAAAATAATTTTATACTGTTATTATTATATCAATAAAGTATTACAATAATTTGTTTATTAGTAACATCAAATTTACAATTTCAATTTTAACATTCTTATTGTATTAAAGTGAAATTAATATTAATAACAGCAGTAATAAAATAAATTAAAAAAATAAAATATTGAAATGAAATAAATATGTAAATAAAATAATAATAACATAAATAAATAACAAAAGAGAAAAATACTTTTATGAACTTCTAAATAAATCACACGGGAAAGCATTTTTCTTATTTAAATGTCTAATTCACGGCATTTTGGGGAAACATTTTTAATATATATGATTTTCATTTTGTTGCTATTGTAGTCGATTTTTGTTTATTTATTTGAAATAAAAAATCAACAAACAATAATAATTTTTAAAAATCTTAACAAACATGACCCATCTCCTCAAAAAAAAAACGAGAAAAAAAAACCCCGCAATAAAACAACAAAAAAAGAATGGAAGAAAGTACAGCAAATGGAATCAAAAGAAAAAGAAAAGAAAGAAAACAAAAAGCAACATTATTATTAAAAATTAACATTATAAAAAGTTTCTCCAAAATGTTTTAAAAACAACTTTGTATACCACACAAAAAAGCGATACATCTTATTACTTTTTTTTTTTCCTCCATTATAACCACACACTTCTTTCACTCGACTTCATAATTAACCATTTACTGTTTCGACCAGTGAAATATGAATAACACACATTAACTTAACACGTGTAATTACTGGGCACTTGAGAACAGAGGGGGCAAAAAAAAAAAAAAAAAAAAAAAAAAAAGAATTATGTAGTCTACTCAAGCGTACCGGTTACGTTAACGTTCACTGGAGAACATTTCCTGATGCTGTGATTTGTCACGTGTCTGATATGTAAATGAACCCGGAAGGAAATTTAGCCAGGTGAAGGGTAAATAATTCAAACGATGTTATATTTCAATTAATGTTATATTTATTATTTGCTGTTTATAGTTGCTGTTGTTTTGTTTTTATTATTTATTTATTTATTTATTTATTTTTATGTTAAATATATTTAGTCTCTCAAAGCTGTAAGTTGTATAGTGTCAGTAATCATAATGTAATAGTACATAACTTAAGTTGTAACTTAAAACGTAAATTCACTTCAGTATAAAGATTCTTATAAGTAAATATTATTTTATCATTTCCCTATTATTAAAAATAAATAAATAAATAAAATATTGAACTTTTTAGTTTCATTTTAATTAAAAAGTGTTATTTATTTAGTTATTTATTTATTTTCATTTCATTTCATTTCATTTCATTTTATTTTATTTTATTTTATTTTATTTTATTTTATTTTATTTTATTTTATTTTATTTTATTTTATTTTATTTATTTATTTATTTAAATTATTATGATTATGATTATTATTATCATTATTTGTGTATATGTTGGTGAACTTAAATAGATTATTTTATGCCAATTTTTAAACAGGGAAATAATAATAATTTTTAATTTTTAATTTGTTTTTATTGCCAAGTAAATTTTTTGTATGTAATTCAAAATATATTTTATGTTTGAATTTCACAGGGAAAGATAATAGTAATAATTATTATTTTGAATTATTATTATTCTTTTTTAATATTCAGTTTATTTATTTTTAAAGTTTAATTTATGTGAATATATATATATATATATATATAATTCAGTTTCTTTTAGGTTAAATGATATTGTATAAAAGTTGTCATTTGGGTTTTCTTTTGTTCTTTATTTTCTTCAAATAATTATTTTTACTTTGTATTTTTTTTGGGGGGGGAATGGAATACCAGTGGATCTCTTTTTAGTTTGGATCTTGGTAGGAAACAATTTCCATTTGTTTGTTTTTTTGTTTTTTTTAAAATTATTTTTGAATTAAAATTTCGTTTTCCTTGAAAAATATTTTGTAGTTAATTTAATATCAGAGGATCTTTTTTAACATGGATTTTACTTTTTTTTTTTAATGTTTAATGTTTGTAGCAAACAAAAATTGTGTTTTAGATAGGCAAATTGACCAACACTCTGCAAATCTATGCTGTTGATAAAACGAATGTTGATTTGTTTGTGTATCAATGCATGTTCTAAGTCTGATGTGAAATATTTCCAGATTTTTTGTTAACCCTGTCAAAGGATGTTGTGAAAAAAACAACTTCACTGGATTTTTGTGTGTGTGTGTGAAAACACATAGGAAAGAGTTGCTGTTGTTAAAAAAGGATGGTAAAAAAAAAGGCGAAAATGCACTCCTGGCTTTTGTAAAATGTGCAGGATAAAGCCACTTATTAAAATGAAACTTAAATTATAAATTTTTTTCAAATACATATAAAATATAATATTATATATACAAATTAATGAAAAAACTAATTTATTTTTCTTTTTTAAATTATGTACATTTTATGCAGAATATGTATTTTTCCTTACTTCATGTTTATACTTCATGTATTTATTTAATTTTTAAATAAACATAAATTTTAAACTTTGAAAAGAGAAACATTTGTCATTTCTTTCAAACTGTTTTATGTCATTTGTGTGTAAAAAATATATCTCACTAAATTAAACAAAATTTTTGATATTTAATTTGTTCTTGTGAATACAACATAAATCACTTAGTTATTCTGACAAGACAAATTATAAACATTAATGTTTTATACTTTTTTTGTTTTTTAATTCTTTTGTTTTCATCTCTCTTTTTCCTTCAAATTATAACAATACTGAATCATAAATTACATAAAATTCAGACAAGTTTTGTATTTTCTTTCAAATTATTATTTTATACAGTATCATGATTTACATAAAATGTTATTTTATAGTCACAGACGTCAAAAAGTAAGAGCATCAAACAAGTTAATTATTAGTGGCAAACATAATTTTCTTGTTGAAATGCATTTACTTAGAAAAAAAAAAATAATAATAATAATAAAATAATAATAATAATAAATAAAAAATAAAAATAAATAAATAAAGATGAGAGATTAAAATTGAAAAATCCACAGCTAAATGTAAAGGGAAGAGAAATCTGTGAATACTGTACAAAAATATTTCTCATGATTCCCCAATCACAAAATAATAATAGAAAGCAGAAAGAAAAAAATATCAGCTAAATATGGAGGAAATAAAAATCTGTGAATACTATGTAAGTATAAAAATATTTCCAACAATTCCCAAATCACAAAATGAAAACAAGTTTTCACCGTTTTGTACTTAACGAAATTCAGGTAATAAATAAATTATCAAACTCGTGTTATATTTTTGTTGTGGGGGTGAGACTAAATTCTATCCCTCGTGTTATGTGTTTCTTAAAATACTAAACTCTTGTGAGAATTATCTCTTACATACATCACTGAAGTGAAAACATGTCACGCTAGGCTAATGGAAAAATAAATACCTTTTATTTTTCACCAGTTTTTACTGTCGTGTTTATGCAGTAACATGAATAATTTTGCACTTGTTCCTAGCTAAGTGGTTACTAACAAATGAACAATAAATATTTCAGTGCTCTGAAGTGACAATTTTAATGGCAACATTCCAGTTCTAAATTATTATTTTTTTTGCAATGGTCTAAATCATAACTCTGTAAAGAACAGCAGAATATTTGACCTTGAGTCATGACCTGCATAAATTAAAATTAGCATAATTTATGTTTATGTATGCTGGTCGTGTCATAGATTTCACGTGATAATTAGTTCATAATTGCATGTCAAATTAAAATAAAAAATTATCGAACATATACAGTCAACCCTCAATATCCATGGGCTTGTCATAACAGGTTTTGGCCAATTGTGGTCCAAAAATATCTTTTTTAAATTACTGTACAGTAAACTTTATGGTCACATACTTAAACTACAATACTATTGTCATGATGTTTGTGTGTTTTAGCAATTTATGTCAGTATCCAAGTTATAAATTAGGTAAAATTACATCATTTTATGTAAATGTCCTAAACATCCATGATAATTTATTTTTGAGTCACTGTGTTAGTAGTTTTTATCTTGGATTCTTTAAAATTATAATAATAATTATAGGGTAGTAATTGAAGTAGTAGTAGTAGTAGTAATAATAACAACATTTAATAATAACAATAATAATAATAACAATAATAATAATAACAATAATAATAATATGTTTGTACGTATATACGTATATATATATATGTATGCAGATATGTACATGCCAAAGTACATGTTTACATATGTTTGTATGTATATATTGGAATGTATATAATTAGTAGAAGAAAAGAACAGTTACACTTTCACCTGAGCAATATATAGCAAGGCAGTGTTTGTTTACGTGTAAGACAAACACACACATGTCTATATAATCAGATCAGAATGCATGCACTCAGTCTTAAAAAAAACCTGTTGGATATGCTCTCACATTACAAGTGTATTATGCAGTGCAGCATTTTTTACACATACACATGAATATTTTATATATATATATATATAGATCACTATGCATGTTCTGGGCTATTTTTGGCATCCCTCCATGAAAACATTTTGTGCCAGTTCTAAGAATAATTTTTGGCACACTTTCACCCAGCAAAGTGTGTACATGCCAAACACAACAGTGGATATGAATGTTCATTAAAAAAAAGAAAAGAAAAAAAATAGAACAACAGTAACAAAACTTAAAAAAAAGAAGAGAAAACACTTTCAAAATAACTCAAGAAGAAATATAATTTAAAAAAAGAAGAAAAGAAAGTACAAATATATATATGTATAAAATCCCTATTTTGGTTTTTGTTTTCCCATTATATTGATATATATCTAAGTAAATATCTGTCTATTTATGTAACTATTCATATCTATGTGTCTCTATATATATCTTTATATTATGTCTATATACAAAACACAATTACTGAGAGGAAGCAAGATAAGAAGGTAACTAAAATAATAATAATAATAATAATAATAATAATAATTTTTAAAAATTTATTTTCACTGAATGTTATGTAAAGAAGTTGATCTGTGGTTTGGCCTTGAGTTGACTTTGCTGTTGGTCTTTGTCAAACTTCTTACCTTGGCTGTATGAGTAAGTTTACACTGTTTGTTTTTTGTTTTTTTTTATATTTTTATTATTATTATTTTTATTATTTTTTGTTATGTCTTTGAATATTATGAAGAAATGTTATTACCTCCGGTTAAATGACAGTAAAAGTCACATAAAATGGTTTTTTTTTTTTTTTTTTTTTTTTTTCTTGTTTTCACACTCAGTTTATTTTAAAATATTGAAACAAGTATTACAAGTTGTTTTTTTTATACTCATTTTTATCATATTGAAGTGTTACTGTAACCTTTATATCATATTCTTTTTTCTTTATCTGTTATTATGTTCATTGGTGTATATCTGTGGTATTTGTGTGTCTGTGTGAGATATGTGTAACTGAGATTTTATGTATCAGTGCATCATTGTTTAAATTATTTGTGTTTGTGTTTTTATATATATATATATATTTTTTTTTAAACTAAAAATATAAAAGAAATTATAAAGAAAAGAGAAAAAAGTAGAAATGTAGCAAAATATTTGAGTCCTAATAATTATTAAAATGAAAATCTGTTGATATGATTGTTCATTGTTTAATTTATAATCAGAAATTATTTTATAAATAAGTAATTATTTCCTTAAATGCAAAAAAAAAAAAAAAAAGAAAAAAATAATAATAATAATAATAAAAATGATCTTTTTTAAATTAGAAGTTCAACACGTTTTTAAATTACAAACAATTATATTGAAAAAATAGTTGGTAGCATTATCATTTTTTAGTTATCTTAACACAAAAACCCAAAATAAATATAACAATTATTATATAACAGTATATATATAAAAAAATTGTTTCACACACACATACAAAAACAAACAAAACAACACAAAAAAAAAAAAAAAATATCGAATAACGCAACACTCCACATAATGGTAGTGGATACTCAGTCTTTTAAGATTACCCAGTCTTTATAGCATTGTTATTTCAAAATGTTTGGTTATTGTTTCTAGGCTTCCATTGTCTCATTTAAAATTAATAAGTAAATAATTGTTTAATGTTTATTAGTTAACAAGCAAATGTTTTTATTTATTTATTTATTTATTTATTTATTTATTTATTTATTTAGTATTTTTCCCCCCTCTTTTTAGGGGTATATAACGATAACGTGAAAAAAACATTTGTAGTCATTTTGTTGATGAACACCATAAAAGCAGAAAAAGAAGAAACTGTAGTTTATCCATATAAATCTTTTTTGTATTGAGCAAGATTTTGTTAATTTATTATCTGAAATATGGGGGGACGAAGATTTTAAATAATGTAGTTTAAAAAAATAATTGTGAAACTTGTATTATTATACATTAAAGTAAATATATATATACATAATTATAGTTTATGCAAATAATGCATTAACCAATAAAGTTTAATTTTTATTTTATTTTGGATAATTATTTTATCTGGTGTTTTAAACAAAATTTATTATTTATTTCTGAAAAAATATTAATAATAATAAATAAATTGTTAGTATTATTAAATTATTACATTTTACATAAGCTAATTGATATAATTGTAACGGAACAAATTTATTAGAAAAATATTAAATATAATTCTGGTTTTAAAATAATTTTCATTGCATTAAATAAAATCTGTAAATTCTTGTTTTGAATTAATTTATATGGAAATATTGTTAATATAGTTTAACATTAAAAAAAATTGTTAGTAAAAGTATTATGAAAAAAGATTAATATAAATGTTTATTTATTTATTTATTTATTTATTCATTGGTTTTTTATTATTATAAATAAAAAATAAATTAAAAAATTTCAATGAATAATTGAATTAATTATAATAACTGGTGAATTGGTGTGCATAATCAAATATGTATGGTTTAAAATAATTATAAGATAATTTTTATTTAATAATAATAAAAAAATACACAAATAAATAAAGAAATAAAGAAATAAAGAAAAGTAAAAATTCATGCGTGTTTGTGTGTCTTTCTGTTTATTTGTGTAAGCTTACAGTGGACGTTTTCTTAGGAAGTAAACTGTTACATAAACATTTAGTCTGAAGTCAGCAACCAGCAGACAATTATCACTAGAGACTTCAGAGTGTGCAGAACACTGAAAAACTGGAAATTAAAAAAAAAAGATAAAACAGAAATAGCTTTTCCCACATTCTTGACCTTTGGGAAAAGATAACTAAATGTGTGTCTCTTTGTTTATAAATAACAATTTTTTGTGAAGGTGAAAAAAAAAATTTAAAGCAGGTTTTAGAACATTATTAAAATCATTTTAATCATCTTGTGTAGAATATGGTATTTTAATTTTCATGTTTTCATATTTATTTCCCTTTTTAATGTTTGTAAATAAAAGTTTAATATCTTTCATTGAATTAATGTGTTATTGTTAATTTCAGCAGCTTATCCTACCCCTAGAAGTTTATAGGGAGAAAAAAAATGGTTAACAGATATTTTTTATTTTATTAGTATGAACTAAATACCCTTCACGCTGATCTGTTCCTTATTTTTAATTTTCACAAGTTAATCCTTCTTAGTAATATATATATATATATAAATGAGTATGTGTTGTTAATTATGAACATATTTGAAAAAAAATTTAAGCTGGTAATCCTCTCATTTTGTTTTTTTTAAATTTATTTATATTATTATGCACTTAATATTTTTATCTTCTTGGACTTTATTTTGAATTAAAGAAAATTCACAAAAAAATAATAGATTTTATATTCAATTTATTATTATTATTTTTATATTACAAGCTTGATTTTTAAATTTAATGTATTTATTTTTAATTTCAGTAGTAAATTTTATCTCCTTTACTTTTATTATTTCTAAAAAAAAAAAAAAAAAAAAAATGTCTACTATTTTGTTTATTTCTGGTACGAGTTTTAATACTTTACAGTTAATAACCTTATTATTTATAATTTCACAACAAAATGATACTTTCAATTATTTAAAAATTAAAATAATAATAATAATAATAATAATAATAATAATAAAAATTCCTAACAGACGTAGTAAAAAAATAAAAAAACAAGAACAGAAATCTTTTGTTTCTGTGTTGGTAATGAACGAGGGGACGTAACTCTTATTGAGAATGTTTTCAAAGATGAGAATTATTATACTGAATTATCATCCAGCAAATTTGGTACCACCATTATTAGCCAGAATTGTAAAGAACATAATTTTATTTAACAGTACAAATTAATAAACTTCTTAATGCACTTAAAATTTGTAAAATAAATGCATGGAATACAATTTACAATACATGGGATGAACATTAAATGATGAAAAATAAAGCACATATTTTATTTAACAGTTATTCAGGGAACACCTATTTAACAACAACTTGTGAGAGGATCGTTTATAGACAGTGACTAGTGTACTTCAGTGTGTACATCATGGAAAACAAAACAACCCTACCAAGCAGTGAACTACACTGCAAGTAATTTAATACTCAGTTTTTGAAAATAGCCAGCTTTCTGGGTTTCTTGAAGCCAGATAAGTGGTTCAGTACTTGTATACTTGAAATAAATAACAGACTGACAATAAATGTAGTATTAAAAAAAAGAAAAATTAGTTTATTTCAACAAAGAACAAAGCATTTCAATCACAATAATGTTTCAGGTTTTTTTCATGCAAAAAGTTTTACATAAAGCACTGGTTATATATATTCCCTATCATGCGAAGAAAACAGATTTTTAAAAATAAATAAAATAAAACAAAATGATAATAGCAGTGTGCATGGTTTATAAATTTCTTCAGCAATATTTTAATCTGACTCACTGATACAAAAAAACGTGGGAAATAATGCAGATATAACATTCTTTACTTTTTTTCTTTAAAAAAACAACAAAAAACAAAAAACAAAATTGACTAAAATAATTTTTTTTAAATATGAAGATTACAAGACTACTATTTGCTGTTTAAATACATATAATAAAGGCTTTTCTTAATTTTTTGTTTGTTTAAATATTAATTTTATTGTCTTTAAAACTCAAATATATACTTCAGAAATAAAACACATTTAAATATACACACAAGTACCATTTAGATTCCATTACTAACAGAATACTGCATTACCGACATATTCTTTGGTCTGTTGTTGGTGCAAAATAAATTTATATAAAAAGTATTTTCTAAAAAGAAAATATAATATTGCCAAAAAATACAAAAAAAAAAAACAACAACAATAATAAATAAATAAATAATTAAATAAATAAAAATTAATAATAATAATAATAATAAATAACTAAAAAATTAAGGAATGAAATTAGTTTTACTAAATTAATAACAATACAGGCTGAGGATCCCTTATCTGAACTTCTGAAATCCAAAACTTGTTCCAAGCAGCAGAATTAATAATATCTTACAGATTTGGGACTTTTTTCATATACAAATCATATTTTATGCATAAAAATTATTTAAAATATTATTTTAAAAATGCTTCAGACTATCTGCATAAGCTGAATGTGAAAAATAAATGGAATTCATATACAGACATAAATTCTATTCTCATGCCATCTCCAAAATCCAAAACACTTCGGGTCCCAAGCATTTCAGATAAAGGATTCTCAACCTGTACTTTCATTTAATTTATCATAAACAGTTAAAACATTATTTTAAAAATATTTAGGTTTCTCAACATTATACACATATATTTTTAGATTAAAAATACACATTTTCTAGTTTTATTATTATTATTATTTTTTTTTTATATATGTATAGATTTTCTATTTTTTCAAGATTGTTTTGAAATACTCATTAAAATTAAAATTAGTTACAAAATCTTTGAAAAAAAACTTGTGTTGAAATTTATGACCATCAAATATATCATGCGCTTTCAAGCAGGTAATTTATAAACGACTAATTAATACAAAATTCTAATTTAAAACAAATTCTATGTTAAGCTTATAAGCAAAGATATACCATATACTTTATTAGTAATGAAAATTGCAATTTTAAAACAGTTTTTGTATTCAAATTATGAGCATGAAAAATATCAGATAGACAAACACACACACATATGCACAATGATTCATATACATACACCTACAACCCCTCAAACATACTCATACTGTTGTTTTTAACAACTTACTTTGTAAACATTAATTTGTATTTGACAATATGAATAAATTCAAATGAAGTCATACAATTTAGTGGTTCTTAAAGTACAAATGAAATCAGAGTTACAACTCGGTGAAATTTTTCATATATTAAAAATACTCCCAAAAAAGAGATGACATTTTCATTTGTTAATTACAAAAATAATATTCTTTTGAAAAGATAAAAATTTTCTACACTTCCGAAATAAAATACTGAAAGATTTTATTATATTGAAAACAGTCTATTTTTATTTTATTTTTTTAACCCTGTTTTATTTAATATTCCAAATATTTTATTATTTGTTACTTCTTTTTATGCTGATGTGGTTAATTTTTAGCAAATTCTTCAAGAAAAGCTTGGTGATGAGAATAAAACCTGATTTTCGTTGGCCAATAACAAGATTTAAACATTTAGCAGTTTAATAACAAAAATATTCATGTGTGTGGTTACTTAATACTTTTTTCTCAACTGCGACATGATAGGTTCAAAAAAAAAAAAAAAAAAAAATTTAAAATTTAAAAACAAAATATAGATAACAATTTCTGGAATACAGGTGTGTAAATACAACACAGGTGAAACAATAATAAAATAAATTTAGATAACAACAGCAGTACATTTTAATATTTTAATTAATACAGTGGTTACATATGTATGTACAAATAAATGCATGTATGTATGTCATTATGTATAAATGAAAATGAAAACAGTATTAAGTACAATAATATTCATAAGAAAACTGATAAAGAAATTAAAACAGGTTTACAGATGTTTTGAATAAATATGTTTAAATTATATAAATATTAAAGTTATTGCTTCCACAGCATAACACTAAGATTTGTTAGTGCCATTTTCTCAATCCCAGATATACAAGAATAAAAATCTGATATGAATTGAGTTAATTTAAGAGCACTGCTAAAATTAAATATGCAAATAAATTTTAAAAATACAAATGTTTTTTATGTCCAGGTTGAGCTTTTTTACATAAATATATATCCAAATTAAATGGGAGGTTCTTTTACATGAATATCATATATTTAAGTAAATTTTAAAAGTATATATTTTGACCTTTAAAATTTAAAATAATGTCAAAATTAAAAGGTTTTGTTTAAAAAAATAATAATTTAAAAGTAAAAATTTTAACTTTAAAAAGTTATCAGGAAAAGTTGTAATTGCGTTACTCTGTATTTACTTAATATATAAAGCAATATAACAATATTTAGTTAATGCAATTGTTTAGTTCAGATTACACCTAAACAAAAACAATTTTTTTTTTTTTTTTAAATTGTTTAATAAATAAATAAAACTAATTTTTAGATATAAAGAATAATTCATGAGAACTAAAATTATTTTTTGTTGTTGTAAATATAAAGATTATTCTATTAAATTCTTCTTCTTATTATTATTATTATAAGCAAATGAACTAGTAATCATGGGAAGGGAAGCAACTCACAACTGAATTAAAACAAAAATGGCTCCATATTGCTTACAAAATAAGCCATGTAAAATAAACCATAAATAGTAATTATTTACCAATCATACAATTATTTACAAAATTGGTTATCACAATATTATTTTGGAAGTTAAAAGACATAAAATTACAAAATACATTCATTAAGTAGTTATTACAACACACAAAAAAAAGAAGTGGCAAAAAAAAAAAAAAAAAAAAGCCTTGCATAAAAGATTATTATTAGTTTAATATTTGGTTTAAAAAAAAAAAAAATCATTTTTTTTTTTTTTAACTTGGTTATCTAGAATTAAAACATTAAATACTGGCTAATTTCATTCTTGTTATTACAAAATACATTTTTATAGTTTGATACTCTACCAGTTATATATATTATATTAAAAACAAAAATAATAATAATCATCTGTGAACATTTTAGTTTTTTGATAAAAATAAATAATAAAAGTATAATTTGATAATTTATACAGAGAACCAAAAAAAAATCCATGAATATAATTCATTGGCTAATTTCACTTTTGTTATCAGGCAAATATATATTTTTTAATAATGCCATATCATAGCAGATATACTGCATTCTCCAATACACTGGAAATAAATTCTAGTCATCATTTTTTTCCCCTCCCTTTCCTACTTCGTTGTTATTTTTGGATGTTTTTACTATTTAGAGCAGCAGACATGATGTTTTGATCACTGTTTTTCAATGACATTTACTTTGCCATGGATGTGTTCTTTCTTAATTGCAAGAGTTCAATAAAAAAAAAAAAAAATGTTACACAACTATAATGAGATTCTTGTACAAATATATATATTACAAGAAGCAGAAAGAAGTGTGGGTTAGTGGTTTATACTGGTTAAGTTGCAGCTATAAAATCCTATCGTGTTAACTTGTCTGAACAACAGTTTAATCTTGTATTAATGTTCAAATGTTACATCACCAAAAGTCTGATCATTAATATAATTTTTACTTATCCATTTATAAAAAGACTCGACTTATATTTTTCAACACCTCGAATTTCAGAAATAACTGGCAATTTCTACAAGACCACCACAAACAACACAAGCATAATTTAAACAATTAAAACAAGAATTTTATTTAACTTTTTTTTTTGGATTAAAACTAACTTCTGCATAGTAACTATAAGTTAATGTGCTTGTGAAGAATAATTAAAACCACAATAAATATTTCATTTAAATTTAAATAAAAAATTTAAAAAAAATTTAAGCCTCACTGGCTGATGCTGTTGCTATAGTAATCGTGGGACTTGTTGGTGCTGAATTTGTTGTGGTAGTTGTCGTGGCACATGCTGCTGTGGTTGGTGTTGGTGTGTAGGCTGGAGGTGGTGGCATGTGCAACATCTGGGATATGTCTGGAGTTCGCGCAATCAGAGCCTCGAGGTCGTCGTAGTCGTCTGTCAGTGGAGAGACGTGGGAGTCCTCATGCACGGGGTAGCGACGCAGACAGTTGCATGCAACGGCAAACACAGACAGGCTCCCGGCTGCGGTGATGAGGTAAAAACTGACGTCGAACGTCACTTCGACTTTGCTGCCGTAATGTAATTTAGTCTCCTTCTGAAGTATTTCTACGACCGTTGATATCCAGTAGCAGAACATGTTGACAGCAACACACAATACAGCTGACAAAAAAAAGAAAAAAAGAAGAATATAAAAATTAATATCATGATAAATAAAAACAGCAGATAAAAAAATCAAATTATAGATTGCCGTCAAAAGGAAAAAAAAGAGTGTTATTTTGAGTAGTGAGTTTAAAAAAATGGTTATTTGATTTCATGTGAATACTCAGGGAATGAGGTTTATCCTATTAAGATTAGAATACCAGTAATCAGGATAAAGCTGGTTTACTGAGCAGTAACCTGTTATTTCTTTTATCCTGTAATTCTAAATAATACAAAAACTAAATCAAATTAACTCTTTTATGACTCTCACTCTCTTGAGTAGTAAATATATGCTTACTGATTTCACTGTCACCTACAAAAACTATACATTGAAAAAAACACCCACAAATTTATTTATTATTTTTTTTAAATAAAACCTGTTTTTATAATGGTAAAAAGTAACTTTGAACAACAGATGTGTAACTAACATGCAATATATCGAAGTAAAAAATGTTTTGTCCCCCAAAAAATAATGGATAAGAAATATTTCAGTGGAAGGAAACAAAATATTACTTTAATCATTTTATTTATCAAAATACTTATAATTAGAAATGTATAGGTGTACTGAGCAACTGTTAAATAAATTATTTAATTTTCATCCTATATATTGTACATTTCAGTCCATGCAAGTATTTTACAAACCCTGTACTTACTGGTTACTATACTAAGGACAGCATTCCTGTGAATCAGTTTCAAACCAGACTGAACACATCCAATCAAATCAAGCAGAAAAGCTCCGAGTCCAAACAGAATTGCAAAAAATGTTAAAGTTATCATCCCTTTGAACAGTACGACTGCCTTGTAAGTCACGCAGTTGGTCATAACTGAAATATATATATATATATATAAAAATACATATCTGAAATACAGAAACAAATACAAATAAATAAATACAAATAAATACAAATAAATAAAATACAGAAATAAATATGCCGTATTATACATATATGTTATATATAACCAAAATACATGAATAAATATGAATAAAATAAAATACAGAAATAAATATATGGTATTATACATATATCTTATCTATTTTGTATAACCCGAATAAATGAAAAAATATGAATAAAATAAATTACAGAAATAAATTTGCTGTAAATAATAACTATAATATCTAAATATATAAAAAATAAAAAAATAAATAAGTACAGAAATAAATATATTGTATTATACATATATAAATGTAATATAGAAATAAATATTAATAAAATAAAACAAAGAACTAAATATATTGTATTATACATGTACAGATAATTCATAACTGAATATATGTATAGATACAAGTAAATAAAAGATAAAAGATAAAAATATACTAATGATGCTAAAAAACATTACTTTCAAAATAAAACCCACCAGATGCCAAATAAATATTGTATGTCAGTTTAGACTTTTATATAAATAAAAACATAAGTTTAAAAATATAAATAAACATATATTTTGTTTCTTTTCTGTCAGAAAATGTCTGCCTGCCTGCTTATCTGCCTATGTATGTACATGAAACAGAAATAAATGTAAAGAATTAAAATGAAATAAATGAACAAAAGTGGCATATCAAAATTAAAACCCTCAGAAAAAGAAATTTTATGTCATCAAATGTTTATATTTATCTGTGCAAATCTACTCTTAGATATGGAAGTTTATAAATCATATCTATCTCTCTTCATCAATATGTCTAAACCAATCTATCTGTCTGTGTGTCTGTCTGTCTGTCTATACACTGACAACTGAAAGATGATGTCCAAAACTGATCCCAGGAGAAACATGATCAAATGTGGAATCCTGTTAAACATTACCCACTCACGTTCACACACACACACACACACACACACACCAAAAAATATAAAGAACAAAATAGATTTTCATTTGTTTTTTCCCTCAAATGTTTTTGATAAAAAAAAATGTATCTTTATTAAAAATTGAAACTACGGAAACTTATAAAAATTGGTATGTGTATGGCAATTTTTCAAAAATAAAATATACATAAACACTATTTAAATGTAAGGAAAAAAATACTAATTGTTTTAGGTTATGTTTTGTTCTTTGTTTTATTCAGCTACTGTTAAAAATACTTAAAAGTAACTTAATACCTATAATTAACTCACCAGGAAGTTTGCTATTTCAAGTATTTGAATGGTTAACACAAAACTACACTGGCCACATGCTGGTAAAAATATATGACTATTGTTTACTAAACTGTAATTGTATAGTACAGTATATATGCATGTATAAGCTTATGTGTATGTGTGTGTGTTTTATATTATTTTGCCTTCTGAAAGCTGCATATATATATATATATATATAGGTAATACATATATACATACATACATATACATATATAAAAACATATACATATGCATATACAATATAAGTAAATCATTGTTACAGCAGGATATGTTAACATTTATAAGTAAGCACATTGTTTCAACTACACATTTTGTATTTGTTGAAATATAATTTATCGTACTTATTTATGCTTTATTGATGCTAGATAAATATATTTGAAAACCACATACTAAAATAAACTGTTCTAAATTTGATGAAACAAAGTGGTTTAGTATTAATAAATACCATGCAAATTACAAATTATATGTGATATCTGCCTCTCTAACACACACATACACACACCACTTACTGCAATGAAACAAAACTGTTATGGCATAGAACTGTCAACACAGTACAATATGTCTGTTTTATACTGCTCTTGTTGTTAAAACAAATTAGAGAGTTTACATAATAAATACCACATATTAACTCACACACACACATATTTACAAACTGGTATAGTTTATAATATATGTGTGTGTAATTTATGTCAAACATGTAATATTTGACTATTACGACCATGTGTACATTTTTAATAAATAACTTCTTTATCTTTTGCATGAATGTGCCACAGAAAAGAAAAAAAAAATGTGAATAAAAATAAACTGTATATTTATCTGTACAAAAAAAAAAAAAAAAAAAACAGGCATTCCATTCTTCCACACAGATAGGCATAACGAATAAAATTAAGAATCTATGTCACTGCCATTTTTATAAATTAAACAGAAAGCATAACAATGTAAACAAGAAAATATCTTACTGTCAGTGACTCCAGGTCCATACTTATACTGAGAAGGTGATATAAAGTGTCCTGTATAGAAAAACTGGAAGACGCCAAGGAAATGAAGTCCCCCAGGCGTTCGATATTCAAGTCCACATCCTCCGCCCTTAAGGGAAATCCACTTTGGTTCAGCAAGTGCCACACATATTATAACAATGGAAACCATACTGCACACAGCGGCAGCGAAATTTCTCTCCTTGTGTTTGAAACGGAAACGGCTACGATAGCGACTGTGACTTCGGCTTTCTCGTTCCCTGTGTCGACTACGGGAGCGATGGCTTCTCCGAGATGTTCGGCCATTTCCTCTTGAACTGCTTCTCTGATTGTTGGAGTTGCTTGGCATCTTGAAAACGTCTCAGTTCACCCTGAAAACCAAAACTGAAATGATTTGTAGATTATTAAATGTTTTTTGCTAAAAAAAAAAAAAAAAAAAATTAAAATAAAAAAGGAAAATAATAATAGTGTGTGTTTTTAAACTGCAAAGAAAACAAAAAAATTTGTGTGTTTGAGATATATCATTTATATCATCATAATAATGTGTGTTGTGTGTATATGAAAATGAATGTGTTTATTACTTTTGTACAAGTACTGAACTCTAATTTTGAAGAACGATTTCAGGCAACAAGATTTATATTTTATTTCAGTAACTAAAAATGATCACCAAAATTCAACAAAATGAACAAAGTGGAAATATATTAACAGAGAAATTTTCTGTCCAAAAAAACCCCATCACGTTACACACTAATGTGACCACAATGTATAAGAAAACGTTCTTTCGTGTTTATTTTTGATGTTATTGTTCTAATTTTTATTATTTTTTAAATAATTAACTCATTGTTTCCACATCTAACTTTTATCTTTTTTGTAGCCAAATGATTCTGACAATTGTATTCAAAAATTATTTTTCATTACAAATAGAATCTACTGTCAAAGTTAATTAATTTATATTATTTAAAATGATTTTGTGTTTAAATTTATACAGAATATATATTTATTTTAACTACTTCAAGTTAGTGAAATATGAGAACTTAAAAAAAAAAAAAATAATAATAATAATAATAATAATAATAATAAAAGTAAAATATTTATTTGTAAATATTAAAACATTAACTAAATGTACAAAACATATTTCACTGTTATTGCCTATAAAAATATAAATTGTTATTATTTTATTTGGAGCAAACAAATTTGGTTAATAAATGTTATCATCTTGATTTCGAGTTAATTATAACAAAAAAGTTAATTAATAACATATGGATCGGGTTTACATTTAAAACAATTAACATTTTTGTAATCTTTCTGTTTCGTTGTTATTTCAAATTATTATGCAATAACGTGATATCTCCAGAAATGAAACTGATAATTACTCTTAGTTATTTGATAAGTGAAGTGAACTGAAAAAAAAAAAAGAAAAAAAAAAAATACACCCCAAAAAAACCCCCTAAAAACAGCATAGCCGATAACACCAGGAAGTTCCCAATCAAAGTTAAAAAACAAAACATGATATATGAATACATCACAAACAAATAAGTAACTATAAGTTGTACTATATAAGTATTTAGTCTTACTTTGTTATGTAGACATCTTAGTAAATAATCTGTTCGTTAAGAAAATATGTGGTTCTTGTTGATCAACATATAAAACCTGAAACTTATTATTCTTTTGTCTGCTTTGTTATCTCCCTTTAGTGACAGGTGCACGAATTCGGCAATTATCGTAGGAAATTTCCGGACTAAACGACAATTCACGAATTAGAAACAACAATAAATATGGCAGCCTTCGGTGAACAAGATCGTCCACCACATTTAATCGACGACTTTGAAACAGCATTTCAGGTTTCCCTAAAATAATTATAAATGAATCGTATCTGTGCGTAACCAGATTAAAAACCTTACACACACACAATAAAGAAAACCTAATAGAAATTAAAAATAATAAATAAATAAATATTTAAATAAATAAAATTAATTATAACACGGTTTTCGTTTTGGTAGCTATAGAATATAATTTTAATCATGCAAACACATCATATATTTATATCTTCGGAATAATCTCGAAGTGACTGTTTTATTTATCAAATTATTTTATTTTTATATTCATCATATTATAAAGTTTGGCTTCGTTGACATTGTTAAGTCCAGTGTTTTCTTCAAATTCTTGCATCGATGGCATCAGTCACTGTTCAAAAGTCATTGATTTATTACGTAGAAAATATTGTGAGTCATTAGATGTTAAAAAGAAAACTAGTAATCAAACAGTTTCAAAGATAAGTCTAAAACAAAACAAATACAATGACTACACGGACGCTGGTCATGCATTTATTTTTATGTGTACAATATACAGTATTAATATATTATATAGTGACTGTTTTCAGAACATAATGTTAATTTAAAAAAAAAAAAAAAAAAAAAATTGTTTAAACCAAAGATAACACTTCAGTATGATGTTTCTAATTTTATACATACAAAATATCTTGCTTATTCTATTACAGCAGCTACTACCACTGTTAATACTACTACTACTACTACTATTAATTATTATTATTATTATTATTATTATTATTATTATTATTACAGAACTGTATTGCTCAACTTACAACTCAGGAATATTTTAATGTAACTGATTCAGAAGAAACAAAGACAGGTAAATGTTTATTAAATTTATATTTTTGCTTTATGTACAATTATTTATTTATTTATTTATTTAAATTTCTTTGTTTTTGTTTTTTTCAATATATTAAATATCTGCAAACTGTAGCAAAATTACCAAGGAAAATGCCTTTCATAATTTTATTCAAAGCATTTTTCTTATCTCAGTTTGTATGTGTTTGTGTGTGTGTGTGTGTGTGTGTGTGTGTTTGTGTGTGTGTGTGGGTGGGAGTGTGTGTTTGTCATAAACTGTATGATAATGAAAATTGATGAATGACATATAATATTAGTGTTTCCCCCATACTGAAAATAGGGCAGTGTGCAGGTAGAAAACGCACTTCAAAAGGACAGAATTGACAAGGTTTCGTAGTTAAACATTCTTGAATATATGAATATACTAAAAAGTGTCATTTGTATATGTTTATTTGTGCTAAAATTGCCTGCAGACAACAATAATTTATAGATATATTTGAACAATATTGCAGTAATTATTGGTAAATTTTTTTGAGAAATTTAGGCAAACGAGGTGGGTATTTTCTGAATTTTGGATGCAAAGGCAGCCCACCCTGCCCCTTTTGGGGAAGACCTTACATTTCCCCCAGACTGAAAAAAGGGTACAAAAGGGAGCATTATTTTTCTTACAACTTGTCTTCAAAAAGGCAGCATTGACAAGATATCATATATCTTGAAAAAAAAATTTGCATTAAAAAGTGTTGTTGGTATTTGTTTATTAGTGCTAAAATTTGTTGTTTGCTTGACAAATTGATGCCAGCAGACAGCAATAATTATTGACGGATTTGAGGCAGTATTGCAATAATTATTGATACATTTTACTGAGAATTTAGGCAGATGAGATAGGTATTTTCATAACTTTGGGTGCAAGGATTGCCCCAAAAAGGAGTAGAGTGGACCACCCTCCTAATCCAGTATAGGGAAAACACTAAACTGTAATATATAACAAAATAATAATGTGGTCGTTTCAGTTCTGAGGAGATTAGATCAAATTCATTAGTGTTACTGGTTATTTAACAGGGCAGTTTACTGATCATAAGATTATTTATTTACTTATTCATCTTTAAATTTATTTTTACATTGTCAGTTAAATTCTTTAATGATAAAATGTTTTTTTTTATTTTTTCTAGGTGTTGAGCATTCTCTTCAGAAGTTTTTAGATTTGGCTAGACAGACTGAAGCCCATTTTCTAAGTCAGAGGCTTATTGTATCCACTCAAAAACCTGATCAGGTTCTCAAAGAGGTATTAATAATTAATTTGATTTTGAATATCATAGTGTTAGGAGAAATACATAGTGCTATTAAATAAACATTTCTATATTAACATTATTTAAATATGTCCAAATTCCATGATTCCTGTTCGTTAAGAAACAAATTATAGTTGAAAAATTTTAATTATTGAGAAGTAAATATATTCACAAATCATATATTATAAATACTGGTATGAAAATAGATTTTATTTAAAATGCAAATGTTTGTTTAAAAATTTATATTTTATTTAATTTGTGCCAAAAGTTTGCTTTAAAATTCTGAAAAAAAACCTCACCAGCTAACTACAAATTAAATGTTCTTTAAATTTTTTATTTTTTCTATAGGATATTCAAGATTTGAAGATAGAACTTGACCGTAAAGAAAAACTGATAGAAAAACACCATGAACGTCTACAACAATGGCAGACAATGTTACGCAGCATGCAGGGCAACACTTCAGGTCAATCCATGCCTCCACAACCTCCACCGCAACAACCACAGACCCCCACCCAGATGAACATGCAACCAATGATGCCTCAACAGCATGCTCCCATGTCCCCCTATCCAGGTCCACCAAAGATGGGACCAGGCATGCCTCCAGGGCCTGTTCCCCAAAACTTCATGCCTCCTCCCCAGCCTCCCCCTTCTTATCCCCAAGGGGGGCCTCTGGCATATCTTGAACAGACAACATCAAATATTGGAATGCCAGAGAGAAGATAGCATTGAAAAGTAACAGTTTGTTATTTTGAAATGTGAATTCTTGGTAACTCCAAACTATCACGTTTTTCAGCATGGATGTTTGTAATGAGTCAGGAAGAAATCTTTTTCTGTTTGAATCATTCATGTTCATGTCAGATGTTGATGGCAGGGTGTGAAAAGATTTTTTGTTAATTGTGTCTGGAAAGTGAAAAGTTTCAAAGTTAAAAAAAGTTTCTGATAATGTAAAATAAAGAGAATAACTTTGGCTAGAAATCAAATTATAATCTTGCTTAGATGAATATTTTTTATCATTACAATTTATGCAGAAACTGAAAACAAACAAAAAATCTCTTGTTTTTTTACAAATTATATTTATCCTCATAGAAACAAATACCATAACAACTGTTAAGATGTCTGTGGTGCTCCATTACAGCAAACATTAAATTTGTCACACTGGCAAATCATTATCATCTAGAGTCATTTTTATTTTTAAACACTTTAGCATTTTATTTTGAAACAAACAACATTAAGAGTTTGGCATTAAATTGTTTAAAATTACATTAATATCGTTTATGATTTTTATACAAAATGATTATTTGATGCAGATTTTTTAGTATTGAATCAAATTTTTCGGATCATAAATCATGAATTGCAACCATTATGCTACATTTGTTAATTCATCATTAATGAAAATAAATTTGGGAAATGATTTTCTATTTTTGTTTTTTGTGTGTTTTTTTTTGGTCAAATGAACAGAAAAGAAAAAGTCATGTTTCTGGTGTAAATTATTACTATTTTATTATATGTGTATGTGTATATACATATTATTCAGCTAAAATATATCCTTTAATATATATGATAACATATAATATATACTCTTAGATACTAAATATTTGACAGTTTTAGACATTTCCTAGAGGTCAATATGTAATTTTTTCCATTTCAATTATATATGTATGTATGCAACATAATGTAATGCGTGTATGAGAATTTGTATTTATTGTGGGGCTGCATGCATGCATGTAGGTGTCACTGTTTAAAATGTTATGTACTAGCATAGTTCATATGTTTGCCATAAGATGGTGATGAAACACTTCAGTCAGGAAGAGAATAAATACAACAAAACTCAAAGTATAACAAAACAATTAAAATTGACTCTTTAATGACATCACTGAAAGCACTGACAAATAGATTTTAAAGAATATATTATAAACAGTTCATGCATGATTAGACTCTTCCAAATAAGTATTTTTAAAGATCTACATATTATAAAAATATTAAAATGTTGCACATACAGAGAACATGAATTTATATTTGTTATAAACTAGTGGTTGACAGTATTACTGAATTTAATCTTTAATGGTAAGTCACAGAAATGTCAAATAAATGTGATAGTTGAGAAAACAATTTCAAAGAAAATACTACAAATAGTCAATAAATAGTTAAAAACCATCAAACTTTGTAAAAAACTTTGACTAAATAAAACAATCATACAGCTGTTTTTTTTAAATTCTTTTATAAATTTATAAAAAGCTGAATGGCAGCTGGTGTTCCTTTATTTTATAATGTCATTGAAATGTAAAAATAATCTTAAAAACTGCTGATTAAGGCAACTTTGCCAATGATTTTACAGGAATCTTATTATGTATTAAAATAAAAACTAATGGGTGACATCATTATAGAAATTAATCTTACAATTTCTCACAAAGTGCAGTGAGAACAAATTTCAAAGAATACATGATAAATAATTAAAAACTTTTCAAAACATAATTCCAGTTTGGTTTATAGCATAAACACCATAAATAAATCAACAAATAATTTTTTTTAATAGAAATTAAAAGATTTCTAAAATATTGCACAAAAGTAACCTGCTTAAAGTCTAAGAAATTCTGAAATTTGAAATAAAATTGGTTAGATGATATTAAAATAAAAATGAACCTTTAATGACATAATTCAAAGATAAACTAAACTAGTTTTAAAGAATAACCTACAAATCATATCCTTCTGAATTTACGCATATCTTTATGTAATTAAATTTTGATTTAAAGTGGACGCACATATAATAAATAATTCAATGATATTGGACACAGATTACCGATCATGATTAAGTAAATATCATAAAATTTATTTAAAAAAATAAAAAAATATTAAATTCTGAAATGGAATGTGAAAAAAAGAAATTTAGAATTTTTACAAATTGCTTGAACACAAGAATGGATCTGGGTTTGTGACATTTCTGCTCATTATTATTAAAAAAATCAATAAATGAAAAAATATATATATAATACTATCATGTCAATAACATCCTGAAAACAGTCAAATTAATCTTAAAACATCTATTTTAACAGAATTACAATTTTTTACATTATTCTTTTCCATAAAAACATGAACAGAAGCTATTCCATCAGTATAGCTAATACATTTTTTTTTTTGTAATGGCTAAATATTTTCTTGTGTTAGAATATTAGATCAACACATTATCCAAAAAATAAAAAAAAATAAAGTAAAAAAAATCAAACATATCACAGAAGAAATTGTACACATGTTCGAAAATACCAACATAATCTTCTGAGAAAACTTTTTTTTATTTTACATAATTATTTCATAAATACGTATTTTAACACATCTAAGCTCAACTTAAAGATAAATATTTAGCATTACATTTGGGCTATTTAGCATCAAGCTAAAATATATATAACATGGACAAAAACATTCTTAATTTCATCCAATTCATTTTCATATGATCTTGTTAGCTCATACAATTGCAAAGATATGTCTAATTGAAAACTGGTAAACATGGATAAAACTAAAACACTTATTTTGAGAAATGAAGTTAAAAAAGAAAAAAAAATCTATATCACATTAGATAATTATATAGATTTATCAGAAATTTAAAAAAAATATATATTTGTTCTTGACTGTCACACAAACTCTCACATATATACCGATTTGTCAGAGTAAAACATAAAATTTGTTTTTCTTGTCTGACAGATAGAGACACATTTAAAATGACAGATATGCATATTCATTTTTCATAATTTATCAGAGAAAAATCACTATATTTTGTATCTTGACTGTTGGACATACACATATGCATTGATTTAACAGAATAAAACTTGAAATTTTTTACTTTGTCTAACAAACATACATACTGATTTATCAGAGAATATTGTAAAAATTTTGTTTCATGACTGACATTCATACAAACATACATATATACATATATATATGCTGACTTAAAAAAGAAAATCGTAGTATGGTCTCTAAAAAGTCTCTCAATAGTGCACGACTATAAATAATTGTAACTGACTCAGTCAGTATGAAATTTATGTCATAACAACTCGAGTCCATTGCTGTGATCTAGTTTGTATGTAGCAGTTTTCCAGCGTAGCCCATCTCCATATGATGTATGTGTCGATGGGAGTAAAATTTTCCTACAGAATGATCTAAAATAAAACAAAACAAAATTAATTTTATTTTTTGTTGTCTTTCTTTTTGTTATTAAAAAGTACTCCAACATTTAATAAGCAAAACAGAGAAGCAAAATTTTAGATTTTTTAAAATTAAGATTTAGGTAGCAGAAAGATTTTTTTAAAACTGTCTTAAAATTGAAAATCTATTAAAAGAAGTAGATTTCTTTTTCTTTCTTTATTTTCTTTTTTTTTTTTAAAATAGAAGACCAGTTAAATAATTATTTGCTGTTGATAAAAAATAAATTTGTAAATGTAGAAAACAAAATATTTATAATATATTTATACAAATAATATAAAGATGTATCACAGCAGTCGGATCAAATTAAATTTTTATTTATTTTTTATTTATTTTAAATATATTTATATCCATTATAAACACAATTATAATTTTCAGTGTAAGACAATATTCTGTATTACAGATCGTTTACCTGGATTCCAGAAAACTGGATTTAGAAGTGTATTAATGTGTAAGTGTTGAATACAATTTCAGTCTTTTACTTTTTCATTATTTATTTGACATTTCAAGTATATGTGAAGCCTTATTTTTGGAAAATCTAGAAATTTGGGTCAACTCCAGTCCCAAGCCTACCAAGTAAATGGTCTGGTACTGGAATAAATACTGATTTCAATAGGTTAATAATAATATAAACATAAATTTAATGTTAATAGTTCTTACCTCCAGCTGTTTACTCCCCAAAACTGTTTCCAGTTTTCTACAAAACCAAATGAATATGGATTTCTGAAAATCTTTAAAAGAAAGAAAAAATAGTAAAGAAATAATATAAAAAAATATTGGTGTAAAAAGATCTAAATGTCATTTAGTATTAATAGTTACTTGTTAAATATATGTTTCTTGTATGATTATGATATATGCTACTAATATAAATGGTTCATTAAAATGTGTAACTGAATGAATAAGGTGCAAATTCTAAAATTCAAAAGACAAGAAACCAAAAACTAAAGCCATTCCATTGTTTATCATATATTCATCACCAACAAATCAAAATGAATTGAATAATTAAACTCTTCATATTGATAATAAAATTTTCAATTTTTCAAAAAGGATTCCTAAATTTTAGTAACTATGCTGTAATTTAGAATGTTAATTCAATGAAACTATATGCAATTGCAGATTATATCTCAGATCAAAACATTTTTCAATACATAAGAAATTCTGTTATCACTCAATATGTTATGACTGATGAAGTGATGCTTGCAGGAGACACGGAGAAATTAAAACTGAGACCAATGTAATAACTGAGATGTGCAAATAAATAATTAAATGTATTTATTACCAGTCCTTTTTTCTTCAAACGTTTTCTTTCTTTGTTATTAATGTGAACTTCTATACTAGTCTCTGCCCTGCTAATCAGTCTGGAGTGCCACAGTGTTAGCAGACCCAGTGCTATAGACACTCCTGTACACAGTAAAAACTGGAAAACAATCGCATTGTGAATCCACTGGTCTTTCAACGGAATAGTGAACAATGTTGTTTGGTCGTCTTCCCCGTGTTTCAGGTCATGTGGTATTTGTTCTGGGTTTGAGGTCTGTGAAAGAAAACAAAACACTGCTTTAATTAAACTGTTTTATAAAATATTAAAAGAAATTTTGATATAGATGTAAAATATCCATGAATGTTGCTGGGAATTAATTTCTGTGAAAATATTATTTGACAACAATAAGAAAGAAACAAACTAACTAACAAAATAAAATAAAATATAAAAATAATAATAATAATGGGGAAAAGAAAAATATATATAGGTAATATAACAAATAATAAATAAAAATAATTTTAGAAATGCATATGAAAAATTCAAACTAATTAATTTTTAATAATGTATAAATATTATATGCAGATATGTTCATAATTAAAATATACTGTACACACAGCAAAGATGATATCACTATCAATTTAATTAGACACTAATTTAAAATTGTAGATAAAACATTAAATTTTCTATCTTTTTCTTTGCAGTGATTTAATTGTATTTGGATTTTAATTCTATAATCATGATGAAAAATTCTCAGACATAATAAAATTAAGAAGTTTTGAAATAAAATGTCATGAAAGATAAACATACCAAAGATGGTGGTTTGGTAAATATGTACTTAAGAGGAGACAACACAGTAGGGAACAAAATATGCTGAAAGTAAAAGAAAAACAAACAATGTTAAAATTCAAAACAACCTTTATATACATACATACATATATATTATTAGCTTGATATTAAAACTTTTGAGAAAAAATGCAATTTCTGTTTTGTATTCTGTTTACTACTTATAAATAATTATATCTACAGACGATAATTACATCACTTTCATTTAATTAAATTTTAAACAATATAAAATTAATGTGAAATATAATGTTTAAAAAAGAAACCTTGCTGCCATGGATATAATGTTTTATATTCTGTTTACAATGTATACATAATTAGATTTATAGACAATAATTTCATTAATTTTCATTTAATTAAATTTACATTTTAAAATATTATTTATTGTTTACAGTTAATGTAAAATAAAAAGTTTATAAAAGAAACCTTGCTGCCATGGAAATGCTGCTTGAAGAGGTCATAGCCTACAACACTGATGTAGAAAGTTCCACAAAACATGTAGAAACAAAACATGAAAAAGTAACGATGATTGTACAAACCTACACAGTTGTTTAACCAAGCTGAGATTAGTCAGTAAAGGAATAATAATAATAAAAAGTATATTTAACTCTGTTAAGATAAGACGTTATTTCTATAAAAAAACCAAACAAAAAAAACCCAATAATAATAAATAAATAAATCTACCTATCTCAGGATAATTACCTGTATTAAAAATGCAAAATGAAACTTTAAATGACATCAATAATTAACACTGTATCAAAATATGAATACTTTTAAATTCTATCACAGTAGCTTAGAAGTTTAAGTTACAAATAAGGACTGCTATGATACAAAGATACGGCAGTGATGGTCCATTTTAAGAATACATCTCTTGCACACAGTACAGTGATGTGTTCGAGGAGGCTTTGGTGAAATACATTTTTTACATATTGACACACTCTCTGGAACAACCTGGCAAAGAAAAGAAACATTTTATATGTAGATATTAGCAACAATCACCTGAATCCAGTGAGAGATCTTGTAAGATCAGGATGTTTTGGTTAAATACACTCTCTCGAGAACCAGAGGACTTAATTTGTTTTGTTTTTTAAATCACAGAATTTTAATGCCCAGCAAAATGGCACTTAACAGTATTTTGTCAAATCTTTTCTTTTGATTTATTTATTTCACTTGATTTTATGCATTTCTGATAACAGCCTTATCGGACTCAAATATATTTTTTAATTTAATATTAATATTTCTTCACTACTACTTTTTCAGTAAATATAACAAATATTACCTCTGGAGGATGTCCAGGACAGGTAAAACATGCCATGACGAAGTTAAAAACAACCATCATGAGAAGCCAGTGACCGAAAACCATGTGGAATGTGGTGGCAATGATATTGTTCTCATAGTAGATGTAAGGCAAAATACACACATAAAATATTCCAACACATAATGTTGAGAGTATAACAACTGCAGTCACCATTATCTGAAACATGAATAAATAATAAAAAAAAAAATCAGTAAGTAATTACTTGAACAAATAAATATTAACAAATAAAAAATAAATAATTATACAAAAATAAAATAAAAAAAAATAAAATAAAAAATACAATAAAATAATAAACAGCAAATAAAATACATTAATTGAATGTCTGTTTGTAACCAGAGGCAGAAACAGATAGGCATACAGAAGCATATAACATTATTTTACTCTTTCCTGAGATTTTATTTTATTTTTTATTATTTCTATGTTACCTTTATTAAATATGTTACAATTATATTTTAAATGATGAATTCAGCCGTAATGGAAAGTTTAGAAAATTTGTTTTTGTTTCATTTTTCTTTTTTCTCAGCATACAGCATATGACAAAAAAGCTAATAAAAAGAATTTTCAAAAGTTTCCATTAAGGCTGTATGTATATATATATATATATATATATATAAAAATCAATGTTTGTTCTTGTTGGAGTTTTTAAATTGGAAACTAATATTTATAAATAAAATTTAAATTACATACATTTATTAAAATTAATAAATATTATCAACATTAATATTTTTCAATTATTACATATAAAACAATAAAATATACATATAATTCATTTGGCTTAACCTCTGCATGGGTAACAGTGGAAAAACCTGAACTGTGGATGACACCAGACAATATTCAGATACTGTACTGTACTAGTGAAAAAATAATTACATACACTTACATAAATATAAATATAAATAAAACTCCAACCTCTAAAGTCTTCACTACAGGAACAGGAGAAGTCAAAATCGTTAAAAAATGTTTAAAATTTTCGTTACAATGTCTAGATATAAACAGAAAAATAAATATACTCACTGGACCTAGATATTTGGTGAAGTGGTCGACAAACCAAAATATTGGTTCAAAGCAGGTGTCTGCAAAAGTTGTCCATGTGTTGAAGTCATTGTAAAACAGTGTTTTATACAATAACACAACATCTGCTTTCTTCTGGTGAAACCACATGGCTAGTCTTGATGGACACTGGCCAAGTCTCCAGGTTATACGACCCATCCTTATGGAGTATTTCCAAGATGGCATTCAGAGTGTGTGAGAAAATTTCAAGCAAAACCAGCCATTGCTGGGAATGCTTTATAAAAAATAAAATAAAATAATAATATATAGGCCTATGTACTTAAAATCTGCATCAGGTATACTGAATGGCATGTGTAGTTGAATTATATGAAATAGCAATTTAGTAATCATGTAACTATGGTCACTTGCTTTTCAGTGTTAACATTAAAAGTCACTTCACAGAGTGTTAAACAAAAACAAGTGTACCTTTTATTATATAAACACATTAAGAACTGTTTAAGAAACAGAACAAAAAGAAGATTAATATTATATATCAAAAATAAATTCTATAACTATTACAGAATAAAATATCTGCCAAAATTTAAAGAAAGAGATTCAAAATTTGTTTTGCCACAATTAACCTATTACATTAAAAATATTTTTGTTTTGGAAAATCACTTTCATCAGTACTGAAGTGAACTATGTTTGGGTTTTTCTAACAGAAATATGGCAAATTATAACACTGAAAAATCATTAAAATGTTATGAAATATAATGTGACATTTTATTCTGAGAAAATTATATCAGATTATATCTGATAATTCTGATGAAAATATATTACCTATTACAGGTTGAATGTGTTGATATATTGATAAATACCCTCCGCTGTATCTATTTGTTGAAATGTAAAACTATGTAAGTATGTTATTTTATAAAATTATTAATGTAAATTTTATATATGTAACTTTCTCGAGTTATTTCCCCTTCTCTGTACCAAAAAACGCAACAGAGTAAGATTCACACAACATAAAATATTTTTGTTCATTACTGTCATTTTGTTAAAATTCTATTATTCAGATTTCAGATAATACCAAATAACAAATAAATAAAATCTCAACGTTCAATCGGACATTCAATTGGCACAGAACTGATTATTTAATATTTTAAAATTTGCTGTTGTGTTCTTTTATCATATTTATGTGCAAGGATTTAAGCTATGTTATTAAAATATATTAAAGTATAAACGTATTATTATTTAATGCGTGTTATTTATATTTTTAATAAATTGTATTTTGCATGTTTTCCTTCATGTTCCGACTTTTAGGAAGTATAATATGAAATAGATTGCAATTATTTCCGGTTCCGGTTTATCGTTTGTTTACATCTTTACTATAAGGTTATTAATTCGATCGTTGATCAGCTTTAGTATTCCAGTCACTCTGACTGACATCCTTCCGATAGCTGAATGTGGTTTAGCGTAACAGGGTTTTTTATCATTAAGATTTCAATTATATAACGTTAATTTAAAATTAATAGGTACTAATTAAGTTAGTATAAAACCTCGCTTGGGGGTTCGCTACCTATTTTAAGTATTTAGTATTTATTTTTCCAGCAATAGGTAATTCCTTTCTCAAAATCTGACATACATTTTTTATTTATTTATTTATTTTTTTATTAAAGGAATTTCTTAAAAAGAAATAACTGAAAATCCCGAAAATAAATCGAAACAGGGGAAATAGGTAAATTACTAAATGTGATAGCCGAATATTGGAACAAAACATTGTAAAAAATTGAAAACGGTCGTTTACTCTGAATAGATTATTTAAATTTAGATCTATCTTCTTTCACATTCTGCGTTGTATTTCACAAATAAACACCGTATTTATTGTTTAATAGCCATTTGAACTGAAACGGTAGTGCACGATTCATCGCGCAAAAGAACCAATCAGGAAAGACCACTTTCTATACGGTCATCTTCAGTAGTAAAGAGCAAAATAAAAGGAAAATTAGTTATTCCCGAACCACAACTCTTATGATCTCATGATCGCGAATGGTCTCATTTTTATTTATTCAGTTGAAACAGGCCTAAAGCATAATATTTAACTAAGTAATTTAACCTCTATTAAGATCTGCATAGGTCTGTTATTGAATAGACAGTGCAAATTTTATAAAGATATTTCTTCAAATAAGTTTTTCAATGACTTAAGTTTAAAAAAAATATATAAAAGTACAGATACACAGAAAATGGATTTTTGAAAACCTTGAAATGTGATGATAACTTTTACATTATTAAAAATACCTTGTTTTACATTTGGGATTGGTTTTCTTTTAATTGGTCTAGAATACATCTTCATTTGACAATTAAAAAAAAAAAAAAAAAAAAAAAATGCATTAGTGTTGCTATTCTCAGTTTGCTATATAGGTATTCTATCATTTATAATTTTATTCATTTGTTATTTTGTGTGTTGCATGCAATTGTACACCCAGAGAGACAGAGAGAGAGAGAGAGAGAGAGAGAGAGAGAGAGAGAGAGAGAGAGAGAGAGAGAGAGAGAGAGAGAGAGAGAGAGAGAGAGAGAGAGAGAGAGATGCATATTTTTTAGATAAGAAAACAATTGGATCGAATGTAGAAAAGCAAGTTGTTTCCACTTGCTGTTTGTTTTCTTCCAGCATAGCATCAGAGAACATACTACCAAATACATAACTATTATCACCTTATTATAAATCATCAATCAGCTATAAATTAATTAATAATTAAAAAATAAAAACAATTATATTTAAACACATAAAAAAGTCATAACTTATGGTCCTGTATGAATAAAAGAAGAATTTAGTGAATGTTATTATCAAATATGAATACATTCTGGAATACTACTAATAAAATAAATTCTTAATATTTATAATCTTAATGCAGTAATTACACATATAAATTATTTTTCATATTCTTGTGAGTGCAGTTCAGTTAATAAGATTTAAAAAAAAAAAAAATAACTTAATAATAATTATGAAAAACATTTACAAAACTATTTAATATGTTGTAAATGTACTTAATAATGCTTCACACTGTAAACTGATGGTTACTAAATGACACATGTTAACATATAAATTACATTTAAACTATTTTCGACATCACATAATCATTCACATAAAACGCATAAAGATGTCATTAAAAGCAAATATTTATTCAGTTATTAATTTTGAATAAACAACAACACAAAGATTAATTGACCACAAATTTTTTTTTATCACAGTAATTAATTGTAGAACACCAATATAAAAAACAAACAAACAAAAACAAAAATAATAAATCACCACACAATTTTAAGTAATGACTATGTATGTGTATATATAAAATTAAAAATAAAATTTAAAATTTCAGAACTCATAATAAAATATTTACTTGTTCATAATATAAACAAAGTAAGTAACATGAAAGAAATGCATAATTCTTGTTTTTGATTAAATACATATATCTTTTACAAAAAGTTTTCACTTCGTTGTTTTTCAATTGTTATTACATCAAGGTGCCTCATTGATATAATTAGGTATTCAAAAATGAAAACAATTTAGTAGAAATCAGGAATGAAATATAATAAGTGCAAAACTGAATTTAGCCCATGTTTGTAATATATATAAAATGAACCAGCTTAATACAAATAATAATAATAGTAATATTTTTATAAATTATGTACAAGTAAGAATGCCTCTGCATAGATGATGCATTGACTTCAAAATGACCAGGACAAATTTAATTTGAAAAATTACAAAAATAGCTTGAGTAGAAAAAGTGAACAGTGTAGCAGCATCTTTGTAAGAATAATACAAATACAGATAGTTAGGCACTCACTTTTGTTATTACAAGTATGAATCCTCTAAAGAAACATTAATTAACCATCACCAATTATTATCGAACAACAAAAATCAACCATAATAAGATCAGATATACTAGCACTTGATCACTTTTGTTTGTAATATTTTCTTTGTGCGATTAAATAAATAGCTGTTAGCCAGTTACTGGTCAAAATTTTGGATAATCGTAATTATTACAACCAAACCAAAAACAAAATGTTTGCCCACAAACTGATCGGAACACATCTGAAACAATTTCATCCAAAAATTAATATGACCAACACCACAAACTGTCATAAATGTTACTAATAAAGATGATTTAAAGGATTATATGTATATATTATGTCTGTACACATTGTTAGAAATCTGATATTTGTGGATTTGTATTTAAAATAATCTTATTATTTGGTATATTAAACATATGGATAAAGTTGGTTCTGAAAACTCAGTAAAAGAAACAAAACACAGAGTAAAGATATTTCTATCAAATACTGGTTTTTATAGAGTAAGAAAATACAGATTATTATTTTTTTTTTTTCACAAACCATTTTAAGTGAAATCTTTTAAAAATCTGGTACAGAAATAATTGATTATACTATACACATATTGTAAATATGATATACTGTTATATATAACTGCATATTTATCTGATGCATATGAAAAAACATCTTCACATTGAATTGTAATATGATATGTTTTACATGTTTCTAGCATGTGGTAATATTACGATGTAAAATGAACACTGAGTACAAAAATGTATGTGTGAAATGGTTAAAAATGATTGTAAAAGTGTAAAAAAAATGAATTAAAATCATCATTGTATAGTATCATTTGTAAAAATAGATCACAATCAGTAAAATTATCAAAAGATAAGAGAAAGCTGATCTTACTGATTCAGCACTAAGTTATAAAATCTGACAGCATTCTCCCTGAAAATTTTGTTTCTGTCGTCTTCAGTTATCTGCAAGTCATTAAGCAAGTCCAAAAGAAGTTTGAAAGTATCGGCATACCCAGCACTAGCTTGCAATAAGACTGGGAAATCGGAGCCAAACATGCATCGATCAACACCAAAGCATTCTAGAACATGCTGCAACAACAACAACAACAACAACAACAAAAAAATTATATGTATTTTCTCTTTGTTCTATAAGAGATATTATTTTAATCTGAAGTATGTCATAAACCATTGTATGTTGCATTCTGAAACAGATATCCCTTATTAAATGTATTTAAATTTTTTCTCATTATTTTCATCATACTATATTTTCAAAAAGAATGGAGATGGAACATTTTCTTAACTTTAGTATCACAAGAATCTTTCAGTCATAAAAATACTAGTGTATGACTGCTGTTTTAACCAGTTATTGTTATTAGTCTAATAAATGTAATCTTACTAATAGATTACGTTCCACATACCCCCCACCAAAGACTTCCAAACAGTTATCAAATAAATAAATATAAATTAATTCAATTTACTTCCACTTACTTGAACGTAAGGTTTAAAGTCATCTTTAGTCCATTTTTCCTGATCTGCTTCAGTAACCATCCCAGAACTGGAAAAGAAAAGATTAACAAACAGAAGGTATTGCTCAGGCTAAAACATGTACATAAAACAATGAATTCTAAGGCTAAAAATGATGACATTTAAATAATACTGAAAGAAAATAAAAAATAAAAGTAATGTATATGTGTCTCTCTCTCTCTCTCTCTCTCTCTCTCTCTCTCTCTCTCTCTCTCTCTCTCTCTCTCTCTCTCTCTCTCTCTCTCTCTCTCTCTCTCTCTCTGGAAAAAATAACAACAAATATCTGACTTACAGTTTACAGTAGATATTGGGAAATTTAGCTATTTCAGCAATTTCCTCTTTCCATGGACTTAATATCTTATCCTTTATATATGGCTTGGCAAGATGGTCAACAACCATTAGTAGTCTGTTAAAAAAATAACTCTCAATAAATATTCGAAACAAATGAAAAAGAATATTTTCAAATGAAATTTTTTTTTGCAAGATATAAGAATACTAGTAAATTTATGAAAAAAAAAACCGCCTAATATTGTTGCCAAGAAGTTATGTTATTGGAAATGGATTTAAGAATACTGTTTAAAATAATTTTAAAGAATAAATCTGGAATGAACACCAAAGAAAGAGCACCATATTAATAATTCTGACATTTTCTCAGATTATGTAAATCAAAACAGTAACATTTAACAGTAAACCTTCCAAAGAAAATCAGTAAATAAAATAAAAAATAATAGTAAAAAAAAAATAATAATAAATAATAATAATAAAAAAATAATAGTAAATAAATAAAAATGGAAAAAAAATAATAATAATAAAAAATATATACTGAAATGAAATCGTAACAACCTCTGTTCCTACATTGATGACTTTAATGGTCAGAATAAACTGAATTATATTCATATTTATATTTATGTAAGTGTTTGTAATTATGTTTTCACCAGCCCAGTACAGTGCCTGAGTATTGTCTGGTTTTATCCACAGTTCAGGTTTTTCCACTGATTTCATTCAGTAATGTAGAGGTTAAACCTAATGAATTATATGTATATGTCAAAAATTCTAATGATGATAATGTTTATGTGTAATTTGTATTTTAAATAAATTTATTTAATTTTAATTTTATTTATAAATATTATTTTCCATTTAAAAAAAAAAAAAAACACAAAACAAATCATATTCTTCAAGTATTTTAATTGATATTAAATTTAATTAATTGATTTTGGGGTGAACATTTAAAGACTATATTAAAATTTAATATATGTTTTTAAAAGTTCACTCCAAAACTATTTAATCCATTTTAAAAACATACTATATGGCAGCTAGTGATAAAAAAGACATAGGGTTAAATGTTTCTACTAAAAACAGACCTGTTAAAAAAATATAAACGTCTAATGAATTATTTTGTTCTCAAATTCAGCAACAGCTTATGGTGTATCACGATTTTTTCTTAAATTCCTAAATTTTAACAAACCTTGGAAACTTTCGTGCCAGTTCTGGAATGTGCTTCAGTAATGGAGGACTATGAAATTCAAAGAAATATAATTAGGTAAAACAAATCAACTGAGTAAATTTAACAAATATATATGACGTGAAGTTAAACATACCATTTGAAAAATGGTTTCTTGGTTTATAAAGCTATGTCTTCAGTGATAGATTAAATTAAATCAGTAAATATTTTAATTATTTAATAATAATTATTTTTGTTGTTTGTCCAAATGTGTTTTGATAACTAAATGCTCTGTGCTACAAAGTTAAAAATAAAAATAAAAGTTTATTAATACAATCATTTATACTGTATTTACAATATATATCCAAACATCTATCCATCTGCAGAAATAAATTATTTATATTTAGCCATTTGCTTTTAGCTTGACTGATTTTTTTTGTTTTTATTATTATTATTATTTCTAAATACTGAGCACCTTAGTAAATTACACTCATTTCAAAAATATTATTTAAATTCATTTCAAATATTTATCTTTATTGGGTTCATACCGAAGTAAAAGGTCAAAGGTCAGCCCTCTCTGCTGTAAGATGTCCAGCCCTGTGTGTACTTCACTTTGTGTGAGCCATGAAGAATTTTCAAAATCCAGTATGTGTCGAACCCCTTTAAAGAGCGGAAAATTCTGAAATTCATCCAACGTTGCTTCCAGCTGGAAACACAAAATATTTGGTTATTTTTTTTAAGTTTTAAAAGGTTTGATTAATATATATTTTAATCGTGTATAATAAATATAGAATCTGGTGACAATACTCTAATGAAATATTAATGATGATTTTTAGTATAATAATGATTAATAACTCTTTCTATTTTTAACAAAAAGTGCAATATTAATAATATTTAACAACATTCATTTTGAACATAATTTGTTTCTTATTTATCATTACAAGAAAATGATGACCAAAGCAGATAATTTAAATTTACCTCTGAAGAGGTGATATCAATACCTCCAACAATTCCTTTTATGAAGTTAAACTTCTCCGCTTCCTCAAGAACCCATTCTGTAAGTTTAAAATACTAAATTTTAATCAAAAATAATAAATAAA
This sequence comes from Chrysomallon squamiferum, assembly GCA_012295275.1. Taxonomy (NCBI): domain Eukaryota; kingdom Metazoa; phylum Mollusca; class Gastropoda; order Neomphalida; family Peltospiridae; genus Chrysomallon; species Chrysomallon squamiferum. The sequence goes on along the minus strand of CM022672.1, from coordinate 10,987,968 downwards.
ATAAAATAATTAATTAGTTAAAAAAATAATAATAAAAAAATGAAATAAAATTTTTAATAACAATAACAACAACAACAACAACAACAATAATAAATATATTTTCTAGCCCAGTTATTTCTACATTGCATTAAATAATGTTACAGTGTTAGTAAAATATTTCAGTTGTGCACTCTAACCACTGAGTTAAGCACAGTATCTTCTTTTTACCTAAAACATGATAGTGGATCAATTTTTTATTTACATACAAGTACGTTTACATATGAATATACATATATGTATACCTATATAAATGCCTGTACATATATATGCATACACACACACACACATGCACACACACATGCATATACAGACAGACACAGACTCATATACATATATACAGACACATGCACACACTTAAACATGCAAACATATACACATGCACACACACACACACACACACACACACACACATAAGCACAGACATATATAACCATATACATATACATACACATACACATATATACACAAACACACATCTTTAATTAATGAATTTTTTTATCTTAGCTAATATTAGTAAAGTATTAAGTTCTAATTAGTAGCTTCTTTGAAAATTAAACTGGAAGGATTTGGAATTTAAATGACACAGATGTAGTCTATATTACATACTTGTCTCAGCTGCACAGTTATTGAGTACTTGTACAAAGACACCATGTTTAACAGGAGTTGACATCATGCCATTCAGAACATCATTGGGACTGAAATTTCTGAAAAGTGTCTCATTGTCAGAACTAGGCCATGCATATTTAAACTTTTGTAGATTCCATATGTCTAAAAAAAAAAAATAATAATAAATAAATTTAAAAAATAATAATAAGAACAATAATAATAATAATAAATTTAAAAAAAACACATGTACTTCACTTCTTGTTTTAGCAAGAGTTCTTAATTTAGTGAGAACTGGCATTCTTACCAACAGTTCTCAGTTCTTTTCATCATTTACAATATTTTAAAGATTAGTATGCATTATTACATTAGAGGTATAAAGTAGTCATATTTACACTGTGTGTGTGTGTGTGTGTCTGTGTGTGTGCACTGTGTGTGTGTATGCACAGACAGATCAAACAAAAAACGGAGCTTTCTTAGAATCTTGATGAGCTGACATGTCATCTTCAACTATGGATTATTTTGATGATGGTCAAATATTTCAAATCTATTAAAAGTGTGGTCAGACTGGTGAACTATACTTTTCAATGTTTTATTTAAATTCTTAAAACATGTTTTTAAAACATAAACATTTCTATTTTCTAGACTCCGCCCCCTTTCGCATTTGTTGATATGGTAATAAACTCAAATAAATAATTAAATGTTATAACGTCAGAAAAATCTTTGTATCATGGTTAAACTGACTTAATAATATCAAAATGATCTGCTGTTAAAGAAAGAGGATAACATACGAAAATGTGCATCAACGTAATCATCCATCTTCTTGTCCAATGTTTACAGTCTATTTTTGGATCAAGGGAAAAAAATAGAAACAAAGAAGGAGAATCCATTATGTTATTCTAAATCGTTTTTAAATATAGAAGATATGAAATTTCAAAATAGCTTTAAAATTTATCTATATTATTTAAATATATAATGAATAAAAATATAGTTATTGGCTTCTTTTATAAACCTGTAATTCTCTATGTATACTGCTTCTAAAATGGGACAAGGATTTCCCACAGATATATATAAAAGTAGAATTTATTATTTTTCATCACTACTATTTAATTGATCTTCCGAGTTATATTAATCAGTTTTGAGGATTCAGCTGCATTTGTTTTCAGTTATATTCTTATCCCCAACTTATAGCTGTGTTTAATAGATTTATTTTGTTTTATCTTACATTAGTGATCTCAGTCTGTTTTCGTACAGAATAATAGTTTTACTTTTGGATAAAATGCATATGGCCGATATTTTAAGCCGTCAAAAATGTATTGATGTTTTAATTAACTATTCCTGATACCAGTGTTGTGATTCTTTGCTAATAATGTAGATACATCGGTTGTTTTGTCATGTCCTCTGTTGCACAAGTGCTCAGGTAAGATAATATTAATCGACTAGTTAGTAAATGTTTTTGGAAATTGCGAAATGTTGAACAAAAAATAAAGACAGGCTGAAACCTGACTTCTTCATTAAAAGTTAAATATGAATATATTTATATATATTTGAAAATTTAAAGTGTCTGATTGTATTAAGAAGTCCATAAATTGAATATGATTATATAGTTTGATAATAATTTCTTTACGTTATTGTACGCCTGCCATTAGAAATAGTATGGATACAACAATTCCAAAGTGAAAGTAGATAACATTCGATTGCATCGAATTTTAAGAAATAATTAATTGAAAATAAATATTATAGCGCTATTTTGTCAGTATTTGGTAACGTCAGTGAACTAAACATTATGGATCTATTGCTAACATTAACGCAAAATATAGCAATAGATATATATTTTTTATTATTATTAATCATTTAATGTGTTATATTAAACATCAGCTCGTGATTCATATTTGTTTTGGAACAGGATTATGTTGTTATAAGTTTGTGTATGTATTTGTTTTTAGTCACTTACATTTTCTCTCTTTTTTTTCATTATTGTTATCATATTAATGTAACTTTTAATATTTTTTTTTAGCTTAGAAGAAAAAATAAATGATATAATTCAAATTTTGAATTATTTATTTTTCTGTAGTCTGTAGATGAAAGTAGTTGTTTAATTGTTTATAACTTTTAGTTAGAAAATTAAGACATTTCAAAGCTCCAAGTTTAATAGTTTCAGTTTATTAACAGATATTTAAAGTATTTTAATCTTAAATTAACTTTTGCTTATATGATTATATCAATAAAATTATTTTTACTTATTAATTTCAAATTTTTAAATATTTATTTCAGACAAGCAGATTCATTAAAAGCAACAATATCAGGTATTATTTGTTCTCAATTCAATATTTTATAAATAAATTGTGGTTTCCATGCTATAATTCACACTTTGGTTCAATATACATTATTTATAAATATATATTTTCCTAGTGCAATGCCTACCTGTTTGTTTTTGCTGCCCTGGTTCCATTATGTTACATTTTTTCTCATAAACTTTTTATTTCCTAAAATAAAATATACAAGATTTAAAGTAAATTAATGCAGAAGACTTCAGTTAATTAACATTGTTATTAAACCTGAAATGTATGATTCAAACAATTAGGTAATCAGTAATAAAATAATAATGATATTAAAAGATAAGGAATTTTCTGTTTTATAAAACCGTTTTGTAATTTTAGACTCTGGCAAGAATATATCAGAGCTATGGGTAACTCGGCAGAGGTTGGAAGATCTGTACAAGAAAATTCTATTGATGGACTTGGAATATGCACTTGACAAGAAAGTGGAACAGGATTTGTATGTTGATCTTTTATGATTTTCTCATTATTCTCTAGCTTTATATATACTTTTGATAATTTTCTTGGGAAAATATTACAGTAATAGTACATTTGGAATTCATTCTGTGTTTATTGTTGCAATATAATGTATTCTGAATAAACTTACCTGAAAGATGTTCCAAAGTCTGAAAATATTTGAGTCCAGTAGACATGCTTTTATGTTTCAGTAATTTTAATAATTTGTTAATTTGTTACTTATGTAATATAATATGATAAAGAAAATATTCCTAATTATTATTATCTTAAATACTCAAATCTCTACAGTTTATCATAACCATTTGAGCAAGAATCAGTTACTCTGAAATAAGAAGTCTTCTATTCAGAAATAATGGTGACTGTTACATTGTACTAATAATGAAGCTTCCTTATTTAAACTTTCGGGGAAAAATTTTCTAAAATTTTATATTGTTTTATTTACAGTTTTTAAAATATTGACATTTTCAGTAATAAAATAAAAGTTTTGTGTTGTTTGTTGCAATATCAATAAATAAATAAATTTTTTCTACATCTGTTTTATCTGTTGAAATAGATATTGTTTTTGTTCCTATTAGAGTATATTTAATTAACTGCAATATCTAATATTGTTTCTTTCAGTAATATAATTCTTGACAATGCTTTAGACAAAATGCTATATAAAATTTTTAAACTTACTTTTATTTAATCTGTTTTTTAAATTAGATGGAACCATGCATTTAAAAACCAGATTAATATACTGCAAACTCAGGCCAAAGACAAACAGGTCTGTATATTTATTAGACATTTTTTTTTTTTCTCACAATTTCAGAATCAGTAATTTTATATCCTTCTTTGTAATGAATAATTTTCATGACAGTTTTATTAATATAAAATACAGAAGGATTTATTTTTAAAGAAAGATGTGGAAATGCAATAATTATCTGTCTTTGCATATAATGTAATTGAAATATGGCTAGTTTTGTACTGAAACAGCCACTTTGTAATCTGATTGAAATAGAGCAGCTAAATATTATTAATATTTTATTTTATTTTATTTTATTTTTTTTATTTTATTTTTTTTTTTTTTTTTTTTTTATATTTTTGCTAAATTAGAAAAAAAAAAAAAAAAAAAATGAAATAATATAATTTCAGAATGCCAAACGAGGAGAAATACAAGCCAGTTTGAATCTGTTTCTAGAAACAGCCAGTGGCTTCTACCTGCAGGTAATTAGATATTTAGATCTGAATATTTTTTTAATAATAAATAACACTCTGTAATTTGTAATAAAGCAAAACATCTGGCATACACTTCAGAAGTGAAAATTAAAAAACCAGTAATTGAGATTGTTGATGATTTTTTATTTTAGTAATTCTTTCAAAAATATTTTGCAGTTTTTACAGCAAATATGTACAACATTCAAGTTAGACTTGCCATTCCGACGAAAATCAGCAGTTTTTGGTGTTATGAAAGGTAAATATTTTGTTGATTTTTTACATTTTTTACTAAAATTTTATTTTTGCTTTTGTTATTTGATGTTTTTAAAATATAGAGATTAATGAATATCCAGATTACTGTTGAATTGTTATGTGTTGTATTTTGTAAATTGAGTGTAGATTATTTAATGTTTAATAAACCTTATTCAGTGCAGTTTAAAAAATCCCAAATATACTCTTATTTTTAAAATATGTATAAACAATTTTATTACTTTATAGAGGAAATCTTGGATATTAATTACAAAGACCAAACTGGTGTATGTTTTATACAGATATTAAATTTGCCACTGAATTAAAGTGTGATTAATTTGGACTGATTTTTTTGTTTATTGAGAATTTATTTTTAATTATTTTCTAGAAAAATGTCCATTGAAAACTCGGATAACACCTCCTAAGAAAAGCTCATGTCTGTATGTCTGTCAGCACTGTCTTGTACACCTAGGGGATATAGGTATGTAAAGCTTTTTAGTCTCCAGGTGATTCCAAACATTCAAAAAAAAAAAAATTAAAAATTATTTACTAATGAATACAAATTCAGACTTAATTCATAGTTGTTTTGAATTGCATTTTTGTTTTCATTGTTCATTAGCCTGTTGTTTAAAAGTGAAAAAATAAATATATCTTTTGTAAATATTTATTTTATTTGTATTTTAATTTGTGTTGATTTTTACTATATCTTTTGCTTCAGCTCGATATCGTCAGCAGGTTGAACAGGCTCAGACATATTACCAACATGCTGCAAACCTTGTTCCTCAGAATGGTGAGATATTTTTTATAACATGTTTTTGAGGTTCATAATTTACAAAAAAAAAATTGTTTTTAATGATATTGTTAAGAAGTTAATAAAATAAAACATTACATGTTTCTTGTTCTGCACATGAAAAAATATGTTTACCAAATGACCCTACAACGCACACACAAACATATATATAAACTTCTTATTATTATTATATTTTTTTGTTTCTATAAAAATTAGTTAAAAAATGTAATAAATATTTTTGATTTACTAGATATTTGAAATAATTTTTATAAAGACTAATGTAAGAGGGTAATAAAAAATATTAGCTATACCTTTATTTATTTTTTGTTACTTTCATTGCATTGCTACTATGTTTCTAACTTTTAGGCCAGCCTTACAATCAGCTTGCTATCTTGGAAGCCGCAAGAGGGAACAAGTTATCAACAGTTTTCTACTACATCCGCAGTCTGGCTGTCAGACATCCTTTTCCAGTGGCTGCAACAAACCTCGAGAAATTCTATGCCAAGCTGACAAAGGACATGTAAGAAAAAAAATCCCAGCCATCATTTCAAATTCATTAACAGAAATAATTAAAAGTTTACGCATGATTATTGAGATAATTTATTTTTAAAATTGATTTTAAAAAGAAGAGGTTTTTTTTTTTTTTTTTTTTAATGAATCAAATTAAGGTATAGAAATAATTGTAAGTTACATACGATTATAGAAATTATTCATTTTTATAATTCATTTTTAAAACAATAAATTATGAATGATTATTAGCATTATTTTTTTTGTTGTTTTAATTTTTTAACATCAGCTAATGTGTTTAAATTAAATAAAGTAAAACTGAGAATCAAAATGAAAAAATAAAATTCTATCAATATAAACTCATTATGTAGGCATCACATGTTATATGCTTCAAACCCAAAAGTTCACTGTAGTATCTTGTCAAAAGCCCGCAGATTTCAACCTGATGTTTAATTTTTTTTTTTTTTTTACCATTTACTGCCGCACTTGAGAAGTGTAATTATATTTTGCAATCACTTTTGTTTCAGTGGAGAGCTGAAAGACAAATTTTCTATGAGTGAAGTGATCAATGCTTTCCTGCAGTTCAATGCCCTAGTACATCTTTCTTCAGGTATATATAATATACAAATATTTGATAAACTATAATATTCTAATAAATATATTATTAATATTCTTTGGATATCTGATATTATACTTGCCTAGAAGTTACTGTTGTTTAAAAAAAAAATGAATTAATGAATGAACAAATTGTCTATTTCTTTTAATATTAGTAATTATGAGAGCAGCCATGTTATATCAGTATTGACCAAATCTTGTAGAGAACTTGATCATACCAGTTCAGATAGTATTCTGATCAATTACCTTTAAAATAATACATCAGAAGTGCAGAAATACTTGTTAACTGTAACTAATGGTTTTGGCTTTTTCAGGGGATTACTTGTACATACAGCTATTAGCTCATCGTAGAGTGTGTTATGGGCTTTTGTTAATAAAGCTGCCTTGTATAAACAGAAAATATTGAGTAGTTAGCCATTCCATGTGACATTTCATGTAACTATTACTTCTACCTAGAGTATGTTAAAGGTTTTTCTTAAAAGATTCTTTTATGTTTTTCAACCCAGATCTTAACAAGGCTGCCTCACTTAAAGAGAAATTGTTGAGTAGCTTGCCGTCCCACGTGACATCTCAGAGTTTTACCAGCACTGTTCTCATACAGTTTGTTGCCATTACGATATTTTCTCTGCACCACGTACAGAAAGAGCTCAGTGTCGGTCCTTCGTCCAACCAGCAGTCAGTCAGCAAAGATGAGCAGAGATGTTTCCATTTGATGTTTTCCTTCATGAGTGAGTAATAACATAGAAATGAAATATTTTGAAGAAATTCAACTTTTCTGTTTTTTTTCTTCATTTAATGAGATGTAAATGTTTTACATACTTTTAACTTTTTTTATTTGAATGATAACATTTATGATGATATTTATATAGTTTTATCTCTGATTTATTTTCTATATTATTGAAATTTTTATTTTGCAATTTTAATTTTTATTTTTTTGTTTGGGACAAAAATGAATTTAATGATGATATTAAGATAGTCAGTTTAAATTAATTTGTGAAATTAATATTGCATTTGATGCATTCTAAAATAAAACTTTCAAATAAAAAGATTATTGAGAATATGAAATTCATAAATGAAATACAGAGTTCATAAAGTTTTCGAAATTCCCTAGTTTTATCTGAATATAATTTTATGAATGAAAATCTTGGCTTTGATTAATTTATCATTCTAATTATAGAATAAAAAACAAACAAATTATCAGTTTTCTTTAACATTTTAAAATACACTTTATTTTAAGCTTTGTTCTCAATTTTGCATTTTCAATAATTCAGTTTGTGTGTTGGACATACTGCTACAGAACACTCCAAAACAGGAACCCAAAGCTCGAGAATTCTTCACTCTGCCAGCAATAAAAATCATCTTTGACTGGCTACATCTTAACAAAGACTGCATTGACAGACAAGTCCTTATGAATTCAGGGTACGTATGAACATAAAAGTAGTGTTCCATGATGCACACACACCTACTTATATATATATATATTCACATATATCTACATATATATAGGCACATACTATACAGACTATGTTTTTGTTAAGCATTTATTCAACAATATGTTTCCTTCAGGAATATCAGATTGTGGCAGTATGATTTAATTTTAAATTAAATGTAATTTAATTGATTTTTAGTGTGCCAGATTTAAATTTTGAGAATTGGAAAAAAAAAATGATTTATAATATTTCTGTTGTTGTTTCAGTAGATAGTAGTTTATAGCATGTTTTGTGTGTGTATTTCAGATTCTGGACTAGTCTTGCCAAGCTGCTCAATAACCTGCAGACTTTATCCAACAAGGAAAACACTCCAGATTCTGTCAAATGTAAATAAATTATTTATTTACTTGTTTGTTTGTTTGTTTGTTTGTTTACTTATTTATTTATTTATTTTTATGTCTTCACCATCATTTGCCACATAAACCTTTCAGAATAAACATTTAGTCATATTTCAGGTGCTGTAGATTATTTTTAAAATACTAAACAAGTGTCATAGTGTGTTATTAATGATAGATTATTTTGATACAAATCTGAATTTTAATAATGTGTTGTTGATGATAAATTGTTTCAATACAGATCTGAATTTTATTGTGTGTTAATGATAAATTATCTCAAAACAAGTTTGTTTTTGAATGAACTACATTTTAAATTAATTCTTCATTTTCTTTGTTTTCAGACGAAGATGCACCCCTTCCTGAGGACTGTGAAGTCAGATGTTTTCAACCAATTGAAAAAGCACACTGGTAATAAATGATAAAATCATAATCACACCTTATATTTTAAAATCATTGTTTATCTGCTTCTACTGTTATTAAAAATTTAGCTTTTTAATTTTAAGTGAAATAATATGCAAGCAGATGGAGTTTTTGTTGTTGTTTTTTAAATTTGAATTTAAAGTTGCTGAGAATCCTCCTCTGTTTGGGGTAGACAGAAATATCCCACAGATAAATATAGGATTTTTAGTACAATTACTAAACTAGAAACACCAAACTCACCTAAAACTCATAATTTAATATCTGCATATTTCTGTTTTCATTATCAGTAATTACAGCTTCAGTCGTGTCTCAGTGGACAACTTGCCACCTTCAGTCGAAGTTCATCTCAGGTATCAGCGTCTTATTGAACATGGAAAATGGTTGGCCATGGAATTTTCCAGGTGCTGAAAATTAAAATATTAATTCTCTTTAACACTGTAATTACTATATTTGAAGCACTCTTAATGTATTTGGTAAAAAAAAAAAGTTATATAAAACTGCTAAACGACAACTTTGGTGAGATATCTCATCATGCTAGAAAAGAACTATTGGCAAGATTTCTTGATACAACAAACTAGTATAAGTTCAGCTCTAATATTTCACTGAGGTCATTTTAATAAAAATACTTGGTGCTGGGAAATATGTTTTAATCCTAAAATTTGGCACCAAGAGGGTTAATTGAAAATTAACCAATATTGCATTAATTTCTCAGCTTATCAGTGTATTGTTCTGTCTATAGGAAGGATAAACGTAAAATTCTTTCCTATTATATAATAGAATTGCTGTTTTTTTCATCTCTTAAAACTAAATTTGTTTGTCACTTATTAACGATTATAAATCAAATATAAAATGTTTATTCATTTCTTCACTGATCAGAGTTTTGTAAAAATTTCATTATATATTTTCATGTTTCAGCTCCAATCTGTTCTCATGTACAACACTGAAATCTGGAAACCTTCAGTTCACTGCTCCTGGAATTCAGAACAAAGGTTTTTCTTATTTACACATAATAAAAATTCTCTTCCTCTTTCTTTTTTTTAATTTTTTTTTTATATTATATTCAAGAGAGGTTTTTGGAATGAGAGTCAGGTCTCAAATAATTGAAACATAACACACAAAAAATAATATATGTTTTGAAATAATCATTTATTTTTATAATTGGGTTAATGGTTTTTTCATTCACAATGTTTGAAAAAACAAACTGTTTCATGTTATAAGATTATCTGAGTTTAAACTTGTTATATGTAATAAAAATAAAATCCTGAAATTTGTTTAAAATGTTTTTATTTGATCTTAAAATACAAAATAATTAATAATAAATGGTATGATGCAAAGGTAAAATTGAGAAAATAAAAGGAAAAAAACAAATATCCTTATTCTCAGTTTATCATCTCTTTTGTCCTAGCAGATACCGTTACTCCAGAAAAGAAGTTTGGAAGACAAAATGTTGCAATGCAGGTGATTATATTTGACATTTTTTAAAATACCTTTGATGATGCCATTATTTTTCATTTCTTGTCATTAAGCTGTGTTTTGGAGTCATTGTTTATATTTTAACTATTAATGAACTGTGAAGTAGTTAATAGATCAACCATCCATGGAATAAATCTTACTTATATTTTTTTTGGCAAAGATGTAAAAATGTATCAGTCTTTTTGTATGGCTGCCATTAGTAAATATTTATGTAAATTTTTCCTTATTTCCTTTGATCAAAATTAATTTTCAGATATATATATTAATATACACATACAAACACATGCACACAGACACATATAATGTTTTTTTTTTTTTTTTATCTTTAGGCTATTATACTAAAACAGGAACAGAAGGATGCTGCCAATAGTGAAATAGGAAATCCTGTTAAAATCATGGTAAGTTTTAACTTCAGCTGGAGCAATATGTCATATTATTCATACAGATTTATATGTAATTAAATTTTTGAGAATACGTGTTTGATCATGTGGCATTAAAATGTAACAAGTTCGAGCCTGAAAATAAAAATTAATAGTAAATTTCTTTATTAAAATAGCATAAAAAAATCAATGTTGAATTATAATTAATACATTTTTATAAAATTCTTGAAATCTTTTATTTTTTCTCTTAGGTAATGGGGTGATGTGTGTAAATATATAAAAACAGAATTTTTGCACACCTGATATATATTTAGTGCCAAAGATTTACAGCATGATTGCAAGTAAATGTATTAATCACATTGGTATGTTTTAATTATATTGTTACTGTTTTCAGGATAATCCTTCTCTGTTTGGCATAGACAGAAATATTCCACAGTCGCAGATAACCAGCCAGACTTCTCCCAAGTATTTTCTAGGTATTCCTACAAACGAACCACAGTTCATGAAACTGAAACATCCCAAGACCTCTGCCATTGCATCATCGCAGATGAGATTCAATGGATCCGCTATTCAGCAACCACCACCTCCATTTTCAGGTTACATTGCTCCACCTCAAGCTAATGGCCCCACACCACAGCAACACATGGTGTATCCTGGCCAGAATTCCAGCCAAGCTCAGCTGCCACCCCGAATGACTCCTGGAGGTCAAAGTCATGGGGTGGCCCCCAGCAATAAAGGTCCAAGACTTTCTCCAGCTAATCAGTCAAACCCAGCACGAACCTCTCCCAGTGGAAGTATGGGTCATGGAATATCTCCTCAAAGCTTGCCCCAGTGCCCATCGTTCATGATTCAGCCACCTGTTTTCTCACAGAGCGATCCTTTCCAAATATCCTCTTCAATACCAGGCCCATTGCTTGGTTCACAGGTGACATCTCCAGACAGTCAAACTGGACAGATGACATCAGCTGCCCAGCAGCAAATGAGAGCAGCTATGATGAGACAGCCTCCACCAACGCTGCCTCTAAACAGTCTGTCACCCAGTCAGGTCATGGCAGCCATGGCACTGACCAATCAGCTGAATGCTCAGCAGCAGCAGTTTGTAAAATCCAGTCAACAACAACAGCAAGGTCTCAGCTCCCAGATAAAACAACAACCTCCACCTCTGCATCATCCTCATTTCCAGCAGGCCCCTGGAACCGAACGTGCACAGACATCACCAAAAGACAAACAGCCAAATCAGATGTCTGCTCTGAAAACAGGAATCCCAGTTCTTGGTGGTTCAGCAGGATTTGGAGGAATGTCCAATCAAGGCAGTCCGATGGCTCCACCCTCTTTCAAACAGACCCCGCCTCCATCAAGCACTGACAGCCAGTCACATCTAAATATGTTTTTGGGATTCAGCCCACTGGCAATACAGGTGAAGAGCAGTTTTCATTTTTTTCTGTTTTACTGTTTTCAATTCTTTGTTTTATCTAAAAAAAAAAAAAAAAAAAAAAAAAGGTGTTCAAATTTATTTATAAGTTTGAATTGTCTTCAGTAATGCAAGATATTCTCTAACTTTTTCCTTCTACCAAAGAATACATATATATATATATATATATATATATATGTATGTATTTTTTAATCTATTATTTTTTTATTGGAGTTTAGATTTTTATTTATAAGTGTATATGTGCACTAACAGTACTGATGGATTATATTTCTGTCTGCAGCCTCCAAGACCATCATTTCAAGAACAGCGTCTGAACTCCTCTTTTCAAGGACATGCTGAAGTATGTATAATTTAAAAAAAATATTTACAACATTTTATCCTGTTATTATTATTATTACTTTTGTTGTTGTTTTGTAGTAAAAAATAAATTAAGACTGTTAAATGATTAATGTACATACAATAAATGTTTATGCCTTAATTATGAATATGATATATTTTTTTTAATTTTTATTTATCATCATCATCATCATCATCATTATTATTATTAATTATTGTAATTACTTTAAGTATCTATTATCTAAATCTTTGTACAGGGATTCTTAAAACTCAATTTTTAAATATTAAAATGTCAAATAATTTGCTTCTGTTCCAGGGAACCCCTAAGCCTGGTGGCTATTATCCAGAAAGAAGGTAAGAAAATATAGCACAATTGTGGATAATGCATCCAAAATTTTTATTTTTTTATTTTTTTTAGAATAATTGAATATTTATGCTTCTTTTTACTGATTCATTTTACTATTAAATTCCATATTCTATACATACAGAATTTAAAATGTAATATTAAAATTTAATATATGAACAGACTGACATTTGGATAGAAGGAAAAAGTTAATCATTTTAATTCTATCGGATTCAAGGGATTACATTGAATTATCTTTAATGAAAACAGGAATTCAGATAATATTTTAAGTGAATGATAAATAAAAATCTATGTGGATTTGATGTTACACTGAACGACAATGAAACACTGTGTTTTTCAGGGAGACAGAAAGTTCAAACAAAACAGAGTCACAGGCATCATCACAGCCTGGAGTTTACTCTCTGTTCAGCAATTCTCCCTGGGCTGTTCCTATCTCAGCAGCAAGTGATTCCAAAAGTAAGTAATATTTATTATTGTTATCATCATCATCATCAACATCTTATTATTATTGTCATTATGACTGTTTTTATTTCTTTATTGTTATTATTATTGATTATTATTATTTTATCATCATCATCATCATCATCATTATCATCATTAATTAGAATTATCTTCGTCATTATCATTATGGTTATTGTTTTTACTTTTGATATCATTGTTATTAATTATTACTGTGATTATAATGGGATCATTATTAATTAGTTTTGTGATTTCTGTTGTTATTATTATTATTACTTTTAGTATTATAATTAATTTTATTATTTATATTCATTTAGTGAAGGAATATTAGGCTTGTTACAATTTCATTCAAAAAAAATATTCTGAGAAGAGATGTCTTTACAAAAGCTTTTGGAATTAGATGCATTTGTATTGTACATATTACTAAATGGTTAGAGCTTAATGCTGATTTTGGTTCAAATGTGACAGAAACACATATCGTACATACAAAATTATATATGTGTTGTTAAGCTAATCTCTGTACAAATATCTAAATGTTGTCCTTGAATTACACTCAAAAAAATGTGAAGTGCTTTTGTGCCAACCCAGTTTTTTCTTTTCCTGTTTCTGTTTGAAGATCTCTTTCTGTCAACTGTTGTATCATCATATATCATCCATTTTTAAGCAAAACTGAAATCTAATAATTCACAGTACCGAGGCTTCCTTAAACAAGTACATTTGTTAACAAAAACTTATACTCATAATTTTCAGGTCTGGGCTCCTCTCCGTTTTCATCGGCGGCCAGCAGCATCCGCAACTCACCAGAACACAGCTTGGAGCCAGCATCGACCGGAACACCGGCCTTTGACCTCGGCCTGCGATTCAGTTCCAGTGACGCACACTGGGGCGCTCAGGGCCCCAGTGAAAACCAGCATCACGACGACAACAATCAATACTTAAACAGCATCCAGGTATCTCAGCCTTGTACTAAATTAGACACTCTGACATAACAGCATACAAATAATTGATTTAGTTTTTTAAAACATTTCCTGATGCTAATCTGAACCTTTTTCTGAATTATTACTTTTGTGCGTGTATTATACAAACTTCATGATAATAGTTTGAGAAAGCATCAGCTTGACCTGATTTGATTGAAAGAAAAAAATAAGAATGATAAATTATTTTTAGGATCAAATTGTTGTATGATATAGCTGATACATTCAGTTCCAAGTTTAAATATTTTCTGAAATGTGATTTGTCAATTCAAACCAGTAAAACATGTTTTTAATTTCAGTCAATTTGGAATGCTTCTGCTCCTTCACCATTGGAACGTCTGTTAGAGCAACAGAAACAGAAACGACAAAATGAACCACACTGAGGCATTGCCAGGATGGCCCTACCAGGGTTCGGTTTTGAACAAATAATGTGCAGAATTGTGCTGAAATTGTTACAACAGAGGTGCAGAGTGGATCTTAAGGATGGAGAGAAAAGTCCATTAATGGGCAACAGCTGAAAGAGAGGTTGCACTAAAACCTTGTTGATCCTTCTTCAGGCGAAGATTTCCATTCAAAGAAATGCTTCAACTCTGTTCAGTGAAGAAAAATAATATAAACGTCCAGATTTCTGGAAGATGTGTTTTCAGTAGTTGAGTAACAAGCTTTCTCAGATTAATGTATATTGTGTGAGCACCATTTGACACTGTTAGATGGCGTCAGTAGTGGATGCAGTTTTGCATACACAGAGGTTGTATTGCACATGTTTTATTGTGTGAATATTGTGTAGTGGGTTGCAATTATTATTATTTAGATTTCATTTTTTTATAGTCCATTTGTTTGGTTTAACACTTGTGAGGGTTTTCTTTTTTATGTCATTTTGAGGTGAGAAAAAGCCTTGTCTGCTTGAAGTTGTCAGTAACCTAAAGAATATACTATTTTGTATTTGTTAACGAGTTATGAGAAGTGTTTGACTTGCATACATATATATAGCAGCAGTTGTTTGATTTGTATTACAATGCCTTGACAAAAAGATATGTTATATATATATAAATCTTTAAAATTATTGCCAGCAAACTTGTTTATGATATTTCTGTCTCTTTTGTCATTATGAACAATACATTGTCAAATTGTAACATATAGTCTGATTGGTTAGCGTACTTTTAAACAAACATTTTGATAGATGAGGACATTTTAAATAACAATTTCTGTCAATATGAATGATCTGTAAATATTTTGCTCACTTTGGTGGATTTTTTTTTTTTTTCTTTTCTTTTCTTCTTTTGTTAATTACCACAACAAATTGTGATTCATATTTTTCTTAATATTTTGATGTATTCTCAATGTAACGCACACTGAATTGTATATAACATAGACAAAAATATATATTATAGTGCTATTGCATTTTAATTACAGTGTGATTGTTACAGAGTGAAATTTATCACAAGCTAGATTTATATTGGAGAATATATAAATTCAGTTTTTCTCAGGAGATGTTTTAAGTTCATCAGTATACTGTAGAAAGTCAAAACTGGGAAATGGTATTTTTAATACCTTTTTTGTTTCTTTTATTTTTTTTTAAATTGTTCGTAACAGCTGTTTGAAGATTGCAGCAGTTGCAAATTAAGAAGAGTAAACAGGGACATTTGTCTAGAGTTTGATGAATCAAGAAAAAGGAAATATTAACAAGTCAGTTCATAAACTTTTATTGTATTTGACATGACACTGACTTTATTGGTTAATGTATCATCTGATTAAAATGAAATACGGTTTGATTGTTAGTGAAACCTAGTGATTTTCTCATTACCTGTTACAGCTTCTTGTATTTTATCTTCACTTCACAGGACTTTTCATATTTAGAATAATATTTTAACTCCATCTTGTTTATATGAAAGAGATATTTGCTTCATAAACTTTGGGCAAAATGTTTTGTTTTAAAGCGTTTGTGCCAGTTAATAATATATTGGCTTTTATGCTTACAAAATCATTCTGAAATTAATCAGATATTTGTATATGTATTGGAAAAGGAAAAAAAATAGATATTAAAAATTCAATAGTTTCTGTGAAACCTGTGGGATTAAATATTTTGGACTCTTTGGAGATTAAAGGATCATTTTAAGTTGGGAAATGTGCAAAAATCATTTCTTCTTGTTATTTTTGTATCAGTGATATTTCACTGCAGTAGCATTAAAATTTTTAAAGTAAATGTTTTTTTAACCTTTTTTTTTTTCAAGCTTTAGTTATATTTTCCTTTTAAAGAACTACTTTTAGAATTGAACAATTAGATATTTAGACTAGTTGATTATTTGGTTGTCAAGAATCATTTTTAAAAATAGACAATCAGATTCAGTATAGGTAATATTTATAAAAGATACCAAAAATATTTTATTTATGAATAACCATTCAGACACCTCTGAAGTTAATTTCAGGAATGCTTAGACTGGAAAAAATATCTTTAAAAATAAGTCTAAAATTAATAACAAATATTGTTTTCAGTTGACTATTATTTTATAGTTTTAATCTGATATGTTAGCAAATGAAAACAGTATGCATTTCTAGATAAATTACTGCAATATTTTTATTTTAAATATATTTAATTATACATAGCAGTGTATGGTTTATTAAAAACTACAATTATATATCTTTCTTCATCATTAGCCAAGAAAATGCAGATAATAAAACATTATATTTTATAATTTATAGATAACAAAAATGTATCACAAATTAATCAACCATATTGATGGAGCAAAATTAAATAAAAAATTAAATATATCATATTTTAAAAATTTGGAGAAACAAGAATCATTTTAGTTACTGTTCTTTGATTCATTTGTTCAACAATGATGAAGGTAATTGTTTATGTGTAAAAATTGTTTAAAACAATGTGTTAGCAAATATATATGGTTTTGTATTTATTTGTTATAAAGTCTCCTTTTGATACATCAATTTAATTCTGTTTTGATAAATGCAGCTTTACACAATAATGTCTACCATTAGTTAAATTCCTTGTGAACATTATGGAGAGAGTAGTATTGTTAAAATGTTGGTTCACGCAATAAACAAAGGTTTTTAAGAAATAAATCAGCTAATGAATTTACAGTTCATTGTGCCATGTTTCCTTGCAACAGTTTTACCTTGATGTTAAATAGTTTGTCCTCAGATCTTGGAATTGGATTAATCCACATGGTTTTATATTTTATGAGACCAGAATTTGAATGTTTTATTATAAATACTGAAATTTTACATAAAACATACATGTATGTAGTCAACTAATATATATGTGTGTATGCATACATAGACATAGCTAAAAATATAACAAGTCTTTTTGAATGTCAGATAATTTTGTTTTGTTTTTCTTAAAATAATTTGTATAATATATTTAACACATCCAGTTTCAAAATACAGCAATAACATTTATGAACATTTTACTGAGTTTCTTTTTTTTTTTTTTTTTTTACAGTCTTCTTGTCTGCTTACATTGTATTTGGGCGGGGGTTGTTTGTTTTAAACACATGTAACAAAATCTTAATGTCATTTAGAAAAACCATTATGAAATAACCACATCTTTTTAAAAAAACAAAAACAATTTGCACATTATGGCAGCTGAATTGGTCCACAAAGTTTCAACAAGTTTAAAATCAATATTATGTGTGTATTATCATATTATTTACTAACATTGAGTATTACTCATGTAGTATGCTGGGTTTTATATACTTTTTTAACCAGAGAATTACTGAAATCAGTAGAAATTTACCAAGTTACTGGATGTTGAACAAAGTAAATTGGACATGTAGCAAGAAACAAAAACAAAAAAATTGTATTATAATTTTCTTGCCTTTTTTTTTTTTTTGTGTGTGTTTTCTGTATTAAAGTGTGCAAATTATAATACTATATGAAAATGAAACTGAGACCTGTTAGTAATAACCTGTACAAAATAGACATTGTAAGGTTATTCTAACTTAAGAAAAAGCTTTTTGTTTTAATATTAATAGTAGTATTTTTTTTTATTTTTTTTTTTTTGTTTGTTTTTTAATAATCTATTGGATAATAAAATTTTATAATTCATACATAATATAACATGTTCTGTAAGTAATGTACAATTTTTTTTTTTATTACTGACTGAGAATCTACCATTTGTATTCGACTTTCTTAAAATGGGAACAGTACCATTTTTTATTATAATTAGTTATTATTATTATTATTATTATTATTATTATTATTATTATTATTATTATCCTCAGTATTCCTATGCAATGATTATTAACAAATATTGGCAGACTTCAGGGATGTGCCATAGTAGGCATTGTAGTTTTTCTGAGGAATTGTCTCATATGTGCACTTTGTTTTGTTTGTTTTTTTTATTTTTCTTTAAATAAATAAATTAAATAATAATAAAAATAAATAAATAAATAAAAATAAAAAAAGGATTAATTTATAACTTTAAATGCATTACAGTTCAAATAAGCAAAAGATAAATTAGAAAGTCTCTTTTATGTTACACCAGATTGTCATTTTGCCATCCTGCACATCCCTGAGTATCAGGTTTGGATGTACATAGTAAATTATTTCCATTTTCTTGATTACTTGAATTCAGAGCTGTGATACAAACTGCTTGTACACAGATGCAGCAATAATAAAGGAGAATAACTCTGTTGCCTTTTTGTTTTGTTTTCTATATAGTTTAAGCATGTACATACATTGTCACGATGATTGTGTATTGTAGTACTTATTTTTAAGGCTTGTAGTGTTTATAATTATAATGTATGATTAAAAGGGATTCAGTTATTTTTAATTAATGTTGTTCTGTGACTGTAATACTAATAGCTATGCCGTCCTTACACAGCTATAACATTAAACTAAACTCTAAAGAATAAAAACATCACTGAATAATATTAAATTATTGCCTCTTAATGTAAAAGGTGACAATAAATTAAAAAAAAAATAATAATAATAATAATAATATAACAAAAATACATTAAATTTATAGAACAAATAAAATATAAATTTTATACTGATCCAAACGAGTTTCAGTTAAGCTGCAATGTACCGGAAACAGGGGGAGATAATGCGTATTTTAAAATGAATTTAATAATTTAAATATGTCTTGTATTCGTATTATCTTTACGTTTGACTAATTTTATAATATTTAAATATGGCTAGCGTTGGGGATACATTTCAGCAGTTGCATGGAGCGGAAGATAATTTCCAGAAAGTAAATGGATCTTTAATTCCTTTCAATGGAAAACGAAGACTTGTTTGCGTAGAACATCCAGCAGTGGTTAAAAATCTTGATCGAGCCCTTTCCTCACTCGGAGGAACTAAAGAAATTACCAAGGTATAAATTATCCAAGATAAATGACGTTATACACAGATAATTACATGGCTTGTCATTGTCTCATTTATGCATTTAATAACCATTAGATGATTAGTTAGAAAACATTTATGGAAAAAGAATTGTTTAAATTAACAGTTTAGCTACATTCACCGATTCAGTGTTTAAGCTATTAAAGTATTAGTACTATTACGGTAAAAATAAAGCAGAAGAAGAATAACTATATTTGTATATTCCACATTTGTCAGTCATGTTGACAGAAATAGCAACAAGTTCACTGAAGGAAATGAAACATTTGACCAAATTTGTACAAATGGCTCGAAACTTTTGGAACATATAACATTTGCTGTATGTCATCGTAGTTGACAGCTCCAAAAAACAAATGAGTTAGATGAAGAGAGGCATAACTGTGTGCTGAAAATGGCCATGTCATGAGAAAGAAAGCAGAGACAGTACAATATAAAGAAATGTGTGGATTTGAGAAAAGAAATATCTAAGTTCTTGTAAGCAGGCTTTGAAACTGGCAAAGAAAGAAACAAAGGACAAAAAAAAACCTGAGACACAACTGAAAAGCTCTGAAGTATAAGTTGACATAAATTTCCCTTATTTACATGTCAGTGCAAAGATGGATTTCCAAGATATTTTGAATGGCAAGGTGGTAGGTCAAGACCTTTTCCACATGAATGAAATGTAAAAGAGAAAACAATGTATAATGGTAGACTGGAGAAATTGAAAAGGAAAGGTGTGGGACCATGTCTTGTTGCCTACTGGAATCCAGGTCAGGGGGAACCAAATGACGATGATGCTGTTGATTACGAACTAACAACGTGAGGAATTAGTTTGGTCAGCAAACATTAATTGACAGAAAAAGAAGTTTGGTTTTTTTATTTCCATAGCACCATACCCAAAAAAGTATTTCTGGCAGAATCACTGCTGAGGAAGAAAATGTATAAGTTCTTTAGTTGCAAAATAATATTTGCTTATAAATGTATTGACTAGTGAGATAATAGACTTCTGAGGTTCAGTGGTTTTGAAGATAATTCAAATATCAACATCTTAAAAACAATAATAATAAATAAATAAAATTGGCAAGAAAAATTATATATTTTTAGATTAATATTAATTAATATTTCAAAAATAGTGAATTGTGTGCTATAGTGTGGTTTCTAGATGCTGTTATTACAAAAAATTTCATGAACATATGTTTACTATTAAGAAACATCACAATTAATCTAGTTAACCCTGGTTTTATTTAATTACCTTAAATATTGTTTTTAATCACAGCCGTATTTATTTTCTATAATCTTTATGTAACAATAAAATACCACATAATTTGCTATTTTTTTTTTTTTTTTTTGTTGTTGTTATTTTTTAAAATGATTTTGTATGATTATCAGATTTGTTAATTATTTATTTTGAACTAAAAGACATACAACCAGGAAACTAAGCGTCTGGAAATGAGATATCGACCAGATGATCCATACTGTAAACCTGCTTATGGAGATCGCTGTGCAACAACAAACTTACTGATGAAGGTGAAAAGAAGACGCAAATGTTTACCAGGTCGTCAGCCGAGGACTGATTGCTATGAATACAGCATTGAAATTCTAGGTGTCATTGATACAACCTACAGATTTCAAGGTTTGTTACACAGAAATTATTTAGTAATGTCAAACTAAACAAATAATAATAATAAAAATATATAGTCATTCAATAAGTATAATATTTATAACTGCAATATTTTATATACATTTTGTGTGTGTGTGTGTGTGTATGCATATATATATATATTTTTTTATATATGTAACTTATTTTTAGAAATTTATAATCAGTTACATGTATTTACACTTTCATTTCATAATTCAATAGTTGCAGTGTTAAATAAAATATTTCCACCTTTTTGTTAACTTCAAATTCATTTTTGCTAGTTCTGTAATTTTATTAAATTTTAAAGTTATTTTGTCTTCATTTGCAATAACTATTATTATAATCTGACAGTTTTGTGAAGGGCTACTAATCATAGAAAATTAGGACTAATTATTATGTATATGTGTATATGTATATATCCAATATATTTCATATTATTATCCTTAAAATTTTATTTTGTTCTAGCTATGGCTGACTTTCAGTATCTCCCAATGACAAAAAAAGAAAATGGATCTTATGAAAGTCTGTTGGATAAATTAATGCTGACATCATTTGTCAGAAAAGAAGAATTCTTAAAAAGGGATACTCCTCTTTTTCTTACTCCTCTTATTTTTTCAAGAATGGACATTCCTGGTGAATATGACTTTCGACCTGATCGAGGGTACACCTTGAAGAAAACAGAGCAGGAGTTGTGTATGCCTGACAATCAGCTTGGCATAGGTAAAATAATACTCTTAAAGTTGTTCTATGCTTTTTTGTCCTTGAAATTTTCATTCATTTTATAAAGCTTCTTGTTACAGATTTGTACAGTATTTTAAATATCAGATATATTTTTGATGTTGTAATGATATTTAAGGACAGCACTTTTAAAATTGTAAATGCACAGAAGATAAGAAATGAAATATTTGTCAACATTTAGTAATTGACTGTAATTATAGATATATATCATATCTTGATGTTTTTGAGTGAATTTTTGTATGTAACATGTTAACATAAAATACCATAATTATAAATAGTTATCATATATATATAATAATAATAATCTCTTTCCTTTTTTTTTTCTCACTTTTATTAAAAATAATAATAATTTGACTGCACAAACTATCCTGATGTAGATAAGCAATATTATTTCGATGTTGAAATGAACTTGTTACATTTCAGTTGCTCGTCACAGAAGATCTATTTATACAATATTTGTGAGTTACGATGATCCAACACCAACAGCACCAAAACCTGGAGCTGAGGAGTTTCTCATGGGTCGTTTTAACAAGAACACAGACTTGCTGGACACTGTCAGAAGGGTGGGAACACTCTTAAAATGTTATTTAGAGACACTATGCACATTCATAAATAGTTTTTATTGACGTGTATTGTTAAGATAAAGGTATTTTTTTATATTTGTTTACACAGGAAAGTACTTAGAAATGTCTGATACAATGTTCATTAAGAGAAAATCACAGACATCTGTACATATATCCTTTTTCTTCTTTTCTTTTTAAATTAACTATTATCTTTGATTACACCTCAAAGTATAAAGTACAATTAAATGACCAATCTGTGTGTGTGTGTGTGTGTGTTATACAGTAATATTATTTTTTTACACCCAATATTCAGTTGGTTTTAAGACTGTTAATAAGGTGTTAACAAAGCTGTCCGTTTATTTGTGGGTCTGTCATTTATTCTGTTTCAGTTGTTTGATGAAAGGCCTGTCTGGTCAAAGAATGCTCTTCGATGTCACCTCAGCACCAAGCTGCAGTCACGCCTCAAGTTTGTCCTGCCTCTGCTTGCCTACTACATGACAACAGGACCGTGGAGGGCAATGTGGGTCCGACTGGGATACGACCCTCGGAAGGATCCTTCAGCCAAGAAATATCAGCTGTTAGACTTCCGTATCCGTCAAAGTGAGTGAAAATAGTTACATTAAAAACATTATAATGATTATGCTTATAACAGGTGATTTATTTTTTTTTTTTTTTTTTTTATAAATAACATTAAAAAAACGAAGGATATTTTAGTTTAACATTAAATAAAAAAGATGAATGGTCACTTAACACATTTTAAAACTTTAAATTTGTAAAAATCTTTGGTATTTTATTCTGGAAAATATAAGCCAAAAAAAAAAAAAATAAATAAATAAATAAATACATAAATAAATAATATTAAAAATCAGTCCACGGAATATTATTATATTTAATTTTTTTTTTTAATTTTCATCAGGAGGTGGATGTGATCCTTTGCCTATAAAAGGTAAACGTGCAGTGTTCTCTCATCCAACACCTATGACAACAACAAGATACAGGCCTTCAGCTCCACAGATTCCTACACTGCAACACAAACAAGATCTCGAGAAAGAATACAAGGTATACTTTATAGTCATCACATGATTGTCTACAACATTTGGATGGTTCTTTCTTCTTTTTTCTCTTTTTTTTTTAATAAAATTAAGAAAAAAAACCCAATAAATATTTAATTTGGTACACGTTATTATTTTCATTACTGTGTTTTTAAAATATATAATTTTTTTCACAATTTTTCTCAGAAAAGGAACTAATATTTTATTATATTATTCAACATTATAAAGGATAAAAAATCTATTTATTATAATAGCTAATATGTTTTCCTATAGAGATTTTTAAAGTCTGTTTATATAAAGATTTATCTAAATATAAATTATAAAAAATTACATGTTGTTCTTTTTCAAAAGATTAACACTGTTAATTTTCTATTATATTTTTGTAATTATTTAAAAGAAAAAAATATTATTTTGTTTATATTTACCATATGTATAAGTTCAGGCTTTCGTAATTTTATTCCTTCTCATTTTATCTATAAGAAATTATACATACACACACACTGACAATAGTTTTTTCTCAAATATTTTTATTTATTTAGCCATTCATGATTTGTTGTCTAGGAATAGTAGCTAAAAATGTTGATGAACTACAAAAACTTGCATGGCTGTCTGTCTGATGCATACAGAACATTGATATATATAAACATTGATATAATAATGTCCTGTGTTTCAGGATAGTGTCTATATATTTGATCCTAACATCATGCCTCCGTACCGTCAGATGTTCTATCAGCTGTGTGACATACGTGAACCAAATATTGAGAAAATTGTTGCAGAAAATGAAGGACAGGTAAAAATAAAATTATATTTATTTCTATTGTTAGAAGTATTATAATTATTCAATACTGTTTGTTAATTATTTATTATTAGGTTTTTATTTGTGTTTGTTATTATTATTATCATCTTTTCTTCCTTTTTTTTAAATTAGATTATTGTGATGGTAAAATCTGTATAAGGTTTATTTATCTATATCTAATCATGTTAAATGCTTTGAAGAAGATGAAATGAATTGTGTTAAAGATTCATGTTTGAAAATTCAAGTTAGGTAATACTAACATTTATTCCATGCAGAAACAATAAAATCAAAAAGCTTTTTTCAATTTTTCATTTTACTACTTTATCATACAAAATATTTCTTTAAAAAACATTTATGTGTTTGATAAGGATTAGCTCATTTGTAATAATATTGTAAAACTTCATCATCAAACAAAGAGTTTCAAATTGGTTTTCTTTTGTCAAATTTTTCTTACTACTTCATTTACACAGGTGACAAAGTGTTCTGTTTCATTCATTTATTATTTTTATGCTGGATATATATAATTTTATACTTTTCAGTGTTAAAAAATAATTTAAATTGTTTGTTTTTTTCTCAGGAAACTGTTTGTACTGAGAAAGATGGCTGGTGTTCAAAGGATACAAACTACAAATGTCGACAGATTTTAGCCGAATGCATTGACAAATTGTGTAAAAAGAACTCATCTACAAGTGGATATGTTTTATCAAGTAAACAATATATTTAACAATACTGTAATATATTTTCAAGAAAAGCAACTCCTAAAATTAAACATTATAAATACCAATAAAGTTTTAAAATTATGATTTCTATTTTTTTTTTATAGCACTAAGATAAACAGTTTTAGTTGAGAGTATACTTTAAAATATACATTTACTGAAATATTAATAGTCTAATAACATTTTACAAAGTTACAGTTGTATTTGGGTATCTTTCAATCTGATCTGTCTTAATTAATAGTGAAACATAACAAGAAAAGAAATACAGTTACAAAGTATTGTTTTGCAAAACAGTTTACTGTATTTCTTCTATATAATGGTTATGGTCCTCATTTTAATATGAAAGAATTATCTTTGTATAGGTCATTATCAAACTCCAGAAAATGAGAAGACATTAGATGATATAGAGAGCAAATCGGATGATGAAATAGAACTGGACATAACAGCTGAAGAAGGTATCAATGACATGGAAACAGAAATGCTGGACTGCATCTGAGAGACAATTCTCCATTTTGCAGAGAGACGCATTACTGGTGCTTTTCCTATAAAAGAGGAAAATGAAAGATCAGTTCCAGCATGGAGGATAGATATTTTGGTGTTCAGTAAAAAGAAAAAAAAAAGATGTTGATGGAAAAGAAAAAAAATTAAGGTGTGGTAAATAAATGTTTGGGTATCATCAAAAATCTGATGAAACTTTGACTGGCAGAAAAGAAAAGTAAAGAAAAATCCAAAGGTGATGAAAGACTGTACATTGATGCAATTCCTGTTGGAAAAAAATATTTATTTATTAAAAAATTACACCCAGATGAACATAATTATAAATAGCTAAATTCATGTTTTTACAGTTTTCAAACTGATTTTAAATTTGTAACAGTGTACTTTTAAATGTACACAAGAAAAAAGCCTGGTTAAATTGGTTATTTTTAAAAATAAAATAACTTTTATTGATTTCAATCAGCTGCATAAAATCAGCATAAAAGTATATTTTATTTGCATCTTATTATCATAACACATTTTGTGTACATCCAGTGTTACTCTTCTTATTCTTAACAAACCAATCCTAATAATTACTATTTTTTTTAATGGAACCAGGCAATGCTAATAATTAATTATGAAAAGATAATTCCTGACAGATAACTGCATTTCAGGTAGTCATTCAAAATATCTTGTGTGTTGCCTCAGGGAATAAAGAAATAAAAAGTCTTCTTGGAAATTTGTTATAAAAACCAGCAATATATTTTGTAGAATATTCATGGGGTTTTACTGAACTTTTTTTTTCTTTCTTATGTTTGGGGGGGTGCTGGGGAATAGTGGCTTTTTAATATTATTTTTTTACTGGGGTAGAACATGAAAGCAACAGTTATTAGATGCACATATACATTAGTTATTTTACTTACACCAGTAAAGTATTTAGTTAGTTATTCGTGAGCTACAAAATATATTCTCACATTTTCAGAAACAGAGAACACAAAATATAAATATTTATATAAATTACTATATTCACAATCAGTTAAAATGCATGTCTGCATGTGTGGATGTTGGGTGTGTGCATGTGTGTTTACATTAAAGCACAAATGTGTGCATGGCATGTCAATAAAATAAACTTTGACTGAAGGATGCATGTAGACAATGACTGCATTGTGAAGTATAGTCTTCTTCATATATGAAATAAATAACAAATTTAAAAATAAATAATTAAAAATTTATCAAAATCAACACAGTTCATTAGCATTTCTGTTGTGATTTATTGAAGATGGCCACCATGTGAAAAATAAAATTAAAATTTTTAAAAAGTTTTAACAAGTTTAAAAATATACTAATAAAGATCAATTTAATGAAACAAACAGATCCTCCAGAAAAGAGCATAATAATAAAAATAATTACTGTTGAAAACTTATTCAATTTATAATTTCGTTTTCTCGTGCATTTTATTATTATTATTTTATTATTATTATTATTATTATTATTTCCTAACATTAAATACTACAGAAATGAAAAAGTCAACACAAGATGAGTGTGAAGGTTTTTGTTGTTTTTTTTTTGTGGTTTTTGACGTCTCAGACTGAGTCTGGTTATCGATAGAGTTTTTCAAGATGAAATTCATAACCTTTAAAAATAACTTTTAATAAAATTCGTAATTTTAATCGAAGAAATCGAATTTTAAAATTATAATATTTATCAGCTCCTTTAGCATGCATTCGAGACATTTTCATTACCCTTTAAATAGGAAATCTGTAACTGTCTTCAGGAATCACTTTATTTTATCTCTCTCTCTCTTTAGTATCATACTTTTTAAAAACTATTATAAACAATCGTAAACTGAGTACAAAGTCAGAGAAAAATATAACATTCAAAATAATAATAATAATAATAATAATAATAATAATAATAATAATAATAATAATAATATATGCATTTCATTTGTTATATTTGAATTTACCACAAGGATCCATTTTGAACATTTCATCTTGCTGCAACAGTCTTAGATGTACTTAAATAATTTATATATTAAATGCTAATGTTTTGAGATTTTTTTTAGTTAAAATAATTTGTTTTGCCATAACAGTGACTAAATTTAATTTTGCATTTTTACTTCTATTTTGTGTTCTATTATTTCTTTAAAAGAAAAAATATATAGTTATTATATAGTTGTTTTATTAATGTTAAACTACAGAAATGGCAGAGATCCATTATCAAACCAAGTACTGCTGACAGTCATTACAGCCGTAGCTAACTCTTTTTGAAATGAAACAAAAACACTGTAGTTTTGAGGAGTGTAGACTTCAAACGGTAACCGTATATATATATATATATATATATAAACAAATTCATTCAGTGGATATCGTTTTTATCGGAACAGAGATTTATATTTTTTATTTTTAAAATAAAATCATTGCATAAAAAAAAATAATAATAAAAAATAAATGAAAATAAAAATCATCAATTTCTACATGAGGTATTTGCCTCATTGGCCTCAGTATAGTTATGACCATGGTCAGTTCGATACATGTCAGTCAGCTCAAAATATGTAACTTATAAAGTTATAAGGAACCCGAAAATGTAATGCATTCCCGATGTAAAAATTCTTTAAAATATATTATTTTCACATTTTCGGAATATATATTATAGTTATTTATGTCTGAAGAATTCATGCTCAAACAAATAAATAACGAAATAATTGCGTACAGGACCGCAGCTGACTTTTCATTCGTGACCACTTCGTCTGGTTTCACACCGTGCCGAACTACTGCTGCCTTAAATTAACTTTCAGTACTAATAGGTTATCTCCGAAAACAACGTTCGGAATAGAAAATATTATAAGTAGCATTTCATGGGGAAGGAAATCATACTAAATTTCAAGAAATAAAACAAGATATCATAAATAATAAATAAACATGAAACAAGCGAACGTGACATTAATGGGCATGGCGGTTCTTTCGTTATTTTTGGAAGGAATGCGGAAATAGACCTTGCATAATTAGTGGCTGGAGTTTTTTATTTTTTTATTTTTGAAGCATCTTATGATCTTCAATTTCAAAATAATACATTGCTGGCAAAATAATAAGATTTACGAGTCAGTCTTTTGCAAACACAACAATCAAAAAATGATTCAGTGATTAAACGTGTTGGAATTTGCGAATGTGATGCAAGTTTCTGGGACCTGTGAAATTTAAAAGAAAGACACGTTTGATTTCGGTCAAAATTATCGTAAGCATTCGGCTATCTCTGGCACTCTTCGTGAATTATGTATGATGTTACTATCTAAACAGCAATTCTTTTACTTTACCTTTAATATTAGATGAAGATTTTCTGTTACTGTTTACGTAATAAAATTCTTGAGCAAATAATTATATACATTTAAATGAATTCACAAAAAGATTCAGTATGCCAATTTTTCCATTCCTTGCTTTCGAGAAATCAGTTTTTAATTGACAAATATATTAATTGTAATCGATATAAATAGCGCAGAATGGAAATAAACTTTAAAACTACAATTCCATTAAAAATAATTATAATATATAAATAAATAAATAAATAAATAAATAATCGAATAATTTGAATTGCCTTGGAGTGCCTTTAAAGAAATATTTGGGTCTAACATTGAGGTTTCTATATACTATGTACTTTCAACATTATAAACAACTTTCTATGAATAAGTATATTATTTGTATATTTAATAGACAAAGACAGCGTCAATATCCTTCAAATTACGAATAAGACAATTAGAAAATCTTAATTATGAAACGATTAATGAATTTTACTGGGATTTATGGTCTTGTTGACTATTATTATTATTAATGAGGTCGTTAACAAAGTTTTTAATTATTATTTTACTTCATTTTATATTTATTATTATTTTTAATTTTTAAAAGTATTATTTGTTTGTTTGCTGAGAAAGAGAGAGAAAAATCGCCAATACCTTTTTTAAATTTATTGATAAAATTCGTATATCAGGCAGGAATATAGTCAATCACTGTTAGTTTTTAATAACTTCGGCAAATGTCGTAAAAAAAATACGATTTTTACCGAATCCCAGGCACCTTATTAATACATATTTTGTTGTCGTCATTGTCTGCAAAGTGGATACGCCATGTTAGATCTTGAAAATTGGTAATATGTTACAATCATGACTATATCCCTAATCCCTAATCACTGTCTGTTTCATCTACTTCTTTTGTTATTTCTTTATGGGTCTGTGAAGGACGAAAATCGGTTCAAGGTCATGGCCGGAGGGGGTCGATCCAAATGACAGACTAATCTTGTCTTTATCTGAACTGTATCAGGGCGTTGGTTTCTTTTATTAAATGATTGAACGTTTGATGGTATAGCACATTTTCAGTAAGTATTGAAAACAGTAGGTTGTCGTTGTTTGGGCTCTTTTGCTTGTGGACTGCCTCACTCTTTGTTTCTAAACATTGCCATGTGCAATTTTTGGCCTTCACCCACCAAACACAATAAATGACCAGAGCGCGACATTTCCCTCCTGTCTTTTAAACCTCCGAATAAGATAATGTATTGACAGTTTCATTCTTCTAATACGAATATTTTACTTCTTATTAATGTTCGCTCACAATATATATTGCGCAGTTTTACTCGGCACAATGAAGCAATGTAACTATAACTATAAGCGTGCCTATTAGGTAGGCTAGCAAAACGAAAAGTGTAAACAAACCCCAAATTGACTTTGACCTTGCTATATTGTGGGCCTTGACACTTAGTCGCAATAACCCAAACTCCCAAGAAAAACGCTATTTAAAAGTGCTTTTGAAAAAGTAGAAGTCATATTTTTAATTTGTATGAAGAATCTTCATCATTTCATTGCAATTTGGAATCCAGTAACAAAACAAAAAACAACATATAACCAAACTTGATGTCTACAAACTACACTCTGTTCTTTATTTTTATATTATTTATTTATTACAATTTTCATTTTAATTATTATTTAATTGATAGTGATAAAAAAAATATATATATATTCTGTTTAAAAAAAACAAATAACAATCTTGTATCCATTCTACCTTTGACCAATAAAATGTTAGTTTCTTTCATGTTTTTCAAACCATCACATAGATGAAAATATTTGTATATAAAAGCAAAATGGTCCAAATAAATTATTATTATTGTATTATTATTTAAGTTATAAAAATGTTTAAACACTGGTCAAATTTGGTGAAACATTTTGAAAGGGAAATTAAAAAGTATATTCTGAACAAAGATGGTAAAAGTGGGTTCTGTTTTTCTGTTTGAAAATGTCATTTTATTTCCTACTGAAAAAACTTGTCAAGTATTGGATACGTTGTAGAAATTACACAGCCCTCAGCAAATTTTTGTTATTTTAAAAATGTAAATTTCAGATTTTCGATTACTTTAAAGGACTTTAAATTCAAGAAACACTTCTTTAATTTATTTGAAATAAAAATATATTTTTTTAGATTTTTATTATTATTACTGATACAATATATGATAGCTGTTATTATTTCTGTAGTTATTACTATTAATACTGCTTCTATTATTATGATTACTATTACTAGGACTCTACCATTAGGCCAACCAGGCAGCCAATGCTTAGGGTGCAGACCTCGGAGGAGTGTATTACTGAACTTTAAGGATTACAGTTTTATTATTTAATATTTTGATTTTGCGTATATAAAACTTATTGCTTAAACCAAAAGCTGTCTTATCTGTAATTTCCACTCATACACTTAAAAAGGTACCATTTTTTAAATATTTTCCTATGCAAATCAAGTAGTGTCATAATTTTTTAAGTGAATGCCCCAAAGCATTTGTGTAGCAGGGCCATTGCCATATTAATGGATGGATACTGTGCCTTTAACACTGCTGGTCTTGACATCATGGTACTTGTTTTTTCAGTTTAAAATAAATTTATCAGTCAAGTTTTGTGTTTTTATTTTTTCTACAAAACATGTTTTTAAAAGTTCCATTTGGCTAATTTTTTGTGAGGATCCAAGTAGTTAGTCTTGCCATGACTGCAAAGTGGTCTAATGCTGGGCCTGACTCTTATTAATTCTGCTGATTTTGTAACTGTTAGTGGTGGTGGTAGTGTTATTGTTATTTATTTTTTCATTATTATTATTATTTTCATTTTTCATTATTAGTTTAGTTAATTTTATTATTATTTTTTTAATTTAATTTTATCGTTTTTAACTTTTATTATTATTATTATTAATATATATATATTTTTTTTTTCAACAGCTATGAGTGGAACCAGTGAACTGGGAATTTCTCCAGTCCTGCTTCAGGCCATATCTCACACACTGACCACATCTGATTGTCGTCCAGATCGGCAGGCTTGCATCACATCGTGCCGCACTCTGACCATGGAGTCAAGGCCCATTCTGACAGCCAGCAAGACTGCTGTGTCACACATATTACAAAACATGAACGAACCAGTCGCAGGATTACTGTCGGCAGCTAGAAATTCCCCCGTGACCTTCGACACGAATCCTCACAACGATAAAGACATTCAGGATTTGTTGGGAAATAAGATAGCATCTCAGAGTACAAATGGCAGTGGGAAGGAGTTGAAGGATGCAAGTTTCCCAGTCAGTCAGGACATGAGCATGGTGAATGTTCTGACAGCTCTGGCGAGCCAGCATTTGAAAACAAAAGTTGAACCTGCTGAGATTTCTGAAAGCCTCCCACAGTGTTCTCAGGAACTGACAGAAGATAATACACAGTCACAACAACAGGAGCAACAGTCACAGCAACAGCAACAGCAGATTATCATATACTACAATAATGAGACACTGGCAGTTCCCTCCCCTAGCAACGATGTGGTGGTAGGAGAGATTGATGGGGGAGGTGATGCAGGAGGGTATCGTCTAGTCATGCAGACTGAGAGAGACGGGTCGTCGGAGGCAGGAGGGCAACAACACATCGTCATGGAGATGTCATCTGAGAATATTCAGTCAAGTAGACCTGAAAACAGTGACATGGCAGAACTAGGTCAACCATGTCCGATCTGCATGGATAGAATTTCAGGTAAGTTTTTTCAGTATAAATTACAAATTATTGGAAATCTAAATGGAAACACTAAAGAAATCCCCCTCATTTTAAAGCATTTTAATTCCACTAATATAGGTTTTCCAGAAACCAGCTGTTTGTTTTTCAAGTTTTATTTTTCTATAAATTGCGTTATTTTCAAGTTAGATTTGTCTAATTTTTTTTAATTTTTTTTACTTTATGAAATCTGATGTGTGTATATGTGTAAAACAGTGATCACAGAATTTGTCTGTTTGTGTTTGTACCTTTGTTTTGTGAATGTATCTAAATAAAATTATATATATTATCATAATTTACTTTATAGGTTACCACTATGGAATTTTCACTTGTGAAAGTTGTAAAGGATTTTTCAAGAGAACTGTTCAGAACAAAAAATCGTTTATCTGTCACCGGCAAGGAGAATGTGATATTAACAT
This sequence comes from Chrysomallon squamiferum, assembly GCA_012295275.1. Taxonomy (NCBI): domain Eukaryota; kingdom Metazoa; phylum Mollusca; class Gastropoda; order Neomphalida; family Peltospiridae; genus Chrysomallon; species Chrysomallon squamiferum. The sequence goes on along the minus strand of CM022672.1, from coordinate 10,954,732 downwards.
TTACAACAGAAAAAAGTGCCCTGCATGTAGATTCACCAAGTGTGTTATCGCTGGAATGAAAATTGAAGGTAAGTAAAACATTTTATTTACATGTAATAAATAGGTCATTGTGCATTTCTTTTGTTTTCCTTTTCATTCTTTTTTATTTTTTGTTTATTTTTGTTTATTTTGTTTTGTTATAATTCTGGATTTCTATATTAATAGAGAGTGCTGCTAGATTAAATAAATATTTTTTTAATTGTTTTGGGATCTAAAACATCTCATTGCATTTAAAAATTATGATTATGACCTATAGCAAAACTTAGTTACTATATATATATATTTTTTTTTTTTTTTTTTTTTAAATAAAAAAATGTTTTTGTTTCATTAACATCTGTATTTAGATTATAACATTTTTTTCTATTTAATACAATTTTTTTTTTCATATAAATTACTTTTAAATGCTAAATTAGTATGTATGAATGACTTTTTAAAAATATAATTAAAAAAAGGTAATAATAATTAAGGCAATTAGGGGAAGGAGAAATTCTTAAAATCTAAATTTTACTTTTCAGTATTTATGTTTGACTTTTTAAAAATGTATTTAAGAAATAATAATAACAACACTAAATTGCAGCAATCAGGCAGGACAGAACCAGGGGAGGCAGAAGTTCCTATGATGGATGTTCTCCTCACGGCAGACCAAGAAACTCTCCTGTTCCCAAAAAAATAAAGCGATACCCTGTTCCCCGTAAAGCAGACGACAACACTCAGTATTCATTTAACAACAGTAACCAGGTCGAAGTGTCCAAAAGTCAGCTTGTGGCAATATTAAATCATTCAAGCACAGAACAGCTGGGATCTACAAATGTTCCAGAACTTCTGACAGACATTATGAATTTGGAACCTCTGCTGTCAGATGAGGAGATTCCTTTGGAGATGATTCCTGAAGGAATTGAAGACAATGAAGAAAGTCTGTACACATACTTGATGCAAATAACAGAATTGCGTCTGTACAAGCTGGTGCGGTGGGCTCGAAATTTGCCCCAGTTTGGAGCTATCTCGGTAATTAATTTTCTCATTATTTTCATCATCATATTGCATCTTATAAATTCTTAAACAATTGTCACATCCTAAATTTGCATCATATAATTTACAAAATCTTATATATTTAGTCATAAATTTTTCTTTCTTTCTTTAAAATCCTTTATAAAAATATTGGTATTTTTGTCAGCAGTAATTAGTTTCAGATTAGTGTTGTTATTAATATATTTTGCTGTTTATTTTATATTTTTTCACTGATATAAATCATTAATAGAAGAATAACAAATAATACTCAGCTATTTCTTTTTTAATCTTATAATATTTAACAATCCTGCAGTATGCTATTAATACATAAATTTAGTTCAGTCTGTTGTTTAAGCTCTCAAAAGATTTGTTATGTTTAAAATAATGTTGTGCATAAAAAAATTCATAAATAAGAAACATCATTCAATTTTATATGATGTTAAGCAAGAGTAAATTGTATTTTGCCATGGACTTGTTTCATTATATCATTATATCATTATTGTGATTTCATGTTCTTTCTTTTATTCATTTTTTCGAAGACGGATGACCAGATACTACTTTTACAAAACTGCTGGTCTGATCTTTTGTGCCTGGGAGTGAGTTGGCGATCTATACATTACCCAGGAGCCATTGCACTGACAGGAGGGAAATCACTGTCACTGGAGAGAGCCAAGCAACTTGGATTTGAGGATTTGGCTTATAAATTAATCTCTTTGTCAGAACATTTTAGAAAACTCAAAGTGGACAAGTATGAATATGTGGCTCTTAAAGTTCTCTTGCTTATCTCTCCTGGTAAGTTTTGTTTGACTTGTTTTTCTTCTTCTTTAATTATTTGAATTTATTGTTTTTCTTCTGAATTTTTCTTTGTGTCATTGCTTCAAAATATGTGGGTATTTTTAACAATATTTGCCATTAATATTAATAAAATTAAAAGAAAAACTAATTAGTAAAACAGTTTTTAATTTTCCTTTCTTTTTGTTAATTTCTTTATTATTTCTTTATTTATTTATTTAATTTCTTTATTATTATTTTTTTTTAATATTTAATTTTTTTTTTTTTATTTTTTTTTTTTTTTTGTTTTATAAATTTCAGATGTTAAGGGTTTGAAGGATCCAAATAAAATAATGGAACACCAGGAAAAATTATCAGAAGCATTATACATCTATACAACAGTTCACAGTGCACAGCAACCACTCAAGTATGGAGAAATGTTGTTACGTCTCCCAGAGCTTGCTCGCATTAGTTTTATTGGCAAAGAACTTCTGCTCAATCGTCTCCCTGCTAACATGACATCTTGTGGCCTCCTTGTTGAGTTATTAAAGGGAGAAAATGCTGCAAAAGATATGTAGATGGCAGTTCGAAAAACTATTTTATGTTTGTATTAACAAATATGACTAAAAAATAATGGATTAAGAAATCATATACATATATGTATATACATATATACGTGTGTGTGTGTGTGTGTGTGTGTGTGTGTGTGTGTGTGTATATATATATATATATATAAAAACAAAAAATGGAATGTGAATAATTATTTTTACAGTGAAGGCCAAAGCATCAAATTGTGTTCAAGAGAAGATATTTTGATTTTCAAAATTATTTGAATGTTTTATTTGAGGTTTTTATTTTTGGGGTGGAAGTTTTGTTTTGTTTTGTTTCTGAAGATAAGGATTTCATTTTAGTACCACATTTTTCACAATCTATACTATTTTAGAGGTCATCAGTTAATCAATTAATGTCAGATTGTTTTTAATATTAAAATTTTGGGACATTGAAGAAAAATACTGCTAACATAATTATTTATAAAAAATATTTGCAATTCATAATCTATTAAAAGCTAGAATGGCTTTTTTTTTTCTTTCCTTTTCTTAATTTACATTTGAAACAGAACTAAAATTATTGTTTATCAGAAAACTGGATTTAAAATACAACAATTAATTAAATTAATCTTAGTATTAGATTACTCATGTTACAATTACTTGAAAAAAAAAAAAAAATAGTTTTGTTGTAACAGAGTGGAAAAATAATTTAAACAGATTATCAATCAGGTTTTTACTAATTTCTAAACAAAAATTTCTGATTTAAGAGTTGATTTTTTTTTTGTGTTTTTTTGGGGGGGGTTTTGTGAATAAGGAAATCATCACTATCATGTATATATTTTTTTATTATTATTATTATTTTTTTTTTTTTTTTTGTTCTTTCATCAAACATCTTCCAGACTACGCAAATTGAAAATTAAAAAAAAAAAAAATCATCAACTTCATTAAAATACCGGTTGAGTTCTAAGAAAATTTAAATCCCTTTTTATTTCTTTTATCAGATTTGTTGTTGAAAATTTTAAAAATAATCGTATCAAAAATGGAAAGTTGCAGACTTTTAAGTGGCATGATTTTACCATTATACTGCTGAAAGTGATGAATACGTATAGTCAAAAACAGGGACCATCAGTGTTAAGATTTGAGTTTTGTTGTTGTTTTTCTGGTATAACTACAGATGGGGTGATAGATGTTTGGTTAATGACAGTTACTTTATTACCTTAATGTAATATAATTTAGTTCTTGTTCCCAATGAATGACTGAAGTGGATCAAATTAAACTGAAATGGATTTGAATTGGAGATTAAAAAATGATAATTGTGCATGCATTTCAGAATTAATTCAGTTTGAATTTTTAGTGATGTAGATGTATTATAATAAAGTAAATAGAAATTTTGTTTAATCACCTACATAAAAGACCATGACAAAGATAAATTTAAACCCAGTGATTTTATATTTAAGAAAATACTTTAACATTGTATTTTATCATACATTTCATTTGCCTGGGTTTAAAGGAACTTGTTAGATCATTACTTATTAATATTCATACAGAAATAATAAAATATGTATTAAAAAATCTTAAATGTTTGAAATAGTGTAAATACAATGCCAAGTTTTCATTTACATTTACTTCATATCTAATTTTATTGCACCTCACTTTATACAAAACTGTAATTATATTTAAAATAATCTGAAATCATGTTCATAATTGTTTTCTTATTAACAAATATTTTCATATTAATATAACAGAATATTTTTAATAATACTTTAAGCACCAGAACTTTTCTTTGAACTATCATGTAACTTTTTCTTCAAAGCAGATTTTTGTTCTTTTCAGTCATTAAAGTATTCATTTATGCTAAATTTGATAACTGTTTCAAGGAAGGTGCTTTCAGTGTCAAATAATATAAAATGTAATAATTTCAGATGATGTTCTGATATTTGTTCTTGAATTTTATTTTTTTTTTTTTATTGTTGTTGTATTGTTTATTTTTTAAATCTTCATTTTTACATTATTTAATACTTAGGTCTTTTGTAATTATTGAAATGTACTACTATCAGAACGTTTATAATATGAAATTTACACAGCTGTTTTGAGATTTGTTTTAATTTGTCAACACTTTTCTAATACTTTATTCTTTCTTTTAGTATCCCCGTTTTAGATTACAGAATTCTTTGTTAGAGGAGTAATATATCATTTTAGCAGATGGATGAGTCAAAATATCATGAGTATTAATCAAAACACCTCACCCTAGTTGATTGATTTAAGATAGATCAATTATGAAATAATTTGATATCGTTATGATAATTGCTTAACTATTTTGCTTGAAATAATATTTAAGGGACAGTCTGGATTTTTTTATTATTAAATTAATGTTGTTTTTTTTAATTATTTATTTATAGTTATTATTTATTTTATTATTATATTTCTTGTTTTTTTTAATAATATCAGGTAAAATACAGTATTTGATCTAATGATGTTAACAAAGAAAATTTTGTGAAAATTAAATCATGTTTACTATTGTTGATTAAAGATTAAATAATAAATGACTGGACATAAAAGATATTTAGGAACCAAAATTTCTGTCGGGAGTAAGAATAATATTTATTTGTAATATTCATAATATATATACATTAGAAACGGTGGATCTTGTAATTCAGTAACATTTTGATGACAAACCTTTTAATTAAAAATTTCATTCACTGATATTGGCCTTTATCAAATAAAAACAGAATATTGTTTATTCTCAATTTCACAAACCAATAAGGGGAAACATGGTCCAGAAAATTGCAAAGTATGGGAAATTGCAAATGTAAACAATAACCTAAAATTCACCTAAATTTTAATACATGTAACAGCTATAAAATAATATAACATACAGACATAAAAAAAAAAAAAATGTAAACAAATGTCATAAAAGTATATATAAAGAAAAATGTAGGCTAGGTTAGGATGGTTATGGGTGCATTTGTAAAATTTTATGGAAAGTGGATTGAGAAGTGATTGCCAAAACCATACAGTGGGTCTCAGAATAACTTAATAGCATCTAGAGGTACAGTTTCAAGTGGGAAATGGCTCCAAGTTCAAATTTATTGATTTTTCCCCATTTCATTCAGATTGTCTCAAATCCAGAAACCAAAAGTCTGTGAAATCTATGGTCAACAGTAATTCAAATTTTAGGAGATATTTATAGGTTTTTTTTTGTTTGTTTGTTTGTTTTCTTTTGTTGTTGTTTTTTTTTTTTACTAATAAAAATTAATGATTAATTTTTTTTTATTATTTTGCTAATAATGACTCAAATTATTTTTTTTTTTTTTTCAATGATGTATTATATTTTAAACTATCCTCACTAATAGTACATTTTTTTAAACTTATCAGACTGTTAGATTTATTTCTTTCTAAATTACCATCTGTTTAAATTAAATTATCGTTCATTTAAAAAGGAGATGCATATGTTTGTCACTATATCAAGGTTGCAACCAAAAGTTCATAGTGTTTTTCAGTAGGTTGTATTTGAGCATGTGATTTCATTATACATATTCTGAAAGGTGGAAAAAAAAGCTATGAACTTTTCTTCCAACCCAAAATATAATTATTTTGTTTTGTTCCTTGTATTTTTTTTAAACAAAATTAGGCTTATAGTAGTCATGGTCATTACAATAATAACATGAACTTTATGCTGTAAGTGCTAAATATTTTTTCACAGTCTTTGTTGTTCTTGTTTTTTTCTGTATGATATGACAATCTGTATATATATATATTTGTTCATTAGCATTTTGTATATACCATAATGAAATTCAGTGTATATAATCATTATTATTTTTTAAAGTATTACTTAACTGCTTTTCCAATCCTGTTTTATTTGCATTTCATAATGTTTTAGGTTGAGGAAGAAAGATCTCAGACAAATGTGTATTTAATTTCTAAAATTCATAGTCTGAGTTCTGTTTGTACTTTTGAAATAATATATAAACCTGAACAAAAATTCAAAGCTTTATTTTTTTTTTTTTTTAAGTGTTAACATGTATGATTTGCATAAGAATAACACAGATGATGTAACAAGAAGGAAAAATTTCAACTAACCAGTCTCCAAAATTTTTATAACACTGATATATTTTATTGTTATAAAAGATTTATATCTAAGATTTATCAGTTCCAAAATGTTGCGCATAATACTACCACAAGTATACGTTAAGATTCTAATTTTTGTAATATTTTTGATTGTGAAACTCTTTGCAAAGTAAGTCTCCATTTTAAAGTTTCAAAATGAAGATACCTATTTTTTCGTTTTTCTTTCTTTTTTTACATAATTCTTAAAGTAAACACATCAATTCATTTTCATCATGTTATCAGTGTTTGAGATGTGTAATTAATAATCATGAATTTTACATTCCACAAAATGGATTTCAGAATGTTTTAGAAATTGAAAAAAAGTAAAATATAACATTTTACTGAGCCATTCATGTACACACGGGCTCAAAATTTATATTACTGATGGGAATTATCAATACTATACAAAATATTTTGAAGTTTGTAAAAAGAAACTTTGTACACTGAATATCATAATTAACAATATCTTGCAAATCATTTTATCGTGTGAAAAAGATTCAAAAGTACACAGATGTCAGGTTAACATAAGTAACTGATATTTAAGAATATATACTTTTATATAATTTGCAGCACTATGCTGCAGAAAACTAAAAGTATAGTATTTGATAGAAACTTTAAATGCTGAATATGGACAGTTTAAGTGTTCACTGCTAAGTTTGTTATCTGTCTTTAGTGTACATTTTTATTTTGTTTTAAAGATGAGAGAAAATTAAAGTTTTAAAGATACTTTTTTTGCTCATTTTATTAAATTTACTTAAACTAATTTTAGGCTATTTATGCCATAATTGTTCATTTATTTATTGATGTAATAAATATTCTTTTAAATTACTTGCAGTTTTGAAAAGATCAGAATGTTGAATTATGACACTAAAAAACTACTTGAGGAACTTCTTTCTTTTTTTTTTGACCTCTAAACAAAAAAAAAAAAAAAAAAAAGGAAGTTATAAACTACAGTGAGAAATCTAGTTTTTTTAAAAATATTTTTTAGATATGATCTGAAAAAAATAAAATGAATTAATAGAGACATTAGTGGAATTAGGCAACATTAATTTCATTTTTAATTTAAACTGAAAATAATTATATGAACAAAGTTTTTACATAATTGTGCCTTTGTATTATTAACATTATTATTACTGTTACACTGTTACAACTTATTATTATTTTTGTGATTTCATCTTTATTATTATAATTTCATTTTCTTCTTATTATTATTATTGTAATAATTGTTATCAATATTATCAAATCAAAAGATAGTGCAATGATTATAAATAAAAGAATTCTTCTGTTTATGTATTAATTTGTACATTTTATGTTGAAGGCTCTGAGGAATACTGTATAAAACAATACATAGATTTTAGAATTCATGCAGTTAATTATTCCTGTTTGCTAACTACATAATTTACACTTTTAAAAATAATTTATCCTAATATAAATATAATGACAGTGGAAGATAATTTTAAGTAGATTTACATTAGTTGATATTAATTATATAAGATTTTTTTTTTTTTTAAATATTAAAATACAAAATAATTTTTTTTTTTGGCTTCATTAATTTTAAAAATGATTTAATATCCATATTGTTTGTATTTTCTTCTTCCTGTAATAGACTAAAGCTAACGGTTAATTACTAATTATCTGAAACACAGTTTTAGTTAATTATGAATCTAAAATGATATTTCTTAAATTATGAAATATTTTATATCATTTCATTCACGAAAAGTAATGGAGATTGATATTTTTCAGAAATGAAGAAGTAATTTATTTTCCAAAACAAATATCCCAACGAAACTACATGAATACCATATATATATATATATATATATTAATGAAAAGATAATATTTTATTTATTTTATTATTTTTGCAAGAATATCTTTGTTTCATTTAAAACAAATATCAGTTGATTTTGTTGTTTTTTAAAATAATTTTCACTCTGCTGTGTATCTTTTACAGGCAGTACATGCCAGATTAATCTCTTGGTCCAGTCACTGTAATTTATTGTAATATACATACACAAATAAATATATTAATAAATCTTAAATGAAATGGCATCATTCTGTTTTATTTCATGTAGTTTATAGCATTTTCAAAATATTAGAAAATACGTTTTTGAGATAATTTTATACATTATTGTATTGGATACTTGCATCATAAAGGAATTCTTTAAAAAGAATAAACTATCTTTATGAAAGAAAATGATTAGTTAAATTTTATTCAGATTCTCCATATTGAAATTTGTAAACCAGATGTTTACATGGAATGTTACATGGGTGTATCTTGACCCGAGTATTCTGCCTAGATTGGAGTTACAATTTTGTAAGATATGTCAACTGTGCCACCATTAGCTGGTCAAATTATAGAATACATTTGTAATTTGAAGAAAATGAAGTTCAGTACATTTGTAAACTTTTTATCCTTTTATAAATTATAAACTATTTGCTACTCAGAACATTATGCATATTATGTTTTTTAAATGGTATTAATTTATTTATTAATTTCTGCCATATATGTTTATAGATGCTATTCAGTTAGGACAACGCGCATCTCCAAATCAAAGAGTTGACTACATTTGGTTGCACTGACAAAACGTACACGTATTTCTCTACATCTCCAGTACCAACAAACTTCCAGGATAACTTTGGTGTCATTTGGAATGAAATTTATTGTCTAACAAGTTGTGTGTTTTTTTAACAAAACATCGACAAAAAAAAAAAAAAAAAAAATTAAATTCTGAAGCTAGTGTGTGTGTCTAGTATGGTGGTTAACGTTTCCTCTCATTTTTCCAAACCACTGAGTGGAATGTTTTATGCTGACCGAAAACGGAAATGTACAGCAGCCAAAACAATTGCATTTTGACAACGGCAATATTTTGATGTGCGCAGCTCCAATACAGCGGCTGCACAGCTTAGAGGGAACACAGTTAATAGTCTTGATATAAGTACTTTCAAATTCTACTTTTTTTTTTTTTTTTTTTTTTTTTTTTTTTTTTTTTATTTTGCCAGGTTAATTCACCGGGTGTCATGTATTCAGTAACGTACACAGACCGGAGTTATCTGTAACGATACGGGATGGGACACGTGTTAGGAGGTTCGGGAAGCGGTACAGTGATCTTTGTCAAAGGCATCCCTTCCCAGTTTCCCTGAAATAAAACAAAATTTACTTTATTAGTGCTGTAACTAGGATTTATATTTTTACAATGAGAACAATGTTATTTATTTCATATGAAGGTGCGTGACAAAATCGAACTTTTCGCCATTACCCGATTTCACAATGGTAGCGCTCGTATCCAACTGACGTCTACGACTTTCAGAATTAATTTTGTTGTTTGTCCATTTTCAAAATTACTGGGCGGACTTTTTTTTTTAATATTATTTAATAGCTTAGTACACATATTTCTCCAACGCTTCGCCTTCGAATTTTTCATTTTGCTATTCTAGAAGCATTTTTTTTATTTTCCAATAAATAAATAAATAAATAAATAAATAAGTACCTTCAAATAAAAGGTTGCATCTTCCAAAAGTAGTCTAGCCTGTAGAGCTGGTATTTATCTTTACTTGTCCAAAGTAATGACAACCATTGTTCTAGTTTCAGCCAAAATCACGTCACGTGATCAAATACTGCTATTTGATTGGCTGTTTATTTATATTCTACTTCAATAGATGTTTATAATTATGTCTGTATCAAATTTTAATTAACTACAACTTTAGCCGAGATAGAATTTTAATTTCATGCAACGACCTGATTTTCTGAACATTATGGAGTTATCTTGCTTTTTAAAGGAAGTGTAAGAATTTATTGAACTTCGATTTGTTTCAGTAAAACTTGAAAAAACAAGCCCCAAAATTACAGTAATTTTCGGAACATAATTCCGTTATTTTTTTTTTTTTGCAATTTTTAAGTTTATTTTTTTTTTTTTTTTTTTTTTTTTTTCTGTCAGACCAATCACATATTGCGCATTTTATAAATATTAGGTGGCTGGCATTTTTTCAATTTTTTATTTTTTGTTTTTAATTATTATTTTATTTAATTAAAGCTTAATATTCACAGGACATATCTTTTTAATGTTATTTATATAGGTGATCTTAGTATGAATATTTCTTTAACATTTTATGTCAAATTGATGTTTTATAACTTACGGGAAAGCGCTCTCCATTAGACTGGTTACACTGCATGGAAAGTGGTGAAGTCGCATAAAGGTATTTTAGGAGATGTACATTGAGAGGTGTCCAGTCGATTGAATTGTAGTTATCAAGATCACCTTTCGTTTCAGAAGTTGGCATTTCTTCCATCCTAAAATTAAAATTACGATTATTATTATAGTAATAAATAAATAAATAAATAAATAAATAAATTTAAATATTTACAGAAATAGATCAACCTTATTAAACCTAAATTTTAGCTTTCACGATGTCTGTATAACTTTAAAAAATAATAATAATAATAATAATAATAATAATAATAATAATAATAATAATACACAGTGGATAAAACAAAAAACAAACCCAAAACAAAACAAAACATTTTGGTGAATGGATTTCTGCTGGTTGGTTTGGCTTATAAAGGAACGAAGATGCGGAACGAATTCCTCAAGAATAAACACACTAAGATTATTGGTTAACGGAAAGACAGTGATCTGCATCTCCCGAGACAGCCTAGAGAATCAGTAACCGTGATTCGATCTAGGAATGTTGACTTCATCATAATAATAACAATAAATAAATAAACAAATAAACAAAAACAACTGCAGCAGCCGTACCTGTTCATGAAATCAAAGAAGCCGTTAAGTGCATTTGTATCCACAGAACTCTTGCACACTTCCAGATTCGACTTTGGATAGTAGTGTACATAATTAACACACATTTCATCACTGATAGAAAATCCTCCCTGAAATTGTTAAAATCATTTTTCAATTTAATTTATTTATTTAAACGAAAACAATATTGCAATAATTAGCTAAAATTATGCGTGTGAAAATATTTGAGTAATTTATGCCAAGAAGTTAACCCTACAATCCACGACTTTTAAAGTTATAACAAGTGAGTATATTTATTTGAAAAAGACAAAATTATATTCAGAATGTCGATCAAAATAAGTTGATTCATTTAAAGGTATTTGTAATAAGGACAAATGGATGGACGCATGTTAGACTGAATAACTATCAGAAACACTGGAACTAATAATTCTTTCTTTAGTTATAGTCTCATTACGGATAAATATAATTATAATCAGAGATAACAATTTAAAAAATAATTTGTGCTTTACATACAGCCCTCGCTTAAAAAAAAAAACAACCAAAAAACCAACCGCTCCAAACAAACACAAAGAACAAAGACAAATATAAAAATAATAATTAATAAATAAATAAACAAACAACAACAGCGACAAAACAAAACAAAAACAACAAGAAAACAAACCTACAATATTTCATATTCAAACAAGAAATAAACTGACCACAGTCACGTGATCTCTATCCTTCGTGCTGTCTTCACAAATTGTGACGAGCGCATCATTCTGAGAGAGAACGTATAAAAACAAATTTATGAATTTACGGTGAAAATATAAAAAATAAAAATACGAAGTCTGCAAATATTCTTTGTTAATAACGAATACCTCACTTAGGGACTGAAAAATTCCAAATTTTATTAAATTCTTTCAGCATTACGTTAGAATGAAACAAATGTCTGCTTATTCTCGTTGTATCCAATTCAAATAAATATTTAATTTCTACAATAAAAAGAAATCTAGATCTAGGATTTCAGAAAAGCCCGTTCGCCAAAAAATATAACCAAGTTCCAGAACTACGGCATCGTATTTGCCAGAATAGAATTTCTGAACTGTCAACAACATATTTAATAATTAATAACATTTTAATGTTTAAGTGGGGGAATAAAATAATTTCATAAATTATTATTATTATTATTATTATTATTATTATTATTATTATTATTATTATTATTATTATTATTATAGAGCATCCTGTATTTTAACAAAAAGGACTAACTGGTAAAATAAGAACAGGTTGTGGTAGTCGTCGTATTTCCTGGAAGTGTGGACTGTAGTGGTTGTCGCGATTCAGTTCTGGAAGTTCGACGCCGTTCCTGATGTGTTTCGTGTACACAGTCTTTCCAGTCAGGTGAGTGTGCAGCTGGGATGCGAATATTTTAATACCACGACGAGGTAACGCCTGAAAACATTAAATAAATAAATAAATAAATAAATAAATACATTTTTTAAAAGTAAAACAAAGAAATATGAAAGGAAATAATAAAAAAGTTCTTTGGAATCAAAACTCGATAAAAATATATTATAATAAAATATTTTCACTATTTATGATAAATCGTTAAGCTTGGGCGCATTATGCAGAGGCACAATAAAAAATAAACAAATAAATTATTTAATAAATTTGTTTTTTAAAAATTAAAAATTAAAAAACTGAAAGGAAAAAAAGACTAAGATCTTTGGAAACAAAATTCGTTTAAACATTATATTATTATAATTAATATTTTTTTTTCACAATTAAAAATATATGTATATCGCAGTGCTTGGACAATTGTCATTCAAAATTAGGTAGAAGCAACACAAAATTGGTTTATATATTCATATTATTAATGTTATTTATCTTATTAAATCATATTAATCAGATAATTATTGAAAATGAAATACGAAATGATTTTCAGATATAATAAATTAAATAAGCGTTTAAAAAATGGGCTCAGCAATATAAATGATTAATAATCACTAAAAGAATTGCAAACTGCCATATATTTCATAATAATAATAATAATAATAATAATAATAATAATAATAATAATAATAATAATAAAATAAATAAATAAATAAATAAATAAATATTAAACAAATTTTATAAATAAATAAAAAAATATATATATATATATAATAAAAATTCATATTTTTAACAAATAAAAAAAATAAATAATAATAAATACATTTTATTTGTATCTTTGTTTAACGATACCCCAGCAACAATAAATAAATAGATAAATAAATAAATAAATAATCTCACAACAGCTGTACATTCACGTGTACAGTAACCAATCAGTTTAAAGATATCCTGTCCAGGAGGGAGCGCCATCTTGTTTGTGTACTCGAGGCCAAGTTCCATAATCCCAGCATCGTATTTTCTAGGAGTTGGACTCACATAGAATCGAATTCCAGAACTGTCGACAACTCCTTTGAAACAAATAATAACATTTTAAAGTGTAAATGGAATTTTTTTTTTTTTTTTTTTTTTTTAACTTTTATTTATTTATTTTTTTTTTTAAAGATATTGATAGGGAAATGGAAAAGAAATAATATAATACTTCTTCAAGCTGGAAGTATAAATATATTTAATGTCATTTTTGTAAAAAGCTAAACGAAAATTAAAACTCAGAAATATTAATGCAACGTCTTCTTCTTCTTTATTTTTATTTTATTTATTTTTTATTATTATTATTATTATTATTATTATTATCTCTTTCTAACTCAAATGTTGTTTTCTTACCTCGGACGTGATTTGGATTGTTGTAATGGACTTCCAGCAGAACATATCGACTAAAACCAGGACCTCCTATAGCAAAGCCTGCTTCTTCTGGATACGCTATAGGCTGTGGAAACAATTACAAAACAAATTATATAATTTACAGTTTATGGTATCGTGTCATAAAGCATAGCCCCCCTCTCTCTCTCTCTCTCTCTCTCTCTCTCTCTCTCTCTCTCTCTCTCTCTCTCTCTCTCTCTCTCTCTCTCTCTCTCTCTCTCTCTCTCTCTCTCTCCAATTACAAAAACATAATTTTCGCTTTGTATGGATAAGCTCACAGTCACATTTTTATAAAATGAACTTTATTTTTGTTACAACTGAAATTAAAAAAAATCCAACAAAAAACAAACAAAAAAACAAGAAGTATTATTTAACTTCAAATATCAAATGTTTACAAATAAATAACATTGATAATTAATATTGATGAAGTAGATATAATTATAAATACACACCCCAGCCCCCATTGCCCAGGCTCCTATGACGTTTTTACAGCTGGAGAGTTGAGGGGGTTTGCCCTCCCCCAGTCCTGGCCCGCTGTAGTACGGAAGCCGCCCCCTGACACCAACACAGTAAAACACCTCAATGTGGTGAACCAAGTTCTTGTTTGTCGGGTCGATGACGCCTTCATACTGCAAAAACAAATGCGACCGATTTCTTTCTTTCTTCCTTTATTTATATTATTATTATTATTATTATTGCTTTTTTTGGTTTGTTTGTCTTTGTTTTTTATGATTATTATTATTTTTAATTTATTTGTATTCCTTAAACTTCAGTTTATTTTATTTTTTGTAATATTTTCCTACGTTTTAGCTATATACGATATGTGACTGTAACGAAATAAATAAATAAATAACAGCAGTATTACAGCAGTATTAGTAACAATAACGATATATATTTATTTAACAATAACGATATAAAATTTAAAAAAAAAAAACAAACAAGAAAAAGAAAACATTTTTTTTTTAACTCTAAATTAGTTAACCAAATGTCTATATGAAATGATACATTCTTGTTTATTAGCTTATGACTGATTTATGAACGAACCTGGATAATGTGCTGTTTGTTGGGGATTGGTGGTAGTTTGGTTGTATACCACCAGTACGTAGTTTCATCTTCTGGAACATGCACCTAAAATTCAGAAACATGGAATGAATGAACGAATATTTATGTTAGTTTGCGTGAATGCGTGCGTGAATATGATTGTGTGAGAGTGTATATGCGTGTGTGCGTATGCTTTTGTAATAATTATTAATCGACATTATCTCCGCCAGTAATTATTATTAAAGCATAGTCGGAACGTGTAATGTATATAAATTCCGTATATTTTCAGACGAATTTTATATTAAAATAACAAGAAAACTAAACTTCGATAATAATAAAGTAATACAGTAAAACAACAGAAGTAGTAGTTCCCTATTCTGTAGAAAGATATGCAAATATTAATAATAATAATAATAATAATAATAAATAAAACCAAAAACAACATAAAAAACACTCATAAAACAGTGAATAATATAACAATTTTCAACAATTTTAATGGAAATTAATCTTACTTTCGGGGCCAGAATTTCAAAAGTCCACACGTCATCTGGGAAGCGCGGGATTTTGATTTCTGGTTTCAGAATCTGTGTCAGCTGAAGACCATTGTATTGAGCAGTGACGTTAGTACCAGTCACGGTGTCAGGATTTCCCTCTGATATAAAGTACACGATATGTGTGGTACCGTTCTGAAAATGAACGGGTGATGACGTCATATAATATATTCATCGCCCTATATATATAATATGGTAATAGGATGAATAAATAAATAAATAATAGTAATAAAGTAGTCCTTTACCACTACTGTTAATATGGGAAATTTCATTATTTAGAAAAGAAAAATGTCTACATAAGGCTCATTTGGTATAAAACTAAAAACATTTTTAATTACAGAGGTACATGAATAAAATTAAACAAAACGATTTTATACCATGGGAAATAAAAATAATTAGTTATTTAAATTTATACATTGTTAATAATAAATAAATAAGAGAAGCAGAAAGAGAAAAAATTCAAATTTAGGATATTTAGCCTTTCGTTCCTAATTTAAAAAGAAGAAAAAGAAGAGATTTAGTAAACTACAGTACGTGCGCGTAAACTACAGTACGTGCGCGCGCGCGTACACACACATACATATACCACTGTAAAATGAAACAGTCACACAACAATGCTGCTGCTGCTGCTGATAATAGTAATAATAAATAAATAAATAAATAAAACGCGCTTTAACCACACCGCAAATGCTTGCGATTGCAAAAGTTACAAGATATTATGCGAGTTTCTGTGCCAAACACTACATTACGTCTTGATTATCAAATCTTTGGTGTGTATTTTCCTGTCTGTTGGAAGATACGTATAAAAAGAGCACTTGTTATTCGGAAAAAAAAAATAATAATAAAAAAAAAAAAAAAAAAAAAAAGAAAAGAAAGAAAGAAGAACGAATAAAGAAAATAGGGCACTCCGGGTTTCGTCTTTAGTTATCTGTATGTCTTTCTAATTCTAGAGGAAATTGTGAAGACTGGTTTTTAAAAAAAATTTTATTGTTTATCCCTAAGATCATTGTTAAATCAGGTAGATATTTTCTTTGTTGTTGTTGTTGTTGTTGTCTTAAATACGTACATCCAGCTGATAGTCTTTTTCATCGCAAGTCTTGAACGCACGCGAGAACTCCAGCACAGTCATATCCCACTGTGTGCTTCCGCGCTCTAAAACGTAGTCCTGAGACGAATCAATGTGCAGGATTCCTTCTCCGTCCGTCCACGTATCCTTAAAAAAAAAAAATAATAATAATAATAATAATAAAAATATATATATTTAGTTTATATAATTACAAAATGTTAATAAATAATCAGCAACTTTGAGAAAATCCATTTATTGCGAACCGAACATGACAATGTCAGTTCTCAAATGGTGAGTGCTAATTTATGAAATGAGGAGTGCTATTTTATTTCTTCATGACAATGTGGATACTGATAATATGTAAATGATTATTTGTTATCAGCATACTCGAAATTGTTCGATGTCATAGAAAGTAGCATCCATTTTTTTTTTTTTTTTTTTTGTTATATATATATTTTATATATATAAAACCAAAAAAAAAAAAAAAAAAACCACAAAAAATTCCGCATTTTGTGCATAGACTCGGTAGAGTAATTTCAAATGCTAATAACTGCCCACGAAATATATCACAGTTAACGTTAGAACTTTCAGATTAAAACATACACACATACATTCAAAAACATGGACGGAAATACATATTAACAAACATTCATACATACACAAGCTACTCACATAGATAGGTGTTGTACTCTCAAGTTTACAAAACTCTTACCTGAAAATGGTGCATTCCGCGCCTGTCTGTCCAGAAGACGGCGAAATCTGCATCCGTAGTCTCCCCATAGTCAGAAAAGCCTATCCCAAACCAGAAAGTATCGGGCACTCGACTTACAAGCATAACACGAACAAGATCTCGCCGATAATCGACGTCCCAGTAAAAGTGTATATCGTGCGTCTGGTCTAGAATGAGACTGTAGCGATACTTTCCCGAAAAGTTTCCAAACTGTACAGCGGAGGTATAAAAAGTCAAGCACATGAGGAAAAACAACTGGCAGCTGCTTCCCATGTTCATAGCAATTATTGGTCTGTGATTTTTCACGCAATAATTATAAGGTTAAAACGAAATCCACAGATATTGATCAGGTCATGTGACTGATCTCTGAACCAATCTCAGAGATTTCAGTGAAAGTTTCTTCTTACGTTATCCAATCGTTGTATTTCATATCACCCAATTAAATCACCATGATGACGTTCTATGAAGACTTACAGATTTGGGTTAGAAGACGTACAGGTTAATGTGCTAGTGATCTCGACAGTTGTAGGCAACTAGAAAGAGTGTCATCAGGTTTAGGTCACCATCCATTTGATTGATTCCCTTCCAATCTGTATACAATTCGTTATGTCTATACTCGATTTGCCTATTGTATTTAAAATAACATCCACAATTAATAACAGAACACTTCCTATTGTTTTTGTTTCTTAAAACAGTAAAAAATATTATAGTTATAATATATACTACATAAACAACTAAGATTACAAAATGTACGTATCTTAAGTAATTATTACTAACTGCGCAAAAGGTTGGTTTAATAAATCCTTGAGATCGTTAGTGGTAACCGACTGATCAAGTATTACGATCATTAATATGTGATTGACGTTATCCTTGATTATTTGATATAAGACTAAAGTTAAAATTCTGTTTTAACTTTATGTTAAATGTTTATATAAAATTAAGATTATCCGAAATCGCTTCGAAAACTTACAGGTTGAGTCAATGTTGGTGTACAGTTACCAAATAAACTGAAACTTCCTTAAGTGAAAAACTGAAAAAGGCTACACTACTGCAGAAAAAGTGTTTATAGTGAGGTTGAAGAATCAGTTTTAATGAATTAAATGCTTTTATCTATTAGCTATTATTAATATATATATTTGATGTTTCTTATGAATAGTCCAAATTAAAAATTTATATATGGCGAATATAAAAACAATAATATGAATTTTTTATTTCTATTATTAATTTATTTATTTATTTATTTGCTAAATATTATCCAAAGTTAGTTTAGCTATTCTTATTATAATTATTAATTTATTATTATTATTATTATTATTATTATTATTATTATTATTATTATATCTGGTTTACCTCTAATAATAATAATAATAAAACTTATTTTGGATAATATTTATATCAAAAACAATAACCCCCGCTCTCCCCTACCAAAAAACCCCAACAAAAACACTCCATTACATTAATCTATCATAAAATTAGTTTTTACTATTTGTTGTAATCTTCATGTACCATCATAATGTTCTTAACTTCATCATCATCATTCTTCTTCTTATAATTATAATAATTATTATTATTATGATAGCAATAACATTATTATTATCATCCCCATAACCATCATCATTTTTATTCAACGGTTAAAGGTCGATTGTTGTTCAAAGTCAAACGCGCGCGCTTACGCACGTACGAAGCATTAAAACATGACATCAATACTTTTGAGAGAAACATATTTACATTTTGCAATCACTGGCGAAAATTGTTCATTTAGTGGATAGATATTAATGGAATGACATTTAAATAACGTCAAAGACATCCAGCCCACACACAGGTGCTGCAGACGTCAAGTAGTGGATATCGTTTAGCGAATACCGCTTTTATTTCTCTCGCTTTAGACCGATATCAATGGAAGAGGCACTCATAAAGTTATTGAACTCTGCTGATGACATTATCCGTTGGCATGACAGTTCAGTTGAGACATGATGCTGATTTCCGACTTGTTCAGTTCTGTGGACAGGTTATCAGAGACAGACACGTTAGCCGCTTTCCTGTGAATTTTTCATCAAATGCGAACGGAAATACGTCCTGTCTTGATTAAATACGAGAAAGTCCAACAGTTTAAAGATATAAATCAAGAACAGGCTTTGCACGCTATTGCTAAAAGTACTTTTTTTTTTTTCTTGGATTTCATAATCCAGTTGAAAGTGAAGTTTTATAATAAAGTAGTCGAACTGAAATAATTTTAGAAACATTGTTCCGTTTTTTTTTTTTTTTGTTTTTTTACATTTCATTTCATTTCTGTGATTGTAACTGAATGCTATCTGAGCAGTTTATGTATAAATATTTATATATTTGTGAAATTACGGACCTTTGAATTGTCCATTTTATTACAGGTTACACAGCCACACTACAGATAGGAATGGTAAGAAAGTATAGTTCTCACTGGGATCGTTTTTTTTCTTTCTTCATCTTTTTTTTTGTTTTGTTTTACTTAGCATTCATATAATAGTATTACAAATCTTTATGATTTTTTTTCTCAGTATTACAGATTGTTCTCTAAAAAAAAAATTTTTTGAACATTTAAAACACACACCATATTACAGTCAAATGATAACAATAGAAATAATTAATAGCAGTAATAATAGTAACAGCAGCAATATATATATATATATATATATGAATGTATTTGTATAGTTGTATGCATTTATGTTTGTTTTAACACACATTCTCTCTCTCTCTCTCTCTCTCTCTCTCTCTCTCTCTCTCTATATATATATATACACACACACACACACACACACACATAGGTATAATTTTACATTCATTTAATAAAAATAACAAAAATAATACATTTGACAGACTTAATACAATTTGGTTCATAAATAATTTATTTAAATTTCAAGATACATCACTCCTAATTACTAATGTAAGTAGCTATAAAGCTATCAATCCTTTGCAGTAATGAAATACACTCAGTATGTAAATATACAATGAAAGTGCTGTGTTTAATTGTAAAATATACTCACAAACACATTTAGAAAAGGAAGATAGTATTCTGATTCAAACATATATAATAGGTTCCATGGGTGCATGTGTCCAGATTGCTCTATTACTATTTTTATTATTGTTGTTATTATTATTATTATTATTATTATTATTATTATTATTATTTTCTTTTTGTATTTCTATTTCTACAATGAGGAAGATATCCCTTCTCAGAAATCTCTGATAACTGAAAACAGCATACAAAAATAATATACATATTTTATTATTCTTCATTAATAATCACATTACATACATTAAATTGGATTTTTACACATTTTATAATAATTAACGTTAGTGACTATGTAAATACAAATTGATAAAATATATTAAATTATAAGCAAATTCATAAAATTAACAATATAATTATAATAAAAAGAAGAAGTGATGGTTAAATTACATTTAAAAACAAACAATAAAATTAACAATTTTTCTAAAAATTATGCAGAGCATTTTATCAATAACACTGCACTTTTGGCACATATGAGTAAACACAAAGAAACCTGAGCAAGCATATAGATTAAAAAATTAAAAATCTATTAAATCTCAGATTTAAATATATACCAAAGACAAATGATTAGATGTAATCGAGTATTATAAGTACAAATATAAATACATTTAAACTGAACATTTTGACATAACAAATTTAGAAAGAAAAATTTCTGTATAAATCAATGTGTTATTTTGATAAAATTATTTGTTCATTTATTACAATACATGATAAAAATGTTGATATAAAACACTGATACAAGGTGAAAGAAACCCAATATGAATTCATTTTAATAAAAGAAAAATGGAAAAGCAGGATTTTCATAAGGTGATAGTGGTGCTTCTGAATGCCATTAGAAAAACGATAATAGTAATAATAGACTAACAATTTCAGGTGTCTGAAACACTCATAATTAATTTAAAAATTCATTTAGTATCTGTTTCATTCAGAATGTTACCAGCCCAGATCAACTAGTTATCACATAACACTGACAAATAATAAAAAAATAAAATAAAAAAGAGTTAAAAAAAGAGAAGAATTTATATTTTAATTTTATGTCAAAATAATGATCAAAATAAAACAGTTTTACTAACAAGGATTTGGTTAAGAAAGAACACCATCAATTTTAAAATTGAATATATAAAAATATATATAATGAATTGATATTTATAAAAAAATGCCTTGGTCAAAGTGTAAATAAAAATTGCAATAGTTTCTCTGGTGTTTTTTAGTTGTTCATATCATATTTAACACTGTCATATATTTGAATCACTGTGTCGTGTGGCGAGCTCTGATATGTCGTAGACTGGATTGTCCACACCATGACTAGTTGGTTCCATCTCCACACGTGACATTCTGGGTAAACGATAACTGCAAAGTAATTATTAATTTATAATTTTATAAACCTTCCCTAGAAATATGACCACAATGAAAAAAATAACCAACAGTCATTTCTAAGTTGACTTCAAACCAAAATTTCATTTCTAAATTGACTCCAAACGAAAAACTCATTTCTAAATTTGACTCAAGAATTAACTTTATAAAACAAAAAGAAAACCAAACGTCACATAGGTTAATAAATTCAAACAGTCAGTTGCAGGTGTATATAATTTTCTCTGCTCTCTGTACTGTCACACTCACTGTTTTTTGTACAACAGGAAACCTCCTACAATTATAAGTGCTATGATGATGGCTCCTACTACTGTACCAGCTACAATGCCACCTGTGTCAGCTGTCTGAGATGCAGTTTGTACCATAGCTGCAAACCAACATACATTGCTTTTTATATGTATACCATGAAACACATCTCATCTCAACAATAAATAAAACTGGAGATATTACTAATCTAACAAAATTAATTTAACAAATACTGGAAAATTAACAGAGAAAAATTATCAACAATATAAATTTAGTAAAATGTACTTTTCAAAACTGTATTGCTGCAAAACAAAATAATTGTAGAAAAATATATATTTAATGAAAAAATGACAATTTTATTGTATGTATAAAACTAAGAAATATTTGAACATTAACAGAGATTAAAAAATATCAACATTATAAATTTAGTAAAATATATATATATTTTTTTATAGTTTTTTGGTTGTAAAACAAAATATTATACAAACAATATAAACTTATGACTTTATTGTTCAAAACTTTACAAATTTAAAGAAAAATGTATTGTGTAAGATAATAAAGGTAATATATGACAATCTACTCACCTCCTGCACGCCCTCCTACTCTGCCTGTCTTCAGACTCATGCAGACAATCTGCTCTCCAGACCACGTGCCTGACTCCGTGCATCTCCTCATCAATGTACCCCCTACCACCTGGTAATCTGTGTCCAAACATGACTGTTGACACAGTGTTCCGAAAGTGTATGGTGCTTTACATCCTGTGATTTTTCCATACTTAGGAGCTTTCAGATTTGGGCAAACAATAGCTACAAGATAAAAAAATAAAATAAAAAAAAAAAGAGAAAGAAGTATAAATATTTAAATATTTAAGTCAGAAGTTATTAGAAGTTGCAATTTTTTTCTACATCATCACAGTACTGCTATAGTGTCCTGTTGCTTAGTGGAAGCCTTAGTACATTCTTTGTTCATCTTTCTGTCTTGCATTGTTCTTTGCCATGTGATTCATTTCCAGTATTTATCTTGTTATTCACACCACCATCTTGATAATCTTTCTCTAGATGATTTTCCATGTTATGGTTTCCATTGATTATACTGCAGTCTACTGATGTGCATTGTCCATGTTCACTTCCATTGTCTAATCTGTTCAGTCAAATTTGTGACCTTTGTTTTTTCTTTTATTTAAATGTTGTTGTTTCTTTTTGTCTCAATATGTAACATAATTCTTTTCATCTTTGTGCAGCTGTTTGTTTTTTAGCTCTTGTTTCTTCCTGAGCATCACTGTTGCTGTTGTATACTAAGCTATTCAAACAAATGGTAATTTTATTGGATAAATTAATTTAACATGAAAGCTTTTGATGTTATACATTATTATGTACAATACACTAAATATCAGTGTAATAAATAAGATGATTACAAACACATATGCATAAATTCAAGTATCAATATATTTAAAATAATAATTTCTAAGTACCCTGACAAGAAACTCCACCATTTGTCCAGGCAGCTCCTCCACTTCCATTTGACTCACAAGTGATTGGCTGTTTACTGGACAGTCTGTAACCTTGGTTACAAGCCACCCCACAGGTGGCTCCAAAATAATTATTACAGTTTCCAGATATAATGACTCCATTGGCAGGTGCTTGGTAGACAGGACATTTCAGAACTGGAAAAAATACAGATCAACAAATAAGAAACAAAACCAATATTAAAAATTAGTGTAAAAATATTTTACTTGCAATTTTACCAATATAATTTAGCAAAAGAAGTTAAAACAAAAAATATAAGTGATTATTTCTAATTCATATAATTTTTTAAAATAAAATACAATTTAGGAAATGACAAACACTGTAAATTTGAGGAATTTATTTTGTCAGTTGTTTTTAACTTTTCAAAATAATTTTCAGTGTTCGTCAAGAGGATTTGAATCATGATCCTCAGTGTAACAAACAGTGTTCTTCCATCTGAGTTGACAGTTCTCCAGAGCATATAACTAAGTACAAATAAACATAATACTAATAAAAGCAAAAGCTAAAACAAAATCCTTGTACTCTCTAACTTGGAAACCATAAAATTAGAAGACATCATCCTTCATG
The DNA here is from genome assembly GCA_012295275.1 of Chrysomallon squamiferum. Lineage (NCBI taxonomy): Eukaryota > Metazoa > Mollusca > Gastropoda > Neomphalida > Peltospiridae > Chrysomallon > Chrysomallon squamiferum. Next base: position 10,930,580 of record CM022672.1, on the reverse strand, counting down.
AATTGTTATTTGCATAATCTGAACCTCACATCATATTGGTTGTAATGCTTCTCATCAAATTTCCCACAATATCCTGCAACTGGTTTATCAAAGGCTTAGAAATCTATTTTCCTACAGAAAGATGCTTATAATTGATCCCTTGCTTGTAATTAAAAAAGAATGGCCTATTATAAGTTTCCTTTCTCATTACTGGTTTGGACTTTAATCACAAATTTAATGCCATATAATTTTTTTTATTAAACAATGCTGAGGGTATTATTAAAACAGTACCAAATATATTGTAAATAAAACAGTTCTTTCTTCTTTAATGCTTTTTGTTCAGACTTCCAAACCATGTTTTAATTATAAATTCAAGCCTACCTTTCACAGTGATTTTAAAAGTACAGCTTGTCATGAGACCATTGATATCAGTTGCAGTGATTGTCACACCATACTGCCCCTCTGACAGCTTGGCTGGAGACTGCAGGCTTTGTATGATGGTCACCTTCTGGCCAGTGTTGTCCACTGTTTGAGGAGTGTTCCACGAGACAGTTGCGAAGGACTGACCACGGGATGCAGTAACTGAAATATCCTGAGGACAGGTAAGTTGTGGTGGCTGGATGTCTGACAGAACAAAACAAAAAAAGAGAAAGATGTTAATTTTTATCTTGTTTTTAGAAAGGGCCACAGAGTGAGATATTAACAGTTTCTAAGAAGAAAAAAAATTAAAAAATAATTTAAATCTTTAAATTCTGTAACTATGAAAGTGAGAATAAATCTTTTTTGAGTGAAAATAGATAATCCCAAACGTTGTAGTTTTACCATTTTGGTGATCTGTCAATTAATCTAAATACTGAAACATAATTAACTACTGGGATTTTATCTTGTATTGGTGAAGTGTAAAATTTCATGTTTCCTTTTTTTCTGTTGTTTGATAAAATATTAACATTCTTCAGTGCAGTCAAACATAGCACACTGACTCTGTGCCCAACACAGACATACATCATGTAAAAATGTTTTAAATGCTTTCCTGTTTTCAAAAACAATGCCATAAAATTTTACTATGATATCCTATCTTTCGTATCTTATTATGTATGGTCTGATTTAATTGGCATGTGACCCTGCAGTTTTATACACACATGCATCATAAACAATAAATCTAGATTTTCAGCAAAAGAACAAAAACAAAAAAACAACCCCCCAAAAAAAAAAGCCATTTTAAAGACATAAAGCATTAAAAATAATCTCTGCTTGCATCCAGGAATTCAGATCTGTTTTGAAGAATGGTTCTACATATCCAGTGTGAACAAAGATTACATGTGAAAGTACTGACCTCGACAGGATAGTTGATAGTTATTACTCCACTGTCCATTGCTGAGACAGGTCAAACTAGCAGAACCCGAGAGCTGAAATCCTTTGTCACAAGTGATGTTACACACAGCTCCAGTCAGTGATTTGCCAGCAGTGCAGTTGGAAGGAACAACAGTTCCATGACTGAATCGGGGGAGTGGGGAACAAGGAATTGCTGAAAGTTTTAGAATTTCAAAACAGTTGATATTATTTATTCTTATTTTTAAAATATATGTATATTTATTTGTTTTTAATTATTCCAATTTTTGTATTACTGCTTTTTAATTTAGAATTTTGATATGAAATAATTGATAAAAATTCTCAATATATTTCAGTAGTATTTATTTATTAAATTTTTTTTTTTTTTTTTTTTATATTTTTATTATCATTATCATTATTATTTTAAATTGAAATATTTTTAAAATTATTTACAATTAATTAAAAACAAAATTTTTAAAATTTATTGAAATTTTTCAGCTATAAAAAAATAATTTTCTTTTAATTCAAAAACACCAATCTGGCCACAAGAGAGATAGGCAGATACAAAATTCCCATTGGAATACACTTACACAGACTGCACTGCAAGCCATTTGGCTGCAGAGAAAGACCATCGGGACATGCACAGTGTAGTCCATCGTCTGGGGTCTGCAGACAGAGATGACTGCAGCCTCCCTTGGCATTGCTGCACGCGTTAGTGCCTGTAACACAAATGTTAAACAACTTTAATGTTGATTATATAAAGAAGCATTAAGAAATATAGATAGCCTGTTTCATTTCCAAACAGCATCAAACCAACCTCTGCTAATAATAAAGTATGACAATAGAATAACAAGAATGATATTATTTTGCCTTTCAGTATGAATTTTCTAAAGAGCAGAGAAAAACAAAAATGTAAAAGAAAAAAAGAAAATTTAAAAAATTTGTTGTCAACATAAAACAAAATTAAAAAATGATTTACTCAGTCTTTTAAGAATTCTCTACATTTAAGGGTATGAAAGACCGTAATAATGGATGTGTATCATTATCATCAAAAACTGACTATAAAAAAATAAATAATAAAAACCTATAATAAATATTTAGGAAATATTCATAAAGTCTCTTGTATGTATCAAGGTAGTAAATAGTTCCTATATGCTGGTCTTTGACATTGGTAAATTAAGAACATTTTCAATTTTTGAAATGAAAAATAACCTGTTGGTCCGTAACCATTTTTGTGAAAGTGGATTCCATTAATGCGTCCAAATGCCACTGGTCCTACAGGTGTAAGTCCTGTTCCATCCGTGTTTACTTTCATAACAGTCCTGAAAAATAACATAACTCTACGGGTTATCCAGATCTAACCACCAGAAACAAATCAAACTCAACACTTAATTGCTGTAACTGTTGAAAAGCCTTTCTTTTTTAAATAACCTATTCCATAGATACTTCTTTAACATGAATTACTTCAGGTTATCCTGACCTTGCAAAAATTCAGATATATTTTTATCATGTAACCTATTTCATAGATATTTCTTTAATACGACTTAATTCAGATCCTGAACTTGTAAAACTTTAGATCTCAAACAGTCATGGAATCCAATTTTTTAGAAACTAATAATCAAAAATAACATTAATTTTTATTCCAGTTCACTATCACATATAAAAAAATTTCTTTAATAAATTATAATTAAGAAAAATGTTAATATTTCAATCACAATAACATTTGATAAACAAATGGGGAAACAAAACCCAACCAATACGTATACATTTTTTTGACCTGTATGGTTATTAAACTATTCAGTTATAAGAGTTAATAAATTTAGCTCATACGATTTCCTCCAGTCAGTGTAGTAGAGGATGTTGTTGTATCGAACAATTCCAAAGAAATGACTGGGTGTAGTGTGCACCAACACACGTCTGTGGCTGCCATCGTTGTTAGCTACTTCTATGCGGTTCATCTTTCCATCACACCAGTATATCTTCTCATCTATGTCAAAAATATACAAAAATACTTTAAGAAAAAAAAAAAAATACCAAAAAAAACCCCACCGTAAAATTTTTCAAAACAATATGTAAATCCCAGTTTTTCCTATAAAATGTTAAACTTTCTTGAGAAAATACAAATTTTAACAACATGCAGACTGAAATGACTTAAAATTAGGTAAAGAATTCAAAAACAAGGTAATAAAATATTTTTTTAAATTTATATATAAATATATTTCAATTAATGGTGTGATAATTAGAAAAAATATATATATATATATATATATATATATATATATATATACTTTCTATATCAAGAGTCAGTCCATTGGGCCAGCCTAAGCCTGTTGTTATTATCTGGCGCTGGTTAGTACCATCGTAATATGCTTGTGAGATCTTGGGATTGTGACCCCAGTCTGTCCAGTAGATTAATCTGGTAGTGAGAAAACAGATAGAGTGCTGAGAATTCATGAAAATGAATATGATGTAACGGTGTATAAAATTATGATTGGATAAACTTTATTGCAACAATATTAAAAACCAAAAACAATCAAACATAAAAAAATAATTACAAAAAATTATAGTTGCAAATGCATGATTCAGCAGTACTGATTTTCAATCCAAGAAATAATATAAGATTATTTATTGTTAAACTTTTTCCTTTATTATTGAGTCATAATATACAAAATTCAAGTTTGTTATTAGACTAATTAAACATTTTCTTACATAAAATTTTATATTAAAAATGTCCAGAAAATGAAGAAAATAAATAAAAAAATTACAAAAAAAACAACAACATGCTTAAATTCATAACTGGAAATCAAAATTTACCCATCTCTAGAATCAGTGACAATGGCTCGAGGTTCATCTAAACCTTGATTGATTATAATTTTGTGAGCAAACCCATCTATAGACATCACAGCTATGATGTCATTTCCTGTGTCAGTGTAGAATATCAGACGTGAAATCGGATCAACTACAATTCCATCTGGAACAGCCCCTGAAACAAATAACAATAATAATTAGTTTAAAACTTAAAATAATTTATTTTTATTTTTGAATTATTCTATGTTATGTATAATCAACTTGATACAAGCTACTGTCATTGTGCTGTAAGTATTTGCTATTTTCATAAAAAGCATTTCTCATTTTATAATAGATGTTTGCTTTGTTAAATTTCTGCTTACATAATTACTGCTTTTAAAATTTAATCTTTATTTATTACTAATACCATTAAAATTTTAACAAAAACAATTTTTTCATTTTTTTTCTATAACTTTTCTTCTGATTTTCAAAGAAATTTAATTAGTGAGCTTCTTATCACTGAAATAAAAAGCTCAAGACACAGCCACTGATATAAAAATTGAAGAGCACTGGTTGGAACTGAAAAATTGTTGATGACAATTACTTGATATATATTGGGATCTAAGCTGGGCAAGTTTAAAAAAAGAGAAGATTTAAGACTTACGTGGATTTAGTTGTCGGACTGTTTTTTCGTCACCACCCCAGATGGATGCACTGCGGATTTGCCCTTAAGCCTACGTCTGTCCAGTAAATTCTTGCATCCACTTGGTCATAGGCAATAGCTATTGGATTATCATGGTTTGTTAGAGGGATCTGTACATAACTGAATGTTGTGGCATCCATGCGATAAATTTGTTTCTTAAAGGTGTCAGTGAAGAGAAGAAAATTATTTGGTGTTGTTGCTAAAATAAAAAAATATTTTTTTAAAAATAATATGACATAAAAGTATTTTTTGGTAGTAAATAGATGTTCTTGATTTAAATGAATAAATAAATAAGTAAAATCAGAAATTTCATTAAGGAAAAGTAACCACGCATAATATTTAAACTCATTCATGTTTACAGATGAAATGAAAATAATTACAGAGTGACTATCCCTTGTTTGAAATCTTCAAGGAAAAACCAAATCTATGTGTGAATTTTCATGCAAAAGCATTCAACAAAACTCATAACTTTTACTAATTAAAAGTGATGATTTATCAAAATACATAAGTCAGTTTTCAAAGCTTTTCAGTTTTTTGTAATAAAAAAATAATAAAATATTCAAAAAAAATTACAAAATGTAAAGAATTAAACTACAATTATTCAGACAATGCATTACTCTTTTCAATGATTTTCAGAAAATGAGTTTTGAAAAATGTCAACTGGATCTTTACATACTTGCTGGGCAGATAACTCCTGCATCTTCATTATGACCACAGTTGTGTACCCCCCACACATTACTGGGACATGAAGCAATGTTAGCCTCTGAGCCTCGACAATGAGCATCATCCAACCAAATCTTTCCTGAGCCTTGTCCAAAAAATGCATTTGTCTTTGCAACTGCACCAGTCCTACAAAAGTAGCCAACTCCTCATGCTACATTATTACACAAAACATAATCCACAGACACCCAGTAAACAATAATAATGAGCCATGTATTAAAGCTTACTTACGTCTTTCGCAGCAATAATTCATAATGACCATAATGAAAATATTCTAAATGTTTAAATTCAAATTGTAATTTTTTTTTTTTTTTTTTTTTTTTTTGTAGAAAAATTAAATAACCATGACTTTTTAATAAATCAAACAAAATGATATTTGGGAATAGTTTAGTTTAATAAAGCTTAACTTTAAGGAGCATGAAACATATTTTTTCTATAAATCAAAACTTTAATAATAATAAAGTATATCAACTCTATCAAACCAAAACACGTTATTTCTCAGAATCTAAAAATCCTCCAAACTTTCAACACAGATATTTCAATATTCAATATTATAAATACATTTGAAACAATATAAATAAAATATATATCCACAAGTGACATGTTATTCACCTTGAGTATCCCAGCATTCCACAAACAACACGTGCATCTGTATTATTCCAGTCATCATCACAGACTGTACCCCAGACTCGATTGTAATAAATTTCTACCCTACCCTGGTATGATTTTGTTCCCTGAGCAAGTCTGACAAACACTTTAGCTGGGTTGACTGTTGGTCTTGGAACAGGTGGTGGTCTTGTGCTGTGTGGAACACCTGCAGGCCAAAAACAAAACAGTGACAACATCCCTCAGCACGGATTCTTATGGATCTGCCCTTGAAATAATTCTTATAATTTTTTTTTTACTTTACCTTTTATATTATTTTACTTCAGCTTAAGTTTTGAAATGGAAATATGGAACTATATAAACAAATCTAAGTTATAAATTCTACCATAAAATCAGCTCAAAAACACCAATCAAATTTAATCCTTCAACTTTCAATTTAACATTTCAAAACTGTTTTGGTGTATTTTAAGGTGATTGCAGTGTACAGTCCATTTTGTTGGATCATGTCTATTTATCTGTGAAAATAAAAGTTATGTCATTTTGGGATATTCTACCCATGAGATAAACTGCTTGATCACTTCGTACCAGAGGCATATCTGTAGAAAATCATGCTCCCATCTAAACATCTGACACCCATCTTTCACATAACTTTAAAATCAGCACAGAAATACCAGTCAAGTTTAATAGAATGTGCTCAGTGGTTCCCCATTTCATGTGACACATGCCATACTTGCTACATCTTAGCTTCGTACTTACTGTTAGTACAGATAACACCAACATCTTCATCGTGCAAACAGTTTGATGATCCCCACCTTCTGTGCTGACACTGTAGCAACGATGTCTCAACACCACGACAGGTAACATCATCCAGCAAAATTCTTCCATGTCCACGCCCATAAAAGGCTCTACCTTTGGCAACTGCTCCAAGACTTGAAATAACATTAAAATAAAGAATTACTTTTCTCTTATTTTTCATTTATTTATTTATAATATATTTTATTTAAAAAAAAAAAAAAAAAAAAAAAAATTAATTATTATTTAACTGACATGCACATCTTTGCTTATTTATTAATGGATACATATTCAAAGCTGTAAGAGAAGGCAATTTTAACTGCTTAATAATATTTGTGAGTTGTCTTCAATATATTTATTTAAATATCATTAATTTGAAATATATTAATCTCAAAGGTCTATTAGCCATGTAAAAAAATGATTAATGACATGAACTTACTATGGTTTACCAAGCATTTTGCAAACAACTTTAGCAGCATTGTTATCAAAGAGATCATCACAGACAGTTCCCCATGTGCCATTGTGGTATACTTCAACACGACCAGAGTTTGGTGATGCAGAATTTACCAGCCGTACTTGTACATTAGCTGCAAAAAACAGCAAGCTTGTTACAAGTGAAGTACACTTAAGCATATCTTAAACTGAATCACTGTTTTTATTTGAATATTCTTTTTAAGTTTCTCCTGCATATGACACTGATGTATAAAAATTTGAATAAGTGAATGATTATTTGGTTAAGCATCTTGACACCTTTTAACATAAACAGTAATAATATCTCAAATGGTCATGTGATTAAGGAATGTCCTTCTGCCACTGCAATTAACAGCAAAAGGTCATTTATATATACATTTAGGAACGTATACAAACAACACTTTTGTTGTGAGGAACCAATAACTAACTTGCAACATGAGATTAAAGACACAATATCATTTTCAATATTATTTAAATAATGATTTCAGTTTGAAACAATAATACTTGTCAGCATCTATTAAGAAATTGGTAACTTATCATTTAAAATGACAATATTTATGTTTTTAAAATATTTTGTTGTCTTTAATGTAAAAACCATACTGACATCAGAACAAACAAAACAAATGTGTAAAGTATAAAAAAACATATAGAAACACCCTTTAGTCACTGAGACAAAATAAAAAAATATTAAATTTTAAAACATACCTGTGTTACACCGGACTCCTACATCTTCAGAATGGAAACAGTTCGAATGACCTACAGGTTTGCCTGAACACTGCAAGATAGATTCCTCACTTCCAGTACAAGCCAGGTCATCCAGGTAGATAGGCCCAGAACCTTGACCAAATCCAGCCCTCAACACTGCATGAGCTCCTGATCTGATAATTCAATTTAGATTTCTAGATTTAATTTCAGAATACCTTGGAGAATTACAGATAATTTAGAATATTCTCCCAGCTGTGTCAGGTCTTTCAGATTTTCATTTATAGCTGTATCAAGTCATTTGAAATTTCACCTACAGCTGTATCAAGCTATTTGAATTTTCATCTACAGCTGTATCAAGCTATCTGAATTTTCACCTACAGCTGTATCAAGCTATTTGAATTTTCATCTACAGCTGTATCAAGCTATTTGAATTTTCACCTACAGCTGTATCAAGCTATTTGAATTTTCACCTACAGCTGTATCAAGCTATCTGAATTTTCACCTACAGCTGTATCAAGCTATTTGAATTTTCACCTACAGCTGCATCAAGCTATTTGAATTTTCACCTACAGGTGTATCAAGCTATTTGAATTTTCATCTACAGCTGTATCAAGCTATTTGAATTTTCATCTACAGCTGTATCAAGCTATTTGAATTTTCACCTACAGCTGTATCAAGCTATTTGAATTTTCATCTACAGCTGTATCAAGCTATTTGAATTCTAGACTTCAGCTCTGTCAAGCAATCTGAATTTTCACCTATAGCTTTGACAAGCCTGTTGAAATTTTAACCTACAAATATCGTCAAATGTAGCAGCATTGATGTTATGCCATTTAAATTTTATATCTAAGCAACTCAATCATGGATATAGTTTCAGTAATATTTGTCCTAATAGCTCATATTACTTTTTTGTTCCTAATCTACTAATACATCACTATTCAGCACAGACATCAAGTTTTTTGTTTTATATAAGCAGATATATATGTCAGAAATAAAAAAAAAAAAAAATATATATATTCTTATTTACTGTATATGCCTGTATACTACAGTATAAATACAAAGTTTTGATAACTGCACTCATTTTTATAATTTTATCTATGTTGTAGGAAGAACAAAGGAAGAAAACTGAATCAACATGAAGAAAGGTATGAACCTTTGGTTTCTGTCCTTTTATCAGATCAGGGTTTTTATTTGTTGAGTATCAAAACAAATTTGACAAATTTAGGAATAAAATTCTTTCCCATTTAAAAAGAAAACCATTTATTTACAAGCTGTAATTTACAAGTTACTTAACACCGTAAGTGGCTTTTACATATCTAATATTACCGACTGAATCCCATCATGGCACAGATTACTTCAGCTTCTCTGGTATCAAACAGATCATCACAAATTGTCCCCCATGTTCCATTGATCTGAATTTCAACCCGGCCTTGAGTTGGAATTCCTCCTCCATTCACCAGTCGAACATTAACATTTGGTACTGAAATGTTAACAAATAAAATATAAATTTTAAAATAAATACAACAGCACCAGATACTGAAAATAACAAATGTTAATCTAAAACATGATTCTAAAGAGTAATCTCAATTTATATATTGCTCTATATTTATAATTTTTTTTTAAAATGTCAATTTTTGTTTTGTTTGTTATTAAATATTCTACTGTTGTTTTCCAGTGAGCTAATAAAAAAACAAAAAAAAAAAAACACTGTTTGATCTGATTTTAATATTTTGTCCCAAAACTGTTTCTTTAGTAGTGTTACTTTACACCTTATATTTCTCTATTTGGTAAATAAACAAATTTTTTCCTTTAAATTTATATTTATTCTGATATTTAATGACCTGTTACATATGCTTTATCCTGATCTTACAAAAAAATATTTGAAATGTTACATATGTCTTCCTTATGGAAATACACACACACAAACACACATTACAAATAAACAAACAGAAAGAAAAGGATTGAGAGAAAAGAAAAAGAAAGGATGCTGGCATCAAAGAAGTAGCATTCTTATTTCAAACATTTCTCAACAACTTACGCTGGCAAATGACACCAACATCCTCGTTGTGGCCGCAGTTGTTGTCGCCCCACCCTCGGAAAGAACACTGGTCTAGATACTGCTCATCACCATCACAGATGAGGTCATCAAGCCAAATTGGTCCTCGACTAGATCCGAAATGTGCACTGGGATAAGCTCTGGCTAGAGAACTGAAAAGAAAGACATGAAGAAGAAGGATTTTTATCACATCATTCATTTTGTTGTATCTTGTTAGCAGCTGTTCTTGTTTTAAAAAGCATGATCATTCTAGTAACACAATAACTTTATATCCATGATTTTACATTTCAAAATAAGATTATGAATTTATAAAAGTGTTTTCTTGGGATTTCAGTACATACAAGTTAACCAATTAACTATCTGTTGGTAAATTATATTTTTGAAAATATTTGACTTCTTCAAACACACTCTTGGAAGGCAATTCTAACTGTTGATAAATAAAATGAAATGAAATAAAATAAAATAAAATAAAATCATTAATAAGAAAAAAATAAAAAAATAATATAATTTTTTTTTTTAAATAAGTAAATAAAAAAAACCAAGAACAAACAATGAAAAATAAGAAGTCCCCCACTTTTGACTCAGTAATGAATATACTGGTAAACAAATTAAGTGAGAGATTGGTGTTCATGCAAACGATAAGTGAGAAGTAGGTGAGATCTAAATACATATTAATAATTATCAGAACACAACTACTGCACCTGGTAAATAACATAAAATATCTGTATTCTTGATAACAAATATAAAAAAATAATGTAAAATAACTACTACTTTATTATAATACATTTATTTATATTTATATCAAATCTACAAACCTGTGAAATCCTAAGCTTCTACAGATAACCTTGGCCTCATTTGCATCGAAGTCATCATCACAGATGGAACCCCATCGTCCTGAATGAAAAATTTCAACTCTTCCCTGGTATCTTGTGGCACCATTAACTAGACGCACTGGCGATTTGGATGCAGTAACTGCAAATTTACAGGCATTTTTAGAAAGATGTAAATCATATTTAACAAACAATACAAATATGATGGCTAAATTATTGTTAAAATGTAAACTATAGCAGTATGAATAAATAGTCTAATATATGTTTCCAATACAAGTTATTATTTGTTGTTTTGAATGACTACTAGTAACAAAGAATGATGATAAAATAATATTGTTTTAAAAGATTTCAATGGTTCTGTGTTTTAGGTGAACTATCAAAGTATAATAATAAAATAATATTGTTATAAAGGATCTGAATGATTCTGTATCTCCACATTATTTACTGTTTTAGGTGAACTGTCAAAGTATAACAATAAAACATTGTTATAAAGGATCTGAATGATTATGTATCTCCACATTATTTAACTGTTTTCTAATAGCAAAGTATGATGATAAAATAAAACTGTTTTAAAGGATAAAAATGATTCTGTACCTCTACATTGTTTAAAGTTTTGGTTGACTACTAATAGCAAAGTACAATGATAAAATAAAACTGTCATGAAGCATAAGAATGATTCTGTACCTCCACAAATGACACCAGCATCTTCACTGTGGGAACAGTCATTCTGTTTCCAGTCACGATGTCCACACTGCGAGATACTTGACTCATTTCCTTTGCACACGACATCGTCCAGCCAGATTGGACCATGTCCACTGGGAAAGTAAGCCCCACCACGTGACAACACTGGAACGCTGTTGACACAATTGTAAAGCAATGAAATACAGTTAAATTTATCACCAGTGTTGCTGCATTGGAAATTAAAAAAAAAAAAGTAAATAAATTAAAAAATAATGCAGAAGTGGAATAAATGATTTATTGTTAATTTCAATATAGCTTATTAAAAACAAAAACAAACAGACCAAAAAAATAATAAATTATTATGAATCAATAGATAAAAAGAGAAGGAATAATGTATAAAAGAATTATGTCCACATAATCAAGACTGAACAAACTGTTTAACAGAAGAAATTAAATGGAGTAGATAAATGAAAAATGCATAAAAGACATTTTAAATGGTTTGAAAAACCCCAATGAAAAGCATGTTAAAGAATCCTGAAAAATTACGCAAAATACAGATTTCAGTGAAACTCATTAAGTAACTACAAGGATATAGCAAATTCACTAACTTCAGTAAAGAAGTTATTAAATCAAAACAAATTTTAGACAAAAAGATCACTTAAAAGCTTTTATTAATAAGGTAACTAAATATGTAGAGGCAGAATACTGACTCTGAATAATTCAACAACATAGACATGTAAAGGCTGTTTTAGGTGAACTATCAAAGTACAATAATAAAATAATACTGTTATAAAGGATCTGAATGATTCTGTAACATCAAGATGACAGATATATTTCATAAATTTTAATACACCTGTAGACTGAATGAAGATAAATTGTATGGAAAAGCGTACGTAGGAAAACCAAGCATCCTGCAAATGACTGTTGCTGCATGTTTGTCAAAGAAATCATCACAGATTGTTCCCCAGGTGTTGTTATAGAAAATCTCAACTCTGCCCTCTTGTGGTATATGACCTCCCCTTAATCTAACCTGAACATGAGTGGACACTCCTGCTGTAAATACAGAATAGTTTTTCTAAAATTATTTCAGATTAAAATATAACAAGTGTCTAATAATAATGAAATATGTTGAGATTTTCAAATCATCTATTTGTAGACAGACAGAGAAAAAGTGTTATGAACAGTCAGGAAGACAAAGAGATGAACAGTTATTTGGATTTAACAACATCAAAGACACACTATTAATATTTCATAACTGATAGAACAGTTCAGATGCAACTTAGAATATAAGAAAAAAAATTGTTAATAAATGAATAAATAAATATTTATTAAATAAGATAAAATTGTATGAATAAAAGAAACTCAATAGAGATAAGTTAAAGACAATATCTTGGTTCAGTTATCAGATATTAAACACAATGTTAAAAAGTTAATGTATCAGAAGAAATCCAGAGCTACAACACTGTTGTTTATTTTTACTAATACAGATTTTTTTTAAATATTCTCCTTCCCTTTTTTTTTTTAATGTTCATTTTGTTTCTTACAGAGACCTGATTTAATAGGAAATAAGCCTCACAGCTCAACCAAGAGAGAGAGAGAGAGAGAATAACAAGAGACCCTCCTATCACTGCCTCCCTTTTGAAAATTCTATCAATGAGAGTAAAAAGTCCCATCCTTCCAGGTATAATATGTGTTGAATATTCTTGACAAATTCTGTAGATATATAAATAGATAAAAAAGATCTTTTACCTTGATTGCATCTAACTCCAGCATCTTCATTGTGATGACAGTTGTGGATGGCGTATCCATTAAAATGGCACAAACCAAGGTTACTCTCTGTGCCAACACACTGCACATTATCCATCCAAATCTGACCACTGCCTGCACCATAACTGGCATCTGATTTAGCTATGGCACCATCCCTGAATATCAAGTTTATGTGCAACATGTAACCATTTAGCATAGAAATAATGTTGTATATACTGTAATTTAATTTTTTGTTTTGTTTAAATCATAAAAATAAATCATAAAAAATTAATACACTGATAAATTGTCAAAAAGTAAAAAAAAAAAAAAAAAAATTATATTAAAAAAATAATGTATAAAGTCAAAGTCAACAGATAAAGACAGATGGAAGGATGAATGGAAGGAGATATGATGATAATATCAAATATTAAATTTGATAGACTCTGCAGCTGCCATTACTATCTAGTGCTATGTATGGCTATGTTATCGAAGCAAGTTTTATTCTTTTCTCAAAACTCAACACAATACAAATCTCCTGGTCAGGATGCAAAGCCTGCAAGAAATTTGCACTATTAAAATGAAAATGTTAAAATATGTCAAAATGTTACGTTGAAAATCCCAGAGAACGACAGACTACAGCAGCATCAGCATTTGTCCAGTAGTCATCACACACTGTCCCCCACTGCCCATTGTGCAGCACCTCTACTCTTCCTTCCATTGGGGATGGACCATTGGCCAGTCGAATTTGTAATCTAGGCATATTTTCTACAAAATGCATATTCATATATCAATAATATTCTATGCAATGCACAGTGTAATCTTTAGCACAGGTACTAAATAAAAACTTTAGTATATATACTACATACAATACACACTTTAGTATGTGTACTGCATGCAATACAAAATTTAGTGTATGTACTGCATACAATATACACTTTAGTTTATGTACTGCATACAATTCAGAATTTAGTATATGTACAGCATACAATAAAGATGTTAGTATATGAACTGCATACAATACAGATGTTAGTATATGTACTGCATATAATACCAACTTTAGTGTGCATTGCATACAATACAGAAATTAGTATGTGTACTGCAAATAATACAGAATTTAATATGTATACTGTGTACAAACACAGAAATTAGTGAACGTACTGTATACAGTACACAATTGAGTATATCTCTTATGGCTGTGATAAAATTTTATGATGTTTATGTTTTCTGCTTTAAAATATTTACATCTCAATTTTATGGTCAGTGCTTTAAAATCAAAAAAGGAAATTACGTGTGTTACACAAAACTCCAGCATCTTCCGTGTGACTGCAGTCATGTTCAGACCAGCCTTTAAATGTACACTGAGCAATGGACGTCTCGTTTCCTTTACATTCCACATCATCCAGCCAGATTGGGCCTCGACCACCTGTTGTTTGACTTGTAGGTCGTCCTGTGCTGTTTACAAAAACAAAACAAAGAAATAAATACATTTACTTAAAAAATTGTTGAACAAACACTTGGTTCTCTCGTCCTTTACTATATGTTAAGAACAATTTATGCACTCCCTTGCTATAAAGTTTTTCTTCTTCTTCTTCTCTAGATAAATATAAAAGAATTGAAATTAGTCTTTCTACTGTACGTTTTTCGTAAGGCACAATTGTTGTATTGTTACTGTAATATTGATTACAATAGATTCTGCAGATGAAAATTAACTAGAAAGTAAATTCAGAGAGTACCTTCCTGGACCAAAAATCATTTTGCAGATAACTGTTGCATCTCGAAAATCCCACGAATCATCACACACAGTACCCCACGTATTGTCATAGAATACTTCTACCCGACCGGAATACTGTGACAAGCCACCAACCAGTCGGGCCTTTACAGGTGCTGTTGGTGCCGCTGAAATGACATTTTACTTTTCCCCAGCATGTGTATTCACTGAACTTCTGCATATTGCATATTATTAAACTTTAATAAACAAATTTTAAGTATCAAAATAAAATGTTTGGACAATCGTATTATCTAACGTATGAGCTGAACTCTTTTCAGTTTTTGTATTTTTAAATTATGGTATAGAAATGTTTATAAAGTTTACACAGTATTTCTCATATTTTACAAACTACTGATCTGCAAGTGAAAATAAAACTGATGTTACATTCCTGAAAGGAAAATTTATTTTCAGTCAGATTTATCTTCAAAAATGTATCACTATCCAGTTTTGTTTCGTTTAACATAAAAAAAAAAAAAAAAAAAAAATTGTTTATGATATATAATATAAAAATTATTCTAAACAACTTACATTGTAAACACATTATACCAGCATCTTCCCCATGGTCACAGTTGTTCACCCCCCAGTTATTGTGGACACATGCTCCTAAGTTAGCTTCAGTTCCGTTGCAGTCTATGTCATCCAGCAGAATGGAGCCAGTGCCTCGACCAAAATATGCATTGGGAATAGGAACTGCAATTGCACTGCAATCAAATTACACAATTAAAACAAAAATGAGTATGTCAGCCAGTAATATTATTAATTCATACAACCATGCATGTAACTTTAACACTATATATATATATATATAAACAGTAACTCGGTACCAAAGAATAACATTTTAAAAGAATCACCATTATGTTAAAAATGATAAAATAATAATAAAAACAAACTGTTATTACTGTTTCAATCTATCTATTTTATTAGCTTACTTAGGAAAGCCAAGTTGTCTGCAGACTACCCTTGCCTCGGGAATGCCCCACCCATCATCACAAAGTGTGCCCCAAGAGCCTCCATGATTTATTTCTACACGACCTTTTCTATTAGTGGCCCCAGTCCCGGCAAGTCGGAGTTTTACTGATAATGCTGAGGCTAGATAAAAAAACAGAATAGACATTAAAAATACATTTAATAATATCAAAAAGAGAGAAAATATGTTTTAAATAACAAGTGTATATTACAAGTTATTTAATTAATGCTTTAAATAACATTATATATCCTAAGTTATTTAAGTAAGTGGTTTAATAAAACATGTTTTAAATAATAATATAGATCCTGAGTTTTTTAAGTATGTGATTTAACCAAAAATGGTTTAAATAATTATATATATATATACATATATATAAACACACACACACACACACACACTACACACACACACATATACACACACACATGTATATATGTTAATTAATAATATATATTTAGCTCAGTTATTTAAGAAAGTTTTAAATAATGATGTATAACCTAATGTATTTAAATAAGTGATTTAATAAAATCTCAAGTTATTTAATTAAAATGGTTTTGAAAAGTTTTAAATAATAATATATCCTGAGATCTTTTTTATTTAATAAATTTGATCATAAAAGTTTTTAATAATAATATATAACAGATTAATGACCAGGAGGACATGAAACGCTGACATCTTCAAAATGTGTGCAGTCAGTGGTTCCCCAAGGTTGGTGTCCACAATCTGTTATGGAGGTTACTGTTGAGTTACAGTTCAGATCATCCATCCAAATTATCCCAGAACCAGCACCAAAGTGAGCTGAAGAATAAAACTGAGGTCTGCTTCTGTAAACAAATCCATAATTTCTTTACTACATCAGAAATTACATTGCTCTGATGTTTTTATAATTTCATTTTTTAATTCCCAAAATGAATATAAACAAATCTCTTTCTCTCTCTCTCTCTCCACTCATACATATACATACAAAATATAGCATGTTCTACTTGTTTCAGCATTTGCCAAAAATGTGTTTATAAAATAAAAAAACATAAATTTTCTGTGATTATAATATCTCAATTATCTGATAATTTGTAATATATTAATATGTATTATAACATGTCAGTGAGATGCACTATGTATATTTATTTATTTATATGAATTAAATTAAAATAATAACTTGCCACCAGTAGTAATTATAATTATTATTCCAATAACTATAAAAACAACAAACCAGTAATAATGATGATGATGGTGATGATAGTAATAGTAATAGTAATAATCATACGTTTTGAATCCTAGTGTGTTGCATACAATTCCTGCCATGTGGTTATCGAAATTGTCATCACAAACTGTTCCCCAGAGATTATTGTAACGAACTTCCAGTCGTCCTTCT
This sequence comes from Chrysomallon squamiferum, assembly GCA_012295275.1. NCBI lineage: Eukaryota > Metazoa > Mollusca > Gastropoda > Neomphalida > Peltospiridae > Chrysomallon > Chrysomallon squamiferum. The sequence continues at coordinate 10,913,068 of CM022672.1, read as the reverse complement.
GTGTTTGTTGTGCCATTTACAAGCCTAATACTGATAGAACTTGAATGTGTGTCTGTGAATTAATAAAATTGGAATTTTTTAAAACACTTATTTAAAGATGTCCTAGTATAAAATAAATCTCAAATGAGATAGGTTTAAATTCAAACATGATGTGCCAACACATCTGAATAATAGGTGCTGTTATTATTTAGTATGTTACTAGAAAAAGAATTAAAAATATCAACTGTACAGTATTAATATTACACTGTGACATCAGAAATAACAGTATCAGCTATACAGTATTAATATTACTGTGACATCAGAAATAACAGTATCAATATACAGTATTAATATTATGCTGTGACATCAGAAATAACAGTATCACCTATACAGTATTAATATTATGCTGTGACATTGGAAATAACAGTATCAGCTATACAGTATTAATATTACACTGTCACATCAGAATTTGCAATATCAACTGTAAAGTATTAATATTATAGCATTAGAATTAACAAAATTTTCAGGATAAATACTAACTTGAAAGACAGATGACACCTGCATCTTCTGAGTGCTGGCAATTGTTGTCCCCGATTGCTTTATGTTGACAGTTCAATACTGATGTCTCGTTGCCCTGGCAGTGAACATCATCCAGTAAAATCGGTCCAGTCCCAGATCCCAAGCCACCAGCTCCTATAGCCATAGCATTAATACTGCAAGGAAAGTGATGTCATAGAATAAGTCCAATAACTTTGGCTGTTTTAGCAAAAGGAACGTTTAAAATAAAATCTTTCCGTGACAGAGAAATTCTTGAAAGTCTTAAAATGTATGTTTGGAAATATATATGGATATATATATTTAAATATATTAGTATAATTCCAAATTATTGTTTTATGGTATAGTTCCAATCTTTGTTAATAATAAAGTTTTATAATAACTTAACAAATTATCATTAACCTGCATAACCTTCCAAAAAATAAAACTATACATTTTTGTTTGTTTTTGTTTTGTTATTGCTATGTCATTATTAGCATCTGGAAATCTTAAGTATGTTTTATTCATTAAATTTGAATTTTGTGATATGGCATAAAATATAAATAATGTACTCTTCTTTGCAGTTTACAACAGATTACCTGTTAGAACTGTGTAACAGTTATTTTTTTCAAAATAACAATTTGGTCAAAACTGCTTTAACATCTATAGTGTATCTAGACAAAATGAAGCAGAATGCAAAATACATTTGTGCTAAGTAGGGTGACATACTGATGATATTTTATTGTAAGCAGCTTATCATGTCAAACATGTTATGATAATTATTATTCTATTACATTATTTTAATCTACATCTACCAAATTTGGTCAATACCAAAATCGTCAAGAGATGTGGTCTGTCTGAAGAAATGGCAGTACAAACCAATGTACACTCACTAAGGATAGTGGAGCTGTCGACAGATAACTTTTGCTGCTTTCTGGTCAAAACTGTCATCACAGATTGTTCCCCACTTATTACCAAGCTGAATTTCTACTCTACCCATGAATGGCCGGCCTTGAATATCATTTAGTCTGACTTTTGGTGGAACTTAAAGGAAAGAAAAAGGTTAGAATTAATTAAGAATCACTTAACCCCTCAAAAAAACAACAACCAATAAATATATAAAAAAAAAAAAAAAAAAGTCCTCAAACATTTATATTATCTTTTCACTGTTCATTAATAGAAAAATGAATTTCAAAATATTTCATTTTGTACAGCTGAAATTTTTTTTTTAAACAGTAAGTGATAAAATTTTTATAATATAATTATTGTCATTTAAAATATGTTTTATTTGTGTTTTCTTCATCATGATAATGATTATTATTATTATTATTAAATGATTATTATTATTATTATTATTATTATTATTTGTTTTATGAGTTTTTGAGGCTGGGATGGTTATACTGTGAATTTCTACAGGTAAAGGAGTGTTTCAAAACAAACCTGAGTTACACCTGACTCCAACATCTTCTGAGTGCTGACAGTCATTGGTGTACCATCTTTTTGTTGCACAGGCAGCAACTGTCGTCTCTGTTCCAATACAGCTGATGTCATCCATTAAAATAGGTCCATTTCCTTGACCAAAATAAGCATTTGAAAATGCTAAGCTGTTCACACTGAACAAAAATAAAAAATAAAAAATAAAAAAAATAAAAAAAATTAAATTAAAATTAAAATAATAAAAACATGAATGAATGAATACCTAAAATAAAGATATAAATAGGAGAACAAAAAAATAATAAGTAAATAAACAAAATGAAATTATAAATACCTTAAATATAAATTATTTAATTTAGATATGTAAATAAATAACAAAATGAAATAAGATAGATATATAAAACTAACAATGATGGAGGTTTACAGTGCAGATAATTCTCCCATATTACTGTAAATCATTATTAATAATAAAAAAAAAATAAAAAAAAAAAAAAAAAAAAAAAAAAAAAATAAATAATAAAAAACAAAAACAAATTAGTACAGTAGTCTAGAAATACAAAAAAAGAAAGAATTATAAATAAAAAGATATAAAAAAATATATAATAATAATAATAATAATAAAATGAAAAAATATATATAAAAAAAAAAAAAAAAAAAAAAATTAACTATAATATAACTACCTCTGAAAACCCAACATACGACAGACCACTGCAGCTTCATTTGAACCAAATCCATCATCACAGATTGTGCCCCATGTGTTGTTATAGAACACCTCCACTCGGCCTTCAGATGTTGACGAACCATTGACAAGTCGAACTTTCACTACTTCAGCTATAAGCAAATGTAAAGATGTGGAGTTATTTTAAATTTAAATATTAATGTTTGTTGTTTTATTAGCAGTAATTTCTGTCTGTAAGGATAAACTATATTTAAGAAAGGAAATGTTTTGTGTTTTCAGTCTGAAATATGATATTTTATATACATTTATATACATTCATGCATACATTTTTATATACCTAGTTTGTAATATATTTAATTATTAAACATTCAACTTTGTATTTATTAACTACTGCCTTTTTTTAAATGCACTGATTATTTTTTTCAATATAATTTTCTTTTTTTTTGATACACAGAAAGATAGTTTTAGAAAAAAAACAAATAACCATCCTATCAACAATTAAAATAAAGCATAAAAAATCCATACCAATCAAACCTATTGTTAAAGCTAATATTACAAAAGTAATTGATGCTGAAAAAATTAAACTTATATAGAAGTGTTTATATGAAAACATATACTTCAAATAACCTATCAAAATGATGCTCTCATAAAAATATATAAACAAATTTAAAGCCAAAAATAGACCCAGAAAATGCATCATTTTATCAAAGAATTTGTGAATAATTTTTAAACATTTGTCTCATAAGAGAATATAATGCTTTCCCTAAACCTTTAACACCTATATTAAGTATTAAACCAACCTCCTTGGCACACAACTCCAGCATCTTCAGAATGCATACAGTTGCTGTTTCCCCATGATCTGTGTTGACACTGGTCAAGGTCTGTTTCAGTGCCAATACAGATGACATCGTCCAGCACAATGTGACCAGTTCCTTGTCCAAAAAATGCTTTCGTTCTTGGCTGAGCTCCATCACTGCAGAAAAAAAACAACTTTTGAAACTCTTTATTATTTAAATTTCAAATTTCAGTCAAATTCAACTACTGTCACAAGAGATATGCTGTTAATGGCCAAACACAATATTTTAAAATTATTATTATTCCTCGTTAGTGCTTTCTCAAATGCTAGGTATATGTTTTCCACTCTGTGAAGAGGTATATATAAAAGAATTCTTGATGCTAACTAGTATATATAAAAGAATTCTTGATGCTAACTAGTATATATAAAAGAATTCTTGATGCTAACTAGTAAGAGTAACCCATGAAGTAGAGGCAACTGATTTCCTAACATACATAAATACATATTTGATAACTGATAACTAATTACAGCAAAAAATGCACTAATAAACATTTTTATTTTTTTCAGTATCATTATCAAAATAACAAAATAACAAATAATGTAAAAATAAGAAACTGAAAATGAAATTCACATTTTATGAAATGTATTTCTAAAGACTGTTTTCAAGTGACATTATACTAATGCATTTTTTTTTTTTTTTAAATTTTGGTTATAATTATGTTGTATTTATAAATGTATATTCACATAAAATATTAGCAACTCAATTACTTTGACATATAACAGAAAATGACCAAAACAGCTACCTCTGTACACAAATTCTGGAGCTACTGCTGTAGTTTATCTAGTTTCTGATTTATATTTTACCTGGGCAGTCCCAGCATTCTACAAACAACCTTAGCATCATGAGCTGACCAAGAATCGTCACAGACTGTTCCCCAGGCCCCGTTGTACCAAATTTCAACTCGTCCCGAGTTTGGTGATGTACCATGAACCAGCCTCAGCGTCCTGTTACTTGTCTGTGTGTCTGAAACAATATCATATCACGTTAACTAGTTTGTTTTTTGAAAAAGGAAATAGTCATCATCATTATTTAATAATGCGTTATGAAAAGTTAAACATTTATGATAATTTATTATAATTTATTGAATTTGATTGTGATGGTTTAAAATGTTTTTTTTCCTTAATCTGTATTAAAAGTAAATTATGTATAGTAAGCAGCATTACTCTAAATCCATGTCACTTTATTTTCTACAATGTCACTATGAATGATGCATGCTTTATGTTTTATAAGACTAATATGTTGTTGGATTTTTATGATCACGAATCAATATGTTTAACATTAGGTGTTAACATGGATTAGAGAAAAAGAAAAAGAATGTAATTTAGTAGAAATGATTGTTTCTAAGATACACATTATTATAATAGTTTTTATATTTTTTGAAGACAGTTTTCTGATAAATGTGAAAGTAGCATGTTGTATCACTGAAAGAAATTTGATATAAAACCATTTTTCTTTTTTAAAACATAATTAATATCTTGGCATTTCACTATTTTATACTTTTTTAACTTTCTGCTTATGGTAAGGAAACACATTTTGCTCAGTGGTTTTCCCTTGTTTTATGAAGTTTGGAACTCACGTGGACAGATGACACTAGCGTCTTCACTGTGCATACAGTTGCTGTGACCCCAATCACGATGAGCACACTGTGCCAGGTTGATTTCAGAACCCAAACAGTCCATGTCATCAAGCCAGATTTTACCTGTACCTTGCCCAAAGGCAGCACTCGATCGAGCTAATGCTCCAGTTCTGAAACATGAACACAGTTCTTAATGTAGACAGCAGTTTATATAAAAAAGTTTAAAAGTTATATTCTCTGCTTCAAATTATCCATTTTATTCATCATTAAACAAATATTTATTTGTCTGCTTCAAATAAATCATTTTTTTTCCCTAACTGTATCATACTCTGAACTGTTTTTGCACTGAAGAAAAATTTAATTTGAACTCTTCAGCTAAAACTTTCAAACATCAACCATACATACGAGCTGTATCCAAGCATGCGGCAAATAACAGCTGCTTCTTTCGAGTCAAAGCTGTCATCACAAACTGTACCCCAAGTATTATTATACTGGACAGCAACTCGGCCTTCGTATGGTCCAGACCCTCCAACAAGACGCACAGATACATTTGCTTGAGTACCTAAAGCAATCAAATAAGTAAAAGGTTACAAGGTAATGTAGGGTAATGTGAATTGCTATATAAACATGGGTGGATCTGATGTGAAACTAATGAAGCTCAAGCTTTAGGACCCCTAAACTCAGAGGAGCACCAGAAGCATTTTTAGTCCACATGGCTTCAAAATTATAATCAAAACCTGACTGATTCAGAAAAAGCCTTAGAAGAAGAGAACCATGGTTACCCAAACCTTGTGGCTGCTTGCAAAGAGCACCCCAAAATGGCGGTCTGCTACTGGCTATAAATCTGCTGAAATGTATTAATAATCTCAGAACAAGAATTTTTTTTTTTTGTAATCTGTTAACATTTAGCACATGATATATTCTGTGCAATAATATCCACAAAATTCATTCATTTCTTCGTTAAACATATAAAATAATTTAAGATAATTAATATGTAGTAACAATAAAATACTGGACTCCAACCCACTGACAAAGGGCCTTTATCCATTTGAGCCTTAGGCTCCAGGTAACTATACCTCATCAGTGAAAAATAAATACTGATGGTCCCCTAGGCTTTAGCCAAGTCAGTCTTATGAATAAGAAGGCCCTACTTTGAAAGATAGTTAACTTCTGGTACCTGGATCACAATCTACACTGGCATCTTCACCATGTCCACAGTTGTTTTGTCCCCAGCCTCTGAAATTACATGCTGCCAACGTTGTCTCAGTTCCAACACATGTGACATCATCCATCAAAATTGTACCTGTTCCATGTCCAAAAGCAGCATTGCTGATAGGTATTGCATAAGACCTACAAAAGATTTTCTAAGATGAAAAAGAAGAATAATAATTTAAAATATCTACAGCAACAATTTTAAAACTGCCTTTTTTTTGGGCATGGAATCAAAAATAGTAACAAATTTCAAAACCTTCACTGATGTGTTTCACAGCATAACATCTGTTTTGTTTTATTTTCAGATGTTATTTCATACCCACAAATTTATTGTACATATTCTATCAAAATTGAATAATAAATTACTGTAATTAACAAACTAAAAAAAACCTGAAAAGTAACAAACTAACGATGTCTGAATGTTGAGCATTCTACAAACAACAGCAGCATCTGCACTGGACCAGCTGTCATCACAGACAGTTCCCCACGCGGAGTTGTAATACACTTCAACACGTCCTTTTGTAGGAGTTGATCCGTTTCCTGCCAACCTCACCTTGATGTTGGGAACCTGATCTGTTTTACAAATAGAAATTTTCTTAATTTGACCTCAGAATTATAAGTAAAATATTTCAGAAGTCTGAACTTATTTTTAAAAAAATAAAAAATATATATATATATTTTTTTTAAATTCTGTTATAACATTATGAAGATAACCCAGATCTACTAAATGTTAAATAAATCTGGACATATTGCATATTCAGTCTGTGCTGAAAACTTTTTCATATAAATCAGTTTTGTTACAATACTGCTGCTTTTATTAGATTCTTGATTCTGATATATCTCACTGTTTAACAGCCAAAATAAAAGATTATACAGTACTTAATCCAACCCACATTAATTACATTTCTAAGCATTTCCCCCTCAAATTTAGTGGAAAACCCTTCTGATGATTTGAGAATTACAATACTTCCTCTTCTTTATGATCCTTCACAAAAACACTGCCCACTAATGACTATGATGTTTTCTTTTCTGTCTTCTAAAAATATTTCATCAGAAGAGATACAGGGATATTACTGGGGTTTTTTTCTTTACGTTTCCACTCACCAGTTCTTTATACTTTTATTTACTCACTTCCATTAGGCTTGCACAAAACAGCAGCATCTTCATAATGTCGGCAGTCATTGACTCCCCAGGCTTTATGTGGACACTGTGCTATAGATGATTCGTTGCCTTTGCAACCAAGATCATCCAGCCAAATAGGTCCATTGCCACCACCATAGTGCGTGGATGTTATCACAGATCCTCCACTGAAATATAATTTAATATTTCTTGTACATGACCGTTTATCTGGCAAGCTTGAGACCAGAGGTGACCTGCACTTCTGGATTTTCATATTTTCTGGACCAAGGTTTAATATACATAAAAACATATAATAAATAATTAAAAGTAAGGAACTAAACTGGATTTAACACATAACAATTGATATACTTCTAAAGCTGGTTTCCTATAATTCCAGTTTTCTGAAAGCCAGATAAAGAGTCTGGATACCTGTAATGGAAGTATTTGGTTTTGGAATATTTAGAGCAGTATTACATTTCATAAATGATCAAGATGAATCAAGAAAGCAACCTGGTTATTATTAAATTGTCAGTATTGTGTTTTTCTTACACTGACTAATATTTAGTTCATGTTACTTAATACAGAATTTTATTTTTTTGAAACGATCAGGTTTTTGTAACTGACAGATTTTTATTAAGTTTAGAAAGTTTCAAAATATTATGAAATTAGGCAGTTCTGACAGGAGTTTGATATGTTCAGAATCTGTTTTAGACAAGTTTCATTCTACTAAATGTTTCTTTATTTATTTCATGCTCTCCTTATTATTAAATGACATGTTCACGAAGAACAGTATTAATGATTTACTCTGAAGTAAAGACATTTACAAATGAATTAATTCCTTTGTAAACATATATTAAACCTATGGATAAAGAATATTTGTAGATATATTTTTCAAAATGCATTATTATCTGTTTAATTTCATCTGCTACATTTGCACATGCACACACTGAAGTGTAAGAAAATGCATAACATAATATAATAGTTCAAATAATTTTTAATAAATGTGCTGCTTTTAAAAAAAATCTAAATCTTCCACTGCATTGAAAACTCACTTTGTGAAGTTCAGCATTCGACAAATGACATTTGCTTCTCTTTGGTCAAAACTGTCATCACAAACTGTTCCCCAGATTCCATAAACCTGCAGTTCAACACGACCTTGAAACTTGTCCAATCCGCCAACAAGACGCACATTAATAGTCAGAGGTGAAGCTGCAGGTGAAAATACTTTGATTAATTCTTGAAAAAAATGTTGAGATCCTGAATTATTAAAAGGTTACAATTTTATCATTATTTTAGTTAATAAATTTTTAATTTCAGTCCTTGGGAAACAAAAACGAAAACAAAAAACTTGTTCAATTTAGTTATAATAGTTTATAATAAATTATCAGGTTACTCTGGTTTATGGAAATATATATTTATATATATATATGTATGTATTTTTTTTCAGCATGACAAAATATATTATTACACCAATTTTTAAAATATAAAACCAATATTAATGTAAATTATTATAATAATTTTAATAATTACATCAATTAAGTAAAAAATAAAAACTACTACTACACCACTACTACTACTACTAATAATAATACCAACAAAAGCAAAAAAATGTAAATTATAATAATCTACAGATTAGTCTTCTTTTTTTCTTTCCTACTTGGTTTAGGCATGCATATAACGCCTGCATTTTCACTCTTCTGGCAGTTGTTTCTGCCCCAGGGTTTGTGATCACAGGCTCCAATGCCAGCTTCATGTCCTGTACACTTAACATCATCTAACCACATTGGTTTGCTAACACCAGTCCCATTCGAGTAGTAGGAGTTTGTCATAGGGATGGCTATAACACTGAAACACATCCCGATACAAGAGAATTAGTAACTGATTCTAAGATCAAGAATATTATATAATATTAATAGAATTATTATTTATAAAATTATAGCAAAGAGTATATGAGTTTCTTTTCTTGAAAAAAACAAAAAAAAAAAAAAAGAGAGAAAAAGTCATTTAAAAATCATTAAAAATTTAAATAAAACATAGATATATTTAATGTCAAAATCAAATAATTTATCATAGACATTGAAAAACAAAAACAAATTATAATTTGGTGTTGTTTGTAATGATTTACTTCTACTCATTTTTTATTTCATCCACATTTTTTTTCTGCTTTTTTTATCACCTCTCTACATATAAAAATAATATTGTAATAAAAAGAAAAATGTCAGCTTTAATACATTCTTGCTGTTTGTAATATTATTGTCATCCTTTATTATTAAAAAAGAATGGTTACAATAATTTTGAAGTGTATCAAAGGTTCCACTATGAAAGAAAGACTTAAAGAACTAACTTTTGGAACCCTGCCTGTTTGCATGCCACCATAGCATCCTTGTCATCCCATTCATCATCACAGATAGTTCCCCACTGAGATTGGTACTGGATCTCAACACGACCCTCATTTGCTTTAGGACCACCAACAATCTGGATCGGAATATGAGCTGCCAAACCTTTAAAATATAAATACTTTACAATTTCAAATTACAAACACTTAACAATTTCAAATTACAAATACTTAACAATTTCAAATTTACAAATACTTAACAATTTCAAATTTACAAATACTTAACAATTTCAGATTATAAATATTTGACAATTTAAAATCATAACATAAAAAAAAATATAATGACAGAAACATTTATTATCAGAATCAGTTCCTGAGTAAGAATTGAGGATAAAGGGAAAGAAAGTTAAAACAACCTGTCTGACAGATTATTAGAAATATATTTGTGTTGTATATGCTTGTTAAATTCTTTTCACATCTTCAAACCTGGATTACAGTCAACTCCTGCATCTTCTACATGGGTACAGTCTGTCACACCCCATGGTTTGAGCACACAGTTCAAGATGGACGATTCTGACCCTCTACATCCAACTTCATCCAGCCATATTGGTCCATGACCAGACCCAAAATAAGCATTTGTTCTAGCCACAAATGCAGACCTTTAATGGAAAATTTAATAAGTAAGGATAATAATACATGAATATAAGAATCTGTCATCTGAAATACTTGGGACAGGAAGCATTCAAATTCTGGTATATAAGAAGGCAGCCTGAGAAAATGATTTAAATATAAACATGAAGTCAATGTAGCTAACAATTTATACAGATAATCTGCAGGTATTTTTATATAATAATTTTTTTTATTGGAAAACTATAAGAAATAACTATTTTAGCTACTTGGATACTTGTATTATAATATTTGTTTTAATAAAAGAATTCATTTAGAATGATTGTGAAAATGGATGAGTTTTTACTATGTTTTAACCAAATGATTTCATATTAAACACAAGACAAAAACAAAAAAAAATGAAATTGCTAAAAATAAAATATTTTATTATTTGATCTTCCCCAAAATCAACGATGGCTTTTTGTGGCTTAAGGACTTAATAAATAAGTTCAAAAAAATGCACATAGCAGATAATATCTTAAGTTTTTAAAAACATACAGAATTAGAAATAATCTAAAAAGTTTATTTTATTTTATAAACAGTCTCTTTGCATGTTCCCAAGTGTACAACATACCCAGTAAATCCAAGCTGATGACAAATAACTTTAGCATCATTCACATCCCAGCTGTCATCACATATTGTACCCCATGTATTGTTGTGATTTATTTCAACTCTTCCTGCACTTGGCCTTGGACCTCCAATTAGGCGCACAATATTGGCTTAAAATATAAATTTAAAAATGTAAAAATTAAATTCATTTTATTTTATAAATAAATAAATACATTCAAAAATGTGAAAATTGAATAAAAATATAAAGAATAAATCAATTAAAAAATTTAAAATGTAAAATTTAAAAAAAAAATAAGATAATTTTTTTTTTTTTTAAATAACATTACTATCAACAATGATTAATATATTATTAATTTAAAAAGTAATTTTGAAAAGAGTTTCAGATAATAAAGATATAAAATAATATTAAATGTTTCTAAATTTTTTGTATAGATAATTAAGGATTTTTAAAAATATTATTATTATTATTATTATTATTATTATTAAAAAACATTTGTAGTTTATGATTTATACATTTAATCATTTTATAGTCTCAATACTTCTACGTATAGAGCAATACTTTAATTCTGTAAATTGTCATTACAAATGTATTGCAAATATTAAAAAATATGATATAATATTAGTTAATATATTTATCAATACTTATTAGATTATAAATAACAGAATGACAAAATGAATATCTGTAACAGTTTCTTTAAAACTTAAAAGCTTTAAAATGTTTGTATTTTCCGCCATTTTTAGTTTGAGTTGGTAATATATGTATTCTTGAAAGTAAATTGTACATATTTTAAAAATACATTTTGAAAATTGTCTGAACATAAAACACAAATTATAATTAATAATTGTTTGAAAATCTTATAACTAATATTTCTCAGTTCGAAGCTCCATTTTAACAATAGCAAACGAAAATAAGACAAACCTTTTATTATAGACTGGCTCTCGTAACGAGACCAAAGCTTTCGAGATCAATGAAAGAAATGAATTTCTCTCTCTCTCTCTCTCTCTCTCTCTCTCTCTCTCTCTCTCACACATACACACATTTTCGATTTTTTCCCCTTTCTTGTCAATGTTACCGACTAAAACGTTATTAAAATAAAAAATAATAAAAAGAAATAAGATATCTTGATTCTAACAAGGCGCTTTATTATTATTATTATTATTATTATTATTATTATTATTATGTTTCTGTATTCAAAAATTAATTAAGTAAAAAGTAAAAAGTAAAGAAAATGAAATAACTTTTCAATGAATCTAAGCAGGAGCTGGGCTGCAGGTCTTAAAACACAAGCCCTTATTCGCCACATAGACGCAAACACGTACAAAAGACACGTAAATTATTTACGCTAAAATAAAAGACAATGACTGATATGATGATCGCCAACATATTTTCGCGATAACGGACTTAGACATGACAAAAGAAAGAACTAAGTGCATTTAGCTAGTTGATAACCTGTTTTGTGTGTGTGTGTGGGGTGGGTGGGTGTAAAACGGGGTAGTTACTTAATTAAAATTTCACATAATTTAATTCAGCCCTTTATTTATTTATATTTTATTTTCGTCATGGTCTGGAAGAAATAAGCACTAATTATTATTTACGACCGTGTTAGGCTCCAGTTGCGTATTTAAAGTACACACGATACGGCACGAACCAACTGAAGAGGGCGGTGCCAGTGACATGGGCAGAAAGGCTTTTTTAGTTAGTTTTTTTTTTTTTCTTCTGAAGGGTAAATTTACCCACAATTTTACACAGATAAAAAGCACACTTACCCAATTTCTAATTATTATAATTTTGTTTCTTTAAACCAGAAGACTAAGTAATTATAGCATGAGTCGCACAAGGTGAAACTTTAAAGAAATATTGGGGTTTTTTTCTTGCTTGTCCCAAAATTACTCCACTTTTTTTGTACGATCTTGTTCTATGGTCATTGAATAAATTCTGTTATGCGCAGTTTCAGTACTTGACATACGGGTTGTATTCCGCCGATGAACAAATTATTCCTTACTATGCTGGGGTTTTATTATTAATATTTATTGAATTTATAAAATTTATTTATTTATTTATTTATTTATTTATTTATTATTATTATTATTTTTTTTTTTATGGAGTATGGGTAAGTATAGCTGATGGAATTCAGTTTGATTTATTCTACGAGTTATTCTATTAAAAATTAGTAAATATCGTCTTTGATAAAATTACTGGATGACAGAAATGACATAGGAATCAATGATTATTTATTTAATTTTAATTAATTTATTTATTTTTGTAATTAATTTTTTAATTAATTAATTTATTTTTGTTATTTTTTATCTTATTATTATTATTATTATTATTTTTATTTATTTTTTTGTTTGAAAGACAGTATTTTAATTAACATCAACATTTCAGCATATGGCTAATGAAATGTCCTTTACTTTTCAAAGTCATTGCCATCAGTATTTCATTTAATTAATCGGAATTCACAAGTAGGTAGTACAAAAGAAATATAAATGGTTTGAATATAGTTTTATTTATTTATTGTTATTTTATTATTTATTTATTATTATTTTATCATTTATTTCTATAATTTTTATTATTATTTTTTTTAAAAATAAGTTTATTTTATTTTATTTTATTTTATTTTATTTTATTATTATTATTATTATTATTTGGGTTTAAATTTCATACTTTTGTAATTGAAAAAAACAAAAGAAATGAAAGTTATTTTATTTTGAAAACTGAGAACTAAAGAGTACGTAAACATGTTCAAAATGTGATCTAACTGATACAGGTTTATTCATTTTTTTTCATTGTTTATATTTTAAGTAAAGATGTAGATTGTATTCAGAAATTTGGACCACCTCAGGTTCCAAGCTTGCCAGATAAATGGTTCAGAGCCTGTACCAAAAATAACATCTGCACATTTCTTTGAAAATGGAAGTTTCTATGGAGATGGTCAGACATGAATATTTCCAGTTTCATTTTCATCATCCAAATATTATTAAATTTAATTTTTATTTGAAAGTTTTTGATAGGTTTTTAGTGCATTCAAATATGCTGTGGGTAAAATTACAGAAAATGTAGGATTGTTGAAATATACTGAAATTTAAAAAAAAATGTTGTCAATTTATAGGAACCCAAAATATTCAAATAAAAATATAAATAAATAAATAAATATTTTTAAAATTTAAGGATAATAATGGAAGGGAATGAAGGAAAAATAACTCACCTTTTGATGAACCCCAAAAGACCAGAAATAAAAATAAGCCAAAAACAAATAGTCTGTTTTCAGAAGTCTTCATCTTTAAAATGTTTGTACAAAGAGATTCAAATTCCAGTGAAATGATGTTTCAGATTAACATAAGAGTGTTGAAAATCACAAGGAGTTAATTTAACTCCAAATTGTTTTAATAATTGAAAAATAATTCAGTTAAAAAATTCAATGAAACAAATAGAGAGGAAAAAAAATGAAGATATTTTTATATATACTAAAAAACGATGAGGTTTTAAATTGAGAATTTTCCCCGGTTAACAACACCAAACATGTTATCATAGACTGCCACAGATAGGTACTGCAAAGTACATTACTGATTGAGATGAATTGTGGGTCAAAATAACTGATAACAATTAGTTAAATGATGGGATCAGTTTGTACCAAAGTGATAACAATCTTGGTGTTGGCCTTTAGTTTCATACAATGAAAAAGATTAAAATAGCTGATATCTAAAATCCAGTGTCTAAACATACATACACAGACATACACACATATTTATTACCTTTTATATATTTTTTATTTGACTTGAAAATGTTGAGAGTAATAGTAGAGTATGTAGTTATTAATAACAATAATGAGGATGATAACTTTTTTCTCTTTCAGTTCGTAAATAAAATGAACATTTCTGGTTATTGTTATTTGCCATTTTCATTTCATCATTTCTGTAATAATAATAATTTATTAAATAAATTCATTATTTAATGACTGGTAATAGATGGATATGAATTGAGAGAGAGAGAGAGAGAGAGAGAGAGAGAGAGAGAGAGAGAGAGAGAGAGAGAGTTCTAATACAATTTGAACAGAAACATAAAACAGACAATCAAGTTAATTAAGTGCTATATATATATCAATATTTATTTTCATGGTGTCAGTATTTCCACATACAGATGATTGTATTTTACAAATGAATAATTGCAACATTCACATGAGCTTATCTGATGAAATAGTTTTTAAAGACCAGAGTATGTAAAATAAAAAGAAAAAGCTAAAAAAAAGAAAAGAAGAGCACACATCAGAAATAATTAAACAAAGCTGATCCATATTTAAAAGAAAAATAATATGGTCTCTACATTTTCTATGGTCCCTATATTACAAAACAGTCTACTGGAAAGTTCTGTTTTTGGTTTTGGAGTTATTGAAGAGCAAAGTGTTTAAAATAATGACTAATAACCTTTTACTGATAGTTATCTGAAGTAAAATAGAAATGATACTGAGCTTAGATAGACAGATGATAAAAATGAATATTATATATTTTGTTAAACCTTGAAATTGTTGAATTATATTAAATAATAAAATAGGGGCAGGGAAAGGAAATAAAATTAATTTTTTATTTCTAATGCTTATTTTAGTTCAGTTGTTTCAACATTTAACGTTCATCATGTTTTGGAAGTTACTAACAGACAGAAACTTAACAATTGAGTAACATACAAAATCATTTCAATGTGAGAAATCAACAAAAAATAAACAATAAAAAACAAATAAATAAAATAAAATAAATTAATTAATTAGTTAATAAATAATGAAATAAACAGTAAAACAATGTTTTGTCTCTAAATCTTATCTTACTTGTAACAAAGTATGGCCATTTAAAAAAAAAAAAAAAAAAAAAAATAGGTGACTAGGACAAACACTTTGTGACAGTAGATTGTGAGTGAATTACAAAACTTCCTAATTATTTACAAATTCTCTACATTTTTATTCTGAAAACAACTTTAAAACATAGAAGACAAATGGATATTAACTTAGTTAAATTATTTCACTATCATTTTTATTTTTGAAATACTAAAGAAAAATATTTTAATTAAATTTTAAATTATTGCTGCCTTCTTGTATTCTCTGTTGAATGATTAAATATTTGTTACTAAAATTTTGATAGAAGCTTTACTTTAAATATATATATATATATATATATATATTTCTACCTGGTGTGAAAAATACCACCACGTTTTCATCCTATGCTTTCTATTATTTTATGAGACAGAGCGGATATCAAAAGTCTTCAGAATAATGTAAAGAGAGAGCACATAATTCAAATCCCAAAACTGACTGGATATCATATTTCCACCATCTTCATACAGTAATCAAAATGCATAATACTGCGATTATGTATTTTCTTAACTGATCATTGGCAAACAAAAAATGCTTAAGTAAATTCAAAAAAATTAATAAAGATAAAGAGAGAAAAAAGAACAGAGATAATTTGTCTTGTAAAATACAAAATAAATGCATGACAGATAATAACTGTGTTAATATAAGTGAATCCATGTGGTGGGATGTGCCCATTATGTATTCACCAAACCCTCTTTTTCCCCATCTTATTTAAGAAAATGATTCCATATTGAAGACAAAACTCCCCTTTCTCTAAGCACCTGCCCCTATTTGACAGACTGACAGATCAGTAATATTACACATTGAAATCTTGCAAATACAGTTATGCTAGTTTTCCAATATATACATAGCAAATCTCACACACTTTAAAAATAACATTAACATCTCTAGTTACTGCAAGATTCATTTTCAGAATATTTATATACAAATGCACAGGTCAGTGTTGTATGACAGTGTGGTACAAACACAAAATATACAATTAAATATTTACTGAAAATATAAATGATTGCTTTCTGAACATCTTTTTAAATTGTGTTTCTTTTATAGTAGATTATATATTTGTAATGTTTAAAATATACAAGGCATGTTTATATAAAAGGATTAGAATATTTTTATTCATTTGCTAATATTTTTGTTTTTATATTCTACAATTATATTAATATTTAAAAAAAAATTAAATGTAAAAACTATATATATATATATATAAAAGAAAATATTTATAATGGTATATTGAAAAAAGACACTCCCCATAGGGGTAAAAAAAAATATATATTAATGATAATAAAAATAAAAAACATTTTTTTAAAATTTAAAATATTTAAAAACAGTTGAATAAAATTGAAATGAACAGCTTTTTTTTTGTTATTTCTCTGTCTGACCACTAGCCTAGCAAATATGAGAACAACTACCAATATCTTTTGTAATTATAAATGACATTCCAAAGAAAAGAATCTGCAAGTTATTTTGATGTTCTCATAATTAATCTTAAAATAATTTCTTTCAAATTTAGCCAAATTATTATTTACATCTACAAAAACAGGCAACATGTACTTGCTAATCAATTATTTAAAGAGAAAAATTCAACGAAAGTGAAAACAAGAATAATAATAATAAAAAAAAAAATAGAACAAAACATTAAAATCACAATTTGCATTATTTTCAAGCATCTCCATGCATATACTTATTTACATCAGACTATAATTTCTACATTCAAATACAACTAACACATCTTTGTGTATTTCAAAATATCACTGATCAGAAGTATTCTGTATAAACTGACAAAGAATATTTATACATAAACAAAAAGAATAAAAATAAATAACCAACGCCTATAATTTAATATTAGATAAATAATTTAAGAAAAAATTATAACATTTTGTTTTTCATCTGTAATGTTAAGAAACAAATGTATGTTTCTGTAACACATTTAATAAAATATTAGCTACAAAGCTTTGCAAATTCACAACATGTATTTTGGCAGAACCTGGAAGTCATCAGCATTTTAATTAAGAATGACCAGTAATTAATAAAAAAAAAAGTGAAAGAAAGAGAGAAAATGTTTTTCCTTTATTTTCATCTTTAAGACAGAAACTTAAAAAAACAAAAATGATATAAAAATGTTTGGTTTTTTAGTAATTATATTTACTTTGTTTAAACAAAACAAAGTAAATATAATTACTAAAAAAAAAATGAAAAAGAGAAAAATTCCAACAATAATAATAATAATGATAATAATAATAACAACAAAAATATTATTATTAAAATTAAATTAAATTAAAGAATAATAAATAAAAAAATAAAATTATGGAAAATTCTTTAAAAACCCACCCTATATTTGGAAGCACTTTGAAATAGTTGTATTCACAGCCTAATACCATAAACACAGACTGAAGCATATATATATATATATATATATATATATATATATACACACACATATATATATTTATATAGACAGACAGATAGATAAGAACTTAGATAGGTGTTTTATGTACATATATCTTACTCAAACAGCAGCAACTAGTAATGAAAGTTTATATCATTGCAGTAAAATGCATTATCTACATTTCTGTGCACATACAATGGCTATCTATTTAGGTAACTCTAGTATCATTATATCATTATAATACATACTAACAAATATAATTAGTTTGAACTTTCATATATATTTTACATTTATAAAAAAATTACTCATTACATATTTTTGATTGATATAAATTTGTACTGTGACAGTGACTAAATATGTGATAATTTTAGGGGCTGCATTCTTTCTTCATTCAGACTTTTCTAAAAGCAGATAATGTGATTATCACTTGACAAAATGCCGACATATTCCGATAATGCTCTACGATTATTCAGAATGATGGAAAGTTTAAGTTCAGTCAGAAATTTGGGACACCTCCCTAAGACTAATAGAAAAGTGAAAACTATTGTATATATAAATTTCTACAGTTAGCCTGGATTATTTGCCAGTTATCAAAAATATATAGATAAAATTAATATCCACAATTTTTATGTTTCATGATTTATTACTAAAATTCATCATTAATTCATGCTTGATTTTACAGTATCTTATTTACAAATGATTGTCTGATGTTTCGTTAATATGGACTTCAGAAAAACTTAAAATGAATCTATTGAATTTATTATGATTTGAAAAATATTTGATTTAACAAAACCAAAAATTTAGTTTTATGAAGAACTGGTTCTCAATTCTTGATATCAGAATGCAAGTTAATGATCACATGATTTAGACAATTTATTAATGTGATGAGTAATCAATGCATATCTCATTTTCACCTGCATCTGTATAAAATATACTTTACTGAATTATTGTTATGCCTGCTATTAAACTCTCTATTTTAAATGGTCTGCTTCAATACATGATACCAAAAGAGTGATATATTTTTCAAACTTGTGTTAATATTCCTCCGAGTTACAAGACACCAGTATACTAATAATTTCTTCCAATATATAAATTACACAGTATTCACAGTGTGACCTTTTAATACAGTATTTATATTATTATGTACAGCTAACACATCATATATGTATATATAACAAACGTTTTCATGTACGTATGTGAGTGTCCATTTCATTTTATTGGATAATTATTTTGCAAAGTTAATAATGTTTTTCTTGTTTTGTTTTTTAAAGCATAAAGCACATTTTAATTAGGGCTTTTTTTATTTTTTTAAAGTTTGACAAAGTATTTTATTGAAAAAACTTCATCCACTTGGTTTTTAATAATAACACAAAACTGGCTGCTTTTAAACACTGCAGCTAATAATCTTCATCCTGAACATATGCCAGTGGAAAGTAACCAATCTGAAAAACAAAACACAGTAAGTAAAAAATATCATTAGAAATCATTTCAAAATATTAAAGCATTTAGTGTGATTTACTCACAAAATGCTGCTGAGTGTAGAATAGTTCACACACAAAGCTGCACGGACATACATAAACCCTTGGTAAACAAAACGATTCTGTTACATAGTAAACATTATTATGGCTATGGCTTTGAAAAATAAATAACTTAATTAAAAAAAAAAAAAAAAAAAAAGAATATAAACCTCTCTTTTAATGCTTCATTTCAGAAACTAATTAAAAAGAGTTTTAGAACATTTCACCTTGTTTGTTCTAAGGTTTTCTCCTTTCCACCAGCCTTTGTCACTGCCATTTTTACTTATCACTGCTATCCTGTCATCAATTTTCAAGCTGAGCTGTGTTGTTGATGTCGCTGCATAATCATACACTGCAACTGCATATCCTATTACCTTTTGTCCTTGAAATGACAATGTTGAAACAAGTGAAATCAAAATTACTTTGAAGACACAGCAAAAAAAAGAAGAAAAGGAATACCAACATTTATATATTTAAAAATGATGAGAGAGCAACTTGTTTCTTCTCTTTTTTCACCATACATTAAACTGATAGGTGATTTGCAGGTACCATTAAAGTCCTCTCATATATAATTTATATGTATAATGTGATCCAGCTATTGTTCACTTTTCACATATGTGCTCTGCTAATGAATAACTGAGACTTATTTAAAAAGGTATCTGTGATATTCATGTTTATTGAAATCTCTCACCTGATGCCTGTTTGACAGGGATTCTCAAAGTTGTGTTAACATCAGGGAAACTGTCTTGTAATGAATGATGCTGATAGTGGTCCACCAACCTCTGTAATAAACATAAATGCCTAATTTTAGTTACCTTTCTAAATTCATGTTTTTTTGTTGTTTTTATTATTATTTAAATATTTTTTTTTTTATTAAGAAAATCTTTGCTTTGCCAGTTAGATCCTTGTAAGTTTGATGACTGATATTTCAGAATTAGTAATAGATTCTAGTTCATACATACTGGTACAGAATCAAAGTATCTTCCTTCAGCTAAATAGTATTTTCCTTCAGGAACTGTTTTGTTCACTTTAATATGACGAACTGCATTGGCATATCTGAAATCATGGATTCAGTACATTAGAAGTTTTATAATTTTTGTTTTAGTGCCATTAATTCTGTATTCAAGAAAGGCAAAATTGTGAAAAAAATTACTAAAACATTCCAAAAATAGCTAAAAAAATATTGTCTATTTAGTATTAAGTGAAAAATAAATGTAATAAAATAATTATATTGAGGAAAGTGATTGAAATTTAATATGTTTGTAAAATAAATTAAAAAGGTTAACATTTTACTCTTATTTTGAAAGTGACTTAAGAGCTTATGTTTACTATTTAAAAGTAAATAGCACAGTACTTACTTAATACTAAACAGTTGACTACTTACTTAATACTGAGTGAAAAAGCTCCTTTCCTTGCCTGGTTACAGCTGAGTCTGATGAGAAATGTTCCATCAGGGCAAGGGTCAAGACAGGCCTGAGCTGCTTCTCTCTCCATCTCACCCACATACCTACAAACAATGGTCATCTCAGCTAATGTTTATTACATTCAAAACTACAACTAGTGCTACAACTACTGATATTAAACAATTGTTTTTGTAACAACCTCACATAATCAATTTCAATGAAGTTAACTGAATGTGGATTAAATTAATTTTTACCTGAGTATTAAACTTTAAGTAGACATTTTGCTGTTATTATTATTATTATTTTTTTTTTAAATTCTTAAAAATTCAAGTCAGTTTAAAAGTTAAAGATAGAAATAACTTTCCTTTTAGTTTCTATAATTGAATACATGATTAAAGATGTCAAGAAATGCATACATTGTGATAGGAAATAAAAGCAACTGATAATGGTGCTGAGAATTATCTTACAGAATTAGAAATGATAAAAGAAAAGAAATTCTTCTGTTTCAAATCATAAACAAGTCTCTTTAGCCACAGTGACAGGGAAGAAAACTAAACATTACAGTAATAAATAGTTTTAAAAAAAAAGCAATTTGATTCTTCCTAAGTGTGTCAAACTTTTACATAAAACATATCAATTTAATGTAATTAATAAAGTTTTAATTTAAAAAAAAAAAAAAAAAAAAAAAAAAACAGTCCAGAAATATATTAATTATGTGATAAAAAGAATTGATTACAGTCCATTTATAGTTTAAAATTGAAGTCTATAAATTATTATTACTATTATTATTTTTAACAAGGAATATCATTAAAGTGAAGTAATACATTCTATAATATTTTGATGTATCAAGTTCATTAAATGTATATAAATCAACACATACTATTCTTTGTATTACATACTTTTATCTGCTATTATTATGCATCAGACAATTACATGCCAATCAATGCATGAACTACTAATACATACCAGTCATTACCCATAAACTCACACTATGAACACAAGTCTGCTGTACTAGAAACTACATACCAAGGACATGAGTTGAGGTCAGGCACATTCAAATATGGACTACTTGAAGAATTGCTGTTTAAGCTAACAATGGGGTCATGATTACTAGTAGACTTGTCACTGATGTCTACAGACAGATAGGAAGTTTTCCTCTGAAACAAGAAGTGATGTCAAAAGAAAAGAAAAGAAAAGAAATAACAATGCAACAACAAAAAAAAAAAGAAATTACCACCTCCAAACACCTGAAGAATAGTTCCCTGTAATCAACTTATAGTTTGATAATTTACTCTTATTCAGTTTTATCGAATTTAATAGATATTTAATTATTTTATTTAAAAAAAAAAAAAAAAAAAAAATAAATAGATTAGATATAATTTAATAAGGCTGTTTTAAAATATTTTGTATAAATCCAGGAGAAGACAATTTCAAATAAAACAAGATTTGTTTAACAAAACAAATGTATATTCTTTTCTTCAGTTTTGAAAAAGATTATCTGTGAACTTTTAATTTTTTTCCCCGTCAAACAAATAAAATAAATAAATAGCTTTACATTTTCATTAATTTTAATTATGAGAAAAAGAGAATGCTTTTTCAGATGTGTGGAGTTGAGATGTAGCACAAAGCCATGCAATAAAATTGTGTAGTCTTCATTCAGTTCATAAAAAAAGTAAAAAAAAAAAAAAATTAGTTTAAAAAAATAATAATAACAAAAATAATAATAATAATAATAATAATAATAATAATAATAATAATAATAAAATAATATATAAAAAAATCTAAATATCTAGGATGGATAGGAAATTGTTTTGTGTTAAGCAAATGATATTCTTTATTTCTTCAGATTAACATGTAACATATCATATCTAGTTTTCAACAGCTGTCATTATTTAAAATATATTTTGTGTGTATTATACAATTATTCTAATATTTGCATTTTAAAAAATGATTGGCTAAAAATTTTTTTATTAATAAATAATAAAATAAAATAAAATAAATTATTATTATTTTATTTATTTTTCTTAAATTTAATAAATAAGTACTGATAAAAAAGAAGAAGAAGAAAAAAATTCAGTCAACTGTCAAAAGCTGTGGGCAAATGTTTAAGAATAATATTGGCCACTGTAAAACTGTAATAATATAAATGCTATATCTCCAGCTAGCAAGTATTTTTTAAATAAGGAATGGACACTCTTTTAATAAACTATATTTGATTAAACTGAATTTTTAAATAAATAAAATAATAATAATAATAAAAGTATAAAGATACGGAAGTGAAAAAAAAGAATATTTTTGAGTAGTACACAGAAATCATTCGACATGCAAACAACACTTTGCTGTTAGAAAACACAACTGCATGGTAACAACATGCAACAAATTCTGATAGGTGACTATTGACAGCTGATTTCCTGTGACACCCTACCAAGAAAACATGGAGATGTTCTGATGAGTGACACTTTTATTGCTGGAGGTGTTGTTAACTTCAGCTAAAGGCCCTGTTCGAAGCACTGGGTCCTCATAAGCAGGTTTTAGAGACTAGAATCAATTTTAACATGGCAACAATTTAAATACATTTATCCTGATATGAAGATACAATCAACGAATATTGTATTATAGTTTTGATGCTGTCATTGTAATATTTTTAAAAAATCAGCTAAGAAATATGACGACTCTGTTACAATTTAAAGAGGAAATGTCTATCAAAAACTGTATATTATTGATAATTAGTCAAAGGGGTGTAGTTATCTGCTAAATGAACTAATTCATTTGCTTTGGAAATAATTATCTCATGAAATAATTATTAAATAAACCGGTCTCATGTCAAAATGCTGATTTTATTTTATTTTAAATTTTTATTATTTCCTTTGTTCACTTCCTTGTTTTGCCATTTCTGATATTTAAATTCGCCATGGGTTGTTATTAACAGGAATTTAATAATGACTAAAAAAAAAAAAAAAAAAAGAAGATTACTCACTGAGAGTCTTGTTAGGGTCACATAATTTGCAGGAAAGTATCCTTCCTCACCTTGGAAACGACCCTGTTTAAAAAGAAAAATTAAAAAAATTATAATAATAATAATAAAATAAATATCTGCAATAAATACATAGGTAGTCCTGAAAATGAATTTTGTACATATCAGATTTATCTACAGGACTACAGATCTTTTTTTAAAATTTTTATTATTATTTTTTAATATATTGCTTTTATTATTATATTCATGAACTTGAGGATTTATGATTTTATCAGTACTTACTTTCCACCAATCTCCAGTCTGGTCAAGCACTTCTATGACTTCACCCACTTTGAATTTCAGAGGCTTATGACCATTGGGTGTCGGAGAACCTTGATATGACTTGCAGGCTTTTGCTTCTATAATTAGAGTAAAGTAATTTAGTATCTCTCTAAAATTTTGGAACTAAAAAAAATAATAATAATGATGATGATGATGATAATAATAATAATAACAACAACAGTAATAATAATAATAACAATAATAAAAATTGTGAAATAAACAAATTAAGAAAATAATAATAATAATAATAAAACAAAGAAATCATGATGAAAGAAATGCATAAGCTAAAAAGTTTGGTCCTGTACCTAAGATTACAGGAAAGAAAAGTAGTTTTAACTTACTCTGTACTGTTCCTCTGTGATGCATTCTATCTGAAAAATAAAAGATTAAAAGATCATAAATTACTTTACATTCATAAAATAATCAACTTGGTCACGTTGAAATAACATGAAGTTTCCATTAAGTTACTGAAATTAATGTTACATTCATTCGCTATTCACGAAAATAAAAGAATTCTTGTTCAGTTATTGATAATTTTAATTCTTTCTAACTAAAGTTTTAATGTTGTTGTTTTTTTTGTTGGATTTTTTTACTTGAAAACACTTACCTTGTTTTGGCTTTCCAATACATTCCTTATGAACAGCTTTCTTGGTGTCTGAAATGTAAAAAAAAATATTAATATTATAAAAATACCATATACATTTATTTATGTTTTTATTATCCAATAATAATGAAAAAAAAGTTAATTAATTAAAAAGGATACTAACTGAAATATTATAATACTTACCTTGGCACATGTAACCTTGAAAGAAGATCCCTAAAAAAAAAAAAAGAAAAAAAAAATGATTATAATAATATAATTTAATAACTGGAATTTTAAACTTAAAATAACAATACTGCAGCTTTGTTTGGCAGAAATATTTCTAAAATACACAATTTTCCATATGCATTAGTTTTAAATGAAGTTATAAGGAATTTCTAATTCAGTTTAAAATCAAAAATCAGTTTTAAAGATTGCAAAAAAAAAAAAAAAAAAAATATCTTGCCACTTTTATACAGAAATCATAATTAAGCACCTCTCTAATTTGTTGTACGTATGTATAAAATAATAATTTATTAAAAATGTAAATATAGATTTATCTACTAATTTTATTCCCTAAACATAGTAATTATTTCAGCAGCTAAATGAAGTTATTTGTAACCAAATACTGGAAGTACTAAATGCTAAAAAGATTCCTACAGTACTTATAATGAGATTAATTATAAATAAATTTGACACAAAGTAACCTGTATAATTTTAATTTATAACCTTCCTACCTCAGTAACTTTCCACACACATCACATTCAGTTGGTTTATCAAAAGTCTGCATTACAAAATTTGGACCAGCCTGAGGTTGAGTGTTATCACTGCAAATAATTGAAAAAAAATAAATCAATTACAATTTTATCAGTTAAAAAAAAATAACTAAACTTAAATTAAGAAAATAATATTAAAATATACACAAAAACAGAAAGAAAGAGATATTTATTTAAAAAAATAATAACAATATAGTAGTAGTAGTAGTAGTAGTAGTAGTAATAATAATAAAACAACAACAAGGAGCAAAACTAAAATAAATAGTAAATGTGAATATAAAAACTGATCAATTCTTCATTTTGTACAATAGAATGTTTGTTTAAAACTAATTTATAATGTGTAACACATATACAGACTGACTTACAGTGCCATGTTAATAGCCTCTACCCATTTGATTCTCACTTCTTCTGTTTTTGCATAAAATGTGTATGCCATTTGTTGGTTTTTTTGCACCATGATAAATGGACAATTCCACTGTAAGCAAAAACAGTTTATATTAAAAACACAACTTACAAAAGAAAACAGATAAGAACAAAATAAAAAATTAACCATATATTATTATTATTTTTCTTATGTCCAGTAACAGATAAATCAGTCCAATGCCTAATACATTTTAATTTTACTCACAGAAAAATAAACAAAGAAGCTTTTCAGAGTTTCAGGATGTAAAATTCATCAAGATATTGCATTCAGAGTTGGTATAAATGTGTCTCTTTAGATTTCTGTTTTCACATAAGCCATAATTTGAGATTCTGATAAACAGGTTATGTCAGTGACATTATTTATCCGGTGTAAAATTACCTTATCAGCTCTTTTTTCGTTAGCATTTGCTGCTTTTTCATCCACTTTGTATTCACCCAGGACAATAGCATCCTTAAAACTGTATGTGTCACCCTGCAAAAATAAACAAATTAGGTAATCACATCATTAATAAAAATTAAAACCCCTCAGATCAAGCCATTCTTTTTCTGTTTCTTTTTTAATTTAAATAATTTTTCACAAAGTTTTTTGATGATATTACAAATAACAATAGGTATCATTATTTCAGTTTTTAAGAATTTTGCAGTTGGTTTTTTAAAATGAGTTAATATGTATTATTTTTTTCAAGAATCAACATACACTATCATAAACAATTATTTAAACTTAACTTTTAATTATTAAGTTGTAGTATATATCAATAATATATCTCTGAATGAATATTCTTATCTTTCAAGGTAAACAATTATTTATACTTATAATTATTAAATATTAAATATTAAATTCTATATATCAGTGACAATACTGAATTATACCTCTCTGAATTTTCTTACCTTCCAAGATAAACAATTATTTCAACTTGTAATGAATAAATATTAAGTTGTATATGTCAGTGACAGTACTGATAGTATTATAATTTCTGAAAGAATTTTCTTATCTTCTAAGATAAATAATTATTTATACTTATAATTATTAAATATTAAATATTAAATTGTATATATCAGTGACAGTATTAAATTATACATCTCTGAATTTTCTTACCTTCCAAGATAAACAATTATTTCAGCTTGTAATGACTAAATATTAAGTTGTATATGTCAGTGACAATACTGATAAAATTATAATTTCTGAAAGAATTTTCTTATCTTCTAAGATGAGCAATTATTTAAACTTAACTTACAATTACTGAATATTTTGTTGTATGTATCAGTGACAATACTGAAATAATTATATCTGATTGGATGAATTTGTCTCATCTTTCAAGAATCATCATAAACAATTGTTTAAACTTAACTTTTAATTAATATTCAGCTGTATATATCAATGACATAATGAAATGATTATATCCCTCTCACTGTCAGTCTATTTGAAAAAAAATATATGATATTCTTTATACTACATGCTTGTTGCCTTTTTGTCTCAATGTTAAACAATCTTCTTTCAGTTTTTCTTTTTACACACTGAACACTCAGAATACCCAGAGAACTTTCCATTGAAGGAATTCCTTTTGAATCAGATAAACTGGGGATAATTTTTTTGTTTTTGTTTTGTTTGTTTACAAATGAAAACCACCTGTGTGTAGTCTTCTTAAATATTTTCTTTTCTTTTTTAATCTACTAAAACAAAATCAATCTTTAATGTTTGATTTTTAAATAATTATGAAATACTGAAAGCAACATAAAAACAAAATGGGGAACTAATTTGCATGATGCAACAATGGAGGAATTTACAAACATGGAGCTTATAATTATTATCAAGCTTTTCTAGAACATATAAAATCATAATCTGAAAAATATATTTCATAACCAAATAAGAAATTATTTATAAGCTCAGCACTAAATATATTTCGTGTATAATCAGTAATTTACCTGAATGAAATTAATACTTAAACATAAAATAAGATTAATTTAAACTGAAGGAAACTGATAAGATACATATATACATTTTATAAACAATAATGGCAGATTTGAACAAATCATACACATCTGAGTTTTTTAATAAATTTTTCATTAAAAATCAGTTCTCACTGTTAGTTAAATTTAAAAAATAACATAAAATAAGGTTAATGAACATTAGTAAACCAAATAAGGATATTAAATAATATCATTACAAATATATTTGAATAAATCTGTCATGCATTATAAAACAATTTTAGTCCAAACAAATTTTTATAATCACCTTTTACATCTTATTTTCTTCTAATTAATAATTAAAATAAATTAAAAATTCAAACAAAACTGTAGTTAGTCATATAGTAATAATATAAATTGTAATAAGAATTTCAGTAAAGTTACAACAACCACATTAGAAAAGCAGTAATGTAACTAAATTCCCATGTGGCATAGCACTGCTTCAGATCAAATGTTACCTATAAGCCAAAAATGTGGGCGACATGCTTGAATATCAAAAACAAACAATTAAATATATCTGCATAACCCATCATTTACCGTGATAAAGAATAGCTTAAGAAATTATATATTCAGATAATTAATTATTTTATCAATTTTTTTTCCCCAACTGATACACTACACCCAGTTTTCCACAAGTCATAATGAAAGGAAAGTGGAATAAAATAAATGTATGTATGTATGTTGGTGATTCTATCAGCATAATGATAAAATAACTGCATTTTTTCAAATGAACGTTACAAGATTATGACTCAGCCAGCTCAAAATGGAAAATTGATTTGAGTTTAAAATTGGGAACAAAAAGCACATTCCCTGTAATGTTTAAAAGCATATTCAGTTATTAATTTATTTCTAGTTTAGAAAATGGCTTTTTACTTTTTCTAAAAAATTAAACATATATTGGTAATACTGGCAAGAAAGTAAATAATGCATCTTCTGTCTTTCAAAAGCATTCTGCAGATAGGAGTTGCACAACTGAAAACTGATACAAGTCAAAATTTATTCTACTAAGCTTGCTAATAAATGCATAATCAAATATTAATTTAATTCTTCTTGTATAGAAAATGTCTTTTTTTCATCTTTTAAAAAAAAAATTTAAATGTGTTTGTTATCTTACAGAAGAATGAATAACCTATCTTTTAATTTTAAAAATAATTTTATAGAAAGTCACACAAATGAAAACTAACAGTCAGTTATTAATTAATTTCTTATTTAGTAAATGCCTATTTTCTTCTTCTTCTTCTTCAAAAAAGAAAGATTAAATGTGTTGGTGAGTCTAACAAGAAAAGGAATAATGCATCTTGTACCTTTTAAAAGAATATGTTTCAGATTAAGAATGATCACTGAACTGAAAGTTAAAAATCAATGAGAGTTAATTAAGGAGTGATCATTTACTCTGCTAAGGTCATTATTAAATGTGTATTCAATTATTAACATATTTCTTGTTTACGAACTACTCCTCTTTAAAAACTTATTTTGTTCAGTTTCACTAAACATATTAAACTGCTGATTTAAACAACTATTTGCAAATCTTCTGTCACCTCACTAATAACTTCTTACACTAATGTAAGTAGACATTCCTTTATAAAACAATAACAAATGTTCTGATTACATTTTAACTTTATAATGATCGAAGATCAAATATTCAATTTTGAAATTTACCACAAAATAAATTTTAAACAGAGATTTAAAATGAATCAGCAATGATTATTTATTTAACAGATTGGAAAAGTTGATTATGCATTACTGAATAAAATTCTTATTTTCATCAAATTCTTAAAAATATATTCTAAATAACTATAAATCTATAATCACAAAAAACAATAAAGACAAACTTTAAACAAGTGTTAATAAAATAATTGCCAGAAAAAAAGAATAAAACAGTTAATAGTAAAAAATGGTATCTAAAAGGTCAGTTCCTTATCCATAATAAAAAATGTAATTAAAACAAAGTATTTATTAAACTTTGATTTAATTGATGAGGATGAGCCATGGAAAATGACTTACATCTTTCAACTTTTTATCAGGAGCCTGAAACAATAAATTAGATCAAGCACCTTGCAGAAAAAGATAATCTTCATAAATATTTTAATGAAAACCTTTCATTACTTATCAATTGAATGTGTACACACACACACACACACACACACACAATTGTCCAGTTAGAAATTATATTTGTTTCTTATATTGCTGAATTATAAAAAACGGTTTCAAGGCATGATTTGTATTTTTAAATTATAATATTTAAATTATATTTAAAAATAATAATAATAATAATAATAATAATTATACATATATGCATACATATACATACATACATACACACACCCAAGTGCGTATATATAGAGAGTTGACTTGTTGCACATGATAGCTATCCGAAATACTTTTCAGTTTTTCAAACTTTTTGTAGAAGATCAAACATTTTCACTTTATATTAAGTTGTATGATATAAACATGTCTTGTAATTTTATACATCTTGTAAAATGCTTGTGCTGTAGTAACCAACAAATAATAATTTATAAACAGACATCCCTTTTAAATAAACAACATAAATCCTACTTTTCCATTGTTTGAAATAAACAAAAAAATAATTCTCAATAACTTACATGTATTTATAATTTAATGCCTAAAATTAATCATCTACTGTCATTTAATTATAATAAAATTTAATCAAGCAGAAACACATCTAAGTCTAAAGGACAAGCTAAAAGGTAAAGAGAGGAGACGGGGAAAGTGAGAATAAGAGACAAAATTTGTATCTTTTAACATTTGAATTTGTCTGTAATTGTGTGCTGGTGAATTCTGGTTACTTCTGGATACAATCTTGTGATGTTTTGTTTTGTTTTGCTTGGATGATGTGTGTTAGGAAATTCTAAAACACATCTGAATTTAAAAGGAATTCCAAATGGGATCAGTTCAAAAACAGCAATAAACTATTACCTTGATATTGTACACGATGCAGATGTGTATGTAACAGCAAACATCAAAACATTATATTGAAATTTAACTCACCGTTTTCACACATAATTTATATACATTTATCTTTTAAAAACTATCTGTTATATGTGAATTAGAATTCAGAAAAAAAGTACACTCTGTTTTGTTTAATTTTAACATTTATTTGATATCACTGATGTCAGTAAGTGTTTTAAAAAATATGTAAGGAGTTGTTTTTTGAAATTTATTTAATGAGTATTTTGTACAATATCTAAAAAGTTGTTTTATATAGTCCGATCCATTTAATCAATTATCAAAATGTTCATTATTTAATAACCTGACAGATAATGTAATTAAATATTCATGCTTTCTTAGTTTTTAGTAAATACAAATTTTAATGATTACCCACAGAATATAATTTTGATATATTATTAGTTTTTAATTGATTAGAAAATTAAATACATGTAATAACATAACCTAACCGGTCATGATATTTTAATAACACTTTGAAACTATTGGAATTAAAATATAAAATGACATTAATATTTTTTGCACAAACCAGAAATTACAAATATACAGTTTATAAAACAAATTCTGATAATGTTAAATAATAATAAAAAATATATACTATGTAAGGTTAAAAAAGAACATTTTAACTTTAATTATTATTATAATTATTATCACCACCATCACTATATTTTTTATTTTATTTTTTTGTTGTATTATTATTTTTTGATGTGTTTATTTCAAGGCCAAAAAAAAAAAAAAAAAAAAAAATATTAAGTAATGTTACAATATCTCTGGAAAGCATTTCTGGTTAAAAAATTATACTGGAACAAACACTTCATTATTTTTATATTGTTTTAAAAAATTACTTTTGTAGAGAGTTTTTATTTACTGATGGAAAATTTCTCAAAACATTTGATACAATGTTTAATACTAATGAACTGAATGGAGTACCAGTGAAAAGATTCATTTAGTGTTTAGCTGATTTACATTTGAAATCTGAAGATTTTCATGTCCTTTAATTATATTTAACAGTCAAAAGAACCTGAAAATATTTATTTAATTCAAAGGAGTAAAATACTTGTAATTAAATTACTCTGAAACAAATGGAAATATAATTTAAAAAGACTTGTGTAAATATTATAACAAACACACAACAAGTTACAATATCAAGTCATGCTATACACAGTATATTAACTACTTCATGCTTTGATGCAAGATGGCCAGTATATTAACAGGTGCATTTTACTATCAATTACTGGGAGTTGTTTTGGAAATGATGAAAACAAAATAAAAATAAAAATAAAAATGATAATAATAAATAACAAAAAATTATCTGGATACAATATCTTACCCAAAGCAACTTTTCCACCATCTAAGCAAGGAATGCACAAAAGACAATGATGACAAAAAATGTGATACAAAGGGACATTTCTGAAAATCTACAAAAACCTCTGCAGTGAGTTTTTCAACTGCTGGCAGTAATTTTTATTATAGAGACAATGTTTTCACAATTTGTTTAAAAATCAGGTATAGTCTGAATGAAAAATGCCAACAAATAAATAATAAAATGTTAATAATTAATATAAAAATAATAATAATAATAACAATAATAATTATAATTATAAAAATTAAATGAAAAATGTTTGTTTAAACACATAATATATTTTTAGTATCTGTTTTCTACATTACTTCGTTTTAAATACCAATATTTATCTGTCAAATAGGAATTTTATACTACAGTTAAAACAAAAATATAAAAAATAAAAATAATAATAATAATAATAACAATAATATTAATAATATTAATAATAATAATAAATTAATTAAAAATAAAAAAACAAAATAAAAATTGTTATAAATTAATTCAGGTTTTTAGAAAGAAAGAGAGGTCTTAAAAGAGACAAATATATACACAATAAAATAAATAAAAAAAAAAAGAATACGATATAAATGACTGCCATAAATTCAAAATATTTTTAAAATTTATTTTGCAGTTGAAAACTTCACATGAGGTATAATCTAATAATGGGAACATAAACAACCCCTTTTCCTGGAATGCAATTAAAATAATAATAATAATAATAATAATAATAATAATAATAATAATAATAATAATAATAATAATAATAATAGTACTACTAATAATAAAAATTTCAGAATAAAAATATTTATAAAACTGAAAACAGACACGAAGTGACATGTCACACATTATTTAAATTATTAAGAATAAAGCAAAATTCAAAATAGAAAAATTTGCAAATACCTTTTGAAAGAAAATTATGAAAATATTTGCTTAATGTTTGTATTTAAAAATCATTTCTAGCTTGTTTAAAATATTTTTAAAGGACAAACAGTTTTTAGTTAAAAAAAGAAAAAAGAAGACCTATCCAGAAAAAGGGGTTACAAATATGAAAGAAAAAACAATACTAAAATACAAAAATTAATTAAAAAAAATAAATAAATTGTACATTAATATAATCACTAATGTCCCTATTGGAACATCTAAAATAAATTTAAAAAAAAAACAAACAAAAAAAAATTCACAACTAGATGAATGAACAAAAAAATATCACAGATAAAACAAGTGTTAGATATGAAAGATATCTACTATGTGATTATGTTGAAAATCTCTTCTTTTATAACATACATATGTAATAAAAGAGTTAAAAATACAACTATCTATCTATAAAATAAAATAAACTTTGAAAAATTAAAATCTACTTGCACATTTAACTGTTACAGACAATAATCAGGAAATATTTAAAATTATGCAAACTACCACATCTATATTAAAACTGAACTTGTAATTTTAAAAATGGCAATTTTCTTCAACAGCAAATAAAAAAGATCAACATGTACATAAAGTATGCAAATTAGATAAAATTTAGTTTTAAAAAAAAGAAAATTAAATACTTTTAAATCTAAGAAAGCATGAAATATTATGCAGTTAATAAAATGAATAAAAAATAAAAAAAATAGTGCATTTGTAAGTAATAAAGACTGAATGAAATAAAAAATATATTTGTATAAAAATAATTATTAGACTTACCCTGGCCTTGCACATTAACATCACTTTGTCAAAGAGGAATATATGTCTGTAAAATAAAATCAGTTACAAAATTAAATAAATGAAGCTCATTTATTAAAATTTTCTTATATATATCTACATAGTTAAAGTTTGACAAAATGTATTATTTTAACATAATATTAAGTACATTTTACTCTATTTTGTTTTTGTCCTTTCTGCTAACATTTTCATTGTTTAATTGCTTTTTCTTTGAATTTTTGTGGTTTGATGTTGTTGGGTTTTTTTAACCTTTTTTTTACCTCTTCCCCCTTCCCCTCCCAGCAAGCTTTCTTATTTTAGTTTTACAAAATATGAACTGTTTACATCATTAGTCTTTCACTTTTTGTTTTTAAAACATTTATAGAACTAATGACACCATTAAATATAACAATGTGTGTGAATTTCAAACTGTATGTTATTTGTAAAAAGAAATAAAAAATCTATTTAGTTTAAATAATCATTAACATATATTTGATAATTCTGTTGTTTTCAGTTAAAGAACTTTTGTTTTGTTTATCACAGTGATTTTGCTGTATTTTTTTATCATAAAAATTAATTAGTTATTTTTTATTTTAAATTAAAGCTGTTAAACTGACAAAAAATAAAAAATAATTAATCTAAAAATTGAAACAATTTTTTTTTTCTTTAATAAATAAATAAAGTATAATCAAAAAATTAATAACAAAAATTAGTTGTAAAACATAAATGATACAAGTATAATTACTTTAAACAGCTCTATCCACAAATACTAACTATAGACATTTTTCATTTTTAATCTAAAACAACAACCTATAATCTGTAAGCTGAAAAACCTGCACCTTTGACAATATTATTTTAATGGCAAATTTAAACAACATTCATTTTAAATAACTGAAAACAACAACATTAATATTATATTTAATAAATAATGAATTTATTATTAGTAATAATTAATAATAATTATAAAACCATTCATTTATAATAATTTAATAAATTAAAATAATAAATTCTGATAACAAAATAAAAATATATAAAATAACAGGTTCATTTTAAATAATTTTATACATAATAATAATAATAATATTCATATTTAGAAGACAAGTAATTTTGTTTTGTTGTAAATTTAAAATATTTTACAAACCACAGCTGCACCTATAACCACTGCATATAAAACAAATGTTCAACATCATTATTTATTAAGTTCTTATTATTGGAATATTACTAATTTTGAAACATTTGTATGCTTGGTTTTTATATCTACGTGTATTATGTAATTTTTCATTTTATCCAGATCAGTTTATCCCAGACTGTATGCTTTCAGTCAGTTTGTTGTATATATGCATGTGTGCATGCATTCATGTAATTCAGAGATAACATATTTTTTTGAACTTCATTTTATTTACCTATTATATATCAATTAAAAATTAGGAAATTGAATGTTAAGTATATCATAGCAAAATAAAAAGCAAATAAATATTTTTAAAAAAATGTTTAAGTATCCAGTATCTTAACATGCATATAACAACTTATAATTTGATCTATAATTAATTTAATGCAATACTGCAAATTAAAAGTAGCAACATATATTAACATTAATATAAATTTATTTTACTTATTTTTTAAATTAACTACAGAGTTAATTCATTTGATTCATTACTTATAAAATGAAGAGTCAAAATACAGGTTGAGATTCCGAAAAATCCAAAATCAGAAATATTTTTCTAGTAATACCTTAGTTTTAAGATTGCTTTGCATGCTGCAACTTGATTTAATGTACAAAATTATTTTAAAAATTATATATATGTACATAAAATCCTGTATACTGTTTGTTTGTATAAGCTGTATATGAAATCATATATACAAACTGGTAGGCCTGTTTAGTCATTTTAATATACTACCCTGCCTTAAATACCATGCAGATGTAAGTAGTTTATAGGTATGTTTATTCTAGTTAATAACAATTATGCTAGACCACTGGATGTTGTAAAATGATGGAAAACAATTCAAGGTGTCGTACTGTACTTTCATGGTAGTAAAAATCTGACACTCATTGTGTGTCAGTAATGTCAAGTTATCATGCAGATAATTAATGTCAGCTGAGTAAAGAAAAAAAACAAAAAAAAAACAAGGCAAACAAAATGTGCAAACAGAAAATGTATCTGCATGCTTTTCAGTCTTCACAAAAGAATAAATGTGAACAATAGGCATATAAAAATAATTAGATGAAATAAAATTTGAAATAATAACATTAATAATAAAAATATTTAAAAATAATTTATTCCGTTTTAAAAGTGCTGTTTTTGGGGGGGGTTAAAGAACCTTGATAAGAATTAACTATTAAATTTGAAATCATCATAATAAATTTATACTTTAAAAAATTAATATCATGCTTTAGCTTTGCATTCTATATTGACTTTTTCACCAACAGTACATATGCAGACACAAAAATACATGCACACACATTCTCACACTTGAAAGAATTTGAAAATGTGTAGGATTCAGGTAATTATTTTCTGTTTATAAAATAGATAGGCAGGCATTTTGACTTGCATTAATCAGTTTTTGTACAGCAGGAAGATTTAAAGTTTCCCTTACCTTTTTTCAGCTGACCTGCTGTTAATTAAAAAAATTCTTTCTATACATACATATTTATTTAACATGTAATTTGTGAAACATCGCAAGAGTCTCACTTTTCTGTAAGCTTTTTTTTTTTTTTCAAATTTCCACCATTTTTTAACCTGATGTTTTTATTTATTTGTGTTTTTTAAACTTAAAAATTATTTTAAAAAAGGAAATGCAAATAATATAACTGAAAAAACTGCATACCAGTTCCCATTGTAATAACATCATCATCATAATCATCAACATTATTATTATTTACAAAGATAGAAACATCTTTGAAATACATTGTCTATACTCCCAGACATGTAAAATACTATTCGAATTTTAATTTTATTTATATTTTATTTTTTCAGTGTTACATAAATAAATATTGTGAAACAAATAGTCAGGACTTTTCGTCTTATTTCACTTATTATTGTTTGGTTTTTATCTTAAGAATTTTTGAATTTTAAAATTTGTTTTGTCAGTGGCATGATTTATCAAGTTTGTTCTCATTAATGTACTATTATTCCTTGATTTTGGTGATGAGAAAAGTGAAACTAAAGGTGCTAACTTTTTCTAATAATAATGATAAAAAAATAATATAAATGATAATGATGACAAGTTTATAATTCTAAATGAAAACTGGTATATAGTTAATGTGTGCAAGTCGCAACATTCTCAAAACACACTGCAGAAATGAATCACAAGCCCAAAAATAAATCAAATCAAATAAATAAAAATAAAAATAAAAACAAATGCAAGAAACATCAAATCTAATACTCAACTTGCTCTATAGTGTTAAAAAAATAAAAATAAAACATTAGGAATAAAAAACACATCCTAAAATGAAAAACAAAAGAACAACCAAAGTTTAAAATAAATACATGCCTGAAACATTAACATAACCATGCTTGCAAAATTATCAGAATTTCTATTACTGACTAGCTACTTCAGTTCGAGTTTATAGTAATAATTGTATGTGATCTGTGTATCTGTATCTGATTGTATGTCATATTTAAGTATACACATGTGTATATAGGACTGTCCAGAAGTGAATATACTTCTGGGAACTATCTTTTTGTGTTTAGATAGTTATATATTTTTAAATTTATGTTTTGTTTTATCACTATCCTAACACTTGGACTACAGACAAAAATTTCAAGAATTAAATTTTTGATTTGTTTTTATCTAGGTGTGTCTGCATCAATCTATGCATGTGTATTGTTGTATATGTTTGCACTCTGTATAACAAATTATATGTCTTCTGTCTTGTTTTAAAGTAGATTTCTATAAAATAAAAGAAAATATTTACTGGACTGGTTCAAAACCACATTTTAATAATATCAATTTAAATAAATTTTTCAGGAAAAAGAAATAAAAAAAAAAAAAAAAAAAAAAAAAAAAAGTTGAAAATCAGAAGAAAAGTGTAAATATTATTTACCTGTTTCTCACTCGACTATCCAGGTGTGAAAGAACCTTTAGCTCACCGTCTTTCTGAAATCTTCCATAATCCTTTAATGTTGTGTTTGTAGGCTAAAATAAATAAATAAATAAATAAATAAATAAATAAATATTAAAATAACTGACAAGAAAATAATAAAAAAAACAAGACAACCAGTTATGCCTTTTTAAGCAAATACTTTAAAAAAACAACCAAAAAAAAAAAAAACATTCACAAAGATGAATGAGATACTTTGAATAACTGAACTGGTGACCAGACTATCTATAAACTACTGAAACAATTTAAATAACCTGATGCGGACCAAAATACAAAGTCATTATGAAGCACACTGTGACAGATTATTGTGTATACATGTATAAAAGATATCTGCATATAAAAAAATCATTAACAGCATTCTTAATAGGAAAGCTTAAACCTAGGAAATCAAAGCATTTCAGAATGTGAAGATTTTGTTTTAACAAAGTTACTAAATATATTACCATCCAGATATGAATCCTAAATTCTACAGTCACACAAATACTCATTAACGAAGACTTTATTTAATAGTTAATACTATTACTTATTTATTTAATAACATTATTATCCTTATTTTTTTAGTTCATTAATAATATAGTTACTGTTTCTCAACGTTCAGTAATCAATTTTAGCATGCAATGCAAATTTTATGTAAATATATGATCAAATAATAATTTTTTAGTTTATTTTGGTTATTCTATCAAAATTAATCTGAATGCAGTTAAGAATCTATTTAGCAATGACAATGAAAATAATATCTGTAGATTATATTAGTAATAATGTCGTTCTTCTTCAAAAAGTTAACAAAAAATAAAAAATAAACTTGATTACAGGAAAAACATTGTATTAGAAATAACAAAATAAAATTTGTTGGTGACAAATTTAACATTTAAAATTTGTTTTAAAACGATGGTTAAACATATTAACTTTTGAATACTTTGGAATACCTGAATATGTATGTATGTTGTGTATTGAAAATTAGTATTCAAATAAGTTAAAAAATCATTAAATATTAGAGTGAAAAATGTACTATTCTTCTTCTTTCTTATTTTTATTTCTCTCCAAGATTTGGTGACATTATACTATGTTAACTGTTTATTATTATTATGAATATCAACAATGGGGCTCTCAGTATATGGCATGTAGCATTTGAAATGATGCTGAAATTCAGATCTGAATTATTATTATCTACAAATCTATAGCAGTGTAATGAAAAGCAATAGAGATGTGCTTTAAAATGGAAAACCTTTCTATCAACAATTATATTTTGGTTTGCAATAGATAAAGCAGAAGAAAGTATTTAAACTAATTTTCAGTATGCTTGCAAAATTTGATCCTTTTCCCCTGCTTATATTATCACCAGAGCAATATGGCCATGTTGGAGAGAGAGAGAGAGAGAGAGAGAGAGAGAGAGAGAGAGAGATCTTCAAAAAATATACACATCTCATATTTCTGCTAAAAAAAAACAACATGTCATTAAATTATTAGTATTAGAGAAAAGATTAAATATTTTGAATGAATCCAGTGTTCAGTGGGTAACAGAATATATTCATGCAAAGCAGTACACAGGAATCAAATAGCTTAATACAAAATATCATCAGGAAAAAGCTACAAGATCATCAGATTTTAAACATTCAAGATAAATAAAATAAATATTATATATTAAAAAGATTCATCAACTACAGAGCATGTAGATTTTTTATAAATTACTGAAATGTTCATGTTAAAAAATAAAAAAGCAAAAAGAACAAAACTAATCATTTTGATAACACCAATCTTCGAATGATGATAACTTTCTTATTTCCATTATTTAGTTTGTAAAGATAAAAAAAAAATTCAATATGTGGTACAAAAATGTCAATACTTATTCCTAATATATGGCAGTTGTATTGATATAAAAAGTCCACTTATGACATATATTTCAGATGGAATGAACAGTTTTCATTACAATAACAAGATTCCTTTTTTGTAATAATAATAGTAATAATACAAAATTAACTTTTACAAAAAGTTAATTTAATATACATGTACAATTTCAACAAAGAGAAAATCAAATGCAAAGAGGATTGGGTTGTTTTTGTTTTTGTGTTTTTCCCCTACTGAATATGGAGAATACTTTGCAAGCATTTCTGCAAACAAGAACTACGAGTGCAACCACATTCTGGAAAAGAAATGGTAACATGATAACATGTTAGTAAGTAAACATCTTGCAGGAAGTAGACAGACAAACCTCATTGGGGTATCGAGCTGCCAGTTTCGTCAAATGCTATGGAAACAGAAGAAAACTATTCATAGTACCAGTGTCTGGTGTGCTGGGATACAATTTGCATTTTTTAAATATACAAATGAAATAAGAGGTTGTTTGTTTGTTGTTGTTTTTTTGTTTTTTTTTTTTTTTTTTTTTTTTTAAAAGAGAAATTTCTTCAGACAAAAACTGTCATGCCAGTTTCAGAGTTTTAGTTTATGGTTAGTTTCCAGAAAGCAGTAAGCAATCTTTAAAAAAAAAAAAATGTGAACAATCAAATTTCAGAGACTGAGAAAAAGGCATCAGAATCGTACTGGAAGGAAAAGTACATGAGTTTCATTTGATCTGAAACTTTTAAAAAATTTTCATAAAAAAAAAAATGTCAGTATATTATAAATAAATATACATAAGATACAATATGTTGTACCAAAAAAAAAAAAAAATAAATAAATAAATAAAATAATAATAATAAAAAATAAAATAAAATAAAATAAAATAAAATATTAAATAAATTAATTTAAATAATAGTAATAAAAAAATCCTTCCCACTTAAATGAAGCAAATAAAGCATAACTATAACCAAAAAGATTATTTTCATTTTCTTCTTCTTAGAGAGAGTAAATTATATATTTCACCAGTAATAGATGCATTAATAACAAATTTCATGAACTACATGAAATGTTGATTTGTCAGAACATTATAATCATTTTTTAACAAATGTACAAATATTGGATGGCTTCTGCATCACTAAATATTTTTTTCACTAAGCATTACTTTTGTCTTTTTATTATTACATTCTTTATTCCAAACCCTTTTCTAAATCATAACTGATTTCTGTTAAAATAATGTGCTCTAGTATAAAGTGTCATAATTTATATATATATATCCAAATTTTGTTTTAACTGTCTGCAGTAGAATTTTATGTGTAGCTGTAATAAAATATAAATAAAATAAAATAAAATTTTTTTTTTTTTTTTACAGGTACACAAATAAACACCAAGTAAGAAATACTTCAAAATGTGAACAACCTTTTGTCACAGAAATTTCAAAGAAAAACTTGTTATAAATACAAAATTGAAAATTCCATGGACTTACCATTCTCAAATCAACAATACTGAAAATACAAAAAATAAAATATATGAAATAATAATAAAAAAAACAAAAAACAAATAAATAATCAAAATAATAATAATAATAATAATAATAATAATAAATAAATAAATAAATAGATAAATAAAACATTTAAAAAATGGATCCAATCATTTTAAAACAATATTCTAGAAAGACAAGTATAACGATAAACTGAAGTATTTAATTTCTTTATTAT
This sequence comes from Chrysomallon squamiferum, assembly GCA_012295275.1. Classification (NCBI taxonomy): domain Eukaryota; kingdom Metazoa; phylum Mollusca; class Gastropoda; order Neomphalida; family Peltospiridae; genus Chrysomallon; species Chrysomallon squamiferum. Next base: position 10,871,261 of record CM022672.1, on the reverse strand, counting down.
GCTTGTAATTTTGTAATATTGGATCACCTATAAAACACTTAAAAGTTACACCTGTTTTGCAATCAAATTGTTTAAAACAAAATAAAAAATAACCTAATTGTTTGTATATGTCTAAAACATCTAAAACAAACTAATATCAAATTACAGTTACTGATTTGCTTTTAAAAAAGAAAAATAATCAAATCAGATTTACAAAATGATATAAAATTATTTTTGGAAAATGAAATCAGGTCTGTTTTTCAAATGATTTAAAAAAAATATATTAATTGATATTATTCTAAACCTCTTGTAAATGTCAGATAATCTTTTAAGTAAATAAAATCAATAATTTGTATCACATTCATTTTATCTACTGACCTGTTCTGAATTTCTTCTATCAGCTGCAATGATTCATGGTCTCTTTTGACTTCATTCACGTAAAGTGACAAATCCTGAAACACATTTTTTTAATGCTTTCAATAACATGCATTTTTTTTTGTAGTAGATATTTATATGTACAGGGGAAGTAAAAACTGTTAGTATGGTAGCAAAGACTTAAGATAATCTAGAGTCCTGAATTCAAGATGAATGATTTTACTTGTATTTGTTAAAATAACATACCTGCATGGCTTCCAATGCAATTTCCAAATCACTTCTTTCATTTCGGTCAGTGTTTTTAATTAGTTCCTGAAAAGTGAAAACAAAATCACAAGTATGTTAGTTAACTCCAAACATTTTAAATTAAATAACCATTAAACAGAAATAGTTTATAATTTATTTATATTCAACCACATCCCACAATTTCTGGTCAACAGATTTTTTTAATATGTATAACAACTGATCTGGCATGGACATAAAGCATAACAGACATTATAAATGTAGCAAACACATCAGCTACATATAAAATAAATTACAATTCCAGTCTATGCCTCTGTAAGTAACATACCCGTAGCAAAAGATGGTATTTTAAAACCCTCTGCATTGGAACATGAAGCAGATCTCGTAACCGAAACTTTCCTTCGTTTGCCTTTCTTTCACATTCCTGAAAAAAAAAAATATATATATATATATATGCATGAGTGTGTGTGTGTGTGTGTGTGTATGTGAGTGAAAAATGTAGATTAATACATTTTCAAAGGCTGTATCAAAATACACTGAGTTCTAAAGTTATTATTTATCTTTACTTTCTTAATATTGGCTGTGTCAGTTTGCCATAATTAAAAAAATAGTAATAATAAATTTAAAAGTATTTATGAAACAAATTTATTATATTTGTAATGCACATTTTTATATATAAAATTCTTAATTTTAATTAAAATATAAATAATTCCTTGAAGCTATATGAATTTTGTTATTATTATTATTTTTTAATAATGACAAATATAAAATATGAATGATATTGGGTTTTTGACAGCTAAAGAACCACATATATTAATCTGAATTTAACATATATGTAATTCCTTTAACCAATGTGAATACTGCTGAATTTTATTATTATTATTATTATTATTATTTTTTTTTTTTTTTTAATGTTTTTTTTAAATTATTAAATAATGATCAATATTAAATGTGATTTTTTTTGGTTTTGTTTTTTAGTATAAAGTCAACTGAAACAAACCTGAATTTTATTTCTTGTAGTTTCATTCTCATTGACTTTGTCAATCATCTCCTGTGCATGTGGCAGGTTAGAGCAGTAGGCTCCGTAAATGAGTAACTTTGACTTGTAACTTGTGAAAACCTTGCTCATGGGCGACTGCTTTGTTGTAACAACTCTCAACAAATCCGCATAAAACAGTTTGTGTATATCCAGTAAACTCTGAATATGGGTGAGAAGATATTTAGTGAAATAAACAAATAAATAGATAAATAAAGTAAAAGTAAATAAATCAGAAAAAACAAAGAAATAATAAATATATGAATTAAAAGTATATATATATATATATATATATATATAAAATAATAGCAAATAAATAAATCATAATTAGCATTTAAACTAACAATTAATAAATAAATGGTAAATAAATAATTAATATGTAAAATGATAGTAAATAAATAAATAAATAAATAAATAATAATAATAAAAAATATAATAATATAACTGCTTTGAAAAAATCCTTTTCACAATTAACACACATACAAAACCACAAACAACTCACTAATATTATATTATGTTTAAAAATGTGGACATACCTCAATGTGAGCAAAGATTACATCTCTTTCATTGGCTGACAAAATTGTCTTCAAAGGTTTAATAAAATGCTAAAAAGCAAAAACATGTCATTATTAAAAACAGCAATAATAATAATAAATAAGTAATAGTAAATTAGTAAATGAAATGAAAAAGCAAATAAAAGGGACATTTTTGTGTAAATTTACAACAGAACCTTTTTTCACCTCTTAAATGAAAAAAGAAATTTTGTGTATGTTGTCATCTTACTAAGAAAAAGTTGGAATTGATCACCTGCAAAATGCATTACACGTGATTAGATTCTGTAATGGTATAACCCAATTCCTCATACATGCTAGGTAATAAATAAACCCAAAACGATGGGGAAATCTTTATTGAATCTTATTTCTCATGACTGCTCAGTATTAAAGCTTTTTAATGTGTTTTTTTTTACTGTAAGTATTTTTACAGTCACTTACAACTGTTTCCTTCAATCTGCTGTGTATTATATAAATTTTAAGTCTTTTATTATCGATTCAATTGATGCTATTCAATGTTCTTGAACATACAGTGTTGTCAGCATTCTTACTTCAATAATATTGTGGTACAGCTGTTATTTCAAACTCCTTTTATTCTTTTAGTAATTTATCATACAAATTTTTATAACACTGAAAATCACTGATTTACCTGAACAATCATTTTGAGAGCATCCACATAGTTCTTTTCTGTGTCAATCATTTCTTTCAAACAATAGTCTTTCTTTGTCTGTGGGGAGGGCATAAATTGCTGGAATATACATTAAATATTTATCAAAAATGTACTTTAGAAAAACTGAACAGAATAATTTAATTAACTATCTGTTATATTACTGAAAGAAAAAGAATTACGTACATTTTCTAATTTTAAATAACATTAAAATTAATTTTCTATTTTACAAAATAAAAAAAAGTAAACAAAATATTAAACCTTTACAAGAAATAATAAATAAATTTCAGACTCAGCTGAGAAAATATTCAGAAAACGTGCACAATTTATTATTTTTCAACTCTAAAAATAGCTCTAACATAAATATGTCTGCAACTGAAAATAATAAAATTTCAGTTATCTTATTGACAGGAAATAAATATTTCTCACTGCTGATTGTTCAGTTGGTTCTCTGTAACAGAGATCATCATAAATATCTTCATCTTGACAGACTGAATCATATATTTCTTCTTGATCTTCTAAATCAGTTTCCCTAAAAAACGGTGAAAATAAATCAAAAACTGATAAATTATTAGGTAACTGTGTGCATATGTATTATCTATTGTATAAATCTTTTGTGTAATTAAAACTTAAATTTTTTTTTTAGTTTTTTTTTCACTTTTATAATAAAACAATCAGATATTTGTTATTATTATTATATCTTTCTTTGTTTAATGTGTCAATATTAACAACTGTATGACAGTGATTAATTACTTTTTTGACAGAAGAATAAATTATTATATATTTAAACTGTTTTTGATGCAGAACAGTTTTAAATAAATTATTTCTTTTCTGTTGTCTTTTGTGCAAGAAAACAAGAATGTTGAGGAAATAAAAACAAAGTATTAGAAACAGATTTATATAAAATCAATTATTTTGAAAATTAATATTATTTTTAATTAACAACTAATTCAGGATGTAAAAAAAACTGGAAACAATCTTTACCTTTTTCAGTCATGTTTATTAAAAATTACATTTATTTAATATTACTTTTTTTTTTTTTTTTTTTGAATATTTTAAAAACTGTTCTACTAATAATCATTATTATATATGTAACAATAACAACGTAAGTTATAAATAGTAATTGGTCAAGCAATATATTTTATATTCTCCACGGCAATATTTTTCTCTTTACTCATGTGTGTGTGTGTGTGAACTATTTTTAATTTTATTTACAATAAATTGAAGACTTTAAAATTTATAAAATATTAATAATAAAACTGAGAAAAAAATGCTGAGTTATTTACTGCATGATTTTCTTAAGTGTAGCAAGACAAAAATCCAAAATGCAACATAATTATATATATGTTTTCATTCTGTTAGTGATGTTACTTACAAGGCCAAATCTCTGAGGTTTCCGTAAATATTTTCCTGATCATCATAGTCATCATCACCTTCAGGAGGAAACCCACTAGAACCAGACACACAAACAAACAGTTATCAGACAGGACAAACATTACACACATACTGAATATATGCTTGTTACTTGTAAAACAGATGTTAGTTTATATATATATGTATTTATACAATATTTCAAGTGCTTGTTTTTTGTTGGGTTTTGGGGTTGTTGTTATTTTTTCAAAATATATTTTTGTTGCCAAATCAAAATGAAGTATCAACTTCAAAACTAAATAAATATCTAATACAAGGCCAAATCAAAAGTAACATGTAAACTGAAAGAAGAGTATGGTTGTGAAACAAAAATTCAGCAATGTGTAGTATTTGCTTTTATACAATGAATGAGCTGTTTATATCCACTTCATTCTTAAAAATGTAAATGAAGGAATATCCAGAATAGATCTTTTTTTCATATTTTGATCAGAATTAGCCTAAGAAACAAAATTTATATAAAAGATTATTTTATTTTTCCTTAATGATAATTTAGAAACTTCAAATATTCAAGCTTCATTTCCAAGGGATTTCTTTTTTTAAAAAAAATAAATAAAAATCAGAAATGAAATCAGTAATTATTCAGAATCAGATAAAATGCAAATTCAGTTAAAAATTATTGATACTAAATTATTGGGACTAAAACAGTTTAAAACATTGGTTAAAATTATATTAACATGCTGAAATTTCACAGCATTCAGATTATTTAAAAAAAACTACATAAAATTTGAATACAAAAAAAACAAAATATAATAAATAAAATAAATAAATAAATAAAACAAAAATAAGAAATTTAATAATACTATTTAACAACAAACAAAATAAGGAACCAACCAAATGGAAATAAATGCAACTGACTTCATTTAATTAGATTAGATTAACTTTTATTCTATTTTATAAAATAATTCAGGAAAGAAATAGGAATTTCTGGAATAGTAAACTTTAGGAATATTAACTTAATTTTAAGATGGAAAAAAATAATAAAAGAAGACAAATTATGGTTTTAATTTCGATTTGAACAAAAACATAGCCTGTAACATTATCAAAACCTCACATGTATAAAAACATAGATATTATTAAAAAAAAAAAATGAAAAATGAAAAATGAAAAAATACATAAAATAAATAAATAAATCAATCAAGAATCACATATTTCAAGATATTAAAATGATTAAATCATTTCATCTTGTGTTGGAAAAAAAAACCCCAAAAACCCTGAAAATAAAATAGTCAGATTTGATTGGTAACTTCTGGATGCCACACTAACGGCATGCATTCTGGTTGGAAAAACATACTACCATGACAAGCAGATAATGACCTCTAGGCTATCTTCAGTCATTCTGCTAACTTACGTAGCAAGTTGAGCCAAATCGTTGTAATATGGGTGTTCTTGTACATGAACATCTTTTGAAGAAGTGGGTGGGTAACCTCTATAAATACATATAAATAAAGCTACTATGGGGCTAACAAAAAATACCTATACTGAAATATTCTTAATAGGGAAAGGTTATTTATTTATTTAAAAAACGAGTATTAACAATGGTATCTTTAGTTATATATTATTATTAATGAAAGCAATGATGAAAAAAGTAACAGATCCCCCCCTTTCAGAAAAATGTAACTGATTCCTCATAATTAAATATATGTTTTCTTATTGGTAAGAATCAAGTCTACCTATGTGAAAGTTAGAATTCTGGAACTACTGAGGCAGAATGGTTTTTCATAGCGTTCCAATATGTATATGTGATTTATTAATTTTTAAAAACATCTGCAACAGTAATGTAATCAGCTTCAGGATTGTTTGTTTGGGGGCAGGATTTGTTGGGTTTTTTTAAATAAAACATTTCTGGGTTAAAAATTGATTACAGAAAACTTCTTGAACTGATATAAAAAAATATAAAAAATAAATAAAAATAAAACAATTATGAAAAAACAATGCTGACGACACGTTCAGCTAAAATTTCAAAAGAAAATATTCAAAATACCAGTGTGATTGATATGAAGTTAACTTTAGTTTATCATGTGTTTATGCAAATTAATTACATCTTATTTGGAACCCATTCAATTGTAATCAACAATCCTTTGTTATCATGTTTATTTATACACTTTAATAAATTTAGTCTATTTCAAACAAGTTTTTTTTTTTTTATAAGAAAAGGTTTAATGTCAATTATAGTCTTAAAAATATCTATCTATCATTATAATGTAAGTAAAATATAATGGAATGTTTTTAAAACATACAAAATTCATGTATGTATTATATACCTGAATCGTCTTTGAGCTTTTTCTGTTTTAGATAGCTTTGACAATGTTTCCAAAACCTATTAAAGAAAAGTATACATAATGTGTCTTTAAAATATTTTAATATTTATATATCAAAAGCATGCCTGTACTAAAATAAATGAAAATAATATTAGGAATTTTCAGCTTTAACATGCATAAAATAAACAATGTTCATAAAACTTCCAAGAATTAAAACATATTTTTTATATATAAAAATTACATATATTCACTTAGATTTGATAACTGTATTGTATCCATATTTTATAATTTTAAAATGCTTCAAGGTCATATTTGTTTTATATTAAGATGTAAATGAAGGCTGAAAAAAATAATAATAATAATAATCAGATAATAAATGGAAATGGTTTGTTTTTCAATTATTTTAGCTGGTTTACCTTTTTGAAATCTTTGACATCAAACAGGTCATGTGGCTGAAAAAGGTCTGAATCTTTTAAATTGAAAGTTTTCTTGCATGTCTGAAGAAATGTCCGAATGTTCTTCATACAAAGAAACTGAAAAACAGATTTATTGATAATAAAATCAAGGTTAGAAATAATATCAAATAAATGTCAATTAATGCTATAGAAACTGACCAACTGTAGTATTAATATACTGCTACTATTAATAATAATAATAATATTAATAATAATCTTGCAATTTCCATTTACAAATAAGATCTTGACCTTAACTTTTTTCAGTAAAAAACCACAAGTATCTAGCAGAATCTAAATATGATCAACTTTTATCTTTTTTGTCAGAGCATTCCTTTTTATAAATCTACATATTTCAGTATTTTACAACAACAATCATTTTTCAGTCACCATCTAAATATGTAATTTAAAAAAAAAGACAAATTCTGTTTACTGTTCTATTAGTAACATACGAAAAGGAATTCTGGAAATTTAAATAACACTATAAATAATAATAATTTGTTTATATTAGTTTGAAATATGGTCACATGAGCTTTGCCATTGAACTATTCTGGGTACAACAAAATTTTATATTTATTTGGTTAGCTTTCTAATGAACTTAGTAATTCCATGAAGAAAAAAAATAAACAAACAAACAAAAACAATAATAATAATAATAATAATAATAATAATAAACAAAAAAAAAAAAATATATAAAAAAGTATGAAAAAACTTTAAAAAAAAAAAAGTAAAAAAATAATGGGCAGCCTGAAATCACAACAATAATAGAAATTACTTTCTAAATTCTAATACTTTCAGTGTAAATCACAAACTGAAAATATAATTTGACTTTATAAATATTTGCAAAATGTTAGCCAAAATGCTGTATAATAAACTACTGAAAAGATAAAGATATTGCAAATGATTAAGATTTAAGTAGATATATTTTTAATATCTATTAATAATTTTAAATACTTTTTATTAAATAATATAAAGTATGTATTTGCTATCAGTAATATTTACTTTGCTGAAATCAAATATTTTTTTATTTGTGGCTATGGTGTAATGATAATTATGTTTGCTGAAGTACTCAGCTAGTTCTGACAGTTCATCCGTCAATTTTGAAACAGGAAGTTAAAATCTCTGCTCATTTCGTTTTACGTTTTATTTTTATTTTTTATTTGTTCTGGTATAAACTTATAAAAGGCATTTTAACCAGCACATTCAATAAATAATTTAAAAGTCTGATAAAATCTAAAGAGAGAAATTCCAACCAGAACAATTATTTAAGGCTTCGTTAAGCACTATATTACTAGTTATATCTAAATACACAAACCAACCTGGGACATTTGAGGTCGGGGACTGAAGTCTTTCTTGTCGACACATTGTGGACTGAGTTGATTTAACAGGTGGCATATAAGTGATCCGTCTCGAAGAGCCTGTGCTAGATCAAATGCATTTGCATCTATTTTTGTAGCTTTATGATCATCTGGTAAAATCTGGCATCGAACTAGCCAGTCAACACACTGTCGCCACTCATCGGCCATTTTTGGGATTTCTTCCTCTTCCTGCCTGATAACACAGAAACATTAAAAATATGTCTTATTTTTTAAAATAATAAAGTTACGATAAGTAAAACAAAAATAATATCATTAATATTATTACAAATTAACTATTATCTTTAACACAGAAATCTCGAGAAAAGAAAAAACAACAAAAGCCTAACCAAACCTTAAGAAATGCGAAACTAAATGAAATGATTAATATCGAATAGCTTCGTTCGGTTGCTACAACACTTCCGGTTGTGTTTCGTAACTAAGCAGAAGTGCTTGGAAAATGCTCAGAATTTCTTCGTTATCAATACATTTGTAACTTATACTGCAGGGGAATGTAAGTTTTTTTTATATTCTGTAAAAGACTATAATTTGCTGTATTTATTGGATATTATATATTGTCAATGTTTTCTTCATTATCGTCCGAAATAGTACTCGAATTAGGGACGAAGGCAAAGTTATTTTTGTCATTTTTCATAATTTTATTACTTTCAACACTATTTAAAAATAAACATACAGTTTCAGGTTATTTCAGACAGAACTGTATATAAATTAATATCTTTATCAGGTTTTCGTTCTTAAAAGTTAATTGTTAGTAGATTAGTGTAATGTTTTTTTTTTTTCTCATAATTTTACATACATTATTACTGTTATTACTAATATTAGGTACGTGACAAAATTTTCAGAAATATCACTTTCCTTTAAATTATATATCATCATAAAAGCAAAAAAAAAAAAAATAATAAAAAAAATAATAATAAAATAAAATAAAATAAAATAAAATAAAATAAAATAAAATAAAATAAAATAAAATAAAATAAAAAAAAAGAAGAAGAAGAAAAAGAAAGAAAAAAGAAAGCAGATTAAAATGACACCAATATTTTTTTCATAGCACTGCTACTAAAAAAATTATCTGGAGAAACTGATTCATTTCCTTCATTTGACACCATCGTCACTGAATATCACATATAAATTGTATTATATAGCAAAATGAAGCTTTAGATAAGTGTTGCTAATATCCATTAATTTGATTAATTAATTAATTGCATTAATTATATCAAATATATATTCACCATAATTATGTAATTCTCAAAAACTCCATAGAAATTAAACCAATATACAAAAAGATCAATTTTCAAGACTGGTGAATTGTAGAAGCCTTTCAAGTTTTTACGAGCAATTAATAATCACATAAATTAGCGTTAATGACTTATGACTTCACTGTATAGATATAAATCTTTTTACAAAAGTCTAACTTGCTTAGAACTTGTCTTTATCAAAAAGAAAATGTTATTTAAAACTGCAATATCATGTTGTTTTTGAAAACAGAAATGAGAAAAAAGGAACACCCCTTTAAGGAAAGCTAAAATGTGATTAAAAAATCAGATGACCTTCTGCTGCAGTGCAGAAACAACTTTTCATACCAATACATACAATATTATAGTTTATTGTTATTAGTTATAATATGAAATCAAAATAATGTTATGATAATAAATATATAACATCAAGCTTGTCTATGCACCTTGATTATTTACAAGTATTTCAAGTAAAAAAAAAAAATTAAAAAAATTATTTTGTTAAATATACTTGAATTAAGCATATATTTATATATTTATTGCATACTAATTCATAACCAATTTTAGTAGTGCGGTCTTTGCACTAGCTTCTACCCATAGCTAACTGGAGAGATATAACATCTCTACAATCATTCTTTTTTTGACTAACATTTTGACACACTAACACTATGTGATTCAGGATTATGTGCTTAAAGTATAGATTGAAGTAACTGAATAAAGAAACATGATCATCTTCATAAGGTAAACAAAAAACAAAAATACAGCATAAATCTGAAAATAAATGATCAGAACAAATAGTTGTAAGCTGTTATACTATGGATCTGTGGTAATATGACCCAGAATTAATACAAATTTCAGTTAAATTAAAACAGTTTTATATTATATTGTTATAGTTTATCATTAACTTTGTCTGAGTAACATACACCTATCATTAATAGTGATTTAATTGCAACTAAATACAAAAGCCACTAATGATATATTCTGGTGGTCCAATTAGCTGGCAACCAAATAATTGAAGCTATAGATGTGAATAAAATGAGAATACCATTATGTCATTTTTGAGACCTCACTATTGTGCAGATCAAGAAAGCCATTGACAGAAACATATTACAATAAAAGTGTTGTTCATCAAAAAGGTATAAGAAAAAAATATAGCCACTTGTACACAAAAACACACTTAATGTGTTAATATTTGTTATGTTTTGAAACTGAAAGAACCTTCTTTAAGATTGAATAACATGTTTTCTTGATTATAATAATAGTATATTGATGTTTATATTAGTAACTTTGTGTCAGTTTCTAAATTGGGTTGCTTATTGAATTAGTTACAATAGTCATTACCAAAGCTTACAGACAGAAATAATTTAATAACACAAGTTAATTAAATTTAAATATATGTATATGTCTTGTTCAGCTTGATAGGAAATAACTATATTTAGAGATTTAAAAAAAAATATTGGGAGCTTTTAAAATATAACTGCTGCATTAGCATGATTTCATTTATTAATATAGTATGTGTATTTTTTTTTATTTCAATACACAATAGTAACAACAACAACAAAAAATAATAATGATAATAAAACTAAAATTAGATATATATCTGTATTATGTAGTTGTTGAATAAAGTTACAATGCTGATGAAACAGTTTATTTGGGGATGTTGGTTTTTAACATCATGTGCATTAAACATGTATTTCTTTATCCATATATTATCTTCTGGTAAATTTTGACACAAAACAACTAAAATTAGAATTACAATGATGCACTTCATTAAAATAACAACTTTGCTGCTAATTCAGTCCTGAACATTTGTGCATCTTTGGTATGCTGAGGAGTGGTTTCTTTTCTTTTGGTTACAAAGGTTATAAATTTGTCAACGTCAACACTAATTGTTCTGGTTCTTAAGTGAAGTTTGTGTTTCTTGTCAGAGTAAACTTTGTGAAAGCTATATTCATGCTGATAAGTCTGGCTGGCTAGTAACAACAAATGCAAATTTACTATGTATTTAAAAAGGAATACCTGTAGGTTATGCAATTCAGTTAATATAAACATCATTCCTTTCATCTTTTGGTGGGTTTTATGTTACCTAATGTTGAAAATGCTCATTATAATATGTGAATTTTCTTTCTTTCTTTCTTTCTTTTCAAATTTAAATATAACACTAAGATAAATTTGAGGAGAGCCTGTTGCCAGGTATACATTTTAAAAAGTATTTTATGTTTCAGTTTTAAGTGTTGCTAGAAGCACAAGTTTTATCAGCTATGCAGCATCATTCAAGCATAACCATATATGCATGTCTCATTTTTCAACCATACCTATTGTTCATGAAGTATCAGATAACCTGCTGACTTCAAATTTGAAATATATTGTGTTGTATATTTCACATTCTGTGTATGTTCAGAAAAACACTGCAGTTAAAACCAAATACTCATTACTGCACTAGACACATTATAGTTCATCTATTTACCATGACTGTATGTGTTACAGTGAAGTACCTGCGTCAGGTTTGTGTGCCTAATATGATGACAGGTTTTAACTTATTTGTGGCTGACTTTTATCAGCAAATTGCACACAGTTAGTTAGGTGTCCTGCTATGATTGATGTCGACATGCTTCGTCAGCCACATCATATACAATTCATAACATAGAAATGCTGTATTTTCAGTGAAATAGAACATAAGGGTCACTGATAATATATAAAAATAGCTACTGCATGTTTTAGTTACGTGCATCTTTATTCTGAAAATTGTAGACCAGTAAAGCAGCTTATAGTGGACTGTGTAATAATTGAAGTGAATCGTAGGTCAGTATTTGTGTCTAGATATTTACAGGTTTATAAATTGTACCACTGCAACAATACTTGTGCAATGCAATATCTAAGATATGATCATTTAACTGAATGCTTTCTGTATCTTAACACAAACATGTTTAAGTATAAACATAAATACTTTATCATTAACAAACAACTGCAATTGTAACAAAGTATATAGTAAATATTACCTTTAGTACCATTAAATGCTAAACAGCCTATAACTATTTCAATGTATTTTGGAAACCAAATAGTCTAAGAATTCATATTTGTGTAGATGCTATTGTCTGCATATTTATCAATTTTTGTTGTTTGAAATGAAAACAAACAAAACAAAAAACAAGTGTAAAACAAGCATTTTTTAAATTATAAATATTTACAAATATATAAATGAATTGGCTCCGCTTTGAGGTATTAATTTCTCATATAAAATTTGTAACTGTTAACTTACTATCAGTTTGAAAGGGTTATCCCATTGTTTACCTGTGAGCATGCTTTTTTATTTTTAGCTGGTGAAAGGTTGTTTTGAATTTCATTTATAACTATCAGTTACTATCTCTTATTGTTTACTTGCCAGCTACAATTTGATTCTTATTTAATAATTATTTTTGAAACATTTAAAAATAACAAATTTATTATATTTTATAAAATATTATTATTATTATTATTATTATTATTATTATTATTATTATTTATTGTTTTTGCTTTTATTTTGAAGGGATGGTGTACAAATTATTAAGGAAGATTTTTTTAATTTTTTTTTTAAGTAAAATATTTCCTGATAATAATTGCAAATTAGAGACAATAATTTTACTAATTTATTTTACAATTGTTACTTTTTTATACATGTTTATTTCTTTAAAATGTATTTATAAAGTTGATTTATTTTAAAATATACCTTACCTACTTATAAAATAAATGCACAAATGAAAAAACATTTTTTTTTTTTTAAATAAGAGAAAAATAAAAACTTAAATAAGAATTCGATTATTTTAATTTTGCAACTATTATTTAAAATTTGTGTATGTATTTATTTTAAAAATTTGAATATCATTTACTTTTTAATGACAGATGGCACAAACCCATTCACACCTACCTCACTTCTAAATATCAAGGTTATAAACAAATAGACTTTAAAAGTTAAATATTTGTTTTGCTATCCGTCAACATCATTCAGGCTACCTAGCTAGCAGCTTCTAAGCTCATTTGTTGACAGCTTGATGGCAGGTAAAGGATAAGCAACAGCTAGCAAAGATCATTCTTTTTAGATTTAAATAATTTGTCTTGTTTGAAAGAAGAATGTATGGAATATGGATATTTATTTTAAATGACCAGTTTTTACAGTGTTTTAGCAATGACATATTTATAGTTTATAACCATATTTGTAAATGTATATGTGTTTTTGCTTTTTTATTATTATTATTTTATATAATAATAATATGAAAAATGTTGGAATATAACTTATGAAGATCAATAACACAAAATTACTTTTATCAAAAAGTATTATTATCTAGATACATATATGATATAATAAAGAAGAAGTAAAAGAAAAATCCATTACTTAAAAGTTAGGAAATGATGTGAAGTGTCAGAAATAGAACACCTCATTTGGTAGATTGCCATTATGTGTATGCAGTCTCAGAATTTCCATATGTCTTTTAACTACATCAACAAAAACAGCTGTACCAACAGCAGACACAGCTACTTCTCACCAGGGCTGTACATTAAGATCAAATAACAACTATAAATTGAACTGTGATAAGTAAAGCTGTTAAATACACGCATAACATAATATGTATTAGACTATTTTTGAATAGTAAATAAATGTCATCAGTTACTCATCAGAAGAGAGCATGATTAGAGGGAGTTATAAATAATTGTAATCTTTTCTAAATTTCTTTTTTGTTTCAAGCTACTTGGTATTAAACCTATCCATGTTTTGGTCTAATATAATCTGAATTGCAGCCTAAAAACAAAAATGAACTGTTCATAATAAAAACTTACCTTTGTGTGTAAGAGTGCTGTATAAAATGTCTGGTTTAAAATGAAAATAAAAATTGGGAGAGAAATTAACAAGCATTTAAAAAAAATAGTATTGGATATTTTCCACTTAAAAAATATTTAACATTTATAATGCAAGAAAAATATCCACTTGAAATTATACTTAATTTTTATTGATTGCACTCAGAAATTATATTTCTGTGGATGAAATTTGAATTTTAAAATTAAAAATAAATATATAATTTTTATTTAATTTAATTTAATTAATTTATTTATTAAAAGAAATAATTTCTTTTGTCTTCAGCTTTTCCATCTGTATGGCTGTAAGTAGCCAAGTGACTTCTTGCTAGATGAACAAATCACCTGTTCCTTACACAGAATCACCAGCCTTCATCCATCAGCGATATGAAGACACAGCATATTTGATATTCCATCAGCAGCAGAAGAAAAGGAAAGATTCCATAGGCAAAAAACGAGAACCAGCTTACAGGCTAGTTGATGGAGGTGATGCTGCTGCAGCTGCTGCAGTGGAATTTAGTCATTATGGTAACAGTGGGATTTTAGCTAGAAAGGAAGCTGTTGCATATCATTTGAACAGCACGGATACCCCAACCAGAAAAGAACGTGTTCCACTTAATGTTGAACGAAAAGATGGTCATGTTGTAGAAAGTCGAATGTGTGTGGTGATGTGACTTTTCTTAATAAGTTGTAATTCTATAGATTTTGTATTTGAAGTTGGATTGCAGTATTTGTTACTGAGTTAATATTCTGAAGTTTAGTTCCATTAATATTTGTTCATATCATTTGACCATAGTTGTTAAATTTTTAATAATATATATTTTTATATTTTTATCTCATATAAAACCTGTGAAAAATTTATTCATCAGCATTGTAAATTATTAATTTCAAAATGTCACTGTTGGAGATGAAAGAACATTAAGAATTGTTAAATTAACAAATAGAACTTTTCGTTGTTTCGAAATAAGGCCACACACAAAGATGGAGCTGCATCCAGTTCTTGACATGGATACAGCACCAAACCCTGGTTGGTGGTATGTTCTGTCTACCTTGGGTGATACACCATCTGAAAGAGTTGGTCATACAGCTACTTATATCAAAGGATCTCACAGCAATGATTCTGGCAAAGTGTACATCATCGGAGGAGCTAATCCAAGCAATGTATTCTGTGATACATATGTACTTGACCTCAACACCTTACAGTGGGATACTGTAGACAGTGCAGGCCTAAGGGCAAGATATGAACATGTGGCATTTGTTCCTGAAAGCCAGCCAAACAAAATCTACATCTTTGGGGGTGCTGACCAGGCTGGAAATATGAATGATGTGCAGTGTCTTGATACTTCTTCCAATTTGTGGAGCACTGTAGCTGCAACAGGTACTCCCCCTCCAGCCAGGACATACCACACTGTGCCTGTTCTTGGAGATAAATTGATTGTTTATAGTGGAGGCCACAGTGGGTCTGATCCTGTAGGAGACAGGCAGGTTCACTGTTTTGATGCCAAGACGTCATCATGGTCAATACTTAATATTAGAGGTGACTCTCCCAAACCACGTCATGGCCATGTAATGGCTGCTGTTAGAGATAAAATATTTATACATGGTGGGATGGCTGGTTCAACTTTCTATGATGATCTACATATCCTTGACCTCAGTAAGAATTCTTGGGTGAATGTCAAAAGAAAGAAAATGTACCCATCAGCAAGAGCTGGTCATGGAAGCTTGGTGTGTGGAACAGATTTGTACATCTTTGGTGGGATGAACAGAGATGGTGCCTTGGATGACACTTACAAACTTGATACAGGTGAGTTTAGAATTTGTTTCAAAATTTGGAAATAGTACCAATTTTATTCCATTAGGATTTCTATTGCTATACTTGTAAAATTTAATTTGTATTCTCCATCAAATGAAACCACATAACTGATTGCCAGAACAAGATCATTCAAATGTAAATTTGGTTAAAAAACACAATGGAAGAATACATATAAACAGTCTAATATTTTTATAATTGTCTTGCAGGCATTTAATAAAATGTATTGATATAAATTTTTTAAATTATAAAATCGTTTCTTGATTAGACTGAAAAAATAGGTATATATATGGCAGAATAGTGTATTTTTGGATTTTATTTTGATGTTAGAATTAAAAAATGTGTCCACATGCAAAAGTGTGTTGAAAAGTGATAATGTTAAAGTGTCTTGCTGTATCTACAAGAGTGTTTTTTCCATCACATTTTATTTACCAGGCTTTGAATAAAAATATTTTCATTGTACTATTCAAATTAATTTCACATCTTATATGCTTTTAAAAACTAAATAAATTGATGATTCTAGTTTAATAGATACAATTTTGTACTTTCTATCATTTACTTTTTCTCTTTTCCATCTGTCCCTCACCTTTTTTTTCTTTTCTTTTTTCTCTTTGTTTTGATTTGTTTGGGGATAACTGAATATAATAAATGCTACTTACAGTAATTCTACAGAAAACCATAGTGATCTTGTTCACATTGTCAGTCATTGTTTGTCTGTGGTAATCCACTTTAAATTAAATAGTACTCTGTGGGCTTTAATGACTTTTAATTATATAGTTGTGCACTATTTTAAAAAACACAACTAAACAAAAATGACATGTTGGTCAGATTGACAGCTGTGAGTCAGATTACTGAGTGGATGTTCTGCTTCATCTATCTAATCTGTGCAATGTTCCCATGCAGACTTGCATGAAAATACAGTATCAGACTTTTGGCCTATCTGTACTGAAATATGCTAAAAATGTTGTCTTCTGGTACCTTAACCATATATTTGTAGATACTCTTCTGAGATTTATAGCATTATAAAATGGCAGGAATACTTTGCTTATATTTGGTAATGTTAATAAACATCTGGATATTATGTCAAATCTCTTTCAGAACATTTTTAAGAGATGCATCAGACTAATTGGCTTCATTTATAAATATATATAAAAACCAGTATCAACATATATATTTACTGTTGCTACTATTGTTATAAACTACAAATCATAAAAAAACACCTGTACACACACACACACACACACACACACACACACACACACTTACACACATTTACAAGACCAGATTATAATAAACATGTAATTGTTTTAATTTTTATTTCTATATGAAACTAATATATAGCAAACAACTGTTATAAGATTTGGATGAAGTAATCCAATTATTTAACTCTGTCCTTAATTGTTATCAGTAATTTTAACCCATCATAATACATCTTAATCAGTAATCTACCAAGCTGAACACGTCTGAGCTAGTATATGGTATGACATTCAGTGTTGCTATTTGCAGCAAATTCTTAGCATACATTATGACAGTTTTTGAGGAATTAATATCAATGGTACATCTATTGCTGTTATTACTTGAATTTTAGCAAATCTAAAATTATTTCTTTAGAAAAAAAAAAAACAAAAAACCCCAACATTTTGTTATTATCTTTTTTTTATCTATTATCAGCTTCCGTTACCCGTACATTAATGTTCAGTGTTTTTAATCAATCTTTGATAAAATAAATTTATAAAAATTAAAATGTGCTCTTCTGTGTGTGTGGGTGACTCTTGCTAATGTTGAAATGAATAATTTATTTTTACGCACCAACTTTAATCAAGTTAAACTAGAGGTAATACATTTTTTTTTTTATCAAAGCATGATTAGATTTCTTCTGGCACCCATTCGGTAACAGCAGATAAGTTTACATAGTGCAGTTATTAACCCCACCATAACAGTAATTGGGAGTTGTCACTAATAACTAGTTGAATTGCACCATGAAAACAAGAGAATTGTAAAGATATCAGGTTCATGACAAATGTACTCATCTATGATTCATTCACATGTGAAAATGTTTTTTCAGCCAGAAATTCCAGCCTTACGTAGATGTAGAACATTATTTATCAGCATTATTTTTTTTTGTCCATGTTATTAAATACCTGCTAATTAATTACTTATGGACTGCATAAATACAAACTGGCAACAGTAACATTGGCCTTAGTAAATTCAAAGCTTATGAAATCTAGGTTAATTTTGCACATAAAACAAATTAATAGTATCATTTTCAGTCTGTGCCAAAATATTAAACGTATTATATAATGTATTATATAGCTGAAGTATAATGTGGACAATTCTAGCTTTTTGACAGTTGACTTGGCACACATTAAGTCATATTTTCATGAGGTGTGAAAAATTTATCACTTCAAATATGTAACATTAAAATAGTTCAATAAAGAAATAATAAAGTGTAATTATTGTTTCTATTTTCTTTATTTTTAATTTTTTATTATTATATAATAATAATTTTAAAAAATTGAAAATATTTTTATTGTTTTTATTTAAGCATAAATTTTAGAGATTCTCTTCCCCTTAATCTATTTAATTTTTTTTTTTTTTTTTTTTTTTTAAATACGACAGTACTTAGATATTGTGTAAGCTAACAAAAATCCTTGAATCAGAAAAGGAAATGAAAAACTTAATTTGCACATGGAATGAATGTCTGTTTTATTGCCTGTGGTAAAGTCTGTTTCCTGTTTCCATTTTAATAGATCTCTGCAACACTAACTCTCAGCTGTGAAAAAGGTCACGCCTGTCACTTAGCAAGCCACATGAGTAATGTTTTACCCAAATGTTACTTCTCTGCATTAGAGTTCTAACCAGGAGTGAGATAAACGCAAAAGTGAATGCTTTATGGGGGGAATCTGATTTTATATTCAAGAACTATTTTCAACTCAACCTTCAAAATAAATAGCAGGGAAGAAAAAAAGTACATATATATATATATTTTTTTATTTTTTATTTTTATTTTTTTTCTTAAAATAAAATTTGATAAATATAGAAATTGCTTCAGGGATGGCTAATATTATCGGATTTTTAAGCATAATCTATTCTGAATTGACAGTACCAGCCATACTGGGCTAATGTGACTTGGGAAACACCTGTTGCCCTTCTCTGCACCAATTACCAATAAAACCAAGTGGCTCTTAATCAGCAGTAATTATCTGCCTGTCTTGTACAGGTTCTTGTAATCTGAAAGTCTCAACACTACTCCAGTTGTATTAGTATTTTATTACCTGTTACCATGGGTTCATGAAGGATTTTTTTTTTTTTTTTTTTTTTTTTTTTAAACAGATTATACACTTCTCCACATCCGATACTGGAGGTGAGGTTAAGTAATCAAATCATCCTGAGATAAAAATACTTGTACATTTACTTTAGGAAGTAAACAAAATAATTTTTATCATTCCAATGCTTGTGTGTGAATTAGCATGCAAATGCAACACAAAAAATAATACCTGTGCATTAACGCATCTTTAAGACTATACGAAATACTTACATGAACTTTGCAGTCAGTCTTCGGCAGTAATATTGCTTGTTTATAGTTGTATAACTGCTTTACAAAATCCAATATAATGTAGTTTAGAGGGAACGAACCAATCATTTACTTGTGTTTATTTTCACCTCATCTAATTTCTGTGAATCTTTCCAGCAAAAACTATGAGCATCCAAACATTTGTATAAATTTATTTAGGTTACACATACAAGAAATTTTAATAATAATGGGATATTTTTGTAAACAAGTCTTTTTGAAAAAACAACAACTCTGATCAGCATTTTAATGTAGACTTGAAATATTATTCATTGATTTTTTTAATTATATTTATTTATTAATTTTATAGTATTATATTTGATATATGTGATACAGGTATTACAAGACTGGTTAATATCATAACGGAATATCATAATTTTTTTTTTTTCCTGTTATCAGTGAAGCTGACCTGGACAAAAGTGGAAATTCAGGGTCCACCCCCTCCCTCTCGTTTGGACTTTGCAATGTGTGCAGTTGTTCTGAAACGAGAGGTCACTGCAGGAAGTGGTGGAGATATTGCTAATGTAAGTCAGTATGCAAAGGAGGTTCTGGAACAGGAGCTTAAACCTGGCAGTGCAAGTTCAAGAGACAGCCGTCAAGACTTCAGCAGAGGTAAAATTAATAACATTTTATGAACTTAGGATTATCTTCTTTTTTTTTCCCCTTCTTTTTAAATTGTTATTATTACTTTTTTTTTTTTTTTTTTTTTTGATAAATTTATTTATAAGAAACAAGTTGAATTATTTCAGAATAAGCTAGTATTCATGTGAGTCAATTTAAGTAGGCTTATAACAATAACAACAAAAAAATAATAATAATAATAATAATAATAATAAATAAAATTTAAAAAGTATGGAACTGAATTATTGTAGTTTTCAATAATCAAATTGTATTAACTTACTGCAGTATTTTAATTAGGTTGCATGTGTATGTTCCTACTTATTGCACTTGTTATTTTAAAAACTAATTTGTATATAATACTCAAATTTTTTATTTTTATATAATACTCAATTTTTATTTTTTATATAAGAAACAAACAAAAAGGAACATTAATTGTTTGTTTTACTGTAAAATTAAATATCTGGGTTTTTTTTATTGGCTATTATTAAAATTTTATAGAACTGTTAAGAAATTAAATTACCTGGTAATCAGAATAAACATATGCAGTTAGTTCAGTGAAAATATAAATCTTTACTTTATTTCAGAATCATCAAATTTGGATGACTTATCCCAGGAAAATTCAAACAACCAAAACCTGCTACCAGCCATGAGTTCTTCTGGAACTGGGAACTCTGAATCACTAGGAGATAAATCTGGTACAAAGGATCCTAAGAGAACTTTTAAAATATGTCTCGTACATGGTGGAATGGACACCCAGGGAGAGATCTTTGATGACACGCTTGTGCTACTATTAGAGCAGACGCATGATTAGAAATATTGTATTACTTAAATCTATTCATTTAACACATTTTTTCATATTACAATGATAATAACTTTAAGTTAGAAAAAAAATTCTTCCAATACAAATATGCACTTTGAATTTTAATTATTTAAAACTAAGTATACATTACATGTATTCATTTTAGTTTATGTATATTTGAAAGAATGTGTTCATCTTATTTTTAAAAAATTTATTGTTTGATTTTTAAATGCTTTGGTATGGTCTACAATATAGCTGGATTAGTGTATATGTAGCTAAACTGGGAGAATATAATTCAAAATGGTCACATTCAAAATTTAGTTTTTACAGCTTAATTTATGATTTTGTAAAGTATTTTGTTTTGAAATAATTTAGTTTTTTGGTATTGTTTCTTTTCGAAGAAATTAGATGTCATAAAAATATTTAAAAACCCCATTTATATTCTTACATCAAAATAAAACATATCCAATAATTTCAGATTCATTGAAAATGTTTTCAAAAAATTATGCTTGTCAATCCATTCGAGTGAAATGCCATTAACTGATCAAATTCACAATAATGAAATATAACATTTCTGAATATTTATTTAAACCTTAAAATAATGAGAACTATTTAACTGAAAACAAAATTTAAAAATTTGCACTTGAGCGTTTTATAAATGTAGATGTAGGTGATTTTCAGTATACATCAAATTTTTTGACTCAAATCCGATGCATGACTTTTGCTCATTCCAAGCTGTTGCAGTAATAAAATATGCAGTGAATAACAAAATTAACTGATTTCAGCTTCTTGTTGTTAATGTTATTATGGATTCTTATATTGGTATTGAATATTTTATATTTACAATTTTAAATAAAGTACATTAAAATGCAATTTTCGTTTGTTGTTTCCTTAATACTTCAAGGTAAGACACACATTTTACTGGAAGATTTTTTAACCAAGTTTTACCAACCATATTTTAACTAATTTAGATGCTGTTTTTTAATTTATTTTCTTGGTTTTGTTTGGAAAAGTGTAGGATGAGTTTCACATTTATGAGTTTAATTTTTAGTTGTTTAATTATACAAATCAGTAACTGAAGTGGTTCCATATGAATTCAGCAGCATTAACGAAAATAATTCGTGAAATGATGTAATTATTTTTCATTTTAATGGTCTTTGAAAAAAGACAATTTTGTACTTCACCTTACTCGTTTAATGACAAAAAAAACAAACAGGTACTGTTGGCTTACACTAATCATTTATTTACTTGTATTTGCCACCTGAGGTAGAGCACATTTAACAGGCACACCAAAATACTCTTACTCAGCAATTTGAAGAAAACACCAACTTCTCAAAGCTAAGAATTACAACATCCACTGAAACATCATTTTGTTATAATCAATATAACCAAATGCTTGAAATGAATTACACTATTCCGATATTAAAAAAAAAACTAATTTACATTGTCATTTAAATGATGTCAGGATATTCTGAGTTCTCTCTCTAACCACCCAGTGGTTACATTAAAAATACAAAGAAAATAGCTAAAGAACTAAATACTTTAGATGATAATAGAACTCATTTTCCTTCATTTATTTTTCTCTGTATATGATTGTGTTACATGATAACAGATTACTGTGCAAGAATAATAATAATAATAATCATAATAATAAAATTAGCCCTTCTCCCAGGAAAATGTACACTTCACCAATTTATTTTACTCATTAATGTTGCTTTGTAATATGAATTTATTCACAATGATATGTTACTATTAAAAATGAAATAAAAATGAGAACATAAATATATTTGATGATAACTAGAAATGAAATTGAAATTTTTGAAAGAAGTGCTGCAAAGATTAATAAGTATTGAAATGGCATTTGATTTTTGTTTTTCAGAATGTTAAATATAAATATATCTATATTATATAAGATTGATCTTTCAATAAATGTAGTTACTCATCATAAGATAACTGACATAAAATAATTTAACAAATATAATAATAAAAAAATAAAAAAATATTTAATACACAGATTTCAAAGTGACATTATTAATATAAAATATTTTATTCTTAAAACAAATTCAACTTTTTATTTTAGAACCAGATGGATGTATATCTATTTTACTTAACAGATGATTTATCCTTCTCATGACAAGACAGAAATTTAAATTCCTCAGCAAAATTCTATTTTATTTGAAACAATTTTATGTCTCCAGTATTTTTTTTTTTTTTAATTCTTGAACTTCATAAAATGTCAACAGCTTATTTTTATGCTTTAGGTGTTTAGCCATTTAAATGTCAAATAACAAGCAAACCACATAAGGATTTTTGAGGGTCCATACTTAACAGTAGCAACACTTGGTCATTTGTTTCTTTTTGTTATCTGAGGTAATTAATAGGTTTTATGTAAATATAATTTTATGAGGCATTTTCAGACTATATCTGGACATTTGTTAAATACATAAATTAGCACTAATGAAACTCATAAAATCAAAATAAACAGAGAAGACTTAGCCATTTTTTTTAAATAAAAGTTATCACAATTTGTTACACACCCATTCTTGTTTCACACAAGTGCTACAGACCAATCAAAATCAAAATCATTACTAGCAATTTACTCTGAATAAAGAGAAAAATTCCTGTCTGTCAAATCTGTCCTGAATTTGTTCGTTTTTTTTGTTGGATGAAAGACATGGTTTGAAAAATTCCATTTTCTGAGTTAGACAAGTTCCAGAACCTAAATTCAGAAATGAGAAAGAAATGATATTAAAATACAACAGATGTAATATTAGACTAAAGTAATATTTGTAATACTATTTTTTTTTTAGACCATTTTGTTGAATTATCTAAAGGTAATCCAACAAAAGGAAAAATAAACCGTTGTGTTAATGGGCCAGTTCCGAAATGCGATTATTTAAAGTTACGTCTATTGATTTGTTGTTAGATGCCTGCTGCGCAAACCTCTTCCAAGTAGTAAAAACCAGATCAGCTATTGCAAAAAACACATCACAAAGAAGCAAACTTATCAACAAAACATACTCTAAACACATCAATAACTGATTGATTGCAGAGCCAGAGGTAAGATTTCACTATGAAACCATTAAATTATTTATCCAACATACTCTGTATGTAAACAAACTCAAACAGTTACAAACTAACAAAGGGCTTTGACTTTGTCCAGTGTGTTGGATGTGGTCACCTCGTTCCTGTTCCCTGTGGCACAGGTATAATATTCGCTCCATATTGCCATGTAATATTAGAAAGTTAAATATAACAGTTAAACATTACTATAATACTTTACTCAATTTGTCATTCTTAAAACATTTTTAATTGTACCTTTTCAGGAGTGCCAAGCAACTTGGCCATAGGGACAACTCTGCACAGGGACAATCTTGTCTATTGTTGGACAAGTGTTGTTTGTTAAATTAAAGTATTCTCACCGAAATAAAAGAATGTGTTTTTGTTAGTATTGGATTAGTCCCACCGTAACCTAAACGTTACGAAACAAAGTTTCATGTCGGATTGATAAATTGCTGATCCATTTATCTTTGAAGATAGTTTCTGGTATTCGAATAATTTGTTTTTGTTCTACAGTTGGTGACCTAAACATTGGAGATGATCCCAGAAAAAAAATACAAAATTTCTTTATCGTATTTTATTGTAGTAACAACATAGCCTCCTGACTTCCAATGAGTAACTAATGAACAAGTAAATGATATCACCCTACAGACATTGTATTGACATTTTCAGCAAGTAATGTATATAACCATCCCATTTATTTAAATCACTATTGTGGAATGCATGTGTCGGTTACTGGCCTGGTGTTAAACCTTAGTCACACAAACTTGGTATGTACATGACTGTGCAGTTATATGTGTATAATTTTATGATAACATGTTTCAATAACATGTTTTTAACAGCTTTAATTACATTTTCTTAGGCTAATAGTAATACAGATAGTCCAAGATCAGGTCACAGTCTACATGTCATTGTTTACGTAGTGCTGCTATAACCAGATGGTAATTAATCATACAATATCATGTATCCAAGTTTTATTCAGTAAATAAGATACCTAAATAGAGAACTACATCAGTAAAATAATCTCTCTGTGAAAACCAGTTTGAGTATTTAAACAAAGCATCCCCACTATAACCAGACAGTAATTAATCACACAATATAATGCAGCATCCAAGTGGCTGTTTACCTTCCTGCTCCCTGAATCGTTGCACTTGGACTAAATCAAATGATTTCGGGTCAAGAGTTCGAGGTGGAAAATCACAAGGAGTTACTACAACTGCAGCTCTGATTGGTGGTTATAGGTGACAGTGACTATTAAATTTTCTGCAAAGCAAGTGGTACAACCCGGAAGTGAGGAGGATTCGTGGAATGGGAAGATAATTCTAAATAATTACATTGCAGAACCAACCCATTACATAGTGAAAGAAATAACTGAAAGAGTAAAGATATACATTTGTTAGATGATTAACCTTCTAAATAAATGAACATCAACCCCCTCAAAAACAACCATCACAATTAAAATTATAAAAATGTACCTTAACTGTTCCTTGACTGTTAGCAGCTACAATCACATTGGAACCCTGGAAACAAAAATGAAAATCAAAACAGTTTTATAAAAATACTAATATAAAATTAAATAACTTATTATCTAGTAACAAGCTATGTCTTTTTAATTATTACATAGATAAAGATAAAAAAAAATATCTTGTATTATGTAAAACAAAATAATTTTCTTCATTTTAATTATTATGGCTAAATAATTTTTTTGAGAAATTATTTTTAAAAATTAAGATATAAAAGTTATGATATCAAAGGATAGGTTAGCTATTTAAATATAACTCACTGGTCTCCAGGTAACAGCACTAACAAACTCATTAGCATCTTCATCTTTGTGGTCTTTTTCCTATAAGCAGAAATATTTAAAAATAATAATGACATATTGAGAAATTATAAAAATTAAAAAAACTGAACAATAAGAATGAATATCGTGAATTAAATAATCCACCCATTAAAAAGTCAAAAACCAGAATTAGTTAAGCAAAAACAAACTGCTGCCAAAAACATATTTTTGATATTGTTTTTATTATTGCAGATTTATATGTTATAGTTCTTCCTATTTCATATGTGCAATTCTAATCCACCAATATATACTGATGTTGTATGTAAAATATGCATATGTCTGACAGATATTGCTTTGTGGGATTTAAGTTGGTTGTAACAAACAAATACAAATAAAGAAAGAAAAAAAAAGAATAATTTTAATATTAATACGTGTCATGGATTGAAAAAAATGTATTTAAAAAGAAACAGCAGGACATTTCTGTTTTAAAAGAATCTTCAGAAAATTTCTCTCAAAGAAATGAGATTTAGCATCTCTGAATGCTAAACAGACAAAAACTGAAAACTCCTTAAGATATTTTATTATGAATTTTTTTTTTCCATCCATTACAAATGTTTGAATAATATACACGTATAAAAATAATAATTATAAACCTAAAAAACCACATAAATAAAAATTAATAATAATTTTTAAAAATTGTAACAGATGAAGAAAATAATCTATTAGCAGTGTCCACACAAAATATACTGAATAATACTTTCAAGTTGACAGTGAATGTTTGCGTGATTTTTTTAAGAAAAGAAAATATTTTATTACAACTACTTACCAGTACACTTCTAACTGTGTCAAACTTGTAGGTCATCAGCTGTTTTGAAAGACCTTTGTAGTACACATATAGAGAATTATTTTCACTCCCTAAAAGAAAAAGAAAGCAAAAGTTCTGTTAAGCACCTATTGACATTTGGTTAAATATTAAAACATACATATCTTCCATTAGTATAGATCTATTAGCTTTAAACATATTAAGATCACAGTTTGTGAACTGAAAGATACCACACACAAGAAGCAATGCATTGTTTATAATAACTTGTATATCATTAGATTTTTAAAATGGTGATACATTTTTCTGAAACGTTGAAATAAAATCATCTAAAGTCATGTACATCAAAAACAAGTCAATTACTCACCACAGGCTACATAATCACCATCTGTAGCAAGTCCAACAAAATTCTTCTCATTTGTATGACCTTTGAATGTTCTCACACAATCTGGTTTGCCAATGGACCATAGTTTTAATTGACTGTCTGTTGACCTGTAGACATAAATAAATAAATAAATAGTTATTTAACTATTAAATATTCAGACACAAAAAACCTCAGAAGAAACATAAATCCTAACTAAACAAGCAATTATTTAGGATAAAATTAATTTAAATATAAAAACTTTATGACATGATTTTTAAAAAAAAAAAAGAAGAAGACAAATTGATAGAATTAGACATTGTACACCAAAACAAAAGTGATATGATATATGAAAAATATTTCTGACATAACTCCACTGTGTGGAAACCCTGAAGGTAGTCTTTCAGTAAACAGTGTTAATGAACAGATTGGGCTAATAAGAAAATGTTTTTGGAACTTACGCAGATACCAGTTCCACAGAGTCAACAAACTTGGCGTATGAAACAGCCTTTCTGTGTCCTCGGAACACCCCAACTGGCTGCTTCGTGCTGCGCAGATCATAGTAATGTACACAGTGGTCTGAAAATAAGATTTTACTATTAACAAAACAGATTTTCAGTATATTTTTCTATTAAAGATATATATCTTCTTACAAATAACATGATCCTCTGTTTCCAAGATAAATTTTTATTTTTGGACAGAGCTTGACAGCTTCTCTTATGAAAGACTTGGAGCATACATTTATTTTATACATTTATTTGTATCAAAAAGAAACTGAAATTAAATGTAAGGGAATTTTTTTTTCAAATACAATCAGTAATTCCTAATGATACTGACTTTCCAAACCTGAAAATAAAATACATGTACAAGTATTAGAATTAGAATTTATATTTTTATTTTATTTTAAGATAATAATTATACAGGAAGCATTTTCACAAATAATAATCAGAAAACAGTACCTGCAGAACCAAAAGCCAGATGGATATCTGTGATCAGGATTAAACTTTACACAGCACACATTAGCTTTAGCTTCCAAATTAGCTATAGAATGCTCAGCATTTGTTGACCACAATTTCACTGAAAATATTAAAATTTCTCCTGCATTATTTAAGAAAATAACAAAAAATTAATAACAATGAAAAAAAAAAAAAAAAATCCACCTTGTCAGCTAAGTAAAAAAATTTTTTAATTTTTCACTGAGGGAAAAGTAAAATTCTAATTTTGTTACAACTAAAAGGTATTAAAACTATGTAATTAAAACATTTGCAGAACAGTCACACCTATTCTGTGTAGTCAACAACAAGAAATCCAAGTTATTTTAATTTGTTTTAACTCATTCATCCCAGTTAGCCGATATTATTATATCTCACCTTTAGCATCATCAGAACCAGATGCCAGCAGCTTTGGATCCATCTTATTAAAATCAACACTCCAACATCGTTTCTCATGTTCCTGTAAATGTTCATAAAAAACTAATTTTATACGTCTTTAGAACCCAAATGCATATATTTTATTTACAGTAATATTAATAACAATTATTAATATTATTTCTGCAGCTTTCTTAAATGACAAAAAGACTAAAAGAAACATTATTTTTTGAATTTCAACTATGTACACCAAACCCAAAATAGGGAGCTGCAATCACTGAAAAGGAGATAATGTTTCAAATGGAATAAGTTTATTCATAAGAAAAAACCCACAAATAAACCTGAAATTTATTTTTTTTAAATTTCAGCTATGTATACAGAATAGAAAATGGGAAGGTGCCCTTATTGTAATGGAGATAATTTTTTCAAATGAAATAAATTTACTTATAAGAAAAACAAACTGCCATATAAAAACAAAATTAACTTTTTAAATGTACACTGAATAGAAAAGAGGAACTGAAATAACAGTAACAGAGATAATTTTATAAGAAAAAACCCCAACAAAAACTGACAGATAAAATGTGAAGTACATTCATTCCAAATGTGTATATATATATATATATATATGTATATGTATGTGATAAAGCACACTTCATACCTGAAATATTTTGGATTTCACACCTGTAAAGGCATCCCACAGAGTGACTGTTCCTTCATAGTCAGAGCTTGCCAGCATGCTCTTATGATAGGCACTCCAAGTAACACAACTGAAATTTATACAATTTAAACATTTATTTCCATCAACTAGAAACTGAAGTGAAAATGAGTAAAAAATTTTTATTAAAAATACAAACAGTCTTCCATAATGATACTAAATTTCCAAACCTCACAATAAAATATAAATTTTAATTAAAATTATTAGTATTAAAACAATTTTTAAGACAACAAATAAAATGAATTGTCTTCACATTATAAAAATGCATTTGTATGTATAAATGCATCCATATATAGATAATTAGCATCAAACTCAAATGAACCCACAAACCTTATTTTTGAATTGCACACCATCTCTATTACTGGATAATGTATATCAACAGCATCTTTTATGACTGTACCATATTCATAAACCTGAAATAACACAAATATTAAATGTTTGTCATTTTTAACTCAATACAAAATCTGATATTTTATATTTTGAAAACTGTACAAAGTTAAAGGATTTATGTCGGTGCTTTTAGATGCTGGTTATTTTTCAAATGACAAAATATTAAGTTTCATGTTTATTTTGGTCACTTTTTATATTACAAGGATAAATTTTCCAAATGATTTTATTACAAAAATATATATCAAAATAGTTCATCACACAGAAAATGTACTGAGAAAATATAGTTTTCTGAAATTAACTACCTTGATTTTCTTGGTCACTCCAGCAATAGCAAAGTAATCACAGTCTCGATCAAACTCAATACTGAAACAAGAAACCAAATAGTTATAG
This sequence comes from Chrysomallon squamiferum, assembly GCA_012295275.1. Lineage (NCBI taxonomy): Eukaryota > Metazoa > Mollusca > Gastropoda > Neomphalida > Peltospiridae > Chrysomallon > Chrysomallon squamiferum. Next base: position 10,841,150 of record CM022672.1, on the reverse strand, counting down.
AGCTATAATTATTAAAATATACAATCTTCTGCAATTATTCAGGGAACATTATTTATAGAAATCCAGAATTTTCTCTTTAAAAAGAAATAAAAAGAAGAAAATTGGGGAAAAATAACAATTTCACAAAATGGTCAATTTTCACAATAACAATAAGTATTTCATGCTAATAAGAGTTAAATCATAGCAACTCAACTAAGTATGAGAAATTCAAACCTTGAAACAATACTGGATCCTCCATTAAATAAATCTACTGCATAACTCAGTGTTGCCAGCGGACGGAATGTTGAAAACTTTGTGAATTTGGACAGACTTTCTGTGAATTCCACCAAACCATCATTGGATTCATCGCCTAAATATAATTTACTAAAATGGTAGCAAAAAAGTTCCCCACCAACAAATATAACAAACAAAAACATAATAAAAAAAAAAGAAAGAAGAATATGCTGAACTTTCAGTGAGTTATGAATTAAGAAAATAATTACTTATCAAAAATAAGGCAAATCTTCCCATCATTTTTTTTGCTTAACAGAACATAAGGAATTGGATTAAACACCACTTATGCCAAAATTAAATAAATAAATAAACCATTTAAAAATACAACCATTTAAAAAAAAAAAAGTAATTGTCATAAAAATAAAACAGTTTTTAAAATAATTTAAGAATAAAGCCAGATTATATTTTTCTCAGTAATATAGAAAAGATGAAATATTTTCTAACTGTAAAAGCAAATACTATATCCAAATAAAGCCATGTAAGGTGTCAAACCTGTGGCCATGTGTTTTAAACGTGTTGAAAAATAACACTGCTCCAAATCTTCAAAATGTTGACTGATTTTCTTTCTCCTAGATCCCATGCTGCTTGGTGCCCACAATTTTCCTGACTGAAATTCAAATCTGTGTCATTAATATGTAAGTATGTAAACCAAGACCATTAACAACTGATCACCTCCACATATGTATTTAAAAAATAAAAACAAAAAATTAAAACAGCTGTGTAAAGAAGTAAATGAGAAAATCAGTGTGTTATATCAAATATGTAAAATGGAGCTGAAAAATCAACTTCAAATGTAAAATGCAAATTACCTTTCCAACTATAATTCATGCAATTTAGAATTCATTATAATATAATACAGAAACAAATATGTTGCAGAAACTGATAGCATACAAATTTCAGCTTTAGTAATATGTAACATCTAAAAGATATAAAATAAAAAATAAAAAGTGAAAAGAAAACTGCTAAATGAGACATTTCTTACGTTTTTACTTCCATTGAACCCATCCTGGCCAGCTATTTCTGTGATAGTAGATCTAACATCGAATCCACTTGGAACTAGATGATCCTGCTGAACAATAGGATAATCTCATGTAAAACAAACTGTAGTTACTAAAATTTACATTTGTTCACACATGTTCAAACAGCCTAAATACATATTGCTTATTTTCTCAGTTGATGCTTTATTTGGTACTGAGATCAAACTTCACCAAAAATAAACTTTGATGTATGGAGGGTGACATTATACCTTCAAAAAGATTAAGATTTTGTTATTTAATTGGCATCCTTTATTATTGGCAAAGTCTGATCATCACTTAAAATAAATAAGTGCTAATTATGTAAAAAATGCAATACTGGTAACATCAAACTTTACTTCAAGTTCTTTCATAATCATTTAAATGGTCAACATCTGCTTACAAAACCTCACATCAACATTTCAGGATCAACACTGTAAAAAACGTCAAAAATGAATAACACAATAATTTGTTTTTTTTTTTTTTTAAATGGAGGAAAAATTAACAAGAGTGATATACTCACAGGGCTAACTGTATACTTCTGCTGATGTTCTGCTATTATATTCTGAAACATTAAACACATTCCTCTTTCCATTTTTGTACTCTTGTGTTTTTAATGGTTACAAAAATGTATAATATCCATATAGTGTGGGAAAAAGAAATTCTAACAGATGTTTAAAAATAATTAAATCTTGCGAATCTATTTATTTATAGCACAAAACCACTAAATAAAAACTACAACAAAATTCCTTATTAGTCCTAGGATAAAAAATTATTTTAAAAAACAACAAAAAACTTACATCAATTTGTCGTGTATCTTCATCCAACAGAGCAATTTCTCTTGTTAGCTGTTCAAGATTCTGTAATATAAAACAAATGTTGTGAAATATACAAATATAAATAGCAAATAAAATATTCTAAACTTAGTGAATCAGACTATAAAGTTTACAGGAATTTCTTTAATTTCATTTATAATTAAAATTACATGTATGCTTTAAAGTTTAAAAATCATTTTAAATGTACATATTTGTTTCTTAAAAAAAAAAAAAAATAAATAAAATAACACATCTTCATTTTATTCATAACAATCTTTAATAGAATAAGCTACATTTTACTAACAGATTTTATCCATAAACAAATTTACCTCTCTTTTTTTGTTTAACTTGCTGCAAAAATTCCTTAAGAATACAGTTTTCAGCAAGTTTGCCATCCTAGAACACAAAAACAAGAGCTGTATATAAGATAATGGTATGATCATATTAAAAAGAATATCTAATTTTAAATTATGCCAGGACATCAATAATTCAAAAATTGTAATTAGAAAAAAAAAAAAAGAATAGTTAAGCTTCATCAGAATAACACAAATTCAGCTGTGAATTTCAAATAATTTTCACTACATTCAAACAGAACTTACAGCTTCCAACTGTTGTTTTTTCGTTGCCAAAACTTCAAGGAGATGATTAACATTGGCAAGATCTAGTGTGTCTTCTGTAATGATGTCAAGTAGTTCAGCAGGTCCTGGACATGCCTGCTGTTCTGTTTTTATCTTTTTCTCATCTTGCCTTCCCCTGTACTTCAGTATCAGTTCATTCACTAAAAAGCAAAATGTATTTAACAAAAATATATACATTAATATTTCCTCTATTTTCAACCAAAAAATAAATAAACAAGAATATAAGAAATTCTGAAGAATATATGTTTTGGCCAGTATGTCATTTTAAACTATTATAATGAAATGTTTGAATTTTGTTATTTTTGGTGGAAATAACTATAAAAATTATAAGCAAATTGAATTATTTTTGAATAATGGAATCATGAACTGGACATGCAGATAAAAATTAAGATAAAATTGTCTGTAAGTCAGTTACATGTAAAGTTTGGATATGTGTGATCAGCACTCTCTATGATGTAATTGCACTTCGGACATCTGTTGTTCTTCTCAAGGCAGTTTTTTATGCATTTGTAACTAAAAATAAATATATATAACAAAATCAGAGATAAATGAGATTAATCTCCATTAAACTATAATATTCAAAAACTTTTTGTCTAATTTTGAAAATAAAATACTTTATTTTTAAAAATTAAACTTAAAATTTGTAACAAATAGTTCAGCCACACTATTTAAAAAATATGTTTTTATTTAATTAAACACCAACGGATTAATTATACATTTTTTTACTTATATAATAACATAAAAGTTTAAAATCAAAAATTTACTGACAACTAATAAGGAATAAACTTACCAGAAGGTATGTCCACACTTAGTCATGTGTGCTTCATCGATAATATCAAAACATACTGGGCTGAAAAGAAAATATTAACTGTGAATTACATGTGCATATACAGTTCTAAATTGCAAGAAAAATAACAAAATTAATAGTTTATCATAATATTTTATATTTAAAAGTATATTGTATATCACACTGAGAAAAATGTAATAAAATTTGATTGTTACCCTAACAAAGACTAAAATCCTTCAAAATGAACTTGGTATTATGAACTTATCCCTTCCAGTTTAACTTTTCCAAACTAATGTCAACTGCACATTTAAACAATTAATTTTGTTTTTTATTTATAAAAATATAAAACAGGCAGTGAAGAAGTTTATATTAGAATAAATTTTAATTACATAGCTGTCAGACATTTGGCGCATAATTTTCAATTAGTTATTAAGTAAGATGGATATTAACATTCATCTTATTTTTAATTTTTTTTTTTTTTTTTTTTAAATTATTTCTTTTAAATCTTATAAACAGAACAAATTTCCAACATCTTATTAATAATTACACTGGCAGATTGTAACTAAAAGTTATAAATATAATTATCATTAATAGTATTTATTTAAAAAATTAAAAAAAACAAAAGATTAGCAGTTTGAGTTTTTAGCTGCTTAGAATTAAATAATCATTATTATAATAATAATGGTATATATAAAATATATGTTATGTGCATATCTTAATTATTGAATTAATAAAGTACAAAATATACCATGAATATTTAAGGTATGGTAATCTTCCATTTAGATCTGCTCTATGCCAGCAAAAGTTTGATTGAATATTATTCTCTTATATATTTCAAATATCAAAATGATTATTTAAAATAAATATCTAAATCTCATTTTCAACTTTGACATGTAAACACAAGTAACACTAACAGTAATACGAATGCATACACCTAATCAGGAATATTACCTAACATTTTAAGTAAAAACTTCATTATTTCTGTTTTTCTTGTTTATGTATTACTATTAGCATTGCTTATTTGCTTTGAATTAGTATGACTGAATTTGTACTCTAGCAAAGGTAAGAATATCTTACGGCATAAGCCTCATCGTAAAAAACGATTATAATATAAGTTTTGCGAAATGAAATGGTAATATATTTAATTTAAAAAATATCAAATGTTATGGAAGAGAAAATGCAATAAATTTATTACCAGACAAAATCGTTGTCTTTATCTTCATAGCTGCCGCTAATGCTGCTGTACACAGGAGTTTGAGTTCGCTTCCGCCGACGAGTTGCTTGTTGAGTTCTGCCAGCCATTGTCAAAAGTTGGGAGTGCTGTTCATTATTATTTTTAATTCATCTGCTTGAAGTAAATGCTGTGATTGCATACTTTTTGTGCTTATTTCTAAACAGTTAAACTGAATGCACGCAGTTACACAAAGTAAGCAGAATTCATAAATATAAGGGTATCAAACAAACCACATCTGACCAACACTATGTTTACTAAGAGAGAATAGCGCATGCGCCCGTATGAAATAGACTAGTTTCTGCAGATAAAAGAAGTGGACATGTCTATTAACTACTCGAGGCTAGTGCGTTATTGATATATGCGTAATGCAGACGATGTTTTACTTATATTTTTTAAATGTTGTTAATCGCTAGTTATGTCAAAATCTGAAAGCGGTGCACAGGTAATTATAATAGATTCAGTAAACATTTAATCCACACCCATGTGACATTTTAAAAATATTAAAGAGCTGTTTAATTTTCATTTTAAATTACATGTCAGTTGTCACATTATTAGTACAAACAAAATGAGGTACAGGGCCGTTACACAGCATCGATATACTGAATCATTCTGGATTATTAGAGGTCATATAATAAATATTCAACAATAACATACTTGAAAAGCAGCGAGAAAAATTGAAGACAGCATCCCCTGAACATCATTAAACATCACCTGCACCAGAAGAGAAATGAAAACAACAGACCAGACCCTGCACCTAAACTCAGAGACAGAGATTTGCCAGCCTCTCCTTAGGCAGCATTCGATAACTGGCTGCTGTTGTCGTGAAAATTGTGGTAACAATGGAAAAACATTACCACTTTGAAAAGAATACAGTCTTTTAAAAATATCAGTTCTAATATCAGAACTCACACTCCACACTGGTATCATAAACTCATAAACAGAAAACACTGTATTGATGAGAGAGGCTCAAAATTGGCCTATCCGAAGAAGTTGGCACAGAAAAAATGCAACTGTATGTCCAACTGCTTGACTTCACCATATCCCTGTGAAAAACATGGACTTTATAAGCCTTGCCATCCCAAATATTCATGCTATAACCAAACCAAGGAACCACCTTACAATGCTAGGAATATTATTGAATCTTGATACTGATCCATTCCTTTCTGATCTACAAACACCATTATACAAGTTGTGATTCACTGGAAAAAAACTGCAAGGGATATTCATACAGTTCATCCATCCCATACAATTCCAACCATATCTGCTGTCACTACTCCCAAAGCTGCAGTAAAAGCAGTATATGTTTACAGTTCCATATACATGGTAAAAAAAAGAGAAGAAAATACAGAAAATAATTGCCAAATGTAAATACGGTGAATTAATAAATAAAAAATATGTAAAATTTAATAATTTAACACATTTGATTTAAAACTAATGACAAATTTTGGTATTGCACATGGCACTAATCTAGATGCTTTTGAAAGTGGCAGTGAAGTGATGTTAACAGCTGTTTCCATAGTTTTTGGTTAGGCCTAGGTCTAGGATGCTAACAGTATGTGTAGGAAGTGACTTTCATGATATCAAGATTGTCACAGTCACAGGAAAAATCAGACTGGCAAATCATGTGAAATATTAGCACAGCCAAAAATTTAAATGTAATAAACGATTAAATGGAACACATTAGTTTGAATGGCATACATTTTGTTGTGATCTGATAACTGCTGATTTTTGCTGTTCATTACCATTTTAGAATTTGTGACTGTAACAGAGATCAAATTTCACCAAATCTGTCAGAAAAAGAAAAAACATGAATATATTTCAACAAAACCCCCAAATTTGGTTAATCACAATAATATCAGCTTGCACAACAAATCTGCAACATCCAGAATTTTTCAGACAGGGTGTCCCCTTATTATTGTAGTATCTCAAACACTGGCTATATTTGCATATTGCCTTTTCAGTGATGCCTGGGTCATGGTAAAACGAAAGTGCCCATAAAAGGAAATCCAACATATATCCTTATATAATTTTCAGAATTTAACAAGTACAAAATTAGTCATGTTACAATGCACTGCACCCTATTGAATGAACTGATAGTTAATGACAGTTAAAGATTATTGTTCATAGTGAAAATTTGATAAATGATGGTGCTGCAGTTTATTAAGAAATAAATGCAACTTTAAAGAAAAATCATGTCAGTAATTTTGTATTTGTCATTTTAAGATGTTGCAGTAATGGTGAGTAACTGTCAAATTAAACTGTACTCTTATTCAGAAACTGACATCAAAAAGAGGACTTAATATGCATTACACATAACTTAAATCTAATTTTCAGCTAGTAATTTAGATATGAGTTACTTCTAACATTCCTTAAATACTGAGATAAAATGTGATGAATTGTTTATAATTCCTCTGTATGAAATAACAATAACTATGGAACAACATTATTAAAACAATTTTTAATAAAAAAAAATTATAAACTAAAAAAAACAAGCATATCTAGTAAATGGATAATAAGTCCTCTGTGATAAATAATTATATTTTATAAAGAAAATGAAGTATTTTTTGCAAAATGATATAATGAATATTTCACGTTTGATGTTGCAGCTGTTGGCAAGGTTAGGTGCTAGGCAGTCAGTGGATGCGCTAGAACCACATCTATTTGAGATACCTCTCCATGGCCAAGTTATTCAGTTTTCAGGAACTGAAGGGACAGGCAAATCAGAAATCCTTCTTCATTTGCTTGCCAGATGCATTCTCCCCCAAGATTGGAAGACATTCAAGCTTGGTGGTTTTGGAGTCCGTGTTGTTTTCATTGATTGTGATTACAAGTTTTCAATTCTCCGGCTAGCTTTAATATTGGAGAAAAGGATAATAAGAGCTGTTGAAACTGCTGCTGAATCTGCCAAAGCAGGAAATTGTTCTTTTTCTTCTGAAGACGTGGAATCTTTAATCAGGGACTGTTTGAAAAATTTATATTTGATTCACTGCAGTAGCAGCCAGCATTTGCTGTGTACAGTGCACAGTCTGGAAAATATTTTTAGTACAGAGCCTGAAATATCTTGTTTTATGATAGACAGTATGTCAGCTTTCTACTGGGCTGATCGCTGTGGTTCTGGAAACAATACTGCAGGGCAAGAAAAAGTAATGAACTCCATTGTTAAAAGTTTGGAAAAAATTGTCAAAGATTATAATCTTGTTCTTTTGGTGACAAAAGCTGAAATATTTAGAAACAGAGTAAAAAATTACAACAGACACAACAACTTTGAAAATCTGGATGAGAAACTAATTGGTGGATATTCAGAGTTTCTAGGAAAGGACTGGGCAAATTTTGTTGATCAACTGTTTCTTTTAACAAAAACTAGTGGAGATAAAGTTACATATTCAGTCATGCACAAAACATGGAAGTGCTCCAAACAGTTTCAAATATCTGATTATGGAGTTGAATTCTTATGATAAAATGGTCTTATACAGATTCCTAAAATTTATTTACATTATTTGCAGAAAGTTATCTAGAAAAGAAAACTAAATATGCATTACATTTAACTAAACTCTAATTTCAGCTAATATTTCTTGTATGTACTGTAATATTCAGCATTCCAGAATTACTGAGATAAAATTTCATATGTATTGTTCCTTATCTGTATATAGTCTAAGATTACTATTTTGTTCAGTGTTTAAAGATAAACAGAAAATAAAATAAATTAAATACATGAGATTTCTTAATTTGTTCATTTTGTGTGTGTGTGTGTGTGTGTATGTATATAGGGGAGTATTTTGGAAATTAAACTTTAGTGTTACACTGTTAAGGCTCTGAGATTGGTGGCTAATGAAATATAATTTATTAGAAAAAAGCCATTTCTATTTAATTTATCTTATAAATTTTGTTATGTATTTGTTGATTAAAAGTTTTTGATTCAACATTAGGAATAACATGTTCTAATTTATTGCCTGAATATAACTTGCTATACAAGATTAAAGTTGTAGCAACATCTTAAGAAAAACATAAAGCATTGAAAATGATGAAAATAAAATTCACAACAAAAGCAGTCTATAGCATTTTTAAATATTTTTTTATTGATGTATATGGCAACAGAGATACTAATAATTTTGCAACAACTGATTTAATAATTAACAAGTTACATGCATAACAAACTTTGTTAGGTACCACTGTTTAATAGCAGGTTAATCTAATTGCATTGATTTTAATTGAGCTGTTAAAATATTGATCTGATTTGTCAAGAAAAAAGGATTGCAATTGTATCAAGAAAACCTTGTTATTAGCCATTATATTACAAGAAAATCTGTCTTCAAATTTTTTCTGATGACAAAAGTTTGAATACTGAAAAACATAATTGACAGATTCTTAGATATTAATTGCATATGTTGATACCTTCCAAACAAATACATGTAATTTTAGTCCTAACATTTTCAACAAATATTTATTTGACATTTCTGATTATTTACATAATATGTCATAGATGAACAAAAAATAAACTATTTACATTTCAAATTTAGTAACATATTTACAAAAATATATAACAGTTGTATGAAAATATATAATGTATGGCCTTACCTATGAAAAATATGTTAACAATGAACCTATGTACATCTGACTAGAAAACATTTGTGTTTTCTTATAACAAATACACAGAACAAGCAGATTGATCATAATGATATATATCAAATATGGAAAAAGTTTGGTTAGAGACCCGTATAATTATTTATCAGTTGTGGTTTTAGTAAATAAAAAGGAAAAAACAATAGCAAACGCAACAGAATTGAGATTCAAAGAATTTATAAACAGCATAAATGATAATGAGATTTCTGTGCTTGTTAGCAATTGGTATAAAATATTTGTTTTAGTAAAAAATTAGAAAAATGATTCAAAAGCTTGAAACACATAGTGACATAGTTTTATTGAAAGTTAGATTCTTTATGATTAAGTATATATGGTTTGTAATGAGAGTTTTATAAAAGTAAGAAATTTGCCCGATAATAGTGGAGAATTACATAAAGGAACTTTCATATCAAGTTTTCCCAAAATGTGAGCATAGTTCTAGTTTTGCTATTCCAGTGACAGTGTAAAATTAACATTTATTTGGTAAAGTTGTAAATAAATTTTAACTGAAACTTGTGACCACAGTTAAGGTAGTTTTGTATTTACCCCAAAAAGCACCATTAAGTTAAAATGAAGTACTTGAAAATACAATATTAATGTTAAGATGCTGATGTCTATTTTTTTTTCACATATCAGTTTAAATCACTTTGATATCATTATTCCATTTTCCAGATTTTATTCATGCAACATAAATTACATTTATGTTTTGGCTTTGGTTTTATTAAGGAAACAAATTAAATATTATTTAATTTGAAAAACACGAACATAGTCAGCATCTGAAATAAAAAGTTAAAAAGAAAAGAAAAGAAAAACCCAAGATACCATGTTTCAGTCATTAAAATTTATATTTGAAAAATAAGAATATATTCAAATTACAAAAGTTAAAAAATGTTAGTCCTTAGGTAGGACATAAAAACTAATTACACTTTACAATACATTTACACTGACACTGCTCATTTCAGAACCAGCTGAAAGCAGATTCAAAAAAAAAAAAAAAAAATATATATATATCATTCATTATTATTTGTCTGATCCCAAACCAGTTATGTATATCACAACTGTAACATTAAGTAACAAATTATTTATTTCGAAATTTAATAGGGTCCCATCACAGTCTGTTTTAGCTCTGTTAAACAAGGAAGCATATATTTCAAATTTGAATGGTAGGTATATATTATTATTTTATTTATATACTGATTTTAAATTGAACATTAATATCTATGTGTATATATATATGTGTATTCAAAATAACTTCAGTTTACTAAATATTACTTGAATCTTAATATATCATGTCAACCTTTTCAAAGTGTCGGCACTTCCAATTTTTATAAATGTCATATATGATTGTGCATGGCCATACATGTACAATGTTAATTATATCATGTCTGATTGTATATTACAATCATTCCATCTTCAGAAGAGGTACACCCAAAATAGAAGTCTTAATATTTGTCCGTTTAGGGTATACACCCACATTCTGTTTTCCATGACTGTAGTGCCTTAAGTATCGAACACCACAGTTTTTGTTTTACTATAGTCTGAAATGTAACTATTTTTATTTCTTTATTTCAAATGACTGATAAATAATGATCAATGTCTCATTATTGTTGTCGGGTGAAACTGGATGTCATTTCCAAGTCTCTGTTTCTTTCAAAGCTGATGAAAACCACATGGAAGATGTCTACTGACTGCACTGGCTAAGTCGATGTTCAAGTGATTTTACAGAGCTGCCACTTCTGTTGCTCTGTACTGAAGACGAACTCGACATCCTGCCTCTCATGTATGTTGGCAGAATTGTCGTCTTAGTATCCATGCAGTACTCAAGTATTGGATCATTGGTCCACAGCAACTGAAAATAGAGATGAAAGTGACAGAATTAAATAACTGCTAATGAATAATCTGAAAAGGGCTGATTGAATGTTTTAAGTATTTTAATATTTCATAGTGTGATAATCAGTTTCATTGACTGTTTTTCTGGGTTTTTTTTTGTTGGGGTTCTTTCTTTTATAATAACATAAATGTGCAAAGGTAGATGAATTTAAAAATTATGTTTTGGAAAATAAATAATTAAAAAAATATGTTATATAAATACTAATAAACTGAATATTTATAGATTATGTAACTGAAAAAAAAAAAAAAATAGAAACTTGTTGAATCAGTCCAAAAGCATCTTTAAATGAATACAGTAAAATCTACATACTTCATTTGGTTCCTTTTTCCATTTCAGGACAGCTTCATCATCACCATAGCTACCAGCAAGACTCAAAATCAGTGGCTCATTATTGCAACTGTAACAGAAAAGTATTTACCACTGTGAAAATGTTCTCATTTTGAAAACATAGATTACTTCCACTAACAAAATAATAAACACATATTTCTTATTAAAAATGCACATAAAATGTAAATAATATGAAATAAAAATAATTTTAAAAATATAATAAATAAACGTGAAAATTATGAAAAGACTAATGAATTAAATGTTTGATCCTACTCTGAATGATAATTTTAATACCACTCACTCAAAGATGTTTCCATTTTTAAAACATTATTTTTTATGTAATTCAGATTAAGAATAACACACTGAATAGATTTTCTTTATTAAACTTTTAACTTACATTAAATTGACCAAACATTTGACTGGTTTGTCAGAAATTTTAACCTTCGCCTGAAGATATAAGTCTGTACAGAACATATTTTCTCCCATGGTTGTTAGAGATGCAGAGCTGGCTGCTCTTGAAGGATCAATTTGCAGGTGATTGGGCCTGGTTTTTCCAGTATTTGAATTATGGTGGTCTTTGGGTGGAGTAGAGATCTCCTCGTAACTTGACCAAGCCCTGGAACTGTTGGTAGCACTGAAACTGGGTGTGTGTAGGAACCTTTCCATTTTCTGTTCCAGCGAGTAGTCCTCAGGGAAGATAAAGTTCTCTGGATTGAATGTTGTAAGGCTGTTGTTATTGCTGCCAGTTTGGTTTGCAGTGACAAGCAGGTCACTGTTGTTAGAGTCTATTGAAATTCGATGGTTGTTGGAACAGAATGAGGAGGAATCTGCCTCAGACAGGTCCATGTTGGACATTCTGCTCTCACAGTCTGTATCAACATGAATTCCAGTGAATTCCAATCGCCACTGAGCTTCAGGACTTTTGGGTCGAACATTTTCCATGTTTGGATAATAACTGCAGCACGAGTCCATTCTACCCAGTTCAAAAGACTTGGGCAGGCTCTTTGAAAATGAGTTTGTACTTTCTCTATTGGTCTGAGGAATGGCAATGCCAGAATGACACAGATTTTCATTGGAATCCTTTTTCCTCATGTTTTCTATAGCATCTTCAAAAACTTCATCATCAGAATCAGACAAGTAAAACTGAGTTCCATCCCTAGACCTCTTTACCTTTTGTTTTTTCTTTATGGTTTTGGAAACATGTTTGCTGGTAATAGACTTTTCACTAGAATTGCCATTCATGTATACCTCTTTGGTTTCATTCTTTTCTGAAGGAACCACCTCTTTGTTTTGTTCAGTGTCATTCACATTCTTGCCAGTTTCAGCTTCTGAAACATCCTTCTCATTTTTTTTTACTGTAGTTTCAGTTGGGTTTTCAGCATCAGTTTTACACTCACCATTGAGAAAGACATCACTCTCAGTAGAGTCCATCTGATTATTAGACAGCTGTTTGCCTTTAGAACCACTTGTACTGCTGCTGGTAGACATGTTGGAACTCAGCTTGATTCCAGAGTCCAACCTGCCAGATCTGATAATGGAAATACAGGCAGATTCCATGCCTGGAATCTTTCCATTTTGAACTGAAACTTCAGGATCATTTTGTGATGATAAAGCTTTTTCAGTAGTATCAGAAGAGTCCATGCAATTCTCTGTTCTACGCACCTGGGAATCCTTGCTTGTGTCACTAGAAATTTCACCATTTCGATTTTCACGAAGTGTACTTGAAGGTGAATCATCTTCAGTTTTAACTTCTTTTTCACTGTCACTGTCACTTTTTGATAGATCTTGGTATAGTGGACCAACAACCAGTGAAGAAGATTCTGAAACCCCATCAATTTGAAACAGCCTTTGTCTGAGACTTTTGCGCTTTTTCCTTTATTTCCCTCACTCAGGTACTTACTTGCCTGACTTGGTGAAAGTACCTCACTGAAGGAATTCTCTGCTTTCCTCTCTGTTTCAGGAGTCTTGTCCTCAGCATTTTCTGCAGCAGATGATGATACATTCATGTGAGGATCATTATGGGAAAAACTTTTCCCACAGCTGTCATACCAGAAGCTTGCTGGTGATGATGTGGTTGAAGGAATGAAATTGTGTGATTTCTGGAAATTGCTGCCATTCTTCGCATCTGTTGGTGTTGAGGACAACACTTTGTTTGAAAAACTGGAAGAATTGTCCGAGACAATTACTGTGCTATTGGTTGAAGTTGTGGAAATCTGGAACAACTGGGAATCTGTTTCACTACCCATTCTGTTGAGGCATGACTTGAAAGATGCCACACTGAAATCTTCAGTGGCTAATCCTTGATAATACATCTCGCGCACTTTTTCCTCCACTGCTCTGATTGGATCAAAGCAGTCGATGCTGTTCTTCTTTCTCCACCTGAGATTTTCTGCCAGGTCAGCAGTGAAAGAAGCTTCTGATGGGGTGACGCTCGGAGTGGCAGTCTCGAAAACATCATAGATGATCAAATTTCCTTCACCTGTGCCTATCCATACTGTGTTTTCATGAGGCAGGATGGAAGTGATCCTTGCTTTGTTGAAGTATGTTTCATCTTCCTGATACAAGAAAGAAAACAATTTATTAGATTTTGTTTCAGAATTTGAATATTACAGTTTAAAATTATGAAATTTTACAGACATTTATCAGTATGTAAGTATATTTTTAAAAATTCTTTTTTATTTTTTTTTTTTTTTTTCATGCTAATAAACAAACATTATATGTTAAGAAAAGATATGTAAACATTTGTTAAATGGTAGAGATAATTTTTTTTTTTTTTAATCATTTAACATTCTCATTACAATATCAAAGCAAAATGCAATAGATCACAAAAATTCTTTTACAATAATAACAATCTTTAAACAATCAAACAAACAAGAAAAAAATAAACATCAGCAAAAAAACAAACATGTTCAATCAAATGCAATACTGAATAATATTAAGATTTAAAATAAGAATTTAATGTAAAATGACAAATAAATTGTAAAAATTATATTTTTTAAAAGTTCAGTTTTGATATAATTTATTGTTCTAGAAAACTTTCTTATTATATTTTGAAATATATATAAAATAACTTGAAACTTTTATGTAACAGAAAAAGAGGTTATTAAAATGTATTTTTATCACAACTACAGCAAACAAAAAATATAATTATAAAACACTTAACTTAAATGAAAAAGAAAAAAATAAATATTTTAATTATCATAACGATAACAAACAAGAATACATAAATGCTTTTCACATCAATGAAAAAGAAAAAACAATTTCTGAAAAACGATAAAGAAATTTGAATGCAGCCTCTTACAAACTCTTGGTTGCCATAGATACACAGAAATCCTGCTGGTATTACTCACAAAATGTAACAGCATCGAAGAACTCTTTACAACATCGTCATCAGCAGCATTCCCATGCATATGAAATAAAATTTACAGAGCTTACGTTTATTTTCCATTTTCCACACACCTTTCTCAGACTTGGATATCGCCCTGCCCGAGTGTCATACAACATTCTACAGTTCAGGGACATCGGATCCCACAGTTCAAGGATGGATGATCCACGGATTGAGATCCAGACCCCAGGAATGCCTGGTTCCAGAGACAGAATGTGATCGTATGGATTGCTTGACACAGTGAAGCTGTCCAGATTATCCAGGGTGCTGCAGTGATAAAACAAAATTTGTAAAATATTTTTATTTTTTTTCTTTAATTTTTAATTTTTATTTTTTATAAATATAAATATTTAAATAAAATAAAATAAAAAATATTTTTTGAGTAGAATCATTATGTTCTTGATTTTAAGAATTTAAAATGTATTTTACTTATGTAAATATTATTAAATTGTTAAAAAAAAATTAATTTAACATTTCATTTATTTGTTGTTGTTATTATATGATAATATATTTTATTTATTTATTTTATTAATAAAATATACAATAACAAACTGGCTAATGAAATGAAACAGAAATATAACTGAAATGTACCCTGCATGAATGATGAAAACTTTGTTTCCACATGCACACCAGAGATGGTTGCCTAGCAACTTGACACAGGTGACTGGTGACTGACCAATAGGAATGTACATTGTGTCGAAATTTGGCACCTCTTTGTCTGCATTCTGAAAAAAAAAAATATATATATATTACATTTCAAAACATTATGTAAGAAAAAAAAAAAAAAACTAAGAAAGATTTATCAGTCTGTAATATAACTATTTAGATATCTGAATGTTATTTATTAAGGAGATATAGTCATATGACATGCAAATGAAAAATTTTTGTCTCAGATTTTTGTTATATTATGTCACCTACAAGGAAGTTTATAATTCTATACTAAAATCATTAACCCAAGATGATAATTATATTATTAAATATACTAGATTTTATTACACATTTTGTCATTTATAAGAACTGCAGATAGATATAATATTCTGACACTAACCTCAATGATGGCCACTGTGCCATCAGCTAAACCAGCAAAAATTCTGCACTGTGTATCATCATCAGTGTAGGAGCAAAGGGAGAGAACTGCATCATGCAAAAGAGTCTGCCATACTTTTTGCCTGGTAAACAGGTAAAATAATGATAATAATAATAAATTAAAAATAAATTATTAGCCATTTATTATGCAAATACATTTACTGTAAAATAATTCTGCAAAATTAAAGATCTGTTATGTACAAAACACAAGCCCAAAACAAATAACAATGAAAACAATTCTTTCAAAGACAGTATAATCTACAAGTATAATCTACAAGTTCAAATTTTACAACAGTGACAACAATTTGTTCAGTAAAAAAAATGTTTCATTGCCTCAAATAATTCTTAAGATATCATGTACTATTGAAAACAATGATATATTTTATTTTATTTTAATTCTTATTTATTATTAATATTATTGTTATTATAATATTATATATATATATATATTTATATTGTTGTTTTTTGTTTGTTATAGACATACAGAAATTTACAGATTATTCTTTTCACAAATAATAATATTTCTTTATTATATAAAAAAAAATTAAATTAAATAAAAAATATATAAATAAATTTAAATAAATAAAAAACCAAATAACAATTTTTTTTTTTTTTTTTTTTTTTTTTTTTAAATCAGAAAAAAAAAAAAAAAAAAAAAAAATATAGAGTACAATGAAAATTAATTTAAAAAAACAACAAAAACATTATGCTTTTAAAATAATATTTGCATGGGCTCACTTTGTCTGTGTGTTGTAAGCAGAAACCATCCATGACAGTGTTCCAAACAGTACGAGGTTTTCAGGCAGAGGCAGGGTACACATCACCCTGGTGTCAAAAAAAAAAAAAAAAAACTTCTGTTATGTCTCATTAAAATTACAGGAAGACATTTTGTATTTTAACAATGTTCTGAACCCATTTTTGATCTACAATTTTGATCTACAATATAACTGATAATAAAATCCTGTCTTTAAAAAATAAAAAATAAAAGTTATCAAAAGTTATTAAAATTATCTTTATCATCATCATCATCATCATCATCACCAGAACCACCTTCACTGTCATCATAATCATCACCACCACAATCACCATCATCATCCTGTCATTATGATCATTACACATTAGGTACTATGAAGTAAAATGGTTACCTCCAGCGGCAAGTTGACCATGACCCCTTCAGATGGTTTCACTTTGCACACTTTGGACAATTTCTGTTCACCATAGCACAACCATGCCTCACCTGTTGAAAAAATAAATAAACACAGTAATAGTAAACTTACATTATGGGACAAACGAATAAACGAATGTTTCTTCAATATATTTTAATACTAACAGTTATTGATGTGTGTCAAACATATGCTCTTCATATTTTCTTACAGCATATTTATCATTTGCTACAATGGCAGTTTTTACAATAATTTATTTTAAATTTATTCTTACACAAACACACACACATGCTTACAGACACTCTCACACATTCACACACACGTATATGTATTTCTTTTTTTTTGGTACTTTCTTATTTTTAATTATCAGTTTCATCAGATGCCACAAATGTTTTATTACATATCCGATTCTCTTAAATACATGTAAATATTATATTTCTGGAGAATGGGATCATTTACAAATGTCTGCAAGTATTTGAGGCTGTTTAGAAACAAATATATCATGAAGAGCAGTTTTAATTTGAAAGGAGTGTTTTACCTTAATAAAATTATTATTATTATTATTATTACAGGGTATTATTATTATTATTGTTGTTACTGTTATTGTTACTATTATATATATTATTGTTGCTGTTATTGTTAATTTTATTAATACTGTGTTTTCACATAATTAATGTTTTTATCTTTTTTTCTTTTGAAATCAACTTAAGGTATTAAATTTCCAACAATAAAAAAAAAAACTGAAACAAAAGAGAGTATTTTATATGAGCTAAATGAAATGTAATCTCTTAATTGCTAATATTTGTGGGTGGTCCATCTCAAAGAGTCTTTACTTTGTGAAGAATGTTTTTAAGGTTAAAAGGCTTGAGAATCTTCTCCTTTGTTTGTTTTACTTGCACTTAATTTTTGTTTGTTTAGTTCTCTCTATAACTCATATAACTGATATGGTATATAAATCTTGTTTTAATTTTTTTTAAATAAAACCAAATACATGTATTTCAGTATAGATATACTCTATATAACTTTAAATAATAATAACAGTAACAGTAAAAGAATAATAATAATAGCAATTCAAAAAATATAATTTTCTCTTAAATTAACATTATGTTTATTAAATAAATCTTTGAATATAATTATTTTACATTACACAATTAATATTAAGAGAATATGTTTTACTGAACAATTTCATTACAAAAAAATATATTAAGAAGAAAAAAAAAATAGAGAAGTTATTTTATTTATTCTTTTTGTGCTGAATGAACAAAATTTTGTCATTCTTTGCAGATGTTGAATAATGTGAACAAATTGTTTACACAAACTGAGTTCAGCTACGCATCAACACATCAACAGTATTTTATTTGTTCTGTAACCCAAGCCATTTGACTGTGGGTACAAAGGAGGTTTATTATTAAAAGCAATTAAACTGCCATTATTAAATCCATATTGCCATTGTCAAACATTTTCTTTCAAAAAAAATTTGTTGATTCACATAAATGAATATATAATGTAGATATGTAGTAGTAGTAATAGTAATAATAGAAATAATAATGATAACAGAAATGTTGATAATAATAATAATAATAATAATAATAATAATAATAAATAATAATAATAATAATAATAATAATAATGGCACAAATAAAGAGATTAATATAAAATTAGTTTTTCCCCTTGATTTAGTGTAAAATTTGAAAGAGAATGCATTCTTTTTCTTTCTTTTTTTTAACAAATTCTGATCAATGGATAAAAGTTCAGAATTTTATTAATGGAAACAAAAATGAACAGGTGAATATATAAAATATATATATTTCTGGAATGTGAGCATAAATAATATCTGTATAATGACAATGTAACATAAGAAATTGACTGCTATAACTCCTTAACAGTCAGCATGAAGAAATCCTTTATATTTACCTTCTCATAAACATGGAAAAATAAAACAGCAAACAAATAAATAAACAATAAACCCCCCTCAAAAAGAAAAAACCCACACTAACAGTAGACTTTAAATTATGAAATAGATTAAATAAATAAATAAATATCTTGGTTTTTGATAAACTAGGGATGGGGCAATGTCTGGAAAGCAGGAACAAAAAGGTTATGAAGGTCACTGATAAGAAACAAAGGTCATGTGCTCACCATTATCTTGTGCAGCACAGCACTCAAATGTCAGGCAGTGTCTGGAATCAGCCTCCAGTGCCAGAAACTGTCAGAAAAATAATTAAAATTTGGTAATAAAGATATAGAAGAAATAAATAAATTGAAAACAAACACAATTTAATGAATAAATAAATAAAAATAAATAATAAATTAATTAATTAATGAAATAAAGGAAATAAATAAATTAATTAATAAACTTTTAAAAATAATTCAAGAAATGAACAATTATTGGATTAATAAATAAATAATAAAAACATATGTCAGATAAAAAATCATTCTGTATCTAGCCTATATACACCTTAAAAAAAAATGTATGTATAATACAAATTTTATAAAAATAATAGTAATAAAATAAAAATAATAAAAATAAATACATAATTATTATTTTTAAATTATGATTCCACTGTTAAATAATAATAATAATAATAATATAATAATAATAATAATAATAATAATAATAATAATAATAATAATGATAATGATAATGATAATGATAATGATAATAATAATAATGATAATAATAATAAACAGATAATTATATAAATAAATAATTAATATTCTTTTTAAATTATTCCAATAAATATTATTTTTGTAAAAGCTTTCTTAGTTAAAAATAATTTTCTCACCAGTTGCTCTCTTTCTGCAAACGCCAGTTTCTGCAGTTCCTTCTTCTTGTATTTTTCTTTCAATGTGTTCAGATAGCAAGTCTGTTTTGTCAGAATTGTCTGTCGACTTGGAAATGGTTCCATTTCTTCAAAAGCTGTCTGTGGATTAAAGAATTATACAGGATTCATTATCAGTTTTAATTAATTGATTTATTTATACATTTTTGAGCAACCAATAAGGATATACAAAGAACAGTGTAAAATGTAGTAGTAGATTTTTACTTTTTAATGTAAAAAATAAAAAAAAAAAAAAAAAAAAAAAATGTGTTATTGTAAATGTAGTAAATTTCTGCTTTTTAGTATATATTTTAAAAAAGGAATTAAAAAAAAGCCATTGTTGGCCAATGTGTTATGGTGTACAAAATGTAGTAAATTTCTATTTTTTAATATATAAAAACAACAACAACAACAACAAGAAAACAAAAATATTAATGCTGTATGTTGTTACAGTGTATAAAATGTAGCAAAATAACAATCATTATTACTAAGTGTGCAACTGGGTATAAAATAAATTTTCACCTTGATGAGTCCATCCACATCATAGGTGAGTTTGGCGCAGGTTTTGAGATGTCTCATCACGCCAATAGTGTCAGTTTTCAGCAGAATCTCCTTTTCATGCATCTTGAGTATGGCCAAACAGATACGAAACAAAACCTTTGGCCCCTCAAGAAGAAAACAGTCCCACACCCTTAGAAGTGTCTGAGAATATAAAATATATCAGTAAGTGAGTAAGTTAATAAATAAACATGTATGTAACTAAATGAATGAATGAATGAATGAATGAATATGCAAATAATAATAAACATAGACATTAACAAATAATAAATAAATTAGGTTTTAAAACTAATATTTTCAATAACTTAATAAGAATAGTAGCAGTAATAATAATAAAAACAACAACAAAAATATTAATGACAATGATAATAATATTGATGATGATGACAATAATAACTATAACAATAACAACAACAACAACAACAATAATAATAATTATAACGATAATGATGATGATGATGATAACTCTTTTATTTTTAAAAGTGGAATAGAGATCTTTGTAATGCTTAGAGTATTAAAGGCCAGCAGTGTAAGAATAACAGTTATAATAAATACATTCTTTGGTAGTGACACCTACAGTACACTTTCATGATTAAAGAAAATAACTCTGTTACTGAATTCTACTATAAGTTCATGTGGACCATAGCTGAGTGTTGAATATCACTTTCTTCTTTAGCCCAGATGTTTATTTTTACTAAGTCATTCATCATTAAACTACTTTCTTTTTCAGCAATTGCTGTATACAAGGGAATGTCACCTTTTTCTCATCCATTTTTGGTAGCTGTAAAATTTCTCCTGCAATATGGCATTTAAGTACTTGGTCTTGTAAAGAAAAGAATTTTCTGCAAATTTCAGAATTCTGAAATAACAACTGATGAAAGGAGGGACACTTTTCGAAGGTCAAAGCAAACTGTGCTGAACCAACCACTGGTTCTTTAGGAAGAACAACAGAAGACATCTTTGAAAGAATCCTAAAACAACAAGTAATTACAACTTGTGGGAGATTGATTACTCCATGACTACATCAAAGTAGCTTTTTAATGTAATTAATGGGCAGCCTGCAGCAAATGTGACATGTTTTTATTTCAAATGTGAATATGTGTTTGAGATGTGAGTTTTATATTTGCTTTAAATATTCCTTAAGACTGCAGTGATGATTATGATTCCTTAAGACTATAATGATGGTGATGCAGATTGTGATTATGATGATGATAATTTTTTAAAAAAAAAATATGTAAAAAATTATCATCCTCAGAGTATAAAATGAAAAGAAAAATGATGTTATAAAACAAAATATGTATTAATATTATTATGATTAAAATCCATTCTTGATATAAATGAAGGATCTTAAATTTCAAAGATATATATATGTATATAATATATATCCTGCCAAGTAATAATCTATACACAAAATTAATATGAACTGTGAAAATTTCTGTCTGAAGAGAAACCTGTGATTTCTTTGTTAATTTAAAATAAAAAAAATAGTTTAGATGATATTAATTCAAATATTAAAATAATGAAAACTTCAAAACTAACATCTTTTTAAATTATACTTTTCTCTCTTTATCTCTCTTTTTAAACAAAAATCAACAAAACAAACATTTTGTTAGACAACAGATGAAAGTAATTTGTTCTTACAAAATATAGTAGGGTATTATTTGTGGAAAAGAAAACAAGATTAGGTGAACTCTTTTCTGATACGTGAATATGTATATGAATACAATTACTGCTCCCTGTTTGACATTTAACAATATATGATTTTATGCAGCTTGCAACAGTAAAATATTAGATTTGATATATAAATAACATCACACTGTGCATTACTAATGTGGCAAACCTATGAGTAGTTGCATATAAGACATATTATATGCATTTATTATATAAATTAAATTCAAATAAGTTTTTCATTCATCCTTTCGTTTTAACTTTTTATACATCTAATTATGTTGAATATATAACAAAATGTTTTTTTAGTCAGTAAGAATTTCTTTTTTTACAGTCATAATAACAAAACAATTGCCCTGCCTATATCTTTTTTTTTTTTTTTTTCTTGTATTTCTTCTTATTACTAAATTTAGAAAATTATTGTATTTTATTATTTGTAAAATATTCATTTAGTAAAATGATGTGAACATTTTTATTGTATGCTAACGCCTTTTTTAATTAATATAAATAATTTTTAACAAAATTTAATCTTAAATAAAAGATTCAGTATGATATGTATTAATATGTAAAGACAACTCATATTTTTTATTATTATTCTCTAAATTACTTAAATTTGTTCTTCATGTGACCTAAATTAGAAATTAAACTGAGAATGCTTGAAAAGAATCACCACAACCCACAATTCATGAACTCCCACTAATTCCTTAAACAATCAAAGGGCTTTCTCCCTTTTTTGATCTTTTGAACAGAGATCCCTTCTCATCATAACTGGAGTCCTTAATGCAGCAGCCCCTTCCCCACAAACAACCAGCAAAAACAACAAAACAAAATGTCTCATGTCCTTCCTTCCTTTATGGCTCATTATTTCCCCTCCCCACCATCAGTTATCATCACACATCTTAGATCCTGCCCACAGTGTGTAGCGTTTGCAAGGGGAGGGGGGGGTGTCTTTGTTATCACACCTTGTTGATTAGTGAGCTGTCTCTTGAAACAATTGCTATAAAATGATCACCTTTCTCTGTTCAGTCTGTTTTGCCTGTAGTGCAGCTTCGTGTGTAGAGAGAGAGGGAGAGAGATCAGACATATACACACACACATGTGTGGTAGCCTTAGCTTCATTCAGCAGAGGTGCTTTTTATTTATTTCACCTTAGTGGACAAGTTATTACTATTACTGTTATTAATAATATTATTATTAATAATAATATTATTATTATTATTATTATTATTATTATTATTATTATTATTATTATTATTATTATTATTATTATTGTTATTATTATTATTGTTATTATTATTAATTTTTTATTACTGTTACTGTTATTATTGTTATTATATTATTATTTTTGTTACTGTTACTGTTATGCTATTATTTTTTATTATTACTACTACTATTATTATTAATTTTACTACTACTGTTATTGTTATTATTACTACTACTATTATTATTGTTGTAATTATGATTATTATTATTAATATTATTGTTATTTCTTTGTCTTTCAGTCACTTGGATCATGTAGAAAATGGATTTACAACTTTGGATAATATCTTCTTCGAATTCATCAAAAAGTTCATTTAGTTTATTAGGTGATTTGTTACAAGAAATGTAATTTTGCCAGTGATACAAGCAAAACTTCAGTGTCTTGTGAAAAAAAAAAAAAAAACACACCCACATGACACAACCCTGCTACACATGGCTGGAAGAAATAATAATAAAGATAATAATCATGAAGTAATCTAAATGATTCAGAAAACCTTTCTTCTCTGGAATTTAATAACAGGAAAAACAATGGCTGTGACAACTGCAGTGTAAGGCAGTTTTGTTGAAATATATTTTTACAAAAAAGAAGAAGAAAAAAAAAAAAAAAAAAAAAAAAAAAAGAATTAAGAAGAAAGAAAGAAAGAAAGAAGAAATACAATGAAGAATTGTCAACAAACTGGATTTACTATGTGGATATTATTTCTTCTGTTTCTGAGAAAGATTTTCAACAGTTCTGGATCATTTGTTTTCACGATTATCAACATTTATGGCTCAGGACAGATTTTGCTGTCTGTTGGGGTGGGGTTGTTGGCTCTGAGTGGGTCGGGCCATGCTCAAACTCTGCCCAACCAGCTAGTGAGCCCTCCACCCCTGGGTGTCGGTCTGTTTTCTATGGTGCAGAAGTTACAAGCTCAGTTGTTACGACTAGAACAATTACACGATCAGGACAGGTATGTTGAATCTCGTTAGTTTTAATTATTTGTCATTTTTATTATATATGTATCTGGCTTTGTTTTCATAAAAATTATTTTTGAAAACCCAGTACACAGATACACATAATTTACTAATACTGATATGTCATCTGTAGTAAAATATATATCTTATTTAAAAAGCTTAAAATGAATTTAAAATACATAATAATGATGAGATTAATAATAATAATAATAATAATAATAATAATACATTTTAAGAGCTTTCTATATACATACATTGAAACCAACATCATATTAACAAAAGAAAGAAAAAAAATGAATGAAAAAGATAAAAAAAAGAAGGATATAAAAGAAACACTTTTCATCAAGTTTCCATTCACCAGAACAGCTCACAGGAAATAGTAAACATCATGAAGACATCTTTTTCCCATAACACAGCAAAGAACAGACATGAATCATATCAGATTGCTCTCATTTATATATAAACTTGTAATCCCAACTCTGCTTTATACATTCTGCAATGTCAGCAAATCATTCAGTCAGAAATAAAGATGATTAACACACACACACATACATACATACATATACATATACACAAACATACACATACATATACATATACATATATTTATACATATACATATACATATAGATATACATACATATATACACACATACACACATACATACATACATACATACATACATACATACATACATACATATATAGATATATATGTCTATATGCATATGCATGTGTGTGTTGTTTAAATTTACAAAATATTCTTCTAATGTAAAAAGCAATGAATGCATTTTCAGTTGTTTGGTTAACTATGAAGTATTTTTGAGGTTTATTTTGAGAATTTCTATTTGTTTTATTTGAATAATCTAATCATAAAAAAATTGTTAAATATTTCCATATTTGTACACACACACACAAATGCACAGAGAGACAAATAGAAGAAATATGTAAACTTACAAAAAAAAAAAAAATTGTTTATGTACAAACATAAACACAGATTTTATCTTTAGTTAAAATTTTTTTTTTTTGAATAGTCCACAATCCTTTAACATCAGGTACGTAATATATTAATGTTTTAAATACAGAATTAAAAAAAAAAAAAAAAAAAAATGCCTTAGAGACATTTCACTTGTAGAGAGAGAAGAAAAGAGATGGAATCAGGTGCATAGCTAGAGGCAAAGTCAGAACAGTTTTTTGCATTCAAAAATGATCTTTGATCTGAAGTTTACAAGATGAAAAAAACAAGTTCATAAAGCAACTGATAAATAGATCCGAGACAACATAACACATGTACTGCATGATGTTTGTGTTTATACAGCAAGACACTGGCAGACAGTTGTCAAGTTACTAGTATTAATCTAATGGCTTCTACAGGCAGTGCTGTTTTAAGGCACTGGACTTAGGGACCCACTGGTCTAGGGGCCCAAGCAGTCCATATATGCTTGGTTTCAACAATCACATTTTTCCTGGTTCTATGAGTAGGGGATCCAGCAGATAGCTTTTTGCCAGATGGCCTATAACACTGTTAAGATGGACTGCTTACAGGTTCAAGGATCATGATTACCAGTAGGGATTTTGACAGTGCTAAATGACTGAAGAAATCTGTAGCAATTCTTAACTGCTGTGGGAACCAACAGCCCATGCTGGTTTATCAAATTTCATGGTATCTTTTTTCCCCATCTATGGGAAGGTGAAAATATAATATTCCTTATGCTAAGTGACAGGCTTTGTGGTGTGTTTGCATAATGTTACCAAATTGCTGAAAATGTCTTAAATGTAAATATGAACATATATTAATAATACAGAATGAATGAATGAATGAATAAATGAATTAATAATAATAATAATAATAATAATAATAATATGTATTATCCTTGTTTTGTGCTTACAAAGAAACTGATAGAAATATATATATATATATTTTTTTTTTTTTTGTTAAAAGGAATTTGTTAAGTCTCCAAGCAAATAAATAAATGTCGATAACAGCAAGAACAAAGACAATAAAGCAGCCTGTTGCTGCATGTATATGACATTATAAAAATTTCTGGAATGCTATGCGACCACATTATTACTTTATAATGACAATTAACTCACACAGTAAATGACTTGTTTCCAAAGCAAGTTTCCTAGAAAGCCAACAATTCTCATAATGCTAGCTTATAACACAGTTGATATAAAAGTTTAGCGTCAATAAACTAAGCTATGATCAGAAAACACAGTAACATATAGATGAATGAACATACACACTATGACATGCAGATAAACTGAACATACAGTAATTAACTGTTTATAGTCAAAGAGTATAAATGAACTGAAGACAAAAATAACCTGTGGAAAAAAAAAAGAAAAAAAAAAAGAAGCAATAAACTGAAAAAAAAAACTAAGAATTTTTCTGCTTTAAGTGACAGTTTTGACATTAGATCTGAGGAATGGTATGTTGATGGATCAAATCTTATTAGTGTATGTGATGAAGTATTTCTTTTCTGTTCAGACTCTGAGAACTGGTTTAATTAAAGGCTATGTTGTGTGTGAAGGTAAAGAATATCGTGATTCTAGGCAAAAAGAGTAGTCCATGTGAATAACAGCCAGTGCTGAGAGGGAAGTGAAATAGAAAATAGTATTTTAAAGCAAAGCAGTGAAAATTTAGAAAATGAAAACTATTTCCAAAGTTGGTGTGACAGAAGAATTATAGGATTACATCTTATCAATACATGGATATACAGTATTTTGTATATGTTTACATGTGAGTGTGTTAGTTTGTGTGGAGTTTTGATGTATGTGAGCATTATTGTTAATAACCACTCTTGTTCCTGGAAGTTACAGAATAAAAACAGTTATAGTAATTTGTTAAAATCTGGAATAATTGTGTGTGTGTGTGTGTGTGTGTGTGTGTGTGTGTGTGAATACAAAAAAAAATTGAAAAATTAAAAAGATGAAAGAAATGAAAACATTGTTAAGAACAGAAAAACATAGAACATCCTACCCTGATATTTGTGGAGCTGTCACCTTTATACATAAAATCCACTCACTAAATGAAAACTTTTGAGAAAAACAAACTACTTGGCCTTTACAGACAGATTTGGTTGTATTTAGCTCTTTTTCAAAATTAAAGCCACCTGTGTCTCTATTACAAACTTTCTTGCAAATGGCTTACAGAGTAAGTGTGTGAATGAGTTTGTACAGTTGACTTGAGTGTAAGACATCCCATAACTGGTTTTAATAATTATGCAGTATCATTCAATATGATAGAATAAAGACCTGCATTTATTGTGGACTGGATTTGTTAAAGCTGTTAAATAGATGCATGCATGTAAGACCAAAACAGGCCATCAAGGCATGTATTTTTCAAATAAAAAAAAGAAATAATATTATTTCAATAATGTACATTTCTGAACAGATTATTTCATCTTTTGAAATACTTAAGCCATTATTATCTATGTGAAGTTAAATGTCTTGTAAATTATTTTCAGATGTGTTAGAAATATTTACAAGAAGTAAATAATAAATTCCAGTTAGGCTACTAGCAACAAAAACTAGTTGTAGTAAAGTAAAAATTAATTTAATAATGTATTAGAAATAACCAATAAGAAAACATTATTACAAGTCCCTTTTGAATCCATCATAATTCCCTGGAAATCTTTTAACTAATTTTTGCCTTTTGTGGATAACTGTGTCATATATGACAATTTGTGGAAGTCATTGCTAGTATTAATATCACTACTTGACTTAATCAGTCAATCAAAAAAATATTTATTTCATTATTATTTAATTAGAATAACATATTAAATTTGGGGAACTGAAAGAACATTTTATATAGATATTTGTAATTAATGTGCTAATATTTCAGACATCGTTTGAAACGTCTTGAGAGAAGAAATCGAGAGTACAGCAAAAGTGCAATGACATCCTCAGAGGAGATTGTCCAGCTTAAGCAACATGTGCTGGAGATGCAAGAGAAGATGGCCACCAGCGAGGAGGTGAATGGAAACATTAACCTGGAGATTTCCAGATTAGATTATGAACAGAAGCGGATCAAGGAACAGATACAGAAGTTGAAATTGAAACATTCTGCAGACAGAGAAGAAACTCATCACACCCAGTGGAACAGTTCTCAGACATTTTCATTCCAGAACATTTCAGAAACATTCGAAAACATTGTCTCAGACATAGAGATACTCAAAGAGAAACAGTTATCACAAATTTCTCAACTTGAAAAACTCTGCAGAATGCAAGCAAGTGAAACAAGTTCTGAAATTTCACTTAAGAGACAGACACTCCAGCAAACCTCAGCAGAACAATGTATCAAATCACCTGAACACCTCAAACAATCAAAGTGTCCTCACCAGCAGTGATTTCATCTCGGGTGATGGTGAATCTGGTGACACTGAATATTCTGATCCAGAAGAATTTTTATTCTGGACTGAAATTGGTAGTGGCAGACTTGATAACATCTCCATGGAAACGGAGTCATTGGATGACGTACCAAACTGGCTGAAACTGAAGGTGATTGTCCTTGAGGAAAAGTTTCAAGAGTTAGAGGAGAAAGTCAGTGAAAAGCTTGATGCAGAAGCAGAGAATGATTTGGTTCAAGTGATGAAGAACTTGCTTCAGACTCACGACGTGTACTTTGAAAAGGAGATCCTGAAACGTGACTCGCAGATTGAGACTCTGGAGGCTCACCTTGCTAAACTCGCTGGTAAAATGACTGATGTGGAAAAACGAGTCCTGTCCATCCAGCTTGGTGACTTCATGCAGAAACTGCAGGAATCCATGATCAACTTCACACAGCACGTCATCACTGTGGACCAGTGGAACATCGCCAGCAACCAAATCATCAACTCGACACAGTACAACCAGCACCAGATAATGGAGCTGACTGCAATGATCATGAACAACAGCAAATCAGTGAACCAGATGGAGTGGAAGGTTGTGGAACAGAGATCTCTCAGTGACCAGCAGTTCAGAGTGCTTCGCATGCACATAATAAGACTGAACAACACCCTGCAGGATTTACGAGAGCACGTCGACTACCTGGGAACAATCAAGACAAAAACACATCTCCAGAAGGACGAGAATTTCTCAGCTGCTGCTTCCAGTGACATGATGACCAAGCTGGAAGAACTGGCTCTGCAGATTGTGTACAACGAAAACCGTTTGGGAAAGCTGGAGAACAAGGTGCTGAACCAGAGTCTGATGGACTGTAAGAAGGTGAACACAGACCTGTTTCAGGACTCCAAGCTGCACAGAGTGGACCAGGAGCTGAGCAAATTCAAACACAAGGTCAACATGATGGACGAGATGATAAAACGCGTGGACAGGTCACTGTATCGTATCCATGCCAACACCAAGAACAACACCCATTTCATAAACAAGCTCAGCTCCATGGTGGCTACGTGGGAAGGCTATTTTCCTGTCATGCAGCTCTTAAGACAAGAAGTGGATCATCTTTTGTCTCAGGTGCCAACAGGTAACAAAATAATCAATATTATGTAGTCTCTATATAGATGTTCTTTGTTGTTTACAATTTATCAGCTAATTATTGTTGAAAACCAAGAAGGCAATGTTCAGTGTATATTGAGGCTAAGTTTAATATTAGTACCTTAAGTGCATAAAATTTTAATATGTAAAACATCTGATGTTGAAATGAATAAGGGTACCTGATGTCTAATTGATACATTTTGAAAAAAAAAACCACCTGTATTTTATATTTAATTTCACTGTTCATGGTTTGAAATTAGAAATTTAAATATTAATATTGATAAAAATTTAAAGGAAAAATGAAAATTAATACAATTTAAATAAAAATAATAATAACAATAAGATTATTAAACAAAATTCATGTAACCATAAAGCCAATATGTTTTAGTCCAGATAATCCTAAATTCACTAATTTCTAATCCATGTTATCACAAATCCAGTAATTTCTAATCCACATAAACCCAATGATTTCTGATTGCAGACTGTCAGGAGTATTATGAACGCGGCTACCGCAAATCGGGGACATACATCATATTTCCCCGGGGATCTCCGCAGTCTCTTTCAGTTCAGTGTCAGATGGACAAAGACGGAGCTTGGACAGTCATCCAGCGGAGGATGGACGGGTCGGAGAACTTTGCAAGGTCATGGACAGAATACGCCGTGGGTTTCGGCAAGACAAATGGAGAGTACTGGCTCGGCAATGAGTTCCTCAACTACCTGACCAGCACGAAGAACTACAGCCTAAAAATCGAAATGGTCGACATATTCAATGAGCACTGGCTGGTGGAATACAAAGAGTTTGCCGTGTCGCCCAAGGAAGACAGCTACAAGCTGTACATCTACGGCTTCAGCGGCAACGCCACAGACAGCATGGACTACTCTGACGGAGTGCCGTTCAGCACGCAGGACCGCGACAACGACTTGAGCAGCACCCACTGCGCCTCCTACTTCACGGCCGGCTGGTGGTATCGGCACTGTCAGTACAGCAACCTCAACGGACGCTACGACTCTGGCATCGTCTGGTTCAACTACGACTGGCAGGACTGGATTCAGATGAAATCGGTGAGAATGATGATCAAACCGGTTACCTGATCCCGACGTTTCGATTTGTTTTGTATGTCAACATTTTGTCTCTCGTGTTGTAGAGGTTAATAAAAAGGATGATCATTTTTAAAACCATCAAATCATGAGAAATTATATCACGGGTTTGTTTGTTTGTTTGTTTGTTTCTTACATTGTAAATAATATTATTTTCATTCAAGAACTTGAGATATTGTACAAATTTTATGTTTTCTGAAAACAAGTTTTGATATAAATGCTGCAAATGACAATCTCTGAATGATATTAAGAAATTGTGCTAAGCCTAAAACCCTGGTCAAATTTTATCTTTATTATTTATTGTGATTTTTTTTAAAAAAAATATATATATATTAGATATGTCATGAAATAATAAGTAACATCATTACAGTTACATTTTTTTAATAATCTTTTTAAAAATGTTCTTTGGAAAAATGTGAAATTTTTTTATAATTATAAAATATTAAACTGGCACTAATTAATAAAAGTGTTTTAAGAAATGATTAAGAAAGTAAATATGGTGTATTTCAAACAATGTAAAGTGGCAATATATGTATGTGAACTACTCTGCATATTTCTAATCTCTGATTTGATGACAGTCACAAATTACAGAACACTGATGACATTAAAGAGAAAATGTTTTAGAAAATAATATGCAGATCAGAAGATAACAGAAATCTAAATGGATTATATTATTTGTAAATAAATAATAATTTTTAAAATCCTTTTACAATTCTTCTACAAAAAACATAAACTAATAATAATAATAAAATAATTATTATTAATCGAAAAAATCTAGTAAAAAAAAAAAAAAAAAAAAAAAAGTAAAAAAAAAAGTAATAATAAAAAAAAATAATAATAAAAAATAAAAAATGAGACAAAAATAAATACCTAATTTAAAAAAAAAAATAAATAAATAAATAAAAAATCTAATGTGAGCCAAGAAAATATAAACACTTAATTTTCCTTTAATTCAAATCATCTACCCCTTGCTAATAATTCATCTAATTTTTTTTTCCCCAAACTGAGTAACCATGAACTTTGGAAATGTTATGAATGACTTGGGCAGAAGTAAAAGGAAGAACAACACTGGTGCTGACAGAGAGGATCTTTTGAAGACTTTTGTTTTCACACACACACACACAACTCACAGATGTTGAAAACAGGAATCAAAGAGTGAACAGAGTGCAGGTTACCCAGTACCAATGATACACATAGTTGTATCCACAACATCTGTCAGTACTTAGGTCTGAGGACTTGGTCACACAAAGAAAGAAGAATAATGTTAAGAACTGAGAGAGGTGAAGCAGAAAATAGCAAACATTCTGTTGGTGAATCAGATCTGCATAGCTGACATTTTGTAGAGAAGATGTAGGTAAAGCTAAAGGTGTGTGAAGGAATGATGGGTCTTGTGATATGCATTTGTCTTAAGAATTTGTAGTATTTAGTGATAATTTTGTAAAAACACAATCCTACATTGACCTACATTCCTAAATAGAAATGATCTGTTCAGAAACAAGATTTATTTTAGCAAGATGCTTATCAAGTTTGTGATTTTTTTTGTGAAAGTCTTTTCACGTTCATTCATAATTTTATTCATAACCTACATGAGTGAATCTGTTAACACTAAACAAATTTATTATTTCAAAAAAATGCCAAAGTTAATTTTATTCTTATTTCTTTTACAATAATTTTAAAAAAAAAAAAAAATGTAGTAAGATCTTTATGTGTTATGAAATGAATAACAATCTTTTACATTGAAAATAAATTTTCTTTATGTAGACAAATTGTTGAAATTACATCTGAAAATTGTTTAAATAAATAAAATAAAATAAAATAAAATAAAACAAACACCCCCCCAAAAAAAAACCTTCAATAATCCAGAAAATTTGTCACAAGATTAAATCATTTGACAAACACAAACCAGCCCCTCCATCACTCACTTATCTCTTGAGCTAAGTTTTAAGTCTTGGCACACAAACAACGTGCAGAATCCTTCCCTCTTTGTGGGTGGCAGATTGAAAAGGGCAAGACCAACGATGTTAACAGAACAGTTTACATTTCCATTGTCTTTGGATAACTCTTATCAGAGTGTTCACAATTAGAAACAGTCTGGTGTGGTGTAAGTGGACTCCCAACTGATCACTGTCTCAGTTTCTCTCCATACCTCACCACCTGCTTCATGTGTGGGAATAGCAAAACTTTCATAACAGTGGTCCAATTAAAAGTCGGTGGAATGCATAATTATGTTGTTCCTTGATGACCTTTTTGTTTTGTTTTCTTTGCGAGTACTGATTACTGTGAGGTGGCAAATATTTTTAGAAAGTAGTATTGAGAAGGGATTTTTTTTTTTAGGTTATGACTGGTGGGTGGGAAACTTGTAAAGAATGTGTGTGTTTGTATCTGTGTCTATATCTATATATATATATATTTTTTTTTTTAATTAGACAAAATGGTTACTATATAATATGTGTTTGAATAAAATCTATGTAGAAATATCTATCTTTTGAATTTCAATTAAAAATAGGCTATGAACTTCTGTTCCAAAGCTGTACGTTATGTTCTGTGTATGAAAATGTAAAAAACATTCCACATGGATATATTACTTTTCCACTGATATACTAAGATTCAATTTTAATTAATTTTATTTATTTATTTTTTTTATTATTATTATTATTTTTTTTTTTACTTTTTTTTACATTTCCAGTGTGAGACAGATGAAAAATATCAAATATTAACCAGGTTGTTATTTTATTGTCAAACTTGCTTTTTAGTAAAGATTAGTCCACAGAATACTATTCTTCATAATATATACTTTTATTCACTTGCCTGTACCATCAAAAATATACATTAACTTGTATTTAAACATTATAATTTAAAAAAATTAAAACATAAAATAACTTCCAGTAATGATAACAAATATTTTGAAAGTTTTTTTTTTGACATATGTAAATTGTTATAATATGCATGATGCATGTAAATGGAAACTGGGATATTTTTAACAATATGGATCACAGTCTAATATTCAGCACTTCCAAATCATTTTAAAACACAATGCATGAAATAGTTTACTTGTTCTTCATCACAAAAAGGTGTAAAAAGATCTTCAGTTTGAGAAATGAAACAAGCACTATGAATTAAACTATAACAACAGAACTGGAAAGTTAAAACCCACAAGTTGTTGTTATCACAAACACCTTACAAGTAATACTGCCATCCATGTTACAGTCAACCACAGAAACACCTTTGAAACTATACACATTATATATATATATATATATATATATATATATTCACAGAAACATATAATGAGCATGTACCAGAATGCAAGCACATATCAAACACACAACAAAGAGAACAATCAATTAGTACAGGTATGAAAAAAAAAAAAAAAAAAAAAAAAAAAAAAAAAAAAAAAAAATCCTTACCTGAAATGGGACAGCATCAAAGAAGATTCCCAAAAACCAGTTGAGTGTAACCGTGGAAACCTCGATGTCAATCTCCTCCAGGTGGTTCCACAGTCGAGGAAGTTTGTCGTGGATGAGATCCTTCAAAACGTGCTGGTCAGCCTGAGCCCCTACGAGGTTGTTGTTGAAGTAGTTGGGTGTGAAGTAGCGTTCTGTGACAGCAACGAGGGTCCTGAAAACATTTTGACATTTTGGTGAATTTCTGTTCATTGCAATGTTGTTGTTTTTTTTTTCCATGATATTACAAAAAACCATTTCCAAAATAAATAGATGAAATAAATAATATATTTTCCAAAGAGTATTTTTGTTCTTTTATTTATTTATTTATACTCAAAACAGTTATTTTTGAAAATATAATTATTAGTAGGTTTTGTAAAGATGGTTCCTTTAAATTTTCATTTTAAATATACTTTCATGCAAAGTATGCATATACTGTCATGTGTAGTTATATTCTGTACACAGAGATAACATCACCTAAATCTCATATTTCTAGCTATTTAATGATTTAATTATAATTAATTCTTCATCAACTGTTAACAACATTGGCACAACAAATCACACATTTGTGATTCATAACGTAACTATAATGATAATAAGGATTAAAAAATTGAATAGTGACACTCACCAAAATGCGTCCTGGGCATCCATGAAGAGCAGAGCCATGCCCACAATGAAGTTCATGCCCTGGCAGTAGCCAATCTGTGGGTTGTGGATGCAGAATGATAGCAGAATGTCCTGTAGATCCATCACCTGCACAGACACAAACACAACACACTGAAACTCTGTACAGGGTTAATTCTGTGTGTAATACACTCTTCAACTTCCTACTTTTGTTAGTTTTTCTTAGCTTTGAAATTCATAATTTAAACAGTTATTCTTAAGTGTGAAATTTATATTAGTGTAATAAACATAAATATGAAGAGAGTGTTATAAATAAGTGTAGCATCAATAAGTATACAGTGTAACATAATAAGTATACATAACATAATAAGTATGCAGTGTAATATAATAAGTATTCAGTGTAACATAATAAGTATGCAGTGTAACATAATAAGTATTCAGTGTAACATAATAAGTATACAGTGTAACATAATAATTATTCAGTGTAACATAAATAAGTATACAGTATAACATAAATAAGTATACAGTGTAACATAAAAAGTACAGTGTAACATAAATAAGTATAAAGTGTAACATAACTAAGTATAAAGTGTAACATACCCCTCTGGATCCTTGTGTAGAGAACTTCACATTGCTTGGCATTGTTCTCATCAGATCCAGAGAAACCTGTTTTCTGTATCGAGCAGCAAGCTGTAAATAATAATAATTATTTATTTTATATTCATTCATGACTGAAGAAAATAAAAATAAAAATAACATAAACCAAACCCTATCTATAAAAAAAATAAATAAAATAAAATACTCAAAGTGAAAAAAGATGTATATATTTAACACTTAAGGTAAATGAATTCAGAATTGATGAGAATGCCTAGAAAGTGATATTTCTCGTTTTATCTGTAAGAAATAAATAAATTATTAAAATAAAAAAAAAAAAAAAAAAATTAAAAATAAATCCTTGATAGAATTAGTAAATCACTGGAAAAGGAAAATGACAATAGCCTCGTTACTCAGTCTACAAAGAAGTTTTGTACATTTACATACACAAAATAGTGTAAAAACACATGTGGAAAAATATTAGCCTTCATGCATCCTCATAATGAACTTATTATTTTATTGTCACACTTTATTACAACAGAAAATATATCGTCAAAAAAACAATCCTCCAAGTATACTAAATATATTAATGTAACTGTCATTTATTATTTTGTATTTCTCCATGTAATTAAGTGTGTATAAATAAACATAATTACTGGAGAATCAGGGACGAGGCTGCACAAGTTGCGGTAGTAGTGCTGTCCCTTTTCTGTGATCATGTCTTGCATTCTGTCATACACCAGATGGCGCCACACCTGTTTGCGATACAGATCTGGAATTCCACCATGACAAAGCTTCTTCAGTTCTTTTTTCTAGAAAAACAAAACATTTAAAAAATTTCTCAAGTTCTTTTAGGCTCTTTATTGTTTGAAGATATAAGAAAATTAATCTTATCTTTCACTCATAATGTATAACATTTGGTGAAGTGGTTGAAGTTCAGAGGTGAAGTATTTGGTTGAGGAAACAGAAGGTCAAAAGATCAATTCTCTCCAACAGACTAATCATATTATTTCCTGTTCTAACCAGTACTCTGTGGCTGAGGTGTCATATACAGTAATGTGTTTTATTTTTTCTCTTTATTTAAAGTGTATATTAATAATCTTTACTTGTAATTAGAAGAAAGAGACAATATTGTATTTGTTTTCTTCTTTCAGATTTACTTCAGTGATATTTAACAGTCATTAATATTAAAAATTGTTGTTTATTTACTGTTAATCTCTACAAGAAAACTCTAATAATACATCAGGACTTTAATATTAGAATATATAATGGTAACCAACATTTTCAACTTATAATAACTTTAACCATAAACATGTGTCAAGATATCAATAAATGACTTTAAAATATGTAAACTTATACTATAACCTGAGTTTTTTTAATTTTGTATTGCTATTAAGTTCACTCACATTTTTAAGAATCTGTCTGGAACATTTCTGAACAAAGACCATCTAGTTACAACAAATAATAATTCAAACCTCAGACCCTTGATAACTGTAGCCATACATATAATTTTGTGTCCATCTTAAAAATATGTAAAATTATTTCCTGAACTGTATATATATTCTACATTGATATTTATTTCACTCACATTTTTCAGCATCTGTTTGGAATACTTCTGAAGAAAGACCATCCAGTTGTACTGGTGTTTCTCGTAGGTTCCTGCCTGGGTTTGGTAGTGAAGAGTCAGTTCCTGGCACAGGTAGTGCAGCAGCAACCCACTGTCCTCAAACTGGTGTTTGAACCCATAGCAGTCCACATGAACCTCACGGTTCACCAGTCTACAGAGTGAGAAAAACAAGGCAATGATGATGAATAAGCTTCATGATTTATGAATTTAGTTAAACATAACACTAAGCACTCAAAATAGAAAAAATCATTGTTTAGCAGTGTGTTCAAAAACAAAACTATACTGTTTTTGTTGCAATTCTAGTCAAAAACCTGTTAATATCTTTGTTTATCAGTCTAGTCAAGAACAAAACGTTATATGTTTTTACAAATGTAGTAAAATTCAAACTTTTTAACATTAACATCTTTATCAGTCAAGTAAAAAAACATCTGTGTTTAACTTTCTAGTCAAAAACAAAAATGTTAATTTATTTGTTTAACTTTTTAGTCAAAGACAAAACTGTTAATATCTTTGTTTATTGCTTTGACTTACCTTTCATATGTGGGCAAACTTGGGTTGATTTTTCTGGCTTCATCTAGCAGATTCAGAACTCTGATCTTGTGCTGAAATAACAGTAATTACAATGACAAAGAGAAGCAGAAGAAGACACAAAAATTTAATATCTATGAATTTCATATATAAATAATATGTATATAAAATATTAATTTGTACTCTTTTAACAACAACAAAAATATAAATATATAAATACAAACAAACAAACAAATAAATAAATAAAAACAATTCTGAGGAAATAATCAAATTACTTAGTCTTTCAGGAATTTTGTTTTAGTTTCTTAGTATCAAAAAAACCCAATAAAAATCAAACATGTCTGCAAAAAACTTTTTTATTTTATACTTAATATCAGCAACAACTGTTAACCAGAAACAAATAAAGCAGTATCTCAGAACTAAAAAGAACACACAGACAGTTTTTGAGTTCAGTCAAAGGTACATTTTTAAAAGAAATAATTTTGTCTAAAAATGCACCTTGTCTCCACCAAACAGAATAAGCTCTGCGTCGTCCATTGTGTCTGATCCTGTGAATCTGATGCTGGACTGGATGAGTGACACGTAGTCCAGTTTCCACTTGTCTATCTCAGCCTCCAGCCACTGCAACTTGCTATAAATTTAATTTAACAAACCAACAAAAAAATAATAATATTAGTGTTCTGTTTCGGAAAAAGTAAAATCAATATATTTGGTTTAATATTTGGCAGAAATATTTTATATGAATTATTACAAAGATAGATTTTTTTTTTTTTTAAATTACAGAAATATTATCTAATTAATTGTCAAGTCATTTGAATATATTTATCAATAAATTGTTTTAAACTGTTTTGGATAGAGGATGTATGAAAATGTAAAATGGGTGAACACGGGAACAACAGATTAGTGGAAGAAATGGAATGGAAACACAAACAATCATATAACCCATCCATGATATATATATGTTGTGTGTACGTATATTTTGTAAGGATGTGGATATGCTGAGATGTGTTTGTCTTTCTGACACACACACACACTGACACACACACAAAAACACACACACATACACAGAGTAATTACAACAAGACAAATAACTAATCCATCCTGTTCATTGAAAGCAGAGATAAACACACACACACACACACACACACACACACACACACACACACACACACACACACAGACACACTGACACACACACACACACACACACACACACACACACACACAGAGTAATTACAACAAGACAAACAACTAACCCATCCTGTTCACACACACACACAGACACACACACACACACACACACACACACAGACACACACACACAGACACGTGACACTCGTGAGACACACACACACACAGACACACACACACACACACACACACACACACACACACACACACACAGACACACTGACACACACACACACACACACACACACACTTCTTCATTGAGGAACACAGACACATTCTGATTCTGACACAAAACACTGACACACACACACACACACAGACACATACACATACACACACAGACACATACACATACACACATACACATACACGTGATCTTTGCTGTCCTGACACACAACACACAACACACACACACACACACACACAGACACACACAGACACACACATACGCACACTGACAGACAGAGCAATGTACAACAAGACAAACAACTAACCCATCCTGTTTACTTGACTTTACTCTCACTTCTTCATTGAGGAACGATTCTGATTCTGTTCGCTCCTGCAGCTCCTTCGTGATCTTTGCTGTCCTTAACACAACACATAAATTTACTTAGTTTACTTGTTTACTTATTTACTTACTTACTTGCTTACAGACTTGTTTACTTACTTAGTTACTTACTTGTTTACTTTTTTACTTAATTATTTGTTTATTTGTTTATTTTGTTTTTTTATAATTATTTGTTTATTTGTTATTATGTATCTATTACTATTATTATTATTATTATTATTATTATTATTATTATTATTATAAATTTATTTATTTTTGCATTTAAATATTTATTAATTTTGTATTTATTTATTTGTTTGTTTGTTTTTTTCTGTGTTTCTTTGTGTATTTGTTTATTTGTTTATTCATTTATTGTGACTTTTTTCATTTCTTTCCATTTATATAATGAATAAAACAACTGAGTATTCAGAACAAAACCATAAAAATATAAAACTAAAATCCCAGAGTTACATACACAAGTTTATATACACATATCAAAAAATGTACACATCTACATATCAATACACCATTATACTTACATCGTATCCCAACATACACAAAATATTAAATACGTACATTTTTTTCATTAGACTGTCACAAAAACAAGTCATCTTTCCATTCAATCAGTTCATTATTACTAGTGTTAACACTGAAAGCCCACTGACACAAATAACTGAGGAGAAATCTTTGAAACTGCCAGTTACTCACAACTGAGATAATTAATTCTGTTCACACCAGTCTGTCACTATCTACATCATCAACACCGGCTAACAACTGTTTCACTTATTAGTAAGAGCTTATCATTGTTGTACGGTTTCATTAATGAACTGTGTTGAGTCATATATATGAATACTAATGAATTTGGGTTACATTTGAATTCTAAAGCACTATGTTATATATGAATACTAATGATTTGGGTTACATTTGAATTATAATGCACTATGTTATATATGAATACTAATGATTTGGGTTACGTTTGAATTCTAAAGCACTATGTTATATATGAATACTAATGATTTGGGTTACGTTTGAATTCTAAAGCACTATGTTATATATGAATACTAATGATTTGGGTTACATTTGAATTCTAAAGCACTATGTTATATATGAATACTAATGATTTGGTTTATATTTGAATTCTAAAGCACACATTCATATCTGAATACTAATGAATAGGGCTATATTTGAATTCTAAAGCACTGGGTTATATTTGAATTCTAGAGCATTGTGTCATATCTGAACAAACTGCATTACATTTCAATTGTAATGCACTCTGTCATATTAGAATCCTAATAAACTCAGTTGTATTTGAGTTTTAATTTAATATTATATTGTGAATACCAATTTGAATACTAATTCAACATGTTGTTTTTGTAATATTAATGTATTTATGTTATATTTGAAAACTACTGAATATTGAATAATAATGAACTGTGTTATATTTGAATACTAATGGATTGTTGCATTTGAATGTTAATTTAAGTGTTGTATTTGAACTGTGTGCAAATAGGCAAACCAGTGATTTCATTTACAGAATAATACTGAGCTGCACAGCTTGTACAAACATATCAAACAACAGACACAAAATTCCAGGACAATAGAGTTTGTTGATTAAGTAGAAAAATATACTGGAGAAATATAAATTCGCCATAGTTTAAACAGTAACACAACAAAGCAGTAATATATAATTTATGCCTTGCTTCCCTTTTGTGACGATTATGGAATAATGATAATTGGAGATGTGTGTGTGTGTGTGTTTTTATATGTGTGTGTGTGTGTGTGTGTGTTTTTATGTGTGTGTGTGTTTGTAAATAAATCATTATTCCTGCATGTTTGATTACAGTATCAGTAATGTGTTATGACCACTATTTTTTAGTACATTCATGATTATGATATATGGAATAAATGTGGAAAAAATAAGATATAGTTCTTCTTTACAAACACTTCTGTATCAGTCCATTTTAAATATTAAACAGGAAATACAGAAGCCTGATTTATACTAAACAGTGATGTTAATACTAGAATGATAATATATATTAACCTTTTCTTGTATTGTAAGCCTGATTTATACTTAAAAATGATGTTATTACTGGAAAGTATAAAGCTATAATAAGATATTTTCACCTTTTCTTGCTGTCGTAAGTAATGTTATTACTGGAAAGTATAAAGTTATAATAAGATATTTTCACCTTTTCTTGCTGTCATAAGCCTAATTTATACTTAAAAATGATGTTATTACTGGAAAGTATAAAGTTATAATAAGATATTTTCTCCTTTTCTTGCTGTCATAAATAATGTTAATACTGGAAAGTATAAAGTTATAATAAGATATTTTCACCTTTTCTTGCTGTCGTAAGCCTGATTTATACTTAAAAATGATGTTATTACTGGAAAGTATAAAGGTATAATAAGATATTTTCACCTTTTCTTGCTGTCGTAAGCCTGGTCCCCATGTCCTAGCTGGCCAAGCTTCTCGTCAAGATCCCCAATAATCTCATCTTTCTGCTTCATCAGCTCCTGGAAACATGTCTGTCTGTTCATAATCTTAGCAAGCTCACATTTTGTAGCTCTGAAAAACAAAAACCACACACCTCAAATTAAAATCTTGAAATAACAGTTTATATTGATGGACAGGTTGAGATAATAATAAAAAATTGAAAAATAAAGCTAATGTTGAATGTTAATTAAAAAGTTTCCAATACTTCACACACACACACACACACCCACCCACCCACCCACCCACACACACACACACACACACA
This sequence comes from Chrysomallon squamiferum, assembly GCA_012295275.1. Classification (NCBI taxonomy): domain Eukaryota; kingdom Metazoa; phylum Mollusca; class Gastropoda; order Neomphalida; family Peltospiridae; genus Chrysomallon; species Chrysomallon squamiferum. Next base: position 10,798,764 of record CM022672.1, on the reverse strand, counting down.
CACACAGAGAGAGAGAGAGAGAGAGAGAGAGAGAGAGAGAGAGAGAGAGAGAGAGAGAGAAAGAGAGAGAGAGATACACACACATACATATGTACATAGATACATACACAAAAATACCTAGACACTTACCTATCTAAATACATACATACATATATACACACTATTTCTATGTTTATTTCCATTTTACAGTTCAAGCATGTTTGACATATAATCTCATCTTGTACACATAAAGATAAAAAAAATGGCTAAAAGCAAATAATAATATTATCCAGCGATAAGCTTAATCTGTTGTTGTTGTTATTATTATTATTATTATTTTTTTTCATTATCATCATCATCATCATCATCATCATTATTAGTATTATTATTAATGTTCTTTTTTTAATCAGCCTCTGAGCATCTTAATGAACTTGTTATTTTATTGTTAAACTTAATTATTATTAAAGACTGTTGGCAAGAAAACAAAGAAAATAATAATGTACATGTGAAGAAAATAAATTAATTTATATTAAGAGAATATGACACAGATAAACATATAATCTTTCCTAATTATTATAAAATAAATATAAATGTGCATGAGAGAAAAAGGGAATTTTGGTTTCTAAAATTATTTATTATCATTATTATTATTAATATTATTATTATTTTAGCAGATGCCATATACAAATAAAATGTTTCTAAAGAGATAATTGAAAAAAAAAAAAATCTATCAAAAAACCCATCAAATATTATATTTGCAGTACTTGAACTGTTTTTGACATAAAGTTATACTGTTAAATCATTATTATGTAAAGTTATTAAGTAAATATGATAATTAGAAAGATACATTATGTATTTAAAATTTGTTACATTGAAAACAGT
>CM022672.1:10750403-10795403 GCA_012295275.1 Chrysomallon squamiferum | reverse complement strand
TCTTGTAAACACATATATATATCAATAAACTGATACAAGCTGAACATGTGTCATTCCAGTGAATGTTGCTTTACTAGTCACATTTGTAATGCAGTGTATGAGGTGATGCATGGGAACATGAATTATGTTTGAGTGTAAAAATGTATAAATATTTATGTGTATATGTGTGAAGTGGTGAGCAAATATGTGGGTGAGCATATGAATGTATGTGGAATGTGGGATAGGTGTGACATGTGTGAGTGAGTATGTGAATGTATATAGAATGTATGTGAGATGGTGAGTATGAACTTTGGGTCTGACTGAACAACAGTGTATGGCTGAGTATATGGATGTATGTATATGTATGTGAGGTGGAGAGTAACAGTGTCTGGGTGTGTGTATAAATGTATGTGATTGTATATGTGTATATTTGTTTGGTTTACACATTTGTGTGCATTTTATTCATGTTCAAAAAGAATTTTTTTTCAAAGTTATTCTTTTTCTCTCACACATATGTTTATTTATTTTAACACAGTTTGGGAGATTAGATATTTATCTGTCTCACTCTGTGTGTATAAATGTATGTGATTGTATATGTGTATATTTGTTTGGTTTACACATTTGTGTGCATTTTATTCATGTTCAAAAAGATTTTTTTTTCAAAGTTATTCTTTTTCTCTCACACATATGTTTATTTATTTTAACACAGTTTGGGAGATTAGATATTTATCTGTCTCACTCTAATTTTATACAAATAAATAAATTTGTATGTTTGTATGTTTGTATGTATGTATGTATCTTTGTATGTATTTTGTTTTGTCTATTTCTTTCTTTCTGTGTTTGTGTGGGTGTGTTTCGTGGCATATGAGTTCAAATGAATTATTCATTATGCTACATTAGTACAATGAAAAGTAAACAATTTAAAATTCACATTCTTGCAAATAAAATAACAAAACATCAACAAAAACCGCCCTAAAATAATAAAAAAATAATAAAAAAATTAAATAAATAAATTAATTAATAAATTAATAAAAAAAGAGTAAAAGATCAATAATATCTGAAAGTTTTGTATTAACTCTGGTTTTAGAAATTAAATTCTAAAACAAGGGAAGTAAACATCAGTTATTGGTGTTTTTGAAATTTTTTAAATATCTTTTTCAGACAGATCATCCATTGCCAAAAATAACATTAAAGGAAATGATACTTTAATTAATACTCACAAAAATGACCTTACTTTATGATGTGGACATTGTAGATTAAATAGATAATTTTTTAAAAATAAAATATTGTGCTACTCACATTAGATCTTTTTCAAGTTCCATCACTCGCCCCACTGCATCCTGGGTATCTATGGCAGAATCACTAGAAGCTGATAGAGAACTACAATAAAGAAATATAACTTTACTTAATAATGGCACACAGCTACAAGAAAGAAAGATAACTCTGTTTAATAATAAATGATAGAGAACTACAATAAAGAAAGATAACTCCGTTTAATAATAATAATAATAGAGAACAGTAATTAAAGAAAGATAGCTATATGAAATATGCTACAGAAGTCAAAATTTGTCCCCTTGAAAGTACTAAATTTATCCACTTCCATAAATCATTAAAAAATAATTCTTGAAAAATATCTATTGAAAGTGCACTTCACCACCAGAATCATGCTTGGAACTATTTGGTAAGGTAAAAGACTCCTAATGAATCCTTTGTGTCTGATAGAACTTTCATAAAAAAGGTATTCCTATTAAACAACTTGGTGAAAATATTTGGCACGTATGATTAGAATCATATTTGGATTATAGCCCCATATAGGTTATCATCTAGTGATATAAAATGAAACTCATCAAAATGGCTTCACCCAGTAAAAAATAAGATTTTATATCTAAATGTCAGTTATCCAGCATCAACAAAAATGTTTTAAATGAAATGCAAAAATATGTATAATTTTTTGTTTATTTATCTTTTTATTATTATTATTATTATTATTATTTTTATTTTATTATAATACTTTTTTATTTTTTTATTTTTTTATTTTTTATTTTTTGCAACAACATATCTTTCTATTTATGTGTCATAAATATTTAACATTAGGAATTACAAAATGTGTAGCACTGATTAAAAGATTTAAATGATGGATAATCATGAGTCTTCTATCTTTTAACACACTAATTTACTTTTACATTTTGTTATATTAACACATATTGTACAGTTGTACATATTATACTGTATATTCTGTTGTGAAAAAAAAGAAAGAAAAAAGAATTAAAATTATTATTATGAGACAAAAAATAGAGAGTAAAAGAAGAAAAAAAAGAGAATTGTTTTCGATTATTTATCTATCATCTTCCTCTATATTGTGTTAACTGGTCTCAGATGATAGTGTATATTGAGTGGTTGCTAGCTTGTTGTTTATGCTTGAAATGGTAGTTTTTATGATTTGAAATATAATACTATTATTTTAATTTTATTTAGGGTTTCTTACAGTACAGGTAAATTTGAACAGAACAACCATGTATAATATATCATTTACAATATTATTATGTTCTGATTACATTATTAGTAGTAAATTTAAAATTTGGTAGTTTCAAAATAAATAAATAAATATATAGATTAATTAATTAATTAATTAATTAATTAATAATATAATAAAAATAAAATAAAATAAAATAATGATTAATTAATTAAATAATTTAAATAAATAAATAAAGGTAAAAAGTAAAATAAATAAGTAAATAAATAAATAAAACCAATCATTAATAAATGAATAAAAGAGTAAAAATAAAATAAAAAACAATAATAAATAAATAAATAAAATAAAACAAAACAAAACAAAACAAAACAAAACAAAACAAAACAAAAAAGAAGACAATAACTATGTAGAACAATATAAAATAAGAAATGTTTAAAACTTTGAAAATATATTTCATTTTAAAAATAATGTATATTTTGTTAATAAAATACTACTACTACCACTACCACTACCACTACTACTACTACTACTACTAATAATATTTTAACACATTTAGAACAAAGTACCATGCTGTGAGAACTTATATAATCTAAAATCAGTAATAATATTTCATCATAAACATTTAAACTTACTCAGACCAAATGGTTAAAAAGAATAGCAAGTGATAATTAAACTTAATTTATTCTAACAAAAAAAGTATTCATGCCAATGCCAAATGTTGCATTAATGAATATTTTTTTCAGATTAATAAAACAGAAACATTTAAAAGTTTTAAATATAAATTATATTCTCCTCAGTGCAATTAAATAATCATTAATTTATCATAAAAGTCTTTTCATTATCATTTTAATTATGGGCATTAAAAACATTTGATTTGTGTATTTTAAATGAAATTATTTTCTTTCCATCTCAGGGGAAGTAACTCTGAATTTTGAAATTTTAATTTGTCAAAGTGGCATAACAAAAGTCATTTCAGACTGAGTTAAACGAACACATTTTTTTTTTTTTTTTTTTTTTTTTTTAATGAGTTACACAGAAATAGCAGTCAATGTTCTTCTAAAACAATTACCACTCCTACTACTACTGTTACTACTGTTCCTGTTGCTGTTATTGTTATTGTTGTTGTTGTTGTTATTATTATTATTATTATTATTATTATTATTATTATTATTATTCTGGATAAAATGCAGAAAACAAATCTACAGATACAAAAAAAAACAAAAAACAATACAGATAAAACAGAGAATAAAATTACAGATACAATGACAAAAAAACCTACAGATACAACAGATAACAAATCTATAGTCACTGTAGAAAATAAAACTTCAGATACAACAAAAAAACAAAACTACAGATACAACAAAAAACAACTCTACAGATACAACAGAGAATACAGTTACAGATACAATGACAAAAAAGCCTACCTACAGATACAACAGATACAACAAAAAACAAGTAGAGAAACAACAAACCTGTGTCTGTGATCCTCTGACATGCCTGACTCGTTGTAACTGTCACTGTCGTTTTCCATCCTCAGCTTCACTTTCAGCTTCTGACCCCAGCTGCAGTCTTTTGACTTTCTCCTCTTCATTTCCTCGCCAAACACCTCGTCACTGTCAGCAGCACTGCCACTACTGGACTCTGCAGCACCAACAGCAGCACCGGACATTTTGTGAACTGCTTCACTGCCGCATGCATCCAAGGACATCTGTCTGTTGTAGTGGTGGACATATGACTCAGGTATTTCTGTGACAAACACAAAGTGAATATGATAGAGGCTGCAGTTATACTATGGTATATATATATATATATATATATATATATATATATATGCACACAGGTGTCTCAGCAGACACAGGCAAATATACATGCTCACATGTGCATGAGTACAGAAACAGAGAGAGAAAGACAGAAAGATAAAAAAAAAATGTATAAGAAAACCAGAGAAAAAAAAAGAACAAGAAGTAAAATGAAAACATAAGAGATAAAGAGAGAAGAGGATTTATGAAACAAAAAAAATGAGAAAGGTGTGGAGAGAGAGAGAGAGAGAGAGAGAGAGAGAGAGAGAGAGAGAGAGAGAGAGAGAGAGAGAGAGAGAGAGAGAGAGAGAGAGAGAGAGCACCAGAAATAAATAGTGATGAAGAAGAGAAAGAGAGAAAGAAATGGGACACAGATAAATAGAGAGAAAAAAACTAGGAAAAAAAGAGCAGAATAACTTTGGAAAATTAGTTGAATGTACAAGAAAGAAAAAACATAAAAAGGATAAATTAGATATGAGATAAATTAGATATGAAATAAATTGCTGAATTACCAGACAACAGTAGAAAGTCATTATTAACACAACAGATGTACTGAACATATATTACACCATAAAAATAATAATTACATACTGGAACATAGTTTATTGAACAGTTTTATATTAACTTCTAAATTTGCATTCTCTGTAAAGATAACAGTATTTTTGATGTTTATCAGTATGCCTGTGTTTGTGTGTGTGTGTGTGTGTGTGTGTGTGTGTGTGTGTGGAGGGTGAGTGTTATGTTTGTATGTGTGTATCTCTGTGCCTGTGTGTATGCACATTCATGCATGTGCATGTGCATCTGCATGTGTTTGTGGCTAAGACTGTGTATCTATCAGTAAATGAAAATAATTATGTATGCATGTGTGTGTTTGTATGTATGTGTGTATATGTGTATGTGTGTCTTTGTATGTGTGTATCTGTGCATCTGTATAAATGTGTATGTGTATGTATATATGTGTGTGTGTATGTTTGTATATATGTGTGTGTACATATGTATGTATGCATGTCTGTGTGTGTACATATGTATGTATCTACATATGTCTGAATGTATGTGTATATGTATCATTGAACACACACATAGGTATGTATATATGTGTATCTGTCATATAAAGAATCCTGTAACAAATACAGCAATATTAATATAAAACTGAAAGAAACCTTGTACAGTAACCTTCTTACATACACAGAAATACACACAATCATCACAATATTAACCAGCTGACTGTACCTGTCCAGCAAATAAGTAAACAAACAAGCCACTGGTCACTGTCCAGAGATAAAAGTGCACTGTGGTCAGTAAGAATTACTGGACTTCAGAATCAAGCCAATGTTGCTATCTTTTCACAGTTTGCATGACAAATAAAATATCTGTCCACTACTAGGTGCTATAATTATTTGATAATGTAGTAATGCAATTTACCTTTGGAAATTTAAATTTACAGTTATCAGCAAGTGGCAACAGATGTTGTTTTAATATAAAAAAAATCTGTTATAATTATTCAATAATAAAGTCTGATTAAAGGAAATGTGTTGTGTGTGTGTGTGTGTGTGTATGTAGGTATGTACATATGCATGAATTTACGTGTATGTATATACGTAATTATTTATTTATTTATTTATTTATTATTATTTATTTTTCTTAGGTTTGCATATATTTTTGATGAATAACAGTAAAAGACATTTAATATGCACCTTCCCACTGGGTGGAAAGAAATGGCCTTTAATAAGGACGTCATAGAGCCATGACCGGAATGGAATATTATAAAGAACAAACCAATGAAAAAAAATTTCCAGGTCAGATGTACAATAAGATGATATCATGATATGAAATTCCTCACTAAAACTTTGCAAATAATAAAGTCTGACAATAAAATGATATTTAAAACAGAGAATACAGAAAAATAATTCACAAGATATTTAAGAAAATTAAATTTGAAGATGTATTCAATGCATAATTTTTTTAATTTTTTTTTTAGCTTGAGTTAGCCTTCATCAGTAAAAAGCCTTTATGGTACATTGCTTTAATGTGTTTTGAAATACGAGAAATATTGTAATTCAGTTGTGACAATAGCCTTGCAGTGGAGAAATTGTAAATACATGTTATCAGAACTGCAGCCTTGACATGGTTTAGCAGTCTAGAAATAGCTGTGATAAAATCATGATAGAGAATTGTCATAACTTTACCTTGATTATTATCATCATAATTATTATTATTATTATTATTATTATTATTATATTTTTATTATTATTATTATTATAAATAAATTAGTAAATAAATAAATAAATTCTATATTTTAACACATTTAGAACAAAGTAACGTGCTGTGAGACCTTTTATAATCTAAAATCAGTAGATAATAATTCTTATTATTACTACTATTACTACTATTATTATTATTATTATCTTTATTATTATATTGTTATTGTTATTGTGTTGTTGTTATTATCATCATCAAATTTATTATTAATATTATCATTAAATAATCATTATCATTATTATCATTAATATTATTTTTTCATCATCATCATCATCATAATAATCATCATAATTGTTATCATTATTATTTTTGAAACTGTATAAAAAAAAATATGAGATAGACTGAAAACTGTTTAAATAAAATCACAACTTAGCTGAAATTAAATCAATTTATAGCCATGACATACCTTAACAATCTTCACTTAGTTATAAATAAACTGAGTTTACGAGAAAAACGTTACTCAGTCTTTGAAATATATTTCACCTACCCATTTCGTCCTGCCAGTGTGATAAGGAACCAAACCATCTGAAGAGAAGATCTCTCTGATACTGTTCCAGGGACAGAGGTGAAAATCTTTGGAGTGAAAATTCATCTAGCTCTATGATATCCCAAGAACTGTTCAGCAGTGACCAAGTAGTGGACATGTCCATCCAGTGGTCACTCAGATACACCCATGAATTAGAAATCTCCATAATGTTTTTTTCTTTTCTTTTTTTTTCAAATTGTTCAAAAAAGAAATTTTGTAACTACACCAAATATTTGAAAACCAACTATAACTGATAAAAAATAAATTAGTTGAGTTTCAAAGCCACACTTTTTCCTGACTCTCAAACTTACTACTGCTAATAATAATAATAATAATAATAATAATAATAATTAATTAAGTCTGACCACTATATAAAATCCTTTCAGTCTTATAACCAGATGGCACATCCAACAAAACACAAGAAATCTTATTTTGTAAATGTCAATAAAATGAACACTTTGGTGTCAAAACTGTTAAATCATAAGAGTGAAACTAAAATCATTCAGATCATCCCAAAATAAAGCAAACACTTCTCCAAGTTTAAAACATCATCTTAACAATGACGAAAACACTTTTCCTTTTCCAATTTACAAAATTATCCAAAAAATGACGAAAACACTTCTCCAAGTTACAAAAAATCATCCTGAAAGCATTTCTCTTAGTTGAATTCCTGTGTAATGTCCTTCCAGTCTGACAGAGTGCAGTCAAATGGAGATTCAGTAAACAGTGAAATCTGTGCAGTTAATTCTTGACCTTATTCAGTGTCATTGTTCTGTAGCATTCAAAGTGAACAGTGAGAGCAGGTCATGTAGAAAGTATTATCTGCTTACACGTAATTAGTGATTGTTATCAAATAAAAGGCTTTAATGTTACTGCCCTACTCTTAACAAAAACAGAATTAAAAAACAATAAAAAAAATCCACCACTGATCCAGTAAGAAAATGCAGATTGAGATTGAAAATTCTCTCAAATCCAGTGCACTTTGCATTAACACCTGTAATTTACTTCTTTCATATATAAATATATCACCAATATTAGCCTGATTATAAACAAGACAACCAGAATAATAAAAATTTCACTTCAACACAACGCAAAAAAAACAGACCTTAAAACCAAAAGTACTGTATGTATGAACTGAACAGATTAAACTAATAAACCAGAGAATTTAAAAAAAAGAAAATGTATTGATATAAATACCAGAAGAGTAAATAATACTTGTTAAAAAGTATTTAGAATTAAAGATTTAATTTTTTTTTTTTTTTGAATTATTGATCAAGAATGGCCATGTTGGTTTTGGGACTTGGTGTCACTCAAGTTAAGTATTGAGATAACAGTTTTGTTTTATCTTCTGCTTACTGGAGATCTGTGCTTAGTGAAGAGTGCAGAGTACATCAGCAGTAATGTCAAAGAAAACAGAGAGAGGATAATGGACAGTGACAGTTTGCACTGCTAACTGAGATGAAGAAACAAAGGTGATATGGTAATTAACATGATGTCTAATGAGTAATTAGTGATTTCAACCAAAAAATGTTGATCTGTGTGTTTTTGTTGGTTTCAGAGAGGGAGAGAGATAGTTAAATGTGTGTGTGTGTGTATGTGTGTATGTGTGTGTGTGTGTATGTTTGTGTGTGAGAGAGATAGAGAGAAAGAGAGAAAGATTTATTTATCTTGGTATAGTTTATGTGTATTAGAAAGAAAGAAAAATAGTTACTTTTCTAATTGTGTATTTTGAATGTGAGAGAGACAGATATAGATGTTTCTCTATGTATGTGTGTTTGGAGACAGAAAGAACTATGTTAGACAGAGAGAGAAAGAAAGAGAGAGAGAGAGAGAGAGAGAGAGAGAGAGAGAGAGAGAGAGAGAGAGAGAGAGAGAGAGAGAGAGAGAGAGTGATTTCTATATATGTGTGTGTGTGCACTATTTACTGTTTTTTATTATATTTTTTGATTTTTTAAAATTTTGGTGTTTGTGGTGTGTTTGAAATATTTAAATTTCTGCATGGACACTCATCAAAAGTGTTTAGATTAACTTAGTGTATGTACTCATCATTTACTTAGTAAAAAAAAAAAAAAAAAAAAAAATTAACAATTTAAAATAAAGAGAAAGTAAAGTTGTATGTAACATTTTCACACCTGTGACCAAACTCAACATAAAAATAAACAAGTCAATATCATTCAGTGTTGGGAATTGATCTTACAACCAAGCTGACACTATTCCAAGTTTCTATAAAATGACAGAAGCTATAATTCATGAGGTAGATTTTCTTACATGCATGTATTATGCTTTGTCTTGATACTTTCTCTGTTGTATATATGTGTTCACTTATTGCTGGTCGTGTGTTTAGAACTGAGATCAATAACCTATGTGTAAGTTATGAACATACTTCACACTGTTCTTCTATACTGTTTGATAACTTACAGTGAACTCAGAATATATATCTGACTGAAAGTACCATATACATTCAGGTTCATATGGACATACACATTTACATACAAAAACACTACAGTATATATAAAAATGAAAATACACATTCAATTTGCAGGTAAATATGTATAAAAAAATATATATTGAAGAACCTTTTTTCGCAAAACATTTTTAAAATAAATATAATAAACAAAATAAATAAATGAATAAATGAATAAATAAATTAAAAATTAATAAATAAATAAATAAATAAATACATAAAATAAAATAAAAGAATCAAAATAAATAAATTAAATTAATTAAAATAAATAAATAAAAGAATTAAAAAAACAAAAACAAAATAAAATTGTAGAATAATGATTAATAATTTAATGGACTGAAGAATGATCATCAGAACTTTATAAATGTATACACTTTAACATATGAGAGAAAAAAGTAAGGAAAGAGAGAGGACAAGAAGGAAAAGACAGACACAGAAACAATGAAAAATTAAATTAAAATGTTAGTATTCATTGAGAAAATATAAAATTAATATTACTGGAATACAAAAAAAAAAAAACCCAACAAGAACAAAAATAAAAATAAAAATAAAATAATTTTGTACTTAATAAACAAAAATAAAAAATTCTGATAGAGAAATATTAAAAATTTTGATCAGTATTCTTTTTAACTGTTGACATGTATATAACAGTATCCTGAATGTTAATTAAAAAGAATTAATAAAATAAAATTAATTTACATGAAAAATATTCATGAATGTCAAAAGTATTGATATTCATGAACATCATGTATTATCTGGTAAACATTACTGATATTTAAATATTACCTAATTAAAAGTTTAAATAGATTATCTGAAACTTGTATATAAAAACATACAAAATATTCATAATTGGTAAAAAAATATTGATATTTATTAACAGTATATATATTTATTCTTAACCACTATGTAAATTTTTTTTTTAGTTAAAATATTTATTCAGAAAAGTTCTAAAACAACAACAACAACAATAAAACGCCTTTTAAAATTAACATTAAAATATTTTAAATATTCAAAGATACAAACAATGAAATGATAATTGTAAGTATGTAGATTAAAGAATTTTCTGACCTTAAAAAAAAAAAAATATATATATATTTAAAATTAAAAAAAACAACAACAAACAATTATTTAGATATAACCTGCACCACAGATAAATATACAGATAATTCCAACAGATATTAAAAATAGTTTTAACCAAAAGTGTATATTTGTTCTATTTTTTTTAGTTATGGGTAATATTAATTTAAAAAAAAAAAGATCTTTGTCTTTTTTATGAAATGCAGGTTATTGTGCAGATAAAAATCATACATGTGCCTCAGTGCTTAAACATCTGGTGCATTTTTTGTTTTGTATCTTGATATCAGGTAATAATTACATATGTGCACTTTAGTGTGAGAAATAAACTGAGTGAGAGAAAAACAGAGAAAGAGCAAGAGAAAGACAGAAAAAGAGATTTACTGAGAGTGAGAGAAAAAGAGAGACAAAAGAAAACACAAAGAGACACACACACACACACACACACACACAGATATAAAACCCAACCATACTTAACAATACTACTGTGCTACAGTACACTCTTTAATCACACTACAACATCAACAGCACTGCTCTAGTTATAATACAACATCAACATTACAACTTTAATCATGATACAACATCAACATTGCAACTGAAACATAATAATAAAAACAGCAGTTCTAGCCAAGGCAAAACATGTTCTCCACAAGTCTACCAAGATCTCTGCCCATGTACTACATCCATATTGCAGCTCTTTCAATGACAGAGCATCAATATTATAACTCTAGCCATGACACATTATCAACATACAGCTATAGCTATGACACAACATCAACATACAGCTATAGCTATGACACAACATCAACATGCACTTCTAGCAATGATACAACATCATCAACACTACAGATCTGTCTGTAATGTAGCATCACTAATACAGTGCTAACTATGATACAGTGTGGACAACATAATGACAGAGTATTCAATAATACAGAGCTATGATAGAGATCCAGGAAGCAAATATTATGACAGAGCTTCAATAAAATGGAGTTGAAACAGAGCTTCAGTAATAGAATATTATGACAGAACTTAAACAACATACAGCAAAAAAAAGAGTTTCAACAACAGAATGTTATGACAGAGCTTTAATAAAAAGAGCTATGACAGAGATACTTCACTACAAGACTAAGTAGCAGTTTCTACAAGAGAGTGCTATGACAAAACTTCAACTATCAAGTGCTATAATACAGTAAGATAAAATGCAAAAATAGAATGGTAACAAGCTGCTGTTAGTAACTAATTTTGCAGAATGAAATGCTGTGAAAGATAAAATGTTAAAAGTTACCAATCATTACAGGAATACTTCTTCTTCTCAACTGCTGAAAGCACTCTGGGAGTAAAAATTAACGAGGATGTGTTATATATTTTGATATTATACAGACTTGATAGGACATAAATCAACAACAATTTAATTTTTTTGTTTTTTATTTTCCATTTATTAATAAAGAGTAGTGTTAAATGAAATATAAAAAATTAAATAAATTGAAACTGGGAAAACTGTCATCAGCTAGGATGATAATGATGATGATGATGATGATGATAATCATATAATAACAGCAATAACAAATATTGCAATAAATAAAGAAAAAAAGAAAAAAAAGAAATTTCTCATTTGACAACATGTTTGTATGAAAAAATTATATAAAAGACAAAAGACCAATATATATGATTTATGTTGGTGTGTCAGTAAATCTCTCTCTCTCTCTCTCTCTCTCTCTCTCTCTCTCTCTCTCTCTCTCTATATCCATCTCTATATATATGTCCGTCTATCTATCTGTCTGTCTGTCTGTTGGCTGTCTGTCTGTCTGTCTATCTATTTCCCTGTATGTCCCTATGTTTGTGTATGTGTATGTGTATGTTTATGTGTTAGTACTTGTGGATATATATGTATGTATATGTATGAATATGTATTTTATTATGTATAATTATACATTTTTGTGTATATGTATAGTTTGTGTATCTGACAAAAGTATTTTTATGTGTTTATATTATTTCATATTAATAAACCAAGTTATACATAATTATCATTCATATTTAGATATTAAAATATAATAATAATAATAATAATAATAATAAGAAGAAGAAGAAGAAGAAGAAGAAGAAGAAGAAGAAGAAGAAGAAGAAGAAGAAGAAGAAGAAGAAGAATATTAATGTTAATCAGAAAACAGCCTTTCTGTGCCATTTCTCATTCCAGTAAATTTTTAGAGGTTTTATAAATAATTTATTTATCTGAAAACAAAGAGCTAAACCATTTAGTTTTAAAATGAATAATCTAAATAAAAAAAACATTCACAGTTATCATATATACTGACAAATATCACTGAACAAATTCATTACATGTAAAAAGAAAACATAATAACAGAAAAAACAAAAACAAATAAGGAGAGGAAATTTTCAAATGCATGCTCATGCTAATAATGCAAATTTGGGGTTCATTTATATTTGGTACATTTCTAGAATGGGAAATATTTGTGTGGAGGAAGCAAGGAGAGAGAAACAACATGCCCAAGATGTCTGCCTAATTTAAATGGAATTTGGGGTCAGTTTTCTTTCCATGAAAAATATGTAGTGTTGATTGAATAACTAAAAATAATTATGTTTTTAACTGAGAATGCTTAATAAAGTTTGAAGATCAGCTGTGCATGTTAATATATAAATATTAATATAAATATAAACATACACACACACACACACACACACACACACACACACACACATATCTATTTACTTTGATCAGGTTATAAAACTGATTCAGGTGAGTTTTAATATTTCATTCTTTCTTTCTTTCTTTCTTTATTTAATTTTTTAATTTTTTTTTTTTTTTATAATCATTTTATTAATTCATTATATTTTCTTTCAGTATTAATACTTCACATATTTATTCATTTGTTTATTACTATTTAATTAATTTTATTTATGATATCAAAAAAGAAATTACTTTTCCTATAAACTTTTGTTCAAAATTTACAATTTTTTTTTTAATGAATCAAATCTAATGTAAAAAAAAAAAAAAAAATTAATAATAATCTTTATGAAATGAAATAAGCCAAATAATTATTTATACTGATACCTAAAAACCTAAAGATTAATTTTTGTTTTTTTCAGATGAAAAAAAATTAAATATGTGAATTGAATACAGTTTGATAATGCTGTGTTTATAAGATATGCTATTTGGTTTAGCATTTAAAAAAATTTCAGCTGAATGATATAAACTGCTGAAATTCATTTCATTTACAGTTTTTTGTTATTTTATTTATTTGCATAAATAATAATAAAAGCAAAAGTAACAAAAAATAAATTTTATCTAGTAGAATTTTTAAATTACTTTGGGTTTGTAAAATAACATGTTTATGGTGATAAATATAACACAGAACTGACAACCATTTTAAAACAAGAGAGCAATGTCACTGATGCCCAAGGTCAACAAACCAATTAGCCAATCAAAATTTACCTTCGAATTCAAAAACAGGGGGCAATGACCTCGATCTGTCCACCCTTTCATAGGCTGCGTGATTGAAAATTAAATTTTAAAAATAAGTGAAATGGGGCCCCAGAAATTATTTAAATAATATGTGTTTTATAATAATAATACAAATAATAATAATACAAAAATGAATGAATATATGAATGAATAAATAAATAAATAAACAAACAAACAAACAAACAAACAAACAAACAAATAAATAAATAAACAAATAAACAAACAAATAAACAAATAAATAAATAAATAAATAAATATGAATAGTAATAATAATTAAAATAAATTTAATGGTAATTTATTTTCTGAAAATCTTTAATTTATTTTCAAAATTCTATGTCACTACTGGAAAAAAATATTTAGCAAAATAAAACAACAATAATAATATAATTTAATATTAGCAAAATTATTTAGTTAATTAATTAAATGGAATTAGCATCTCAGAAATACATATTAGTGATTAAATGATTAAATAGAATTATTTATTTAATTGAAAGCTTATAGATGAGCCAAGCATGTGAAAAACTGAAATAAAAATACTTTGGTCAGGTAATTATATTCATAAGAAAAGATTAATTACTTTTTACATTCTTTCTTTTCAATTTATTATTATATCTTTCTCTCTTTTTTCTCTTCTTTTTCACTAATTTAATTGCATATATTATTTATTTTTTGATATATATATATATTAGATAAGGATCTTTTTTTATTTTTTATTTTATTTCACAATCTAATTCATGATAAAGAAACCAAAGTATTTTATTATAATTTTCATTATAATCTTATAACAGGTTTAACATTTATGAATACCCAACCAAGATATAAAATAAAAGATAAATAACATTTCTTTATTAAATTAAAATAATAATATTTAAAGTATGTGTTAACTATATCAATAATTAATGTATAATTATTGTAATTTTTTTAGTTACTTATTTATTTTTTTTAAATTTAAATAACATTTATTTATTTATTGTTTATTTATTTATTTATTTATTTATTAGTAAATATTATCCACAAAGATATGTTTTTTTTTTCTAGACTAATTTTTAAGTGACTTTGGGTTTGGTACAATAATCTGTTTATGGGTGATAAAACAAAACACAAAATTGACAACCATTTTAAAACAAGAGAGCAATGTCACTGATGCCCAAGGTCAACAAACCAATTAGCCAATCAAAATTTACCTTCGAATTCAAAAACAGGGGGCAATGACCTCGATCTGTCCACCCTTTCATAGGCTGCGTGATTGAAAATTAAATTTAAAAAATAAGTGAAATGGGGCCCCAGATTTTAAAATAAATTAAAAAAATTAAGTAAATAAAATAAAATAAAATAAAATAAAATAAAACAAAATAAAATAAAATTAATGTAAAGTAAAGTAAAATAACAAAACCAAAAAAGATTCTTAGTTTTAAAAATGGACTTTACACTGGGAAAATCTTTAGAAAAATGTATTTCCCACAGAAACAGATGAAATTGAAATTTAGACCGACAGTTAAATAATTCTTAGTGTAAAATTAAATTAATAAGGTGTTTAGTAAAATAATGAAAACAGACAGACACATATATAAGACAAAGGTTAGAAGTTAATACATATTTTAACACAAAATATTTTATAATGAATAGAGAAAAATTTACAACCTTCAAAAGTGATAAAATAGAGAGAATTTTTTTTTTTTTTGTAAGTGAAAAGAAAAAAGGACAATAAAAAGAGAAAAAAATAATCATAAATAAACAGTGAAAACATTAACAAACACAATCTACATTAACACATATCAGTTTGACATTTCTGTATTACTTTTATATATATATATATACACCCCAAAAACAAAAAAGAGTGATTATAAAGGGAGTTAACTCCGTACCTTTCCTGACGTTGGCGTCGACTGTTTCTCCGAGCTTGGAGAGCTGATAGCGTCGCCAGTCTGGCCGAGACGAGTCATGCATCGTCTGGTTCAGCGTCAGTGACCTTGTCATTGTCAGCGGCTTGTGAGGTCGCTTGTCAATGCTGGCTGAGCTCACATCAGATATACTCTGTGAATGTAACATAATGTAATGTAACATAATGTAACATAACAGAATGTAAAATAACATAATGTGATGTAACATAATGTAATGTAAAGTAATACAAAGCAAAATAAAATAACATGGTATGATGTGATGTGATGTAATATATTATAATGTAATGTAGTCTAATATATCAGTATTCTTGTCTAGACACACACACACACACTTATATATATATACACACATACACACACATATATGTACATACATACATACATATATATATGTATGTGTGTGTGTATGTATATATACTTATGTATAAATATAAGCATTTGTATGTTTATGTGTGTGGATATATATGTTCATGTATGCATGTATGTATATATATTGTATATATGTATGTAGGTGGGTAGGTATCTAGATAAGTGGGTAGTGTACATTTATGTATGAATGCTTGTACCTATTTATGTATATTATATATCTTTACATAGGCAAAAAATTAAAAATATTAACATGTTATGGTAATATGTGTTATTTCTTTTAAAAATGAATTCTTCGTAGATGTATATTTTTCTGAAATTTTTTTTAAAACTAATGTATAAATCTAAGCAGTTTAAAATGTGTGTTTGCTGTTGGTTAGGTAACTCACTGTTCTATCAGTGACTAAAGTAAGAATGTAACTCACCCTCTGTCTGGTTTCAAACTCATTTGTTCTGTTGCTCTTCTTCTCTGTCTGTAAGTCTCGTTTTGCCTGTAAATAAAAAACAACAACACATAATAATAAATAAATTAGTTGACTGTCACCTATCCAGTCATTTCAGACACAAATTCTAAAAGTCTAGAAGCTTTACTTGTAAGAAAACTTCAGTAAAATTTGTAATGTAACAAATTAAACTAAATATATTTCTAGAAGATTATAGAGTTATGCTTTATGCCTCAAAAATAAAACAAAATAAAATAAAATAAAATAAAGTAAAATGAAATAAATTAATAAAATAATAAATAAATAAATAATTAAAATAATAATAAATAAAATTTAAAAACCACGAGAAACAGCAAAATGGTTTTCACAAGTTTAAAGATATCAGATAATGGATTACTGATCTCTGATGATTCATAATCAAGTGAAATAATTGTTTGAAATATAATGTAAAATAATCTTTTCAGAAAAGGACGTCCTCTGCTTTAAATACCTGTTCCAAAACTATGGACTATGGATACATACATTTTTATTTCAAGTAGACTAACTGTCTAACATGCTAATTTTAATTAGAGCAGCCTATAAACCTGCACTGCAGTATTTACACAGTGGACATAACATGTATCTATCACAGTTGTTTAATCTTCTAACATACTAACAAAAATCATCTTGTGCTGAAAACCTCTATCTCTTTGGACTGCACATCACAGACACAGTATTCATCTGTCACAACAGACTAACCTGCTAACTTACTAACATCTACTGTTGGAGTGTATGTGACAGACATAATAGTCATGTATCCCAGTATACTAACCTTCTAACATAATAACTTAAAATATGCTGTGTTAAAAAACCTCTATGGATTGTGTGCCCTAGTTATGGACATTTTTTCCATCAGACTGTCTAACTTCCTAACTTTAATCTGAAAACTTTAAGATGTCGCTATTTCTGCTCCTCAGAAAAATTTTCAGATTTCTGAGATTTTTGGATTTCCTAATTTAGGATAAGGGATTCTTAACCTGTATACAGTTATAAACTGGCCACTAAGTGTTATAATTAATAATACTAAATGAATTATTGTTCTTCTTGCAGTGGGATTACGTGCATCAGAAATAAATGGTTTCAAAAATCTTTAACATTATTTTTTGTTTAATATAATAACCCAACTTGTCTGGATAAAACTTTTCATCAAAATTTGGTCAAAATCAGTCAGTTTACAGATTTATATACAATTACTAGTTATTCTAAATATCATGTAAACAGCAAAACAAAATCTTGGAATAGCTTTGCAGTCAGAAATATGAATAAAAAAGTGATCAGAATTAATAATGGTAATGAATACATACAGACATCAAAATCCATTCATTAAAGTTTGTAATAGCAATGTAAAGAATACAAATACATATTGTACATAAGAAAGAAAAATATAATTAATTACTTTTATGTATGTATAAACATATATGTTTGTATGTATTAATGTATGTGTGTGTGTGTGTGTGTGTGTGTGTGTATGTTTGTGAAATGTGTTACTTTATATAAAATATTAATTTAACAGCAAAAAACAATAACAAACAAAAGTAACATAATGACAGCTGCAGTTTCAACTGATCACATTCCTAGACATGCTTTAGTAAGCACAAGTGCATTTTACATCACAGAAATTACCTTCAGTTTCCCATTGAACTGGACAACTGCAATAGTATTGTATTTGTATTTCTTCCTACAGTCAGAAGCCATTTGAGAAGTGACCAGGTCTAGAGATGGATCTATTAACATTGCAGGCTGGGAGTATATGTATATGCATGATGTGATTCCGATAATATGCAATGGAAATTGTGTTGCAGTGAATTGGCATTACAACAGAAAGTATGTCAAATTGTATACACACAGAGTAACAGGTGGTGAATGCATGAGTATGAATCATGAAATTAAAAACTGAAATTATTATTTTTTTTTCAAGCTGGTTATATTAATTAATAAAAGATAAAAGAAATTAAAAAAGGGATAAATAATAATAATAATAAAAAGAAAAAGATAACTTTTTTTTTTTTTTTTAAACCAAATTCATTTTATTTCCTAGCAAAAGTACTATTACAGTATTGGGGTTTGATAAAGCTTTTGAATGTAAAGCTAATTTCTAATGGTTGGTTGTGTATGTATCACGAATTGTGATTGGCTTTTTAATAAAGATTTACGTGGTAAGTTTTTAATATCTTTTTGATGTCACACTGACCTGCTATGTACATTGTTAAGTGTACAGTTATGTGTCAGGTTTACATAATTACATAAATATCAGAAATAATAAAAAATATAAAAAATACAAATATCTTAATATCAAAAAAAAAAAAAAAAAAATAAATAAAAAGTCAAAATAAAAAATAATAAATAAAAAAGTAATAAGAATATTAACAGCCATCAAATTTATGTCCATACCTTAATCATTATTTTTATGTCCATAAACGTAGTCATTAGTGCAATGAGGAAATTTAGACCTAAAGCCCTCACCCCCTCCCACAGAGGAATGCTATTAACGCAGTTCCTACCAAGCAGTTGTTAATGCTGATTACTGGTATTAATTATTTCTGAGGGTAATGTCCTCTGTCGTGAATACAGGGAGCCCTTCATGCCATTGGTTGTGGGCACAGCTTATTGTTTGTTGTTTTGAAGCAGTCAGTGAGTGACACACATCACTACCGATTATTCCAATGCAGTTTATGACGAATGCAGTAACGGATATCAGAAATACCAACTGTTGCAAATTGATCATAATTAATTTACTATTCTTATGTGCAGATGGCTATACACACACACACATACATACAATACACAACAGTCTCACACACACACACACACACACACACACACACACACACAGACACACATATAAAGGTCAAATAATTTATTATGTTATTTCATTCTTCCCATGAAGTATTTTTTGACAATATCTGCAAATTGTATCCACAGAATTCAGTTACAATAAAAAAAAAAAAAATATGTACTCCATTTCAGCCATATGACTTTCCAACAAGTGCACTGTGATTCATTTATCCAAAGTCTTGGTGTATGCTCTCCTGTCTATGAGTAGGTTCATATAAACAATCATTTGATGCTTAACATAAACAAAAAACCCATATATTTCTTCACGTAACTGAATCACACTGTTTCATAGCAGAACTAATTAGAAGTAATTTCATGTGAGTCTATAAACATCACAAGATAGCCTTGACTCACTTACTCACTCTGATATAAAACTGGTACTATCATATTTGTCCCTGGATTCCTAAACTATACGCTTTTCAAATTATGGACAAAAGTGTTTTTTACTCTGAACAACAGCTTGTTTCAGTTTTGTTACATAACTTCTTGTTAATTTGTTTTTACCATGCAAAACAGTTAAAAGTCACGTTGTTTAATTATTCTAAATGTTGAACCATTAATTATAATTTTTTATTTTATGTATGTATGTATGTGTGTGTGTGTGTGTGTGTGTGTGTGTGTATGCATGTATTTATGTGTCTGTGTGTGTGTGTCTGTGTATTTTAGAATTTTGAATAGTCTCTGTCTTATGTACATCTGATTAGACTCTACACATAGACAATATTTGGGAATGCACTGGCACAAAGTATGTATGTATGTGTGTATGTGTGTATGTGTGTATGTGTGTATATTTGTGTGTGTGTATGTGTATGTGTGTGTATGTATGTATGTGTGTATGTATGTGTGTGTATGTATGTGTGTATGTTTGTATGTGTGTGTATCTGTGTATATGTATGTATGTGTGTATGTATGTATGTGTGTATATGTGTGTATGTATGTATGTATGTGTGTGTGTGTGTGTGTGTATGTATGTGTGTATGTGTGTGTGTATGTGTGTGTATGTATGTATGTGTGTATGTATGTGTATGTATATATGTATGTGTGTATGTATATGTGTGTATTATGTGTGTATATGTATGTATGTATATGTATATGAGTGTGTGTTTATGTGTGTATGTATGTATATGTGTGTGTATGTGTGTGTATGTGTGTGTGTATGTATGTATGTGTGTATGTATGTTTATGTGTGTATATGTATGTATGTATGTGTATGAGTGTGTGTGTGTATGTATATGAATGTGTGTGTGTATGTATGTATGTATGTATATGTGTGTGTGTGTATGTGTGTATGTATGTATGTATATGTGTGTGTGTATGTATATGAGTGTGTGTGTATGTGTGTGATTATGTATGTATATGAGGGTGTATGTATGTATGTATGTTACTGAGCAATGTTTTCTAACTTTGTCTTGGTTGCTGAGTAGTGATGGTGTTGTTGAAGACAGTGACATCTGACGTTTGTCAGTTCCGTGTGATGTATTCCTGAATACTCTCTCTCTGTGCAGACTCCAATCAGACTAACAAAATATTCATACATGTCTATTAATGTACTTATATAATCATGCTTGCTTTTTTTTGGATTCATATGCCTTTGCATGCACACATCATAAATGCACATTTTTGTTTTCATCCTCTGCACCTGCACATAACATACTAACGAACAAACCTACCTTGGGTGTCCACGCGACGTGAGTAAACTGACAGACAGTGATAGTGTGAAGTGAAGGACAGGAAGCCATCATGACACATTTCTGAACCTGCCTCCCTCACCAAGCAGCCACAGACTGATCAAGTTTTATGTTGCCTCCAGCAATTAAACAGTTATTATGACAAACAGAAAATTGAATTTTACTGGCCCAAGCCAAGCAACAGATGTTTACTTTATAAAAATGATCAAATATACTATGCAAGGAAGTCACGACGTCGAGAGAATACGTACATAGATTGTTAATTAAAAATATTTTTTTTAAAAGTGTAATATACATGTTTTGTTGTCTATTATTTTATAATGTTGATGTACAGTGGTGTTTATTTATAAGGGTGACTGTTCACTTTGATAATATACTAAATAGAATAATAAATTTTGGTTAGCAAGAAAAAACAAATTGAAAAAAACATGCATAGAAAATGTATGTAAAATTTTTTTTTTCTAAATCTAAGATACATGTTTTGTTTCTATTGTTTTACAATGGTGATAAACAATGTTGTTTTTTAATAAGGGTGATTGTTTTCACTGATAATATACTAAATAGAATAATAAATTTTAGTTAGCAAAAAAAAAATTTGAAAATCGAAAAGAGTCAGAAGAATTTTGGAAACTAAAAATAAAATTAATGTAAATTTTCTTGCCTCTTATACTGATGTATTTTATTTTGTATGAAACTGGTTGCCAGAAATAAATAAAATAAGTTTACAAAATGTAAATAGACAGGTGCTCTAAGAAAAATAAATGATAAACCTTCATCTCATTATTTACAGGGATTCAAAAAATCAATTTACATTCACATAAAATTGTTACTGTTTGTCAGAGAATTACAAATCTACTGAATGCAGTCACTCACTATTAATTTTTTTCATTAATAAAAGTTTAGTGTTTGTTAACAATATGTCAGTTCACAATTTTAAGCCATAAAAACACAGTATGCTTTTCCCTTAAAGGTGAAATCTAGAGTGGACAGAAATCTGTTGAGATACGACTCCTTTGTGAAACACAAGTCACAGAATTAACATTAAAAACTGCAGTGCTTATAACCAGCATGTTTGACAAGGATCCAGTGTAAATTACCAATCTCAGATCTCCAGAAGCATCCAGTAACAGCAGAGATGATTACAACCATCTTGTGTCACTTTTACTCACAGAACATAGATTTTTGAGATAAATAGTGTGGAAGTTAGTTAATAATATTGAAGTATTAACAGGTAACATAAAGTTATTCATGGACACAGATAAATGAGATTAGATGATTATGGTACTGATACATCAACTGTCTTGTATTATAGAAATTGTTATTTCTTTGAAAGCATAGTCTTTGAGATAATCAATGTTAAAGCTATTAAACTATATAACAGTATTAACAGGTACCTGAAAGTTGTTTGTGGGTACAGTTGAATGTGCCTGGCTTGGTTAAAACATTATAACATTGATGTGTTGTATTTGTTACTATCACTGTAATATTATTTGAATTCTTATTTTTTAGAACACATAGTTTTTGAGATAATCAGTGTTAAAATTATTAAATTATTAACCAATGACAAAAAGTTGTTCATGGGTACAGTTAAATGTGACTGACTTGGTTTGAAAATAAAGGCACTGATGTATCTTATCATCAGCCTTCATTATTTGTCTAAATTCTTATTTGTTTGGGGGGGCAGATAACTCTTGTTCTCAATCATCCAGCTAAAAATTATAAAACTAGATTCTATCTATTCCAGATTTTGCAGTATTTATGGAACAGAGGAACAATTTGAAAACATATTTAACTCTATCAGTATCAGTAATGATTTGCCTTTTGAACAATAACAACAGTTCTTAAATACTGGATTTGAACAAAGGTTTGTAGCATTTTTCCTACAGGTCATGTTTCAGCATGTAATTTCATTTCATATATGTGGCGTTTATACATATTCTGAAAGGTGGAACAAATGGCACATACATGGTTGAATAGACCTGTGAACAAATATCTGAATACTATCTTTGAATTTCACTTTATAAATGCTATAAACTTTTCATCCATCCCATTATTTATGATCCACAGTAATAGGAAATGGACAAAGAATATAATAAAACAAATAATTTAATTATTACTGACCTGCAATGCCAGCAACCAGATCATCATGGATTCATGGTTTTCAGCCATCAACTCATACCCCTTGCCATCATTTCTGAAATAACAAAAAAATAAATTGTAATAAAACAACAACACAAAAGTGTCTCTCTCTCTCTCTCTCTCTCTCTCTCTCTCTCTCTCTCTCTCTCTCTCTCTCTCTCTCTCTCTCTCTCTCTCTCTCTCTCTCTCTCTCTCTCTCTCTCTCTCTCTCTCTCTCTCTCTCTCTGTGTGTGTGTGTATTTATGTATGTACACATACATACATATTTACTTCAATAAATTACTTGTTATTTACACACACACACATCTATCTATCTATCCATCTATCTATCTATATATAGATATATGTATTGTTTAAAATTACTTTTTCAGTGTTTAATTACTAGTTTTTCTCTTAAAAGACAATTTAAAAAAATGTGAAGCAGCATAGGATAACCAGTCACCTGGTGAAAATTTTCAAAACTCAGGTTTTAATGGACTAAAACAATCCACATTCTACAGATAAGTGATGCACAGAGGTGCAACATCAGAGATTTTAGATGAATCTTGCCAAAATAAGGGCATAGTTTTAGCATTAATTCAGATTTTGACAGATCACACAAAAAACCCCACAAAGAACATATTTTATTAACTCATTTCAGCAAAAAACCCATTAATAAGTCATGAAGGTCGAGATGTTTTCAAAACTATTTATGGTGACAAAAATTGATCTGTTGCTGCATTGGACTGCATTAACAGGCTGTAACTCAAAATTACATTGCACGACATCTGATGGTTATCCAATGCTGCCACACAAATAACAAATAAATTGTTGTCACTGAAGAACTCTTTTGTTTTGCTGTGTAATCTTTGTGAATGTCAGTGAAATCAATAAGAACATGACTACACATGAGTAAAATAAATAAAAATAGCAGTAACGAATACAAAATTAACCATGAAACAAAAGATATTTTCTCCAACACTTAATCAATAATGCTATATTACAGTAAAAAAAAAAAAAAAAAAAAAAAAAAAAAAATAATAATAATATTAAAAAAAAAAAAAAAAAATAATAATAGTCTATAAAAAAAAAAAAAAATTATTAAAAATAATTTTATGAATCTTCTTGTTCCTATTATTTTATTGCTGGATTTTTTTTGGGGTGGGCTATAATCTGTGTTTTTTGGTTTAGTTTTTTAGAATGGTATATTGTGACAACACACACACACACACACAACACACACACACACACACACACACACACACACACACACACACACACACACACACAAACACACATATTATGATACATCACTTCAACAGAAGAAAACATATCGTAAAACTCCACTTTTCTAATCGTGCAAGAACGAGAATATAAACTCAACTGACACCAATAACGGACAAAACTACTAAAAAAAAAAAAAAAAAAATCACTAATTTCCCAATCCAGCAAGCGCTGAAACTTCTTCAAGGTCACGCCAGTGTGTCCAGACTAATGAAAACAGCCAACTGTTGTCCTCGCGACAACACCACCAAAGTTTTATCCATCGATATATTAATTCCGTAAAGCCACAAACAGCTGTTTCGCCTCATAATCTGCAGATCAATGGCAGTCAGCAGAGCAGTTCTAGGTTAGTCTGACCTATTTTGATTGTGTCCCTCACTCAGAACGGTTAGGTGCAATATTAGGAGTAGCCCATTGCATTAGTTTTGTAGGTTACTTTAGAGAGAGGGAAAGAGAGTGAGAGAGTGAGAGAGAGAGTGAGAGAGAGAGAGAGAGAGAGAGAGAGAGAGAGAGGAGAGAGAGAGAGAGAGAGAGAGAGAGAGAGAGAGAGAGAGAGAGAGAGAGAGAGAGAGAGAGAGATTTAGTCAAGAAATAAATACAGTAGGGATGACAAACTGAAGTAGGGATGATAAACTAAAGTAGTGAGAAAAAAAAGTGAGAAGTAAGAGAAGCAGCCTGTGTAGAGTGTTTGTGTTGGTTACTTTATTATGGTTTATTGATAGGTGACAGGTGGTTGTACAGAAAGCTAAAAATAACTGCTTTCATTATTCAGTTTCATGACTGCAGGAGAAAACTGATATTTTTATGTGAAGTTTATGACTTTCAAGTTAGGACACCCTTACTGTACTAAAAGCTGGGGGGGTTGGGGTTTTTTTGGGATCATTTTCCCTTACTTACATAATTACACAGTCTTTGTACATTAAAATATTAACTTTATTTATGTCTTAGTTTCATACATCAACTTTACTGCATGAAAAAAAAACAAATTAAAAAACATTTAGGAACTCTGTATCTTGAAGTTCAGAACAATAACAGAAAAAAGGTTTATTAACAGTTAAAAAAAAACTTTTACTTTGTCTGGTATTTAAAACTGCTTTATGTTTTATTTGATGATATTTTTGTAACATATTTCTAAGTAACACAAAAAACACCATCCTCCTTTTTTCTCTCACTTGCTGTACATTATTTATGAACAAATCCAACAACAACAACAACAGTAAATAGAATAAAATACAACAGCAACACCATCACTACTACATGTCAACTTCACACTCTTCAGAGACCAAACACACACACAGATGACATTCTCAGTGTTGCAGATAAACACATTAACAAGTTAGAATCCTAATTCCCACCTCACCTCTCTGACATAACTGTGGTGTCTGGCTAGTCACTGAGATGAAGGAGAAGCTATTTCAAAGCCCACCGTGACGCAAACAGAAATAATCTCCAAAGGATAATGCATTTAGGAAGTGAGAGATGTGGTAAATAGTTTTCAAAATAAGAAAACTAAACGACACAGGAAAGAGATGGGTAAATGCTAATATTTGCACGATTGTGCTGGCCGCCTGGTTACAAACAAAACTGTCAATAAAACTGAGGAGAGGATGAATACATAGTGGTAGGTAGTGTGTGGTTTGTTTGAATTTGCTGATACAGTGTTTTTTTAGTGTCTCCATATTGATTAGTTTTAAAATGTTGATGTCTTAGTTTATTTTGTATGGTGTGGTTTATTTGCATGTAGGTGTGTAAATATGTGTGTGTGTGTGTGTGTGTGTGTGTGTGTGTGTGTGTGTGTGTTTCTATATATGTATACATGCACAGACACACATATAAATGTTTTATAACCACACATAATAATATAATCATTTTCATAAAATCAATAAAAATTCCAACAACAGCAGCAGCAGCAGCAGCAACAGCAGCAGCAGCAGCAGCAACAACAACAGTGAATAATAATAATAATAATAACAACAACAACAACAACAGTAATAATAACAATAATAAATAATAATATAATAAAGAGAAGCTCTCATTATTCTGAGAAAAGCAAATATTATATAAAGACTGAGTCAGTAGTCACTAAACCATTAAATATTGCAGTTTCAATAAACCCACTTTATTTGTTTTACAGATAACATAACCTTAATTTTGTTTATTGTATCATAACTTTGGGGAAATACTGATTACAGTCTACATCTTTTGATTCATATACTTCATATATGTAGGTGCAAAATCTAGTAAAATAAAAATCTAAAAAGAAAGGTATACATTTTTTTTTTTTTTTTATTATTATTTTTTTTAATGAAACACTTACATGATGGATTAACTTTGACTGGTAAAACATTTAATATTTGTTACTTAATTAAGATTTTTCCAATTAGCAGCAAGAATCTTTTATAACCATATTATGCCATTAACAGGATGGCACATACCACAACATTCTGATTACGAGATGGTTGGTTGGAATGGGAAAAAACTCTTTAAGTACATTTAAGAGGATTAATGTGCATAACCTGCAGTGGTGCTTTAACTAGGGAGTTGCAGACTGCTTTGTAAAGTGTTTTCAAGTACAACTCTTTGTAATTACAAGAGCTAGGTGTATACTATCCTGTCTATGTGATGGTGTATATTAAGAATATCTTGTTGCTAGTAAAAAAAAAAGTTTAGACCACTGACTATATATTTAAAAAGAAAAAATGTTTTCCTCTTCCTTATAAACAAGATTTTCTTGCAAATTGAAAGATAAAATCAAAAAGAAGATATTTTTAGAATCAGTACTGAATAAGGAAAGAGTTAGAAAAATAGATAATAAAAAAAAAAAAAATGTCCAACTTTATTAATATAATATTTTGCCTGAAAGCATGTTCTTGATTAAATGAATTTTTCTTGCCATTCTTTTATGTGAAAATAAAGAGAAAATGAAATGAGTGTAGCGTGTAGCTATAGTCGCATGCAAACGTTGCCTGCATTTTCTACTTGCAGATGAAATTAATTTTCCAATATTCTGCTTCAGTTGTAATAAATTTCTTTGGTTTTTCTTTGAAATATCTTCGAAAAGATATTAACAGAATTTGCTGGCAGTTTCATCATGAACTCACTCTCTCTCTCTCTCGCTATCTGAATGAAATATAAGTTCAAATCATAACTCATTATCTCTGCACTATGTGACAATAGTCACCGGCATAAATAATAAAAAAAATATATAATTAAAGTGGTCACACAGACAGACACATGTATGTACACACACACACACACACACACACACATATACATATTATATATATATATATATATATATGCACACATGTGTGCTCATATGTATATTATATTCATTTCAGTTCTGTCGTTTATAGATTTTGTTAGTTATTCATTTTATAAAATAAACAAGGGCGTATGTTAATATGAAATTGGACTTAAGGTAAATATTTGAATTTTTTTAATTTAAATTGCCTGAAATGTTAATATTTTGCTGACCCATCAGGTTTGAAATATTAATAACTTAATAAAACTGATCTTTTTTTTAAGTTAGTCATTATTTTAAAATGAATAAATAGATAAAATAATATTATTTTATTTATTTTAAAATAATGACTAACTTAAAATGAAAAAAACCCTAGAGATCAATTTTATGAAGTTATTAAGAATGATATCTGGCATGCAAAGGGATTAGAACTCTGAACTTGTTACTCTTCATCAAAACAAAACTGGAAACAATTCTACACAGACAGTCTGTGAAAAATAAACAAGTATTATTAAAGTAGTGTAATTTCACTGTACATAAATCGGAATGATAGATTTGTGTAAAATAATTAATATTTAACATGAAACCATTTCACTGAGGTTATTGTAGATTCGTGAAGACTGATCAACTGTTAATACAGCAGTTTGATGTCAAATTGAGTGACTGTAATAATAGAGTCATGAAAAATAATTACAAATTTATTAAAAAATATCGTCAGATTTATGAAAAATAACTTCAGATTTATTAAGAAAATAATTACAATTTTATAAAAAATAATTATAATTTTATAAAAAAATAATTACAATTTTAAAAAAATAACCAATTTTTAATCAAAAATTTCAAATTTGTGATAAATAAATACAGATTTATGAAAAATAATTACAGATATATATACATAAAAAAAATTACAAACTTGTGAAAAATAATTACAAATTTATAAAACATAATTACAAATTAATAAAAAAAAATAATTACAGATTTACCAAAAATAATTTCAGATTTATAAAAACTAATTACAAATTAAATCCTTTTTTTTTTTTTTTTTTACAGATTTATAACCCAAAAAATCAATACAGATTTAAAAATAATAAAAACAACAGTGTAATATTTCTTTATGCTTTGTTATCTATGGATTCAAGAAGGTTAATCAACTGTTAATAATAAACATTTATGAGTTCAGTGTGTTTTCACTGTATGCTCATTGACAACAGACCCATAATTAACATTTTACACAGGTAGGATATGGGGGGGTTCCCAGGTGCATGGAACCCCTCCCATCTAAAAAAGAAGAAGAAGAAGAAAAAAGTAACTAAAAAAAATTAATGTCTGCATGTGTGTACCCTTCAAATAGCATCCAGTTTGGTTTGCAAATGCAATGAATACAGCAGCAAACATCAGTGAAGAGATAGCAATGACAAAGTCTTTGAATAGACAAACACTGTAAAACATATTTCAAATCATAACTTTTACATACTGTTTTCAGAAAACCCACCTCCATTGCTTAAAACATAATCTGCCCCTGCATTTAATACAGTAACATGATGTTTACAACAACTGAATTGATCAGGTACAAATATTAATTAGATTAATTAAAAATAAATAACATTTGACACTATAATAGGACATTACTGCATATCATGAAAAATAATGAACACAATTGTTTTCCTTTGCTGCATACCAAGTGAGTTTGTATTCATGAAAAAAAAAAAAATAATGAACACAATCACATTTTTCATTTACTGCATGCACAGTTGTTCTGTATTCATGAAAAAAATAATGGACGCAATGGTTATGACCTCATACCACATTCAGTGACGAATCAATCAGATATCAATATGTGTTGTAGAGAAGAGAAAGCAACCAAATCAAGGTTTATCAGTTAATAAAATCGATGATGACTGAATACCACAAGCGATTTGTTTTATATATCGGTAGGCAGTAAAACCGTCTGGATTAACCGCTTTGTCACCATGGCACTAACTGGATAAACAGTTCCGTCACCATAGATACCCTAGCAGACGCTGGTGTTTATCGCTGCAGTCAAATTCGACTTCGTTTCTGTCCACTCACAGGTGGGGGCCTGGTCAGTGTCCTGACAGTGTGTCCAGGCCACGCCGGGACTGTCCAGCTGACAGTGTTTTGTATTTCTTACATTATCTGCACATGTCAGTACAACTCCCAGGTAGATTCCTGTGACCTTCACCTTTACGTTTATCTCTAATGTCAGGTTGTTAATGTAAATCAGGCTCCAGGAAAAGTAGGCTGTGGTCCCCCCCACCCCGTGCTGGTTTTTAAATGTGGGTCAAAGGTGAAGGTCAACTCTCTGACTACTAAATGGACTCATTGATCTTGTTGGAGATTAGAGAGTTGTTTTTGTGTGTTATTGTTTTTTGTTTGTTTTTTTTGTTTACAGATTAGTGAGTAAGTTTCTATGGTGAATGTTTGTGTGAGTTTACAAGTGTGTGCTTTATTCTCTGCATATACGTATGTGATTGTCTTAACATGTAAATTACTTAGGAAAATTAGTTCAAGATGGGTTTATGAATAAATGAAAACAAAATATTGGCAGTAATACTAATTTTATAGCTTATAAAGCATGTGAGTTTATTTTTCTGGGTAATATGTGAATGTATCTTTATGTATATGTATAAATTCATTCAATAATCTTTGACTGCCATAATAAAATAAGACAGAAATTTATATAACTCTCCATAATTATAAAATATGAATGTAAATATTAACAACATTAGGAAAAATGTTAAAATAATTTATAAAAATGTAACAAATAATTATTATTTTGAATATAAACATTTGACAAAAACAACAACAACATCAACAACAAAAAATGATTACAGAAACATATATAATGATGAATTAATAAACATTAATAACTTTGAAATGTGTGTGTGTGTGTGTGTGTGAAAAATAATGAAAAATAAAATAAGTTAAAAATATTATAGAAACATACATGATGATGAATTAATACCATTAGATAAAAATTTATAAAATAAATTTATATTAACAACAAGAACAATAAAAAAAATTAAGTAGAAACCTACATGATGATGAACTGGTTGTCATTGTCAAGGTCTAGAGTAATGGCTGCTCCCTTCAGGTTGATGCTCCCCTCTGGCTCCTTGTTACTTGCTCGGCTGCCATCTTTGTAATACTGCAGCTGATGTTTGCTCTCCTCCAGGGTGCACCACATCTTTTTTCGTGATTTCAGCCTTCCCAGGGCTGTGAGAGAGAGAGAGAGAGAAGTACAAGTGAACGTTCTCTTTAGTTTATTATAAAAATAAATCCTTTTGATGAGGATTGTTTGTGAGGAAGAAAGAGAGAGAGAGAGACAAACAGAGAGAGAGAGAAAGAGAGAAAGTAATAGAGAGAAGAAAGAGAGAGAAAGAGAAAGGTAGTGACAAAAAGAGAAAAATGAAAACAACAGAGATAAAAAAAATAGAGAAATCAAAAGAAATTAATTGAATCTGACAATTTAATATCTCCAAAACACAAACACTAACCAGAATAAACAGCACTTAATTGAATAAATCTCCTTTAAAAAAAAAATACTAATGAAATAAAATGAAGAACTCATGCAAAAAAGATAAAAATAAAATAAAAAATAACTCTAATCAGAATGAAAAAAAAAAAATGAACAACAAATAAATAATTAAAAAAAAAACCTACCAATAAATAAATAAAAAAAATATTAATAAAAAAAAAAAAAAAAAAAAAAAAAAAAAAAAAAAAAAAACAGTAGTAAACACAAGAACAAGAATAAAAAATACTCCAGCAAACAAATGAACAACAGCAACAACAAAACAAAAACCCACAGAGAAAACAGGACTGAATTCATGATTGATTTTTGCATTAGAATAACAAGTATTTAGTTTTTTCATAAAACAGCTCAATATGTCCTGTTGCTCAAACAAAGCTGATGTTTCAGAACAAAACACTTCACTGAAATCTATTCTACAGGGTTTTTTTTTTTTTGATTTAATAGCTTAAAACCAAATTAAAAAAAACAAATATTCAGCTGCTTCACATTAGAATATTTTATCTTGTCAGTATAATGGCAAATTCAACAGAGCCACGAAATCATAGAATTTGATGTCAAGATAAAAACAGGTTTTTTAGAACAGGCTGTTGCTCAATGGTTACATCATATGGCTGAGCTTCATCAAGTTGCTGGTTCAATACTCAGCACAGTCTATGATTAAGATTTGGAAAGGTAAGAAGTACATACTTTTCTTCTTTGGAAACACTGCTGGTTAATTTCCCGTTCCAGCCAGATTTGTGAAAGGCACTGTTATTTGCTATTTTTTTTATCTCTATGGGAAGGTATGCATAACAGATTCTTGTTGCTAATTAATGGGAGTAACCCATGTCAAAAATTCAATATTAACAACAATAATTACTTTTATAAAACACTAACACTAGAATCAAACTGATACTGAACTAAGCTGTTACTATGTGTAATACTGATATGTACAAAATCAAATACTGCACAAACAAAATTACAACAATAACAAAACAAAAAAAATCCCAAAACAAACTCCCAGAAAAATATTTGGCTAAAAAATATCAAAAAAATCCCACATTTGAAAACCCTCATGATTTTACAACTGAAAATACTTCCACAAAAAAAAAAAAAACCTTCTTAATGTCTGCCTGAAAATTTAGATTTTGTTTAATAATACATTTACATGGATATGTCTTAACTTACATATATTTTTTTTTGTAAGTAGCAATTTCTCTTTTACATGATTCAAGTTTAAAAATTATTTTTTTCTTAGTAAAATATTGCTTAATATTGCTTTTAAATGGCACAGAGAAAAGAAAATTAAAAAATTGTATTTAGCAGTAATTGCTATTTTACACTAAATAAAAAGTGGAAAGCCATTTTTTTATCGTTAGTAGCAATACCTCATTAAAGATATTTTTTTAATACACAGCAATGCTTCTTTTTTTATGATTCAGGAAAAAAGTATTTATTTCCCAAAAAGCAACCATGTCTCTTTTAAATGACACAAAAACTATTTCTTTTTGTAAACAGCAATTTCTCTTTTATATTAAATGTTTTAGCAGCAATGCATCTTTTATATTAAATGTTTTAGCAGCAATGCATCTTTTATATTAAATTTTAGCAGCAATGCATCTTTTATATTAAATATCTAGCAGCAATGCATCTTTTATAATAAACATTTTAGCAGCAATGCATCTTTTATATTAAATATCTAGCAGCAATGCATCTTTTATATTAAATAACTAGCAGCAATGCATCTTTTATATTAAATTAGCAGCAATGCATCTTTTATATTAAATAACTAGCAGCAATGCATCTTTTATATTAAATACCTAGCAGCAATGCATCTTTTATATTAAATCTCTAGCAGCAATGCATCTTGTATATTAAATGGTTTAGCAGCAATGCATCTTTTATATTAAATACCTAGCAGCAATGCATCTTTTATAATAAACATTTTAGCAGCAATGCATCTTTTATATGAACGAGAAATAGCAAAGTTTTTCAGTAAGCTGCAACATCTCTTTTACACAACAAAGGAAATAAAAAACCTTTTTAGTGAGAGCAGCAAAATCTCTTTTATATGTTTCATGATTATACTACTTAAGATAAGAAAATGAAGTTTAAAATGAAGTTCTAGTGATTATGAAGTACATACCAGTCTTGCAGTGATTTTAAAAAATTTTTTTTTTTTTTTTTTTTAGCTTTAAATGTGCTCCAGGCTTGTGCTGGGTGTGAAATGAGACAGGGAAAAAGTGTGCACTGACATGAAAAATAATTAATGAAAGTTTCTGATGATAATGAATATCGATGAGTGCGAAGGGCTGTCTGTTGTTGTTGTTGTTTATTGAGGGAAAGTGAGAAAATAACAACTGTATTAATGGCTAAATTGGCTGCAGCTGCTTGTAGCCAAACAGCTGTCACAGCCACAACCTTGATCCCTTACTGTCGCTTTTTACTGTTTTTCTTATGGTTTCTATAACAACAGCATAATAATAATAATAATAATAATAATAATAATAATAATAACAACAACAACAACAACAACAACAACAACAACAACAACAACAACAACAACAACAACAATAATAATACAACAATCAACAATAATAATAAAACAACAACAACAACAACAATAATAATAATAATAAGAACAATTATGATGATGATGATTATAATAATGACAACAATGTTAAAAACCCCACATTACACAGCATTTAAGAGATACACATTTCAGTTAGCTGCAAAAAATCTATATACAGGAAAAATTTCAGTTGGAATGAGAATACCAAATATTAAATGCTTAACAAAGGATCTCTCTCTCTCTCTCTCTCTCTCTCTTCAACACACATACATATGCAAACACATAGCTCAAGACCAGTAATAAGAAGGAGAACACACAGTAATAACTGATGTAAAATCACAGAAACCAATTCCCTTACATATTTGCTTTAACACTATTTGAAAAAATAAAAGCTGATAAAACTGACTTTTACATATTCATAGAACAGTAAACTATTTTACTACGAAAGAACATCCCATCAGAAAATTTAAAATAAACAAAACAAAATAAGAAACAAACAAAACAAACAAAAACTTAATGATTCTCTGTACAGTCACTAACAAAAAAAACCCATTGTAATTAATCAATACAAAATAATTCTAACACAAATCCTCTTCCATTTCTTCTTATAGTTTTTATGATACCGAATTATTATGGAATACAAATTTCTTTTATTTATGAAAAGAGGATTTGTTTTGTTAATGTACCATTGTGAACACAATGATTTACTGCATAACATCATCTTAGTTTTCTGTTTTGGAGATATAGACCCTTGGATTTTTGTGCCAAAAAAAAATAAAAAAAATGGGCATGCCCCCAATTTTTAGACTGACATTTTGTTAACCAATGGGTCTAATTTGATGAAATTGCTGTTATTGGAATTTGGTAAAGATTCCAAATCTCTTATTGTTTTGGTAATCTTTTGATCTTTTGTTTGACCGTGAATTTGACCTTGTGGCCAAATTGACTTTGAAATGACCTCAAGTAAAATACCATTAAATGCCCATTTTGATACTAATGTAAACAAATGTACCAGGTTGCAATAGGCTTGTATAGACTTTAAGTTATTTTAGTGCATGGTTGTAACATGGCTAAAGCCTTGAAGGCATTTTATAAGAAATATTTCAAATAATGCAAATTAAAATTGGTACAAACCAAATTTCCTCAGAATTATGGTTATTTGACATGGAATGACCCTGTATCTTCTTGTATGGTACATCATATCATACTATGATATGTTATACATGTTTTATGATATAATATCAATACTGTACATGTCACAACATGTTGCATGGTATGTCATAAACAGTATATGTTATGGTAGTACTATTGTAAATATCATTTTATTACATGGTTTAAATCTTGTATAATATAGTATCAGTATTGTAAAAGTCATGCCATTTTATATTGAATCTCATATTCAAACAGCTTAACTACAGAATATTTTTAAATAGTTAGGCTTTCTGGTCTAAAACTGTCATATGATTTTCTTTGAGCAACAAAGATAAAAAAACAAAAAACAACAACAGGTCTTTGAGTAATGACAAAGAAGAATCATTTGCAGATAATTCTAAAAAATATATAATTATATTTATAGAGAGAATCATATGTAATTCCAGAATAATAATAATAATAATAATAATAATAATAATAATAATAAAAAATAAAAAAAAAAATAAATAAAAAGGTAACTTAATCTTTTTTTAAAATGCAGATAACTCTAAAAGAATGCACTGTATTTACCTCCCCCTTGTTTGAAAAAGAGGTATCCAGAAAGACTTGTCCATCCTGCCATGCTGGTGGTGATGTCTGATAATGAAACCAAATTACAGACACATTGTGGTATAATTAATTCCCTCCCTTGATTGCATCTTCTTTAAAAGTCACAGATGATGATTCCAGAAACATTTCCATAGTAAATCTGAAAACAGAAAAATAAAGAATGCTGGGTGAAAATTACTGCAGATGGAAAAGAATGAAATTCAAAAACATAATATTAATGCTATAATTACTACTACTAACTAATATACTACTTTTTCTTCTTCAGTGACTTTAAATAATAATAGTAATATTAATAATAATAAGAAGAATGATAATAAAAATAATAGTGATAGTAGTAGTAATAATTTTAACAATAATAGTAGCAGCAGTAGCAGTAGTAGTAATAATAATAGTAGTTGTAGAAGTATTTGTAGTAATACTGTTTTATCATTCTCCATCACTGTATTTTACAAATATAAAATAAAATAGAATGAAATCATAACATTCAAGACCTTCTTAACAAAAACAACAATTTTTATAACACCAACAGAAAGACTAAAATTTGATAGAAGCCAGGGAAACAGACAAACTCAAGATATCACACCAAGAGAATCAAACTATCAAACAGTCACTATTCATCTATCAGAAAATTAACACATGGACTGACTGTCACACAGATACAGTGATACACAGACACATGGAAAGAGAGACATATGTTAAGACATACAAACTCACAAAAGGAGAGACAGAAACAAAATATGACAGACATATGTAAGAAAAAAGACACAGAGGCACAAAGACAGACATGCAAACAGAGATGTACAGACACAAAAAAGAGACAGACAGATATGAAGACAGATATATGAAAAGACAGACATATATATCACACAGTAAAGAGAGAAAGATGCAAAATGAAACAAACACAATCAACAGAACAATAAAAAATCCATAATACCTTTCAACAGAAGAAAATGTTTACTATACTCTAACAATGAAAGGAAAAAACAAACACACACACAAGAACAAAAAAACCAACAAAGAAGACTTTTCAACTGGTGCGCACCGACTGATTAAAGTCTTGTAGATGTTTGTACAAAGACCAGCCTGCTCACATTTATCTGTTAATATTAATGGCTTCCCCACGGATTGCTACTTAATGAGAACATTTTATAATGCCCAGAGTGAATGTCACAGGCCACATAGCAGACTGCTTGCAGTGTTTTTCAGTTCATCCTTATGATGACCGGAACATGTTTTAAAGACAGTTCTTACCAAGAGCCATTGAGTTAATTCTGTCTAAGTGAACGAGTTTAGATTGTTCTGGATAAATTGAAGATACTGCTGGATATTTTGTAAATTAGCAGTTTAACAGTATATATTTTTATAACAGAAATAAAAGACTTTTCAGAATGTATTGATAACAAACTATCTTTCAGTGTAATGACAATGTTAAATACTTCACTGTATGGCCTTACTGATATATAATAAATATAATTATATATATAAATATATATATATATATATAGCTTTTCATTTCATTATCTTACATATTATAACCTTGGTACCATATTAAATAACCTCTGTAATGTGTTTTAAATATTTCACAGCAAAACCTAGTAATATATTTTAAATATTTCACAGCAAAACCTTTGCAATGAAATGTATTTTAAATATTTCACAGCATAACCTCATTAATCTATTTTAAACATTTCACAGCATAACCTCATTAATGTATTTTAATTATTTCACAGCACAACCTCAGTAATAGATTTTAAATACTTCACAGCATATCTGTTTAAAAAATATATTTAACAGGATAATCTTAATAACATATGAATCTCATTGTGTAATCTCAATAACATTAAATATCTTCCATAATAACATGTTTATACATTAAATACATGATAACCCACAGAAATTAATAATAAATAATTTCCAATTAGTAGAAAATATAGAAATAAAATCTTATAAGAAATTTATAACGAAGTGACAAAATAAAATGCTCAAAGCATAATTATTTTTAAAAGAAATGAACTAAAATAATAATAATAATAATAATAATAATAATAATAATAATAATAATAATAATAAAAAGAGTATTTCATAGAACTGTGTTATCAATGTCGATGAAAGCTAGAACTGCTTATTTGTACAAATATGTGAAATAGGTCAGTTCACTACAGAGTTTAAGTATACTGACTTGAGAAATTACGAATTTCTATTCGTCTATTCAGCATGGCTACAGTTATTATAACATTATTTTTAAATGAGATATTTATATTAATAAGATAAAAAAAAAATATTAAATTTTTTTTTTTTTTTAAATCATCAAAAGGATTGGAAATACTATTTTTTTTTTTTTTAAATATTAAAAATACTTGCTTAAAAATACAATGGGAGTATATATATATATATATATATATATATATATATATGTATATATATATAGGTGTGTTATAATAGATATAAATACACTGTATATCCCTACCTCTGGCAGATATATCAGATATATGTCCCACATGCTTAAGACTGATTGACATAGAAAGAAGACTACAAGAAAATTACTTATCAGTCCCTGACACTTTGGCACTGGCCTCCAGCAGTTGTTAGTTGTTAGTAAGTCAAACACACACAAACCCTGCACCAGTCTGTCCACAGCAGTAATATATTACTCTTTGTTTTATGTCTTTGTACAAAAAATATAATTTATAATGTGTTGTGAATTATTGTGTTGCTTTAATTTTTGATCATTTGTTTTTCACATTAATTTTTTCTGTCTTTTTATTTTTTTTTTTTAAATAATATATATATATATATATATATTTTAAGATTGTATGGTAAATTTTCATGTCGGTTTATTTTTTGTTCATTTGTTTCTCATATTCATTTTTTTTAGATATTAAAATTTTCAAAAACATAATTCTTTTCTTTTAATCAATCTGTTTTAATGGATTTTTTTTTTTTTTTTTTTTTTTTTTAAATTATTATTGTTATTTTTTTTAAACATAATAATTGGAATGTTTTGGAAATAGCAAAAGATGGCAAAATGATTTTAGATTCAGTTAATGTTTTTGAAATTAAAATTGTATTTGGATTAAACTCAGTAATATGACAGTGACTGAGTATGATTTATTTGAATCATACTTAATTTGTTTTCATTATTAAAAATATGTTGTATTTTTTCCTTTGATATTATTTTTAAATGCATGTTAGAATGACATTAAATAATATATAATGGTTTTTTGTTGAGTTGTTTTTTTTTTTAACATTAAAATTTATTTTTAAAATGAAATTTAAAAAAATGCTTTTTTCAATGACAAATGAAGTTACAGTGATCATTGCTTTTTTCAATGACAAATGAAGTTACAGTGATCATGAGAAATATCTGACTCCAAGCTTTTATTATTTTAAAAATACTTTTTAAATTGTATTTACATTAAAACTATATTTACTAAGATTTGTTAATAAAATTAATTTTCATAAATATGTCTAAAAGAATGTGTAAGGAATAAGTAATTTATCTGAATTTGTTAATTATTTTTATATTTAATATTTATTTTTCTTATGTTTAAAATAATATTTAAATATGTTTTAACTATAAAGATAATGTAAAATATTTTCTTTAACATTTAAGCTGTAGTTATAACCAGTGTGTGTAAAATGTCAGATTGTCTTTGTTTCTGATTTTGAAATTAACTTGTCAAAGAGACGATACAACAATTTGTCTTTGTTATCAAAATATACATTTGTGAGTGTGTGTGTAGTCACTGCAAATCAAACAGAATCTAGTCATTGTAAATCAAACACAGAATCCAGTCACTACAAATCAAACAGAATCTAGTCATTGTAAATCAAACACAGAATCTAGTCACTGCAAATCAAACAGAATCTAGTCATTGTAAATCAAACACAGAATCTAGTCACTGCAAATCAAACAGAATCTAGTCATTGTAAATCAAACAGAATCTAGTCATTGCAAATCAAACAGAATCTAATCATTGCAAATCAAACAGAATCTAGTCATTGCAAATCAAACAGAATTTAATCATTGTAAATCAAACAGAATCTAGTCATTTTAAATAAAACAGAATCTAGTCATTTTAAATAAAACAGAATCTAGTCATTGTAAATCAAACAGAATCTAGTCATTGTAAATCAAACAGAATCTAGTCATTGTAAATCAAACAGAATCTAATCATTTTAAATCAAACAGAATCTAGTCATTGTAAATCAAACACAGAATCTAGTCTTTGCAAATCAAACAGAATCTAGACATTGTAAATCAAACAAAATCTAGTCATTGTAAATAAAACAGAATCTAGTCTTTGCAAATCAAACAGAATCTATACATTGTAAATCAAACAAAATCTAGTCATTGTAAATAAAACAGAATCTAGTCATTGTAAATCAAACAGAATCTAGTCATTGTAAATAAAACAGAATCTAGTCATTGTAAATCAAACACAGAATCTAGTCATTGCAAATCAAACAGAATCTAGTCCATCACAAAAAGGTAACTGAGAAGAACTGAAATCTTTGAGACAATTTCCAAGGATAATACCAAATGTCACAGACAGCTGTAGAGGTTGCACATTAAAAAAAAAAAAAAAACTTATTAAATTGTAAAAGGTCACAAAAATATTGTTTTTCAAAAATGAGAAGAAGACACCAAAATGTTATAAAATAATAAATGCATTTGGAAAGTCTCTTTCAGGATCTTGACATGAATGTTTTGTTGACCAAAATACTGTTTTTTTTTTTTTTTGTTGTTTTTTTCTTATCTCTGCACGATCTATTTCACTTTGTTTACTTGCTGCCTCCTTCTTTAATCAGAAATCAGATAAGACATTTGTAATAAGAACCTCTGTAACTTTAAACTAAGAAAGAAATATATATATTTTTTTTGTTCTTTTCTTATCCACCGATATCTAAAGCCAAAATTTAATCACAAAGTTCTGTATAATAAAGCTATAATTACTGTACACTGGACAAACAAATTCAGGGATTGCGAAATATTTGTTCACACTTGACTGAGTGGTAGAATATTGTGAAATCATGATATGACATCATGCATATTGTTTGTCTTCGTTGTCTAACATCATGAAGACTTGAATTTCATGACTAGTGAAAAATTTAGGTCAGCAGAATGATCTTTTTTTGTCACGACACTGATTCCACGACACTGTTGGTCAGGTACTGATATAAATACATACTGATATATATATTTTTAATGATTTATAACTTTTCTTGTTCAGTATATTAAGTAATTATGTATAACAGGTGAAAATACAATAAAAATATTCCTATAAAAAACCCTCAGAAAAATATTATTATCAGTTAGGTTATTAAATATATATATGAAACACAGGTTTGTGTGTGTGTGTGTGTGTGTGTGTGTGTGTGTGTGTGTGTGTGTGTGTGCGTGTGCAAAATATATATATATATATATAAATTTTATATGAAAATTACTTATCTGTCTAATGCTGAATATCAAACTGATGAAAAGGAATGAAATCAGGTTGTATTAAAATGCAGGAACCTTTTTCTTTTTTTTTTTTTTTTTTTTTTTTTCCAATGCTTTTTTTTTCCAATAAGAATGAAAAGTAATAAAAATTATTTAAAAAAAAGATGTTATCACATGAAAGCATCCAGTAAAAATATAAAAATATCTATTACAGGTAGACTTTAAATATTTTTCATACACAAACTCTGAAATTTAGTTTCAACATGCCCGGTGACCAAGTCCTTCTCAGAGACTGGCTGTTGCCATGACAACAGGAGAATCTTCGGTGATGAAGGAAGGTAAATGAAGAAAAATTCGGTGAAAATTGCTGAATGGTGGTTTGCCAGGTGTGTCTGCAAATATTAGGGATAAAGGTGAACAACTAACGAACAAGGTGTTGTCAAGAAGAGATAATTAGATTTAATTAAATGAAAAGACTATGTAAATAATGACTGTTATTTACTACTGTGTGAAATAAAAAAATTTTGTATATAAATTCTGTGTGTGATCTAGTAATGTGTTCACAAACACACACACATATATTTGTATGTATGTATGTATGTGTGTATGTATGTGTATGTATGTATGTGTGTGTGTGTATGTATGTATGTATGTGTGTATGTATGTATGTGTGTATGTGTGTATGTATGTGTGTGTGTGTGTTTGTATGTATGTGTGTATGTATGTGTGTATGTATAGGTGTATGTGTGTGTCTGTATGTATGTATGTATGTTTGTATGTATGGATGTATGTTTGTATGTATGTGTGTATGTATGTATGTGTGTATGTATGTATGTGTGTATGTATGTATGTGTGTATGTGTGTATGTATGTGTGTGTGTGTTGTATGTATGTGCAGATATATATCTGTGTGTAAGTGTGAGTACTGGTGCATGTGCACAAATGTGTACTTACATATATATGCAAACATACACTCCTACATATAAATATTATCTACATAAATTCATATAATTCTACTGAAAAAATTTAAAATATACATAAACTATGGCCATCGTCTGTAATATAATATCCTAACAGCTGTGAAACCAAACAGTGAAAATATACTCTAATTTTCAAACATACAAAACTAGTTTACTTTAACCCACCAGACTATACTAATAACTATATTCTATCTACATCACC
Source organism: Chrysomallon squamiferum (assembly GCA_012295275.1). Classification (NCBI taxonomy): domain Eukaryota; kingdom Metazoa; phylum Mollusca; class Gastropoda; order Neomphalida; family Peltospiridae; genus Chrysomallon; species Chrysomallon squamiferum. The sequence continues at coordinate 10,752,938 of CM022672.1, read as the reverse complement.
AAAAAAACCCACCAAAAAACAACCCACCCAAACATATATATTTACTTCTAAGAACACGAGAAAATTACATACCTGGGCTAAAGCTTTTGTGATACTAACACAGATTGAGAGTATTTGTATATGCTGACATGCTTAAAAAGATATTATGTGATGACAAAGCAAGTTGGAAACAAAAAAGGAAAAAAAAAAAAAAAAACTCTTTTATTTAACCAAATCATGCACTGGTCTATTTTTGGCAAGATGTTTTTGTCATGGGTGACTGGTATTGCATGATGGCTTTTTTTGTTGTACGAGTGCAAGTAAAGAGGTCACAGACAGCGAATGATCAGAAAAACACTGCTGCTGAAATGTTCTGTGTGTGTTGAGAAGTTAAAAACACTTCATGTCTAAACACTGTGAGTACTGTGTCTGTGAGTATTATGATGCTGCAGAAAGAAAGAATGAAAGTTCAATACACAGAAAGTGTAATTCGACGTACAGAGCAGATGCGTTTGGAGTCTACGTAAAAAGCTGAATTCAGATAACTCGGTATCTTTTCATTACAGATATAATTCAGCTGATAGTGTTGCCTGTTCATTACAGATATAATTCAGCTGATAGTGTTGCATGTTAATTATAGATATAATTCAGCTAATAGTGTTACATGTTAATTATAGATATAATTCAGCTAATAGTGTTACATGTTAATTATAGATATAATTCAGATAACAATGTGACATGTTAATTATAGATATAATTCAGATAACAGTGTGACATGTTAATTATAGATATAATTCAGGTAATAGTGTTACATGTTAATTATAGATATAATTCAGATAACAGTGTTACATGTTAATTATAGTGATAATTCAGATAACAGTGTTACATGTTAATTATAGATATAATTCAGGTAATAGTGTTTTCATGTTCTGTTTATATAAAAGATGAATTAAGATAATGGTTACATATTCATTACAAATAAAATTCAGCTAATAGTGTTTATGTGTTCATTAAAGATAGAATTCAGTTAATAGTGGTTACATGTCCATTATGGATATAATTCTGAAAATACTGGTTAAATATTCTTGTTATAAAACAGAGAAAAATTTATTTACCTGGTTATATTTTATTTATAAATATAACATAATTAAAATAACACTGGTTACGGTTTCTTTTGACAAACAAGCTGAAATCGGCTAACTGGCTTCATGTTATTTGTAAACATAATTCAGCTAACTGAAATAATGTGATTCTAGTAAAATAGGGTCAAGATAATGAAAATGCAAAATAAAAATATTTTTTGTAAAGTTAACCAAAAAAAAAAATTTAAGAAATGCAAAAAAATATTTCAGATATCAGATAAAATCAGTAAAATTTCTTTTTAAGATATCAAAAAAAAAAAAAAAATAATAATAATAATAAATAAATGATACAATTAATTAATAATTAAATATATAAATAAATAAATAAATAAATAAATAGATAGATAGATAGATAGATAAATAAATAAATAAAAAATAAATAAATAAATAAATAAACAAACAATTCAAGAAATATAGAAAGAAATAAATAAATAAAGAGAGAATGAACAAATTCATCAAAAAATATTTATTGAATGAAACCAAAGATCTATATCCAATGAACATAAATTATACTGCTCTACACAATTTAACTGTCAACATATATACAGATATGTATGTAGACATATAGATATAGATGCAGATACAGATGTGTGACTGTATATATATACACACACACACACACATGCACACAGATATACATAGTGTATAGACAGATAGTTAGATACATGGCTGTAACTACATTGAGGCTAATGAGGCAAATTTTTACGATTTTTAAAAACATATGTTATACAAACATTTTATTTAAAAAATAAAAATATAATTCCCTATTGTGATAGAAATGATATCCACTGAATGAATTCCCTCACCCCAGTTAATTCCCCCTTCGCTGCTTATTGATTAAATGTTTTTGCCTCATTTTAAAAAGAGTCTAGTTATGGCCATAAGATATATGGATAGATATTTTATTATTATTTTTATTTTTATGAACCCATTGTTTTGAAATTTTATTTACCTGTGCAAATGGTCTGAACAAATTGAGTGTTATGCAGATAATATCAGTGTTATGTTTATTTGTCTATAAGTTATTGACAACATCTAAGGAAGGACATTGACCTGTAACGTACTCAGTACCTGTTTTAATCGTTAAAGGTATGAATGGCCATGTTCAGCAAAAGCAGAATAGATTTATAAATTACTTATCTGATGTCATTAAGTAAATTTAAATAAATAAAGAAATAGAGTTAAAAATGTAAAATAAATAAACAGTTTAAAAAATAAATAAAATAAATTAACAAAATATACAAACATGTAAATAAATTAATTAATTATAAATATATAATGAGGGCATGTTAATTAAAAAAAAAAAAAATGATGAATAAATCAACTGAATAAAAAAACAAGTAAAAATTTAATAATTATGCATATTAAAAAGAAGATGAATAAATAAATAAATAAATAACATGACTATACAAAT
>CM022672.1:10725403-10742903 GCA_012295275.1 Chrysomallon squamiferum | reverse complement strand
GTGCAAACAAAAGATGCTGAACTGCAGACAATTAAAAACAACAAATTTGAATTTCCAGATCACCTTTTAACTTCATCAACAACAACAACAACACAAATGCACACACACACATACATACACACATATATATCTTTTCTTTTTTTGCACACCCTATCAATAATAATAAAAAAAAAAAAAAAAATTTATAAAAGTATATCATTAACCCACCTTCTCCTTCAGAAATAAAATATTTTCCAACTCACAGAGAAACGAAACCCGTGGCACAGATGCACGCACGACGAGAGCGCCGATGTGAAAGGACTTCGACACTTAGTGCTGAGTGAGTAATCATCTTGGATGACGTTATGCTCAACTGTCCAGGCTGCAGGCAACATGTGGGGAAGACAAAAGGCAACATCAGCCACGAGTACTTGCGCTTGTTGCTTACAGTTTGCTAAGCACATTTACCTATTGATTCCTCTCCTCCACAGCCACACACAGTGAGTGAGCCTTTTTTCTCCTTTATAGGCACAATTTTTGGTGAGTGAGTGAGTGAGTGAGTCTTGTAGAGAGGAGTTATCATGCATTGTGAATTAATGGGAGAATCAACTCGTTCGTTTGTATCCATTTGTTTCATTGTTCAGTGATTCACTCATGATTCACTGATTCATTCACTGAAGCATTTCATTATTCATCGATTTGCTAACTGAATAATTTTATTTTTAATTGATTCACTTACTGAATCACTGATTTACTCATTCAGTTATTTTGTGATTCATTGGCTTGCTTACTCACTGAGTCATTTCATTATTCACTGATTCACTAACTGGATAATTTCACCATTCACTGATTCACTAACTGAATAATTTGATCATTCACCAATTCTCTCACTGAATCATTTCATTATTCATTGACACACTCGCTCACTGAATCATTTTTTCACTGATTTATTAACTGAAGCATTTCATTAATAAGTTATTCACTCACTGAACCATTTTATAAATTTACTGATTCATTCATTTTATTCACTTTCTATTCATTAATAAAATTACCTATTCTTCTTGACTATCTAATCATTATTAAACAATTAACTGTTTTTTAAATCAACCATTTATTCATTAATTTACCCTTACACATATTCACTAGTTTATTCATTAATTAAATTACCAAATATTTACCTTCCCTCCAATAAATCACCCATTTATTCATTCATTCACCTTTTATTCAACTATTAACTCACTAATAAAAGTCACCCATTCATTCACCCTCTTATTCAACAATTAATTATCTAATAAGTCACCCATTTATTTATAAACTCTTCACTTTATATCCCTTGCAAATAACCAACAACTGTCTATCTTTTTAAATAACCCATTTATTTTCTCATTAACACATTAATTTCCTCACATAATGACTAATACTATTATTGTCTTGCTCAGTTAATACTGTGGGCTGTTGCATATTGATAAAAATATAGGTGCCTAAGGCTCTGTGGGTTATGGGTTCAAGTCCTGAGAGTGAGCTATTTCCCCCTTGCCTTCCACTTCAAAGACTTTGTTGATATATTTGTGTATCTGCGAAAAAGTTCATTTAAAAATGTCCCTTGCTTTTACATTAACAGTGATCATCATGTAGTGTTTTTTTTTGTTTTTTTTAAATTAGTTTTGTGCCTGTATTTCTATTATATATGTATATATATAAATGTATATGTATGAACATTAATTTTATGTATGTATGTATGCATGTATGTATGCATGTATGTATGTATGTATGTGTGTGTACATATGTATGTATGTATGTGTGTGTGTGTGGATGTATGTGTGTATGTATGTATGTATGTATGTATGTATGTATGTACACATATCAGTGAAAGTTAATCTGTTGTCAGATGTTTTAGAGGCTCTCTCTATATATATATATATAATTAATATCACTTTTGACTGATACTTTACAGACAGATTTCGTCCAGAGTTATGGTTCTTTATGTATTGTCAACATTAATAAATAACTGTGTAATTTATAACACTGCATGTACTTTGGAAAGTCAACAGTCATTAATATCCTAGGTTTAATTTCTCTGTTCACTAATACATTACAAAATGCAAAGCCAAAAATGTTTTCATATATCATTTATCAGTAATATATACATACAGCCATACACATATAACTGCATATATATATATATTTGTATTTGTTTACATATATATATATATATATATATATATATATATATAGTTAGAAACATATATACACACACAAACATTCAAACACACACACACACACATACACTATCTAATTTGACATAATTTTTTAAAAACATTTATCTATATGTCTATATTTATATTTGTTTTGAGTGTAGTGTATAAAAATAGACACATATACTGATATAGATAAAAGGGTTTTTAAATGTTTTTTTTTTTTTTTTTTTTTTTTTTTTTACAATTATCCTATTTTTTTACCAGATTTACTTGGAAAGATATACACACCTGTAAACAATGATTCACAATCAAGGTGAATGACCCTGGATTTAGTACACTGCTTTCATGCACTATAATACTCATAATAAATTATGCATAGTCACTAAAACATGTTTCTGTGTGCACAACACATAAAACTAGCAATTTCAGTATCACTCTTCTGACAGGGCATTCACTGGGATGATCTACGCAGGATATCAAGGACACCAAATACAGGATATGTAGATATTGAAAGACACTGGCTGCAGGATATAAACATATCAAGGACACCAAACACAGGATATATAGATATCAAAGACAGTGTATGCAGGATACATATATATATTTTTTTTTTGCTTCAAGAGCTTCAAGAACAGGATATGCAGAAATGAAAGAAAGTGTTTCCAGGGTACAAACATAACAAGGGCAGAGAAGTACCAAGGGTACTCTGTAGAGAACATGAACATATCAAGAACTCTGCACACAGGATACAGATAGGTCCAGGACTCTCTATATAGGATACAGAGACATTGTATGCAGGATTTTGAGATATCAAGGGAATTGTATATGTGATATCTATGATATTATTGATGCTAAAATTAGTATACAGAGATATGAAATTAGTCACATACTATAAAGAATAGATAGTTTTAAATTCAATTTTTTTCCCCATTCATTCCAGGCCTCTGTGATAATATATAATAAAGACTGATGATTTGAAATTTGTTAATTTGTTTTCAATATCAGCAAAAAAAAAAACATACTCTTAAAACACAATATTTATCTGTTTTCAGAAATAACTTTTGTAAGCCATTAATACTATCCATTTTAGCTAACAATGCTTTTCACATTAATAATGGTTTTCAGCTCTGTCATAATGAACAAGAAAAAAGAACAAAGTATATAAAAAGATTAAAAAAAAAAGACATTCTAACATTTTAAGACTGTTTAGTTTTGAAAGCAATAAATCATTGTTTGACATTTAGAAGGCCATTATCATCTGTTTTTAAATAAATGAGAAAATTTCTTTTTAATATTATTCTTTATATCAATAATACGTTACATGAATTATTCAATAATGAATTAATGTTTTTAAATGATATATATATATATTTTTTTTTTTTGCTTCAAGAGCTTCAAGAACAGGATATGCAGAAATGAAAGAATATATATATATATATATATATATATATATACACACACATAGACATACACAAACATATGCTTACTTAAACACACACAAATACACTATCAGACATATATTACATCTCATCAACATACACAGAATAATTTACAAACCTCATAACCCAGTATTTAATTAATGATGCCCAAACTGTTACAGAAGTGAAACATAAATAACTGGAAAATATTGCTGTTGCACCTGTGTGGAAACCATTACAGACTGAAATAATCCTTCGGTAATGGAAAATGTATTTCCTTCAGGGCTTCTCTGTTTGTCTTACTCAACAATGGACAGAAAAAAAAAAAAAAAAAAAAAAAAAAAAAAAAAAAGCCAATAAACACATATAAATCTGTCAGCAGATGACCCAAAATACAGTCTAATCATTTTATGTATAATAAAAACATTAATTTTTTTTTTTTTTTTATCATTTTTTTAGGTCATTTATTGTTTCTTTGAGATTATTGCACTGGTTTTCAGTGGCTTCTTAGAAGTCTGTGAAAGTTTTTTTTTTTGTTTTTTTTTACTACAGCAGAATTTTTGTAGGGGGGGTAATAAAAAGAAAGGGTGGGGTTGGGTGGGGTCGGGTGGGGTTGAGTTGTTTTGGTAATAACTGTTGTTTTCATGAATCCTGCATGCTACTGTGTGTACCTGAATTCGTTTGGTTGTGAAACAACATTCTTGTATTGATTAATTGATTAGTTAAAAAGAAAAGAAAAGAGAACAAAACAAATCACCTAGAGTATACAGGGACATTTTCTCCTTTGTTAAACAAAAAAACATCACTGGATGCAAACAGCAGGAAAATTTTCCACCGTTTCCTAAATGAAATATCCCAAGATAGATATATTACTGTATCCAAATAGTACAGTTTGAAAAATAACATCAATTAATAATATCACTGGATACAAGCAGGAAAATATCACTGGATACAGGCAATATGACAGTATCACTGGATACAAGCAGTTTGAAAATATCACTGGATGCAAACAATATGGAAATATCACTGAATACAAATCAAATGGCAATATAACTAGATACCAAAAATTTGACAATATCACTGGATACAAGCAGTTTGAAAATATCACTGGATGCAAATAATATGGAAATATCACTGGATACAAACAATCTGAAAATATTATTAGACACAAACAATATGAAAACAACACTGAATGCAAACAGTATGACTGATACACAGTTTACAGTTGTGAAACAAAATACTATTGGATATGAATGAACTGAACAGAAATAACTGTGATTGCGAAAGAAATAAACAAATCATTTTATACAGAACATTTCAGACAAAAAGTTTTACAGTGAGAGATGACAATATCGGTTGACACAGATGTTAATTAAGTGAAACTTGAAGAGTGAAAACAAAATGCAAATCTGGTTTAACATGTTACTGGACACTTTAAAAGTTTTCTCAGAAGAAAAATAAGGAATGCTGTTGACCTTTTATCAGAAACTTTTACACGTTTGATATAAAACTGACAGATGGAGTGGAATGTAAATGTTATTTTACAGCAATACCAAGAGAAACAGTCTGTATTTTGTAAAACACAAACACATAATTATATGTTTAATTGCTTATATAATTAACACACACACACACACACACACACACATATACATATATTTACACATTCATCCATTTATACATTTTCAAATACATACAGCACACATATATACATTTTCAAATACACACAGAACACATATATACATACTCAAATACATACATACATAGATGCATTCATTTGTACATTAGGACATACATACATACATGCATTCACATGTACACATACATAGACCCATTCATACATATATACCTTCATGCATAGATATAGACATACATTTACTATTTCTTTTACTCATTCACATTTATAGCCTACACATTATTTAATAGAGATTAAAAATTCATAAACCACTAGTATATGTGTAGATTAAAACTTGATAAGCCAGTAGGATATAAATAAATTAAAGCATGTTTTACCCTTTAAATATATCTGTGAATTAAAACTCGATAAACAACTTAAATATATCTGTGAATTAAAACTCGATGAACAACTTAAATATATCTGTGAATTAAAACTCGATGAACAACTTAAATATATCTGTGGATTAAAGCTTGATATATGGCTAAGACAAGTCTGAAGACAATATCACAATCATCAACACTAAGTTATGTGCCATTAAGATAATTAAGTAGGTTTCATATATCAAATTAGATCCAAAAAAAAATCTATAGACCATAAATTTAAAAATCTATTCTAAAGTTTTGATGTATTACTAAGAATCATCTATAAACGATATAAAACAAAAATTTAAAATTTAAAAAAAAAAAATATATATATAGATTAAATTTTGATCTACTACTAAAACATCTATAAACTTTAAGAAATAAACATGTAGATTAAATTTGTATGTATACTAAAATACACATAAAAACTATGAGAAATAAACATGTAGATTAAATTTTTATGTATACTAAAATACACATAAAAACTATGAGAAATAAACATGTAGATTAAATTTTTATGTATTAGTAAAATACATATAAAAACTATAAGAAATAAACATGTAGATTAAATTTTGATATATTTTCAAAAACACATATAATTATAATCGATAAGAAATAAACATATAGATTAAATTTTTTACTAAAAAATATATTTTAAAAACTATAACAAATATAATTATAATCGATAAGAATTAATGTATAGATTAAATTTTGATGTACTACTAAAAAATGCATATAAAAACTATAACAAATAAACATGTAGATTAAATTCTGTTATAGTACTAAAACACGAACATAAACTATCAGAAATAAAAGTGTAGATTAAATTTTGATGTGCTACATAAAAGTGTAGACTACAGACAGGTTTACCTGACTTGTGGATTAAGCTGAGTTCAGTCAAAAACGCATCAAAATCACGAAAAACTGAATTAATTTTTTTTTTCTTCTAAACCAGACAACATACCGACACAGCTCTCCTACAAGCAAGCAGAATTTTCTAAAGGTCTCGAGCATGTATATAAAATGATAATGAAAAGCTCATCATGTAGGGAAAAAAAAAAAAAAAAAAAAAAGTAAAAAAAAAAAAAAAAAAAAAAAAAAAAAGAAAGAAAAAAAAAAAAGAAAAAAAAAAATAAAAAAAAAAAAAAAAAAAAAAATTATTTTTTTTTTAATTAATTGACACTATTAATGTCACGTATTAACAACTTTTTTGGGAGCACATCATCAAGATATTTGATTAAATGTATGAAATAGCTAGATACTGACAAACACTGATTGATCCAGATATGAAAGAAAAGTACAAGAGAAAAAAAAAGAAGAAAAGAAAAAGAAATGAAAGGAGTTTAGTGTTGAAAGTGTCATACTGGAAGATGGTGAAAAAGTTTGAAAAATCAGAGCTGTATAACAAAAGTAGCAAAATAAAATTTCTATCATGTTAAGAGATGCGTGAACAAAAAAAACAAGGTCAGTGTGACATTGTGAGATACATCTTTCATATATGTATACTCAGTGGTAGTTCGCTTGGTACAGCTACAAATTACTTGCTTTTATATATCTCCATCCACACATACATATGTACATAAATGCACACAAGCATTCATAAACACATCCATAGATACATAATAAACACTTGCATACATACATACAAACAGACACCCATAAAAACATACATACATACACAAACATATATACACACATACATTCATGCACACACACACACACATATATACATTCTTACACACACACACACACACACATACATACACACATCTTCACATGTGTGCTATTCTCTGAAATTACTTTTTTCATAATTTAACAATATTTTTTTACTTAGAATCAATTTTCCAAAGGGATTAGTAGATACAATACATTCAGACATAGACATCTCTATCAATACACATACACACACACACACAGTCACATACAGGAACAATATATACATGCATATTCAGGCACACACATGCATAAATATATAAATGCAAAATGTATGAGGTAGAATAACATAGCTGTAACACAAACACAAATGCATCCCCAAAGATACACATGCACACACACACACATAATGACATATGTATAGACAAATACATACATAAGCACACACATGCATATATATATATACATCTGTATAAAATATGTTTATATTAAAATCTGCTATTTGCATATAAATAGCTATGTATAATTAATTCAGGTATACAGACATATCTGCATAAAAATATAGACAAAATAAACAAACACACTCATAGCCACATGCTCTAGATATGTGTATGTACATGCATAATTATTAAACATAAAATATAAATGCATAAATATTAAGAAATATCTATATAAATTCACACACCCACACACAGAGAAAAACATATATACATATATAAATATATTTATATGCATGCATTATTATTTTATACATGTGCAAATACACAGACAGAGACTCACAGATACACACATTTATGTATTCATGTTTAGATAAATGCACATATACACATATATTAAAATGTATGCATAATTATTTAAGCTACCAGAAACATATCTGTATAAATATATAAAATGAATAAACTGAAACATACACACAAATGGACACAAACACATATATAAATAATTTTTTAGCATACAGGCATATCAATATAGATATATAGAACAAATAATACAAATGCACACACATATACATGGATAATGTTTTAGCATAACAGGCATATCAGTATAGATATACAGAACAAATAAACAGACACACACACACACACACACAGGAGCAGACTAATTACCTTGACAGTTATCTTCTCTGATGTAAAGTAAATGAGTATCCCACACCAGCATGTATCAGCGGTACTACTACACCAGCGTGTATCATCAACCGTACCTCTACATCAGTATATATCAACTGATAGATACACACTACACCAGTATATATCAACTGATAGATACACACTACATCAGTATATATCAACTGATATATACACACCACACCAGTATATATCAACTGATAGATACACACTAAATCAGTATATATCAACTGATAGATACACACTACACCAGTATATATCAACTGTTAGATACACACTACATCAGTATATATCAACTGATAGATACACACTACACCAGTATATATCAACTGATAGATACACACTAAATCAGTCTATATGAACTGTACTACGCCAGTGAGCTTACCCAGACAATTTCTGTCCTCTCTGGACTCCCACACACAGCCATATTGAATTTTCATTTGACGGCAGAGTCACTTTAATCGCCCAGTGTTCGGCTCTGATATCACACAGTGCATAAACAATTAAATCATGTAAAAAGAAACAGATGAGAGAGGAAATATTGCGGGGACTGTTGTGATCATGCTTGTGGTAATAATTCACAAAGTGTGACATTTTACTGTGACAGTAACAGATGTCACACACAAGCAGTAGATGGATGACACTTTGGTTTTTTTTTTCAAAGTATACATTTTTTGTACATGGGAATATTTTTTTGGCAGTTATAAGAATTCATTGCTATAAAAAAAAATCAGTTATTAAAAAAAGGGACATTTCTTTTAACAGAATAATATTGCATGATTGGATATATTTTTAAACAGTTTTGAAAAAAGAAAAAAAGAAAAAAAAAAAGAAGGTGAAAAACAATATCGAAACATTGGAAATATTTATTCAGGTATAATAACACAGGTATAGGAAAAAATTTTGATGATTGCTAGATGGTTTTGCATATCAGAAAATATTTTTAATCATAATAACAGCAATGATTAACAGTAATATCCTTTCAACCTTTATAACATTTCATTGTAGAGCAGTAAATATTTTCAACTATTGTAATAAAACAATATTGTATTATGAAAATAATAACAACACTGTTCTATAAAACAGGTAATAATTTTTCAAACATTATAAGAGAATTATAACCAGTGAAAAAACACAATGCTGTATTACAGGAAATAAATTCTATAGTTATAAAAAGCCAGTAATGGATCACATTTTACAACTTATTCATCGAAACCATTTGGCTAATAAATTAAACAAGCCATTGTGAATATATACAAAAACATGCACACACACATATACACATGCATGTGTGTGTGTGCATGCATGTGTATATGTGTTTATATGTATGTGTGCATGCATGTGCATATATGTGTGTGTGTGTGTGTGTGTGTGTGTGTGTGTATTTATATACAGACAGACAGACAGAAGCACTATAAAGGTCTGTATATCAATCCCTCACTGTTATTGAACCAGTCGTGAAATCTGGACTTTCATTAATAATTCATGAAGTGTTGTGTAACAGTATACACACTGTGACATAATACTGCACTGGTTTATTGTATCTGCTGCTGTAACTGTCAGAGGTGGTCTCTGTCTTAAACTGCATCCAGAATCTTTCTCTTCTTTCTCTTACAGTGAAAACAGCCACTTAATGAGCCTTGGTATTTAATTAGCAGATGCGTTATTTATTTATTTATTTATTTATTTGTCCGATTTGGCAAACAGTTTTATGAACAAGTGGTTTGGACTGCTGGTTAGTTGGAGGAAGTGTAGTGTGTTTATGGGATCAGTTTTTGCTAGCAGTGTCGTAAGATTTTTATTTTTTTAAAAATTTTTATGTGATCTAAAGATAATGATATGTTTCATATGTTATTGTGAGAAAGTGTTTGTGTGTTTGAAAGTGTCATTTGTGGTCTTTATGTGTTTGTATCTGTTTGTGTTTTGTGTGTGTGTGTGTTTGTGTGAAAACAGGATGTCATATTCCTTGACGAAAACAATATTTGGAGCTTTAATTGGAACTGGATATTTATAAAATTGAGGATTCTTGGTCTTATGGTTCAAAAAGACCAAATGCTTAAAGAATGTCCTTTTGGGTGAATGATCCCTTGGAACAACAAAGTCCATATGGATTCAAAACATCAAGAAAATCCATGTGGATTCAAAACACCAAGAAAGTCCATGAGGAAAAAATTGAAGATAGTTCTATATGAATAATTGATCCAATGACTCAAGAAAATCCATTTCAAAGAAATGACAACAAAAGTTAAAAATATAAGGCAGATTTTGGGGTTGAGGGTTCTGTGTTTTTCACCACAGTGATTTTTAGTATATATATATATATATATATTAGACAAATAAAATATATTAAAGCTGGAAAGTAAAATCTTAAATAGGAAAAGCTAATTTTAATTTATTCGACTCATGCACCAAATATTAATATTTGTTCTCCAAAATGACACAAAAATACAATACACTGCTTACAAAGAAAAAATAATATTTTCTCAAATGTTTCCAGTTTGGTTTCTCTTCTCTAGAAACATTGCTATTTTATCTGACCCAGCATCATAACAAAATCTGTTTTAGTAAATGTATTTTGTTTCTGTTAATAAAAGTTATTATTAGTTTTTATTTAATGTAATTTGCTACATACAGACCTGTTGTCTTGGACTTTTATAAATAGATAATTTAATTATTTTCTTGGCTGGCTCTTTGACTCAGTCTTTGTATGATTTAGCATGATAATACACACACACACACACAGAATTTCAAAAAATTAAAAATAAAATGAATAAAATCCACATTAAAAAAAATTATTTTAAAAAATAATAAGAATAAGGATTCTATAAATAATTATGGAAATAAAATTTAAAAAAATATTAATATGAAAACATATCCTCTAAAAACCTGGAAAAAATAGCAAAATAAATCTTATGTATTTTGTTGTAAGTAAACTATATTATTTATGAATCAAACATTTCTCAAATGTATAGCTATATATATATATATATATATATATATATATGTAAGTATGGATATAATAAAAAAAAAATAATCAAAAGTAAACATAAAATAACATAAAATTATTATAATATTTAAAAAAATATAATAGAATAAATTTAAAATAGAAATTAAATGAAATAATTTAATAAAAAAAATAGATATAAAATAAAACTGCCAGAAAGTCAAATCTAAAATCAAAATAAGTATAAAATCTAAAAAGTTTTTCTCCACAAATTTAAAAAAATATATATAAACTAAATTTAATATAAAAATCAAAACCAAAATAAAATCTTAAATCTAAAGTCAAAATCAAAAAATATAAAAAGTCATAATAAATATATGAAAATAAAATCTAAAAATAATAACAAACTCCATTAACACGACAATGTTCTTTTACAGAAACGTCGGCAACATTTGTGAATCAGTCGTTTCATCGGCCACCGACTGTCACACTCAAAATGGTGCTGCCTGAAGCGACGCAGTTTGTCTGTGAATCCATCAGTTCAATAAATCTATGTTACGTCATCGGCAGTGATAAATTGATATTAACACCAATTAGTTACTTGGGTCTTACAGCATCTTTGACAAGGTTATTCACTGTTAGATAAATCATAGCACATGCATTTGATGGGTGATATTTATTGTGTCTTAAGAATAAAGGTTTGAATGTGAAGCATTAGTTTTATGTGTTGTTTTACTGTTTTTTTGTCTCCGAGTGTTTTTGTTAGTAAACTTTTAGTATTTTTCTGTTTTTCTGTAATAAAGAATGTAATGTGTAGTGGCTTGTGTCTTCAAAATATGTAATAGGAATGGTTATTAAAAATATAATGAAATAGAAAGAATTAAAAGAACGAAAATAAAACGAAATGAGATTAAAACGATAAGTAAAATAAAACTGAATTTAAATTTTTTTAAATACACACACAAATTAAAAATAAATAAAGAAAGAAAGAAAACAATAATAACAATAACAATAATAAAATAAAATATATAAATAAAAAATTACAGTAAATAAATAACAATTAAAAAATCAAATAAGAAGATAAATTAAAAGAAAATACCCCCTAAAAAAAAAAAAAAAAAAAAAATAAATAAATAAATAAATAAATAAAAATAAGAATGATCATCAACACAAACCACCCCTTTTATTTTGAAACTGTTTTTTTTTTTTTAAGCCATGTCAGCATAACTCTGATCCAGCTGGTTAAAATAAACTCTTATATTTCCTCAGAGCTTCACACAATTGTGTCAAATCTCAATTCAAACAAAACGGTTTTGCTAAAAATACTTTTTGTTTTCAAGTGAAAACTGTTGTATGGTAATGCTGCAGGATTATGCAAATACTGTAGAGAATAAACATACAGCTACATTCTTATTCCAGACAAACACTTGATGGTTATTTGTCTGTTTCTACCTGTCACAGATTTACATTTTTTGTCCAAGTTTTTGTTCCCAGCTAATGCCAGGAAGGTTTTCTCTTTAGAATATCAAATAACAGACACTGGAGATCAGGGTAGACATAACAGTGAAATTTAAACGCTGGAAATCAATACTAAAATTAGAAATCAGCAAAGAGACTGAATGTACTTAAGTGTAAATTTCTGAAACACACCCACCCACCCACACACCCACACACACACACACACACACACACACACACACACACCCATACACACCCCCCCCACACACACATACATACATGTATATATATAAACATATATACATACACACTTGTATATATCCATTGACACACACACACACACACAAACACAAACATACACACAAATATACATACAAACAAACATACATACATCCATACATACATACATACAATTATACATCCATACATACATACATACATACATACATACATGGTTTGCGAGTGAATGGGTGTCATATGTCTGAATCTCATCAGTGGCATCTGACAGTGTTTGTGAGGTTGATTGGACTTTTTCCTCCTGTGTCAGTGCGTTCCCAAATACTGTCTGTGTGCAGAGTCCAATCAGACATACATAAGACAGAGAACATTCAAAATCCTAAACTACATACATTATAGTATATACTCATCTATCCACTAATACACACACACACACACACACGCAAACATACACACAATTATCTGTGTATGCATACATACATACATGCATTTATATATAGATATATAGATATACACACACACACACATACATACATACATGCATTTATATATAGATATATAGATATACACACACACATACATACATACAGACAGACACACACTTCTACAAAGATTACAGTAAATACATCATTAAGAAGATTTTGCTGAAAACTCACAGTTAAGTGAACAGTCCAACATGAACGCTGAAGAGATTTTCTCTTTTCTTCCTCTCATTCTTTGAACGTTCCAGAAAATTTGTGTTCCACACAGTAAACCACAGCATTAATTATTCATTCATTTCTATAAATGCATCTCCATGGACAATATTAGCAAAATCAATAAGATTATATACTTGAAAGTGAATGCTGGTTTCGTTTGGTTGAAGGTAAGTTTGGTGTTAGAATTTTTATTGTTTAATTTTTTTTGTTAATCTGGTAGTCTATAATATAAGTTGTTTCAGGATAACAAAATATTTTATTTATGATTTCTAACAATTTATATATATATGTATGTATATATATGTATATGTGTATATGTAATATAAGTTGTTTCAGGATAACAAAATATTTTATTTATGATTTCTAACAATTTATATATATATGTATGTATATATATGTATATGTGTATCTGTAAATATATATATATATATGAAGGAAAGAGAATTTTAGATTATTTTCAGTTTTGATTAGGTTAATTAATTTAAGATTTGTTGTGGGCAGAATGTAATGCATGTAACAAAATGTCTTAGAACTTCAGTTATGAAATGTGTTCATTTTGCTCAGCAATGAAATAAAAATAATATTAAATGAAATATGGTATAAATGAAATGAAAATGAAAATGAAATATAACAAAATTAAAAGAAAACACATTAAAATAAATGTAAATAAAACAAACAAACAAAAATAATAAAATAAAACAGAATAAAATAAAATAATAATAAAACTAAATTAACTAAACTAAATTAAACTAAACTAAAATAAATAATACAAAACAAAATAAAATATAAAACAAACCAAAAACAATAAAATTCAAAAAAAAAAAAAAAAAAATAAATAAATAAAATAAAACAAAACAATATAAAGTAAATCAAAATTTTAAATTAAATTAAAATGAAAATTTAAACAAAAATAAAATAAAAATAACTGACATGTAATTTAATATCTATGCATAAATACTTTCTTTATTTTCATCAATGACATTGTTTATTTTTACTTATTAAATCAATTTAAAATGAAAATAATCTTTATCAATGTTAACTTATCAGTTTATTTCTCTTTAAAACAAATTAGTTATTGAGAATTTTAAATATAATCATAAGCAATCAGCATTATGAAAATGCATGTATAATCACATTAAAAAGTAGGTATTGTAACCATTACAATACTCAGATGGTTATGAAAAAGACTTTTTATTCATTTTAAAATTTTCCTTGAATCCAGGTATGCATATGATAAAGTATTTAGAATTAATGATTCAGTTGAAATATATATATATTTTTTAATTCTTTGGTTATGTGGTATTGTTCATGACATTAAAGATAAGAGATAAGAAGAGAGTAAACCTATACAATGAACTCATGGTTCTTATTAGCAGAAAGTCATCTTTTCTGTGCACCGTCCCATAGGCAGTAAAACAAATATTATTTCCTTTGATAAAAAGCTATGAAACACTGGATCAAATATGAAACTGCTTAATATGAACAACAAACAGGTTTGATCATTTAACCAGCTAAACTTCAGGACAGCATATACCAGTGAGTTACAAACTGTCCCACCAAATATATATATATATATAAAAAATGTGTTAAAATAAATTTGGTGACAGTCAGAATGCATGTAGTGTTGTGTGAAGTTTATAGACATACTCTGGTTATTTATGAGATCTGACAGTCTAGTCTAAACAAATTTATTTACACATTAGTGTTTTGTTGACAGTCTAGTCTAAACATTAATATTTTGTTGACAATCTACTCTGAACAGATTTATCTACACATTAATGTCTTTTTGAAGATCTTCACTTGTTTAAGATCTTCAAAACCAAAATTAATCCATTTCACCATGTTTGAAAACAGTTGAATTAACTACTGAAATTTATCTTGATTATTTTGGCATTTACATCAATAAAACGCTAAAATTGAAAGCTGAGATAGTTTAGAATATTTTTCTATGTGGCTTTACGTAATATTAATTCTTTTTTTTTTTTTTGACATTTTTCATTTCCTTAAATATTTAATTTAAGAAATTTATGGTTACTTTAATTAAAAAATGTTTCAAACTAATTTGATTTTCTAAATGACTACTAAATTTAAAAATGAAAATAAAAAATTAATTTTAAAGAAGACATGGAGATATTTCCAGTTAACACACACACACACACATGTATGTATGTATGCATGTGTTTATGTGTGTATGAGGGTGTGTGTGTGTCTGTGTGTTGGTATGTCCCTGTATGTTTGTGGTGTATATATGTATGTTTGGGTGTATGTGTGTGTGTGCATATTTGTATACATGTATGTGTCTTTGCATATCTGTGTTTTGTGTGTGTGTGTGTGTGTGTGTGTGTGTGTGTGTGTGACAAGATGAGTTTACAGTTCACAAACATCTCTAATTCACTGAGGATTACAAATAAGTCTGAGTACTTCCAGTCAGAAATTTACCAAAGTAGAAAAACAAACACAAGCTAAATTGTCTGAGACAAACTATATGAGTGCAGTTCATGTATTCATTATCAGAAATAAACAGAAAAACATAGATTTATAATTTATAAAAACATGAAAAGAATCAAGAAAAGTAAGTATATAAATTTATATTTGTCCATAATGTTTCATTCATTGTTTGTTTGTAAGAAATAAATAGAAAAAACAAACATAAAATGAATTAACATGGACGGTATAATTATAATACTTTAAATATATCCATAATGTTTCATTTATTTATTTATCATCAGAAATAAACATAATTATAAACATTATAAAGATAAAAACATTATATAAAAGTTTCTACACAGGTATATATATACCCACACACCCACACCCACACATTATTATCTCTTGGAAAAAATATTTTATTATAATAAAACTGAATAACTACTTTGATAATTATGTCTATCTATCAGTCTATCTGTATATTTTAAATGAATAAAAGAATAAAAGAAGAATTAAAAGGACACACATATTTGTTAATTAGAATTTAATTATGAATTAAGAGTGCCTGCCCTTTTAATGTTTTATTATTATTATTACTACTACTTCTGTTACTGCTGCAAATTATAATTACTGAATATACTTAAATAAACAAACTGCAAATATATATATATATATATCTATATATGTATGTATATATGTATATATATATATATACATACATACATATGTATATGTATATGTATGTATGTATATATATGTATATATATAAATATAATATACACACATCCACATATATAAGAAATACAAGACAACAACTAATACTATTTATTTTTAAAATCCTATTTCATCAAAAAATTAAAATTCCAAAACCCTAAAACTTTTCCAACAGGTAATAAAAATCTGGTACTCACCCACTGCCTGCTGATCACCTGTGGTGTACTAGTCAAACACACGGAGTGACGTGACTGCCTGGTCTATACAGGTAAGTTACACCTATCTCGCCTGGAAACCAGGTCACGTCACAGGTAATTATTGTCTGTTTATACAGTTATAACACAGGCTGAGAGAGTTCACTGGCTGTTTCTTGTGTTTCTAATTAATTGATGATCTCTGTGTATTGACTGTCTCGTTTCGTTTTAATATCATGCAAACTGGTAGTCGAGTTGGTTGTTTTACTTATGGGTGGTGTTGTTGTTTTTCAGTGCTGTAAATAAATAAATAAATAAACAAATAACTAAATAAATAATTATTATTTTGAAAGTTTGTTAATAATAATAATGATGATGATGATGATGATGATGATGATGATGATGATGATGATGAT
>CM022672.1:10677903-10720403 GCA_012295275.1 Chrysomallon squamiferum | reverse complement strand
TTGTCGATGAAACAGCTGATGTTTGATGTTTTTTGTACCGGCCTCGTTACAGCATCAGGTGTATCTTACCCTCTCCCTTCCTGCAGTGACTTCCAGTTTGCAAGTAAAACTCATTTGTTAATAACAGCTTAGAAACATGGCAATCCACTATTTATGTGTTAACTGAATAAATTAATTAATTAATTAACAAAAAAAAAAAAAAAAAAAAAAATAGAAAAAGGAAAATAAGGAAAGAAAGTACTAGTCAGCTTTTTCTATTTTAGTAGTAATAATTATTATGTAAAAAAATTTTTTAAAAATAATTAAAAATAAAAATGTCTGTAGATAAGACAGGACCAGTGTTATTGATATTATGATAATATATTATTATATAAGCCTGCTCAAGCTAAAACAGCTTCTAATGTGAAAGAAGTCATACACAACAAACACAAACTCTCACACAGAAAATGATGTGTCAGGTTTAGGTAGTAATGTAATTAGTTTAGTTAGAACCGAATCAACCTGTCAGACATCAGTAAACAAAGGAAGGAGGTGTGCATAAATAACGTGGCATACTGGAAATTAGGGCACATATTTGTTATCCAACAAAATGACGGAAATTAACGTATATGTGGGTGGGTATATTGGAAATAATGGGTATATAACATCTCTTTATTTAACTGAAGAGGATGAATGAACAAATCTATATAGTTGTTTTTAAAATTATTATTATGGTTAGGGTTAGTGTTATATTAGTTTTATTATGAGTGTTATGATAATTTGCAAAATAATTTTAGGATTACGATTAGAAACAGCGTTACCATAAGAATTAAGGATCGGGAGTTGGGTAGGATTAATTTTAGAAGTTGATTTTAGGGTTAGGGTTAGGGTTATTTAAAGTTTATTATCATAATCCGCAAAACAGTTTTGTGATCAGGGTTAGTACTAGTGTTAGAATTAGAATTAAGTTTAACGATATCGTTTGGGTTAGCTTCAAAGTTAGAAACAGAGTCCGGGTTATGGTTATGGTTATTGTTAGGGTTATTTGAAGTTTATTATGAGTTTAGTGATAATGTGCTAAACAGTTTTAGGACGAGGGATAGAAATGGTATTAGTATTAGAATTACGTTAATCTCTTTGTTAGGGTTACGTTTAGTTAGCACTGGGGTTAGGGTTAGGATTAGATTTAGGATTATTTTAAATTTATTTTGAGTGTTACAACAATGTGCAGAATAATTTTAGGGTCACGATTAGATGTAGCGTTAGCGTAAGAATTAAGATTGGGGATTTGGTAGGATTAGGTTTAGAAGTTGGGCTAGGGTGAGGGTTATATTTAATCCTAACGCTAACGCTAGCAATGACGCTGATTATAAAACTTTTTCCACAGTATCATAAGATTTATAATAAACTTTAAATAACCCTAACCCTAACCCTAACCCTAACCCTAACCCTAACCCTAACCCTAGGCCAACTTCTAAACCTAATCCTATCCAAACCCAAACACTAACCCTTATCATAGCGTTAATTCTAACCCTAACCCTAACCGTAACGAAGAGATTAACTTAATTCTTATGCTAACAACATTTCTAACCCTCATCCTAAAACTGTTTTGAACATTATCATCAAACTCATATTAAACTTTAAATAACTCTAAGCGTACCCTAACCCTGACCCTGACTCTGAACCTAAACGAAACCCTAACGAAGAGACTAAACTTAACGCTAACACTAGTACCGACCGTGATCATAACACTGTTTTACAGATTGTCATAAGATTCATCATAAACTTCAAATAACCCTCACCCTAAACGAAACCCTAATCATAGTGGCATTCCTAACCCTAACTTTAGCACTAATTCTGACCCTAAACCTAACTGTAAGGAAGAAACTAAATTTAATTCTTATGCTAATACCATTTCTAACCCTCATCCTACAGCAGTTCTGCAGATTATCATTAAACTCGTAATAAACTTTTAATAACCCTAACTTTAACCCTAACCTTGATCCTAACACTGACCTTAACCCTAATCCAGACTCTAGCCATAACTCTAAATATAACCCTAACGAAGTCAATAAACTTAATTTTAATTCCAACACTAGTACTAACCCTGATCGTAAAACAGTTTCGCCGATCATCAGAAGACTCATAATAAACTTTAAAAAACCATTACCCTAACCAAAACCCTAGCCCAGCTCCTAATCCTAATCATACCGTCCCCAACCTTAATTCTTACGCTAACGCTATTTCCAGTCGTGATACTAAAAACATTTTGCACATTATCATAACAGTCATAATAAAATTGACATAACCCTGACCCTTTCGCAGATTATATCCCTAACTCTAAACCTAACCCTAACGAACTCGTTAAATTTAATTCTAACGCTAACACTATTACTAACTATGATCTTAAAACTGTTTTGCAGTTTATCATAACACTCATAATAAACTTTAAATAACCCTCATTGCAACCCTAACACTAACTGTAGCCCTCACTCTGACCCTAAACTTAACACTAACAAAGGGACTAAATTTAATTCTTGTGCTAACACGATTTCTAACCATCATCCTCAAACTGTTTATCCGATTAACATCAGATTCATAATAAAGTTTAAATAACCCTCACCATAACCCTAGCCCTAACCCTGAACCTACCCATTGCCCAACTTCTAAACCTAATCCTACCCAAGTCCCCAACCTTAATTCTTTCTCTGACGCTGTTTCTAATCGTTATCTTAAAATGATTTTGCAAATTATCATTCACTCATAATACATTTTAAAAATCCCTAACTGTAACCCTAATTCTAACCTAACCTTAACCCTAATCCTAATCCTAATCCTAATCCTAATCCTAACCCTAACCTAACCCTAGGCCAGCTTCTAAATTTAATCCTATCCAAACCCAAACACTAACCCTAATCATAGTGCCAACTCTAACCCTACTTCTAACCCTAACCGTAATGAAGAGATTAACTTAATTCTAACGCTAACACTAGTACCGACCGTGATCATAAAACTGTTTTCCAAACCCTAACTGTAACCCTAATTCTAACCTAACCTTAACCCTAACCCTAACCCTAATCCTAATCCCAATCCTAACCTAATCCTAGCCCTAACCCTAATCCTACCCAAGTCCGCAACCTTAATTTTTACGCTATCATCATCATCAACAACAGTATCAGCAATTAACAACAACGGTACTAGTAATAATAGTTATAGTAAGAGCATCTACAACGACTGCAAAACTATCATCAACAAGATCAGCAATTAACAACAACAGTAAGAATAATAATAATAATAATAACAACAACAACAACAAGAAGAAAAAGAAAAAGAAGAAATAAAGAATACAAATTATAAAATAATACATTACCAGTAATTCAGAGTTTTTTTTTAAAATTTTAATTATAACACACAACCCGATCCCATTCACAAATCACGCAGTGAAAAATCATGCAGACAAATTATTGTGCAATATTTTTGTATTGAGGGAAACATGAATATAGACGAGAGTCAGACAAAACTGTATAGTGTGACCTTTACTTTCAGTGTGAGGTCTCACCACCCAGTTCATCACGAACTTGACCAGACAAAAGATTGAGTTTACACGTAAAATGTAAGGTGTGGTCTATATCAACGTACATGACTGCTTGAATGGGACAAGCATGATATTTTAAGATGATTTTAAGTTAAATATATAAAGTCAGTTTAGTATATGAAATAAATACAGTTAGAGAGAAAGCTACGAAATATTGCTAAATATAGCCCTATTTTATTAGTGTATGTTCATCGTACATTGTACCGTTGACAATACATAGTGTTGTAGCAATAGTGACCTGTTTGTTGTTGTTGAGGCTTTATTAGTGTAATAAACTGTAATAAAATGTATTTAACTCTTTACTACTGGTTACTTAATAGTACATTACACGGTAATAAATTGTTATAAAATGAACTAATTGTACACGTATACACTTTGATAATACAGTTTCTATTAAACTGAGCTAGAATTTACTTTGTAATACTTTGTAATATATAATACCGTAATGAACTGTAATACAGTTAACTACATCGTGGTTAATACAATACATTTCAATAACTAATTTGATTTGTAATGCATTATACTGAAACAAACTAATACATTTAATATCTATACTTACATACGCTGTATTATATTATTTTCTACTAGACTGCTTTATCAAAGGTCTTTATTTTCCCGCCAGTGGGTAGGTTGATATGAAAGATACCTCACTGCTAATTAGTCAGAATAACCCTGAGGTTTTGCTGCATTAGGTGTCCCCTGAAAAATCAGTTTTATAAGTATAGAGATTTATCACAGAAATTTAACATTCAAATGTATTGAGGAGCTGTTAAACATTGATTCCACATTGAGCACAGCTTAATGTAACATATTGATTTATTTGCAACTGTAATCTGCACTTTTCATTTCTGTACTTTTCTGCCCTGTGTCATTGTTCTGTGGCATAATTATTTTCTCCTTGAATAAACATATGGTAGTGATTACAGTATGTGTGTGTCTGGATGTGTGTGTGTGTGTGTGTGTGTGTGTGTGTGTTCATGGATGCTTATGTGTGTGTGTGTGTGTGTGTGCATGTTATGTTTGTATGTTAGTAACTGTGTATATAAGGATATGTGTGTATGTAAGAAATTCATTGATTTCAGACATGTGCCAACATTCTTTTTTTCAATACAGATTGTACATTAAACTTCTTTTCTTTATTCACTCAAAATCTGTGTACAAAGGGAAATAATTCATAAAATGCTCTACTTTTGTGTCAATCACTCTCTTTTAATTGCCTATTCTTCATTTTACAATTTTGTTTAATTCTTCATTTAAACAATATGTTTTGTATATTTAAATATATTCATAAACATATATATATATATATACACACACACACACATATTACTAACTGGAAGAATATCAGAAGAAAACAGTAATTTTAAATACTGTATTCAGTTCACTCATATTTGTTAGTATTTCTCTTTGAAACGTTAAACAGGGATTACAGAAATAGCTGGAACAATTATTGATATGACTCTGTTGTGAGGCTGATGCATGCATGTCCTGGACCACATCTGTTTGAGATATTTATCAGCTGGTTGATTCATCACAGAGGTTTTGTAATGAAAACATTCTTTAGAGTTTGATGTAACTCAGGAAGGAAAGAAGAAATACTCTATTTAATTATACATATCAGCACAAATTTTATTGTTTGATTCTTAACCATAAATATGGCTAAAAAGAAAAGGAACACTTTTTATGTTCTTTGTATTCCAAACTGAAACTATAAATACATACATGCATGCATCTGAAAATAACATAACATGCACACAAACTAACACATCATAAAACATAATTAAATATACTAAACAGTGAACCAATATAGATCAATAAAAAAAAAAAAATAAAAATAAAATAAATAATAATAATAATAATCTCCATGAAAAATCTTGCATTTTCCATAACAAATTCATATATATATACATATATATATTTTTTAAAAAGAGGATAAATTCAGCAGTCAGAAAATTAAGTAATATATTTATGTAATAATGTGATAAATAGTGCAAATATACACATCAGACTAAATACTCTGCATGAATTTGATTTATGATTTAGGGCTCAATCTGTGTGGATTTTTGCAACAATAAGAACGATGTACAGTGGTACCTTGGCTTACGAGTTTAATTTGTTCCGTGACAGAGCTCGTAACTCAAATTTGCTCGTATATCAAATCGATTTTCCCAAATGAAATTAATTGAAATACCATTAATCCGTTCCTTCCCACCAAAAGTCGCCCCAATTATTTTTAAAGTGTTTTGAAATAAGAAAAATGTATGTATAAATGACAAATATTCCATAAAAACAAAACAAAATAGAATGTAAAGAAATAAATTGGTTTTGTAAAGTGTACAGGGTTAGGGTTTCTCCATCTTTTCATGGACAGATGTCCTCAGCTTAGAAATTATTTTAAGGCCTTCTGCTTCAGTATGGTACATATCGTAAACATTTTGACTACACGTTGACACCTCGCACACCTCTGTCATGTTTTTCTATGATTTCATGCTTTAATTCAATGGACATCATCCACTTCTTCTTCTCAGACTGTCCTTTGCACTCACTTTGTTAGAATCCATGGAAATTTGTGAAAATACCGCATAAAACGCGAGTCAACACAACAGAGATGCTTCCACGGCGAGGTAACCACGTAAAGCAAACGAATGAGACGCAAGATGCTGGGCGGTTGTTGTGTTGTTCGTTGCGTCAACTAGTGGCGGCGTATCTGAATCTAGCTCGTCTTCGTTTTACAAAATCAATGATCCGTCCTTGATACTTATGTGTTTGACTGCGTGCATATATAGATATTTATTTATTTTTCAACATTTATATGTAATTCTTATTTAAACTAATTTTAACGATGAAGCTGGCTATATTATAACACACACACAAACGCACGCGCATGCACGTTCACTCTAAAAAAATATATAATAATAACAGAAGATATTTAAATTTTTATTTTATTGCACTCAGAGTAATAATTATATAACACGAAGAAAACACAACATATAAATAAATGTAAAAAAAAGTATCAGTATTGCACCAGATCCCTTCATAAAAAAAACCCCCACTTTCGTACATGTTAATTCGTAGTGAGCAGGTGGTCTGTATGTACAAATTTAAAAGAGAAAACACAATTATATTATGTGATAGCATGCGGATCATGTCGGATAATTTCGGAACTCGTCGGATACTTTCGTAACAATGGTGTACGAACCCTTGGTTCCACTCACAGCCAGTTTAGTGAAAGAATATTAATAATCCGTTGACACAAGATATATACGTATTAATTTCTTTGATATCCATTTTAAATATCTAAGATGGATAATTTATTTTTATATTTTTTTTTTTTTAATTTTTTTTTAATAAAGAATGGTTGAGGCGGAGCGATATCTGAAAACCAAAATGTTTATTATTATTATTATTATTATTATTATTATTATTATTATATTTTTCATGGTTTCTTTAAGAAGAAAAAGTGGGTTTTCGGGGAGTCAACAAGGGGCGATAAGTCATTATTTTCATTAAAATACAAGATATAACATAAATGATTTTAATCTTCTACTTTTTCAAACCCTGGTTAATCTTGTTAGCGTGATTGTCTGTCCTTGATTGATTAACACACAGCTTTAAATTCACTGACTTTGAATGTAGTCACAGTTGAAACAGAATCCATATCTTTTTTCCATCAGTCACTTATCGGAATAGGAATCTGAAAGTTTGAACAACTGGTACATTTTCCTTTCTATTTTTTTGTTTTTATTTTTTTTTTTCTTTTTGTAATTTCATTTATCAACGGGCCTAAACGCCGAGTTCTCGCTACCAATGGCGATACTGTGACGGCTACTAGACTGACGAAATGGCGAGCGCGAAACTAAAGGCACCGGCTCCACGGGATACATCTGGGATTGCGACAGGGACGAATGCGATGTCGTCGTGATGGCTAGCGACGTGGGCGCGAGATGGTCAAACGGGTGACTGCCGACGTCGCACGAAGGGAAAGGTAAGTTGGGGTAGCGAAACAGGAACGGATTGGAAGTCTGGAGAATTTTCAGCCGCTGGTGTCGGCGCCATTTCGCTCGTCTGTTTGAAAACCAGACCTGAAAGAGTGTAAATTAAGAATGTTATTTTATTCGTGATCAGTTAGAGAAAAGATCTGATCTCTGGAATTTAATAGGTAAGTGGTTGAAGAATTGTTCAGTTATAATTTCCCCTTTGTTTAATTATAATTTAAGTGTTAATGTCCATTACGACAATTAAAGAGTATTTTTTTTTTTTATAATATGCATTTTTAATTAACTATGCACATTCTTACATTGTTAGAGAGAGAGAGAGAGAGAGAGAGAGAGAGAGAGAGAGAGAGAGAGAGAGAGAGAGAGAGAGAGAGAGAGAGAGAGTACTAATACTATAAATAAATTAATAAATAACATAATGTAATACAACATAACATAACATAGCATAACTTAACATAACATAATAATATAAAATAAATTTAACTGAATTTTCCCACCAAAACAGTTCACTAACTAACTATTTAACATTTCCGCTACCTGAACTCTGGCTTCAGAAAGGTTGGTTTTGGTTGCGAGATTTTCACGAGTTGTCACCCCTGGGTAGTGTGTTTTCTGGAACTCTTTCTCCAGCACGTCTAACTGACCTTGACTGAAAGTCGTCCTGTTGCGGCGTAACTTCTGAGAACTGGTTGCACTTCCGGAATTGTCGTCATCAGTATCTGCTCAATGCAAAATAATAATAATAATCATAATAATGATAATAATAATAACAACAACAACAATAATAATAATAATAATGATAATAACAACAACAACAACAATAATAATTATAATAATAATAATAATAATAATAATATCCGTCATCAGTAATTTTACTGAACGTGAATTTCAAAATGTTATGACAGTAATAGTTTATCTAAAAAAGTGTACAGAACAACGCGTAGATGTTGAAAATTGATGACTTTTTATCTGTATTATTTCAAACAGAAACGACTTGTTTTTACTGGTTGTCTGCTTTTGGAAGTTTTTAATTTTTAAATTAATTGATTAATTTATTTATTACTATTTCTTCAATAAATTAATAAATAAATAAATAATAATAATAATAATAATAATAATAATAATAATAATAATAATAATAATAATAATAATAATAAATTTAAATAAAATAAAAAATAAATAAGAAAAGTGTGTAAACTGGTTTCCATTTTCATGTTACAAAATTATTATTTTATTTTCAATAATATTAAATAAAAAATAGAATAACAAAAAAATGAACTGAAAAGACTTAATTATATCATTATTCAATTCAACCTATATTTTTAAATTTTAAATTTTTTTTTTTAAAGTTATAAACGTGTTGCGTAATTACTTTTTTTTTTTTTTTTTTTTTTTTCCTGTTTACCTTCATTAAAAAAAAAAAAAAAAAAAAAAAAATGCACAAAATTCTTATTAAATATTCTTTTCTACTGTTTAATTAAAACATTACGAATGTCATTTTCCGAGAAAAAAAAAAGAAAAAAAAAAAAAGAAATCATAATCATGATGTACTGAGAGACAATGTAAGTTGCATTTCATTGAAACACCTGTTATATATACAATGATTTGTAAAGTGTAAACTATTCAGTCTTCTTGATGGAAGTAATCTCTTACATAATTATTAATGTAATGATCCGTAAACTCGCTTCTGAACCAGTAACTGGGTCCTGGTTCATTTTAAAATCACCACAGCTGTTTCTTTCAATATCTCATAATTATGTTAGAAATCCTTACTCATAATTACAAAGTGTCGGTTTTAACCCTGCAACATTAATAGACCGTTAAGGGAGAAAAGAAAAATATGCTTGTCACAGGCACAAATGAAGATATTTTGGACATTAAGAAACAACAATAAAGAGACCCAAAAAAGCCCTCCAAAAAACAAAAAAAACATCCAACCCAAACCTTTTGGGTTCTTTTTGTCACCCGTTTAAAACTGTTTTTGTATAAACTTGTTTTTCTTATTATTCTTGTTCTTGATGTTACTACTACCACTACTACTGTTATTACTACTACTACTACTAGTACTACTATTGCTACTACTACTGCTACTACTACTACTATTACTACAGCTAAAACTTCTACTACTGCTATATATACTGCTGCTGTTACTATTATTATTATATCTTAGTATAAAAGTAATGATTATGTAAAACATTTATCTCAGTTTGGAATATATATATATATATATATATATATATATATACACATTGTGTGTGTGTTAATATATATATGTCATCCATGTAAAAATGATTTTTTTGAATTTGTTTCTTATTATTATCACTACTATATTATTTAGAGAACAGATATATATATATATATATATATATATTATACACTTGTAAAACTGAAATACCCAAGATGACACACTAACACACACACACACTTGGATATTTCAGTTTTGTAATCTCTCTGTCTGTTTTTATAATAGTAGTAGTTGTTATGTATAATAAAGATATATACGAATATAGAAAATAGTAGTTGTTATGTATAATGATATATACGAATATAGAAAATATTTCAGTTTCATAACACTGTAAACTTTATCCGCTTGTGTTTGTTTACCCACAAAACGCTTTATTTTTCCAAGCGTTACGTTATTTTTCAAACTGTTCTTACCATCGTCATCTAAACTGTTATCCAAGGAAGGCTGAGCTTTACTGGCTTCGTTTACACTCGGCGTTTTCAGCAAAGGAAGAGCTTGGTGTACGGCGGGTGGCGCCAGCGATGGCGTCCACACCGGCGGGTACAACGGCTGCAGAATGTGTGAAGCCATCTGGGCGTATTCCGAGGCCGCCCTCTCCGCGGCCCGGTTTCTCAGAATTCTGTTGATTGAACTGACACTCGGTAAATTCGTCTGATTGCAGATACCTGTGAAATGGAATTCAGCAAATTTATCACAAAAAGTTGTAAGTAGAGTGGGACAAATAAAAAAATAATTTATAAAAAATAAAAAAAAATAAAAATAACAAAAAAATAAAAATAAAAATAAAAAAACACATTAATTTACATTCACATTAATGCCGTAACCAAAAGATTGTATTCGCCGCCTAAAACAAAAGCAGAAAAAAATATGGGATTTTATAAGATTTAGTAGATTTATTTATTTTTTTTTTTTACTTTCCCCAGTATGTTTTGTTAAATATTTTAAGTGGTTATAATTTTGACATTTGACGAAAATGACGTTTTTTTTTTTCAGATATAATTGTTAAAATGACGTTTTTTTTTTTTTTTTCGGATGTAATTATTATAGATAACTTAATTTTACTCATATTTCTATAATAATAATAATAATAATAATAATAATAATAATAATAAACACTAACAAACAACAGCTTGTTTCCTTCTGAGAAAAGGAGACAGAAGAAATGTTTAAATTATGTTGCCTTACGCATGCTTATTTCGAGTGAAAACGAATTGGTGAACAAATGTATTTTTCTAAACCTATATAGTCTTTGATCGTTAAAAAAAAGAGAAAAAGATCAGTAAACAATAAATGGAATTTCGTTCAAAAAGAAGAAGAATTTCATTTATTAATATTGCGATAACGATATATCGATAATTTTGTGATCTACAGTATTTTACCTTTGCACTAGATATATCGATGTTATTATTTGATCTCAGTGATATAAAGTGTTTTACCTTCGCTCTGTAATTTGTCTCGTATTTCCCAAGCAAACATTGTTGGGTTGTTTCTTTTCAGTTCTTCTATTTTCGAGACGACAGATGGGGTCGCTACTTTGGGCTTACTTCCGCCGATGTTACTCGAGCGGAAAGCTAATGGATCGCAAATTCTACCTGAGAGACACAAAGAAAACAAAACGTTATTCGAAATATCTGGGTTTTTCCATTGAAATAAAATGAAAAAAGAATAATTTTCTTTGTCTTTTTTTTTTTCTTGCTCTCTCTCTCTCTCTCTCTCTCTCTCTCTCTCTCTCTCTCTCTCTCTCTCTCTCTCTCTCTCTCTCTCTCTCTCTCTCTCTCTCTCTCTCTCTACCTTACGTTTTTTCTTTCTCTCTCTTTTTGGGATCTGTATCTTTATTTTTAACAACAAGAACGATAATTAAAACAACAAAAATAATAACGATGACGATGATAATAATAATAATACAAGTACATCAAAACGTAACAAAATCAAACAGCAGCAAAAAAACAACAACAACAGTACAGCAGTAACAACAACAGTCATAAATTATCTAAAAAAAGAAATTCACCGCTGATTGCACGTTAAAACGTTTACTTTAATAAAAAAAAAAAGTAACGATTATTTATAATGTTGACATTGCCGATTCTAATCTCCGGGGTTTTTAACGTATGTTAACATCTACAGTCGTTACTCCTGTCGGGTTCACGCACGTGCCTGGTTAGCACGTGGTCACGTGGCGCTGTCACTGGTTTTAAGTGGTGCACTGAATACCAGTGGAGCGTCGCGTTCAACAGGTTCTCAGTCGGTTGATTAAAAGCGAGGCGTGTGTTCGTTTTCTTTCAGAGCGACTGTACTTTTTTTTTTATTATTGACGTTTGTACTGTGCTGGGGCAGATCGAAAGTAATTTGCTTTAAGTGGCTCGAAGAGTGGGGAAAACCAGAAGGAACATTAGCAATTACCAGCAAAAGGTTTAAACAAACAAAAAAACTTTAAATAAATGCGTTGTCAGTGGTTCGAAGTATGTGTGGGACCTATTTTGTATTACTGTTATTATTGTTGTTGTTGTTGTTGTTGTTGTTGTTGTTGTTGATATGCTGACGATTTTTTTTTTTTTTTTTTTTTGTAGTATCATTCTGAATTGCGCCAGAATGATATCATTTTGTGTAGTTATGTACATATGTTGGATGTATGTATGTGTGTGTATGTGGGCATACACGTACATATATGCATACAAACACATATTTACACACATATATACATATATACAAACATATACACAAACCACTTACATATACCCACACACACATATGAGATACATACAGAATCACACATGAATATTTATTAGCCATTAAGGGCAGGCTGACATAAACGAATACTCCAACCAGCGATGAATATTGTAACGGATAAAGAATACCGTAATAAACAATGCATATCATAATGTGCAATAAATGCTGCAATGAACACGGATAATGAACATCACCTGCGGTTTCTGTCGGGGATGAGCAAACTGCAGATGTGCTGATACAAGTTAATGCAACACTCACTGACAGCAGCGCTCAGATAAGAGTTAATTAAAATGTGCAAGTACGAATCGGGGCGTGGATCTGCGGTTGGAATCGAGGCATGGATCAGTATTTGCAAAAATCAAAATGCCTTCAGGTTAATGGGTTGACAAAACTATTTTCCGATCTCTGTTAAAGATTTTTTTTATTTTTTATATGAATGTAATAAGTGACATTGATTTTAATAAATGTTTTCAGGTGTACTTGTTGTTGATATTACTACTACTACTATTGCTGCTACTATTACTATTACTACTACTACTACTACTACCACTACTACTACTACTACTACTACTACTACTACTACTACTACTACTACTTCCATTACGACAACTGTTATTGTTATATATATTATCACTACTTCTACCACTATTACTACAACAGATACAATTACAACTACTTCTACTGCTACATATAAACAATTAAAAATGATGTAACAGATTAATAACCGTCTTTACAAGGCATTGAGATCTGTTACTATTATATTATTATTATTGTTGTTGTTGTTGTTGTTATTTTTATTAATATTATTTTCGTTTTGAATTCTTTTAAAATCGATTAATTAATACTTATTTCGTTTATTCAAAGAACAATTACGTGTAACAATGTATTTGCCAAAGTTATTCCGTATACGAAGTTTCAGTAATGTGCAGTTTTGTTTGATTTATTATTTAGAGTAAGTATGGCGCAGTGATTAAACAAATATATATAATAATAAAATAAATAAATAAACAAACAAACAAACAAACAAATAAATAAATAAATAAATAAATAAATAAATAAATAAATAAATAAATAATAAAAAAATAATAATAAAGAAATTAAAAAAACAAAAAAATAAATAAATAGAAATCACAAAAATTATAGTTTCATTTAAATACAAACACAACCAGAACGAAATAAATAAAGAAAAAAAAAAAAAAAAAACAAACAACATAAAATACAAAGCATGAAACTCGCATTCAGACAGCTGTGATATCAGACATTTAAATGCTCAGTTTATTACACGAAGGCGACAACGTCACATGCCGAGAACAACGGCACGACAACTGGTGAAGACATTATTCCGACTCGCTCTGACGACTTTCAATCATTTCGTCGCACTTCGCAGATATAAAGTGTACACGCTTGTTTTCCACAGAGAGGCTAGAACGGTACAAATGTGCACAACCATCGATGCGGCGCACGCAGAAACACACGTGTGTGTCAAGGATGTCAAACGCGACATCGACGTTACGTTTACAAAAGTTGAAATCAGGAGTCATTTGGTTTTTTTGTCTGTGAGATACTTCTGTCGTAATAAACAGTTTAAATGGTATAAAAAACATTGTGTGAGAGAAAGTTAAACCATCGTTAAAATATTGTGATGAAAATAAAAAAATAATAATAATAAAAAAAATTATATAGTATTTTGTTTATTTATTCCGTTTTAAATACTGAAGATTGCTTATGGTAACTTCTATATTCCGCGGTTCGTTTTTATATATATATCGGTTAACTGGAATATGTTTTGACATATTCATACGTGTCTTTATCAATTTTATGGAAGTTTTCGTTAAACTAGTACATACAAATATAATAATATCTTTAGAATGTATTTGTTTTCAAACACGCGCGCGTGCGCGAGCGCACTCAGACGCACACTCATACACATGCACACAAACAGCCATACACCACAAACACATGCACACACAATTACAGAGACTGATCGACAGAGACAGGCGAACATTGATGAAAGAAACACCAAGAACAGACATACATACATACATATATCTATCTCCCTCTATATACTAACATAACTATATATTTCTATACATGAACCGGCTCAAATCTTTACATGTGTTTGTATTTACAGACATTTAGATCGAAAGACAGACATATAGATAAACAGAAAAACAGAAATGCGGACAGACATATAGACATACAGACATGCAGACATGCATATATATATATATATATACACACACACATACATAGATATAAAAATATAAAGTGAGACTGAGAGATAAGTAAATAAACATATATGTATGTATATATATATATACAGACATCTACATATTTATGTACTGCAAACAAATTAAAATCTTACTCCAGATTTTGTGGAAATAATCCTGTGATAATATTAACTGTCTGGGGTCCATGTGAGTCTGATGTAAGAAATGCGGCACGCCCAGTAGTGATGGGTGGGGCGGGTGGGGCGGGGGCAGCGTGTGAGCTCGGTTTATTAAAGGTGTACTGCCGCCTTCCATCGTTCTTCTGAAACGAAATAAAGAACACTGAGCTTGATGAACCATTATACAGGTATCTTGTACATGTAATCTTATCTCAGTTCGATCTTATACATGTAATCTTATCTCAGTTCGATCTTATACATGTAATCTTATCTCAGTTCTATCTTATACATGTAATCTTTATCTCAGTTCTATAGCCAGTATATAAAATATATGTGTTTTGAGCTATGATATAGCCATATCCTTATTTTACTTGTATTTTAAAGCACACGCACATGTATATATTTATTTATTTATAAAAAACATCCGCACATGTATATATTTATTTATTTTATAGTGCACATACACACACAGACACATCACACACACACATCACACACACGTCACACATACACTCCACACAGACACATCACACACACACATCACACACACGTCACATATACACTCCACACACACACATCACACACACACGCTTGTTTATTGTACTAATGCACCGAATATGTACTTGTAATCGTATTTTACTTAACACCACAAATATTTACATTAATACTATTTTACTCACATGATTTTTTTACGGAGTGATAAAGATATATTTTGATAGACTCAGGATTTGATGTATATAAATCATTATATTTCTTATGCATCCAAAATAGCATTTATCCATATTTTAATTCTCTGTCTAAATAAAATTATATATTTATTTAATTTATATATCCACGATATACATACATCCGTATTTTACATAAACAGATGTCCTTATTTTAGCTTTTTATACAATAAACATTACATTTTTATTTTACTTATTTAACTTTATATTCAATATATACTTATAAAACATAAACATTAGATTCTTATTTGACTTATTTTAGCTTCACATTCAATTATATACTTATATTACATAAAACACTACATTCTTATTTTACTTATAAGTCGATCGTATACATGCATCCTTATGATATGTGTGAATCTGAAGTACCATATATCTGTATCCTTATGATATGTGTGAATCTGAAGTACCATATATCTGTATCCTTGTTTTTCTTATCTATCCAGTAATTTTATTTGGTTTACATAAATTCTTTTTAATAATAGCTCCCATTATCTGTCCTTCTTATACCTATACAACAAAAATTCACTTTGTATCCTAATGTTATCTGTATATCCGTGGTATGATATGCACATAGGATGTAGTTCTTTTTGCATTATTATTATTATTATTATTATTATTATTATTATATCGGCAGTTAGTTGCACAGTGAACTAATACTTGCGAAGGTTTCAAATAAAGCGACTATTACAGATGTTTATTGAATACAGGTGAGGTTGGTTGCTGGGTTTATTCAATATTGCTTATCGCGTTATTTCGAACAAATATGTTTCAGCATTTAATTAATAAAACTGCAAGCACGTGATGACTTTCGTGATTGTTTTGTGCATACTTCGTCCCCACGGGCGGTGAAGATTCGCCTAGTTTGCGTGGCACTGCGTTACAAGCGCTGATAGACATATACGACTGTTAAAATTAGTTTTTATTGTCTGTTAAGCGTATTTTTTAATGTCTTTTGTACACACACACCTACGTACACACTGATTATGGTGTTGTTGGTTTTTTAAATTTTTTTTACGATTATTAAACTTTTATTTATTTATTTATCATTTTATTTTATTATTATTATTATTATTATTATTATTATTATTGTTGTTGTTGTTGTTGTTGTTGTTGTTGTTGTTGTTGTTGTTGTTGTTAATGGTCTTTTTTTTACGTAACTAATATTACATATAATTATTTATCATTATTTTTCATTGGTTGGTTGAAATTAATTTCTACGAATTTCTTTTCTTATTGTTTTTCTTATTTGTTCCTGTTACTACGTCATCGGTTTTACTATAATAAAGCAAAATTCTAATTATCATGTTGTTTTTTGTTTTTTTCACAAATTTTAGGGGGCAAAGATTGGGAAATTAATGCAGACTGTCGGCCTATGCAAAAACGTTTTTCGTCGAGTGTGTGTTTGTGTGCGTGTGTGCGTGTGTGTGTGTGTATTTGTATGCACATTTTTCTGTTTATTCGAGAACGTTTTCAAAAATTAAAAAATAAAATAAAAAGAATTTAAATAAAATAATAAAATGGTAATGAAATAATAAATAATTAGACAATAAAATATTAAAATAAAAATATACAATAAGAATGAACAACAACAACCAAAAATATAATAATAATAATAATTATTATAATAATAGTAGTAGTAGTAGTAATAATAATTAATAAATAAATAAATAAATAAATAAAAGAAAACAAGAAAAAAGGTAATTAAAAATACTACTAATTTAAATAAAATCTTAAATAATGTAAGAACATCAACACACATACACTCAAATACGCACAGACAAATTATATCACATACAGAGAGAGAGAGATAGGCGATAGGTATATACACACACACACACACACACACACACACACACACACACTTATAAGTATATAAGAAACTAAATGGCAATTAGCATAAATAAAAATATACGAATTTTCCTTCAGTTAAACATTTTTTCAAAATTATAATTTTCTTCTACGAAAAATTAATTTTAAATTAATTTTTTTCCATAAACTGTTTCAAAAGTAAACCGAAGAAAATATTTTAAGTTTAAAATTAATTTTTTTATTTATAAAATCCATTCACAATTATACTGTTATAAGAGATTCAAGAGACAATAATTTTTACACATTTTTAAAGAAAATTTGTTACAGGCAGTTAAAATAACATTAGCAAATAGAAAGAAAATAATATATAAATAAACAAACAAACAAACAAACAAACAAACAAACAAACAAACAAACAAACAAACAAACAAACAAATAAATAAATAAATAAAAATAAAATTAAATAAAAATTAAAGCTTAGTGAAAAAAAACAAAAATAAAAAATTAAAAGTTGATTTATTTGTTTTATTATTTTTTTTCATTCTTATATCGTAGATAAATAATGATTACGATTTTTTTCTTTGAAGTTTCTTTTTGATTTATACCATACACTTTACGGAAAAATGTAAATTTATACAGATAAATATATGAAAAAAGTTTAAAAATTTAAAAAAAAAAAATAAATTAAATAAATAAATGCTAATAAAATTAATAATAACTGTGATTGTATATATTTCATTGTTTTGATACAAATAGTAAATATAAAAATAATAAAAATTATAGTTTGTAAAAGAAACTCCAGATATTTTATAATAATTTTATTTCAGAAGAAAAAACTTAAATATCTAATTTAAATCTAATAAAAAAGAGAAATAATGAGTCTCATGATGTAAACTGATATATATATATATAAAAAAATAATAAAAAAATAAATAAATAAAAGATAAATAATAAAAATTTTTTAAAAAAAATAAATATAAAATAAACAGTAAATGTATTAATACATTATTTAACAAATAATACGTAATTAAGAAACGAAAACATAAGAATAAAACACAGACACATAGACAGTCAGACAAATACATGATAATAATAATTATAATACATAATATCTAAAACTTTTATATTTCTTAAAAATTTCAAATTAATTATGAATATAATTTAAAATAAAGGTAACAAAATATTTAAAATGTTCTACTCGGGTATATAAAAGAATAATAAAATTTTATAAAACTGTATTATTATTATTATTATTATTATTATTATTATTATTATTATTATTATTATTTATTACTATTATTATTACTATTATTATTACTATTATTACTATTATTACTATTATTATTATTATTACTATCTCTAACATATGTAGACAGTTTGAAGCTTACCTTTGTGAGCTGGAACCACGCCGTATTTTGATCAAATTAACTGAACATAAAGTCACTATATATATATGTGAGTGTAATTTCAAAGCCAGCTGATTGCTATCAAATGAACGATCCGCGATCTAAACTCGCATCTTGCTTTGCTTATTGATCAACAGGTGCGAATATAATTAACTCCGTAACCACGCCCACAATATTCTCTTTATGGAAATAATCCACGCCTTCGTATTGAGAGAGGCGTGAACCGAACGATTTGATTTTGTTCTCGTTATTCACTGATTTGTGCGTGATTTTTCAAATAAGATGAAGGAACGTGTAGGCCTGCATAATGTTCTTTTTTTTTTGAGAGTAAAATGTAATCTTTTTTAATTTTACTATATACTGATTTACAAGGTCTATATATATATATATAAATTATAGAAAATTAAATATAAAACCCTCAATAATTTTTGACAATTTTGTGATGTGACTGATAGAAAATACATTTTCAGTGTATTATATATATTGACCAGAATATTATTTGATTATATGCAACATATATTAAATTAAAAAAACATATATTATATTTTTTTTATGTGTGTGTGTAAATAATTTGTGTTTTGATTAACATATTTTCAGTGGAAATAATAATAATAATATAATAACAATAACAAAATATTAATAATAATATAATAACAACAACAACAACAACAACAAAATTAAAAAACATATACAACAACAACAACAACAACAACAAACAACAACAACAATTTTAATAATAATATAATAAGCTTTTTTGACGCAGTTTTCATAATTTCTCAAATCCTTCTTATATTTTGCCTTTTGATTAACATTGAAATATCTAAACCAATAATTGTGGAACTTAAAAAAAAAAAAACACATCAAAGATACAAAAAAAACTGAAAATAATAATAATAATAAAAATAAAAATAAAAATAAAAATAAAAATAATAATAATAATAATAATAATAATAATAATAATAAATAAATAAATAAATAAATAATAAAAAAAAAAAAAACTGAAAAAGAAGAAATCTAGAAACATATTTTTTTTTTTTTTTTTTTTTTTTTTTTTATAAATTATGCTAATGACTTATAATTTTTTTTTTTTTATTTAAACCTCGGCTTCATTTGTTATAATTTAATAGTATTTTAACCTCTGCTGTGTTAGAGCTTGAAGCGATCTTACTGGTTATAGGAACACTGAAGGTTCCAGTATGCGATATCTATTGTTTTTTTTATCTGTTGTTATTTACTATACAATAATATTTTAAACGTTTGAAAATTATAAACGCTCAAATATGCTATATCTATTTATTCGTGTGGTTGTTATTTATTATACAATAATGTTTTAAACTTTTGAAAATTTAATAACGTTCCGATATGCCATACCTATTTTTTTTTTATCTAATTGTTATTTATTTTACAACAATATTTTAAACTTGAAAATTTGATCACGTTGCAGTAGGCAATCAGAGGACTTTTATAAAAACCATTGACAAGCACAAACTCTGTGGGGAATTAATAACAAACAGTAAACTTTTAACCCTTTGTTTTATTTTAAAATCACATTTTAAAGGTGATAATAATTTCATTTTTCTTCTTGAAAGCTGTTATGATAGTTTCAGTTACATACTTGAAACAGCTGTTGCAAAACTCTCAGCTTATTTTATTTTATTTTATTTTTATTTACTTATTTATTTAGTTTTATTATTAAAAGTTCCACTGATACATTTGATACATCGTTATGAGCGAAACTGATGAAATCACAATTAAAATACCAGAACTACCCCTTAAAAAAAAAAAAACCCAAACAGAAACATATTCACACGCACACACTCAAAACACAACAGCAAAGTTATTTTAATTTTAGTTTGTTAAGAGACACCGGCACGTAAACAAATATTTACAGAAAGAAAAAAAAATCTCGACTTTTTAAAAACTGTAACAGCATCCAAAACCACAGACTATAAAAATTAATACCATCTATATTACTAAAAAGATTTGTGATATTGCCAGAATTGTTAGTCGCAAGTAATAATTAATAATAATGATGATGATAATAATAATAATAATAATCATGATGATCATGATGATGATGATGATAATCGTAATAATAATAATAATAATAATAATAATGATGATAATGATAATAATAATAATAATAATACTAATAATAATAATAATCATAGTGGTAGAAGCCGTAGTACTAGTAGTGCTGTAGCTATTAATCATTAATTGTGGTTGTGGTAGCAGTAGTAGTAGTAGAAGAAGTAGTAAAAGTAGTAGTTGCAGTAGTAGCATTAGCAGTTTAATCAGCAGCAGTAGTAGTAATAGAAATAGCAGTAGTGGCAATGACAGTAGCAGTAATAAAGCTGTTGGAAAAGGATAAATAATAGCAGTCGTAGTATTAGTACTAACAGTAGTGGTAACAGTACTAGTACTAATATTAGTAGCAGCATTTTTGTTGGCGGATCCATCATTGGCCAAATTGGCTCGTTTTGACCAGTACTCCAGAACAAAGCTTCTGAAGTTGACAAATGATTTCTCACTCTGTTTCTGTGTTCCATCATTAACAGATTTTCTTCTTCTTCTTCTTCTTCTTCTTTCTTTCTTTCTTTCTTTCTTTCTTTTTTTTTTTTTTTTTTTTTTCAAAAGATACTCTTAATAAACTTTTAAAAGAAGAAGAAATATATATATATATATGCCGTCTCTGTGTGTTTTGCTTTCTAACATCCAGTTGTAAGATAATAATGAACAACGTGGTGTGGCCAACGATTACGATCTCTTAAGGTACAATACGATCTCTGTGACGTAACCATTAATTACGATTGGTATCTGAAAGGCACGT
The DNA here is from genome assembly GCA_012295275.1 of Chrysomallon squamiferum. Taxonomy (NCBI): domain Eukaryota; kingdom Metazoa; phylum Mollusca; class Gastropoda; order Neomphalida; family Peltospiridae; genus Chrysomallon; species Chrysomallon squamiferum. The sequence goes on along the minus strand of CM022672.1, from coordinate 10,698,700 downwards.
GACTGGGGCCGTAGGAGCTGTTTACATGCGTCGTTCTGCTTGCACGACAGGTGGCGCTATACATTCGCTTCCTTTGAACAGCGTTTAACTTCGATTGCTGATAAGATAACAGTGTTAAATATATCAGTTTTTATTGTCAACCAATGAAGTCCTAAGCTGAATCTTGTTTGAGCTTTTTTTTCTTTCTGAGAATACAATTGGAGTGTTAATGATAGTATTAGCAGAACTGGTAGAGTAGTAGTAGTAGTAGTAGTAGTAGTAGTAGTAGCAGTAGCATTAGTAGTAGTAATAGTAGCATTAGTAGCGGTAGTAGTAGTAGTAGAAATAGCAGCAGTAGCATTAGTAGAAGTAGTAGTTGTAATAGTAGTAATTACAAGAGTAATGATAGAAGTAGGATGAGTAATAGCTGTAGCAGTCGTAGCAGCTGAAGTAGTAGTACTAGTAGAAGTAGTAGTAATAGTGGTAGAAGTTATATGAGTATTGGGAGAAGTTGTAAGAGTAATATTAGTAGTAGATGAAGTAGTAATAACATAAGTAGTAACAGTGGTAGTAGTATTACTAGGAGTAGGAGTAATATTAGCAATAGCAGTGATAGTTGAAGTAGTAGTAATAGTTATAGGAACAGTATTAGAATTTATAATAGAAGCTAAAGTAACATTTGTAGTAATATTAGTAGCTGAAGTATAATAATAACAGACATGATACAGATTTAGTATCCTTTTTCCGAAACCCGAAAACTTCCGAAATCCGAAACCCGAAAACCTCTGAAATCCGAAATCCGAAAACCTCTGAAATCCGAAATTCGAAAACCTCTAGAAATCCGAAATGGTTTGACGTACACATACTTTATTTCAGTGACAGAATTATCCAATACCTGCACATATAAACTGTATGTAAAATGTAAAAGGATTTCTTATTTAGACTGAGACCCTATTTTCAGGGTGTCTCCTTATATTCCAAAATCCTCAAATTTCTAAAATCTAGAATTCAAATGTTTTCAGTAGTAGTAGAAAAATCTAGCAAAATTCAATAAAATTAATTGTTGTTGTGGTGGAAGTAGTAATAGTAGTAAAATGTGTTGTATTTAGTAGTAGACATAATGTAGTAATGGATGGTAAAAAAGTGGTAGAAGTTATGTTGTTGTACATGTAGATGGTATAACTTTTACTTGCTGATGTAAAAATCGTAGTATTGTAGTAGTAATAAATAGTTGTAATGGTAATAATGAAAGTAATAATATAGTAGAAACAGTAATTGTAATAGAAGCAGCGGTAGTTATTATAATATAAATAGCAGTCGTTGTTATTGTTGCAGTGGTTGTGGTTGCTGCAGTAGCAGTATTGGTGGCTGTTATTAGATCAGTTTATGTTCAAATTAAAACATCTGATTTCACTCCTTAAATAATTTTCTGATTACAAAACAAAAATTTATTTTCTCCTTCGCCTTTTAAAAAGTATATCGCAACTTTTGACACAAACGTCTAATTTCTGTTAGTAGATATGCATATCTTATAGTAATGCAGTTAATTTAGAATCAGCTTATAATAATTAAGTAAGTAAATAAATAAATAACAATAAACAATCTAAATGCAATGAAAATGTTTTTATTAATTTTGTCCAAAAATAAAACAAATATAAAAAACAATGAATTATTATATATATATATATATATAAGAAAAATAAATTAATAAATTTATAATCATAATCATCATCATCATCATCATCATCATATACCATTTGCATCAGCACCATCAGCATCATAAGCATAATAAACATTAAAAGGCAACAGCATTTTCTACTGTTTGAACTTAATATCGGTTCGATATCTTTTCAAATTTACGCTATTTATTTCCACCTATTTCTACGTGCTCCTTTGCCACTGTTAGATATAAACAAAGTGCTGTTACGTTGGAAACGGCTATTAACTCACGTCATAATGATAGTTTTCTCACTGTACAAAGTGTTTTACATTTCAAATTATTTTCAACTTTTACGTTAATACGTCATTAAAAAGCATGCTTCGTTTTTATAATTACTCGTGCAGACGCGCGCGGTCTGCTTCATGATGTTAATACGACAATTCCAGCTGTGGTGAAAATATTTTATTCCAATTAAAAGTTTATTATCGTCATTATTTCTCCCCCTTATTCTAGCATTTGTGTGTGTTTGTTGTGTGTGTGTGTGTGTGTGTGTGTGTGTGTGTGTGTGTGTGTGTGTGTGTTGCAATATAATACAAGCAGGTATTATGTATCTTTCGACTAGCGTAATCTTTATTATATTATTTCCACTTATTACGTAGTTAACAGCCCATCGATTATCGGAATATTTTTTTTTTTTTTTTTTTTTTTTTACCTGACTAGAATTTTCGTCTTTATGTACCCATTGAATGTCTTACATCTTCTATCAGTTCACACACAATTGGGTTAAACAAAGACTGGTTGTTACGTGATTCTGCTATCTAAGAGAACGTGCATATAAATTATTCCTTTCTGCTAATTTGTTGAGAGTACCTCAGATAATGAGTGACTGTATGTATTTATGTAATTTTAGAATTTGATTATTCTCTGTCTTATGTGCGTCTGATTTGACTCTGCTCATAGTCGATATTCAAGAACGAACTATATTCAGATGCCGCTGACGAACCTATGACGTATGAATGTATGTTTAACAAATATATATATATGCTTATATGTCTCTGTTTTATATATATATATATATATATATACGGATGTATGTATGTATATAAGAATATATTGAGTTATATCTCTATGTTGTATGTATGTATGTATGTGAGTTTATAAAAATGTTACATGTTTTACACGTTATCAGGTTATATATATATACACACGTATGTATGTATGTATGTATGTATATAAGAATATACTGAGTTATATCTCTATGTTGTATGTGTGTATGTATGCGAGTTTATAAAAATGTTAGGACATGATTTACAGGTGTCAGAACTTGACCCGTGTCACAAAGGTGACGCTCTCACTGCTCCGCTGTGTAGCTCAGCTTTATGGCCGACGCGTGGCTGCCATTGTCGACAACGTAGCACGGAACGACAACTCCAGCGACCGCAGCTTTAAGCGGAGGCTTTAATGAACTGTCGTCCACGCGTGGCCTGCACGGTCGCCGGTGGACGTCCGCGAACGGGTGACAAAGTTTATGGTTATCACAGGATGGTACAAAAGACACGTTCGGCTCGTCCAACAGGTGGCAACGTGTATCGTTTTACCAGCGATTATACGTGTGTGACAGAATCAGACGAGTCCTGATCAATAAGTTTTGTGTGCTCGTCTTTGTTTCCGAGTTGCCCATCGGACAATGCGCCGTGAGAATTTACAGTGTGTGTTCTGTGTGTGTGTGTGTGTGAGTGTGTCTGAGTTTTGTACGTCTTCTAGTTTTCACTGAAGACATCTGTTTTCTTGTCGAACAGGCCATGTTAACAGCGTGCTGGGTATCTATCGCGAAACGTGAGCGAGAGCGAAAAAAAAAAAAATGGATTCCACACAGTGTAAGATAACTCGGTAGTGGAGAGGAGTAACGATGGCAATTATTGGCTGTACATCTTGTGTCCGTTACAACACAGATGGAAGTTTAAAACACGTACTTATTAGTCGACCGATTGTTTATTTATTTATTTATTTATCATCATTATTTATTTTAATATTTATTATTACTGTTGTTGTTGTTGTTGTTATTATTATTATTATTATTATTATTATTATTATTATTAAATTATTATTATTATTATTTTTTTTTTTTTTTTTTTTTTTTTAAATAATTTCAAAATAAAGTAATAGTTATAATAATAATGGTACGGGATTTTCTGAAATCCTGCATCTGTTACTATAATATATATATATTTTATATATTTATTTATATTATGACAGTTTCAGAATATGATTTAGTGTCAGACTACACATCCTCGCAAACATCTTATATATACATTCAAACACACAAATACACATACAAATATTACATATATACACTGATACATACATACATACATACTTATAAAAAAAAAAAATATAACTAATAAAAATAAAAAAAAAAAATGAATATATACACACACAATTACAACATTCCTTTTAATCTTCACTTAATTAAAAAAACAACAAAAAAAAACACCTAAAAACTAAAGTTACAACAACAATAAATGGATCACAAAAGATTAAAACAACAACACAAAACAAAAAAACTTAATAAAAAAAAAGATTACCAAAAAAAAAAAAATAATAACATAAAGTCTTTCTCACTTTCATGTGTGTGTCTTTTTTTCTGTTTTTTTTTTGTTTTGTTTTGTTTTGTTTTGTTTTGTTTAGTTTCACGAATACAGAAAGTTTAGGTGCAGGACCCCCCGCCGCGCCTGAATGTGACAAATAATAATTACTGCAATGCAGTGCAACACACACATTTCTCAGTTACACGTCAAGATTAATTTCAAATGTGGAGGAAAAAACAACAAACCAGCTGTCGCCACGTAACTTAGATAAACTGCCCATGTCAGCTCAGTCTAAGTAAGAAAATAAAAATATACAGAGAGAAAAATTTAAATATAAAAAATGAAATGAAACGCTTTAAAGAACAAAGACTAAAATTAAAAACGTTTACCGCTGCTGCCACTATCTCAGCAGCTACTACTACCATTGTTACTACTACTACCATTGTTACTACTACTACTATTGTTACTACTACTACTACTACTACTACCATTGTTACCACCTACTACTAAAACCAGAACTAGTACAGCCACTACATCTACTGTTACACTATTCTAATATTAATACAGCTATCATCACATCTGTAATAATATAACCGTTGGTCATTACAACATTCCATACTGTACAATACTTGTAACAAAATAATATTAACCGTTGGTCAAGAATATATAATACTTCTTACAAGAAAACTTATTAAACAACAAAATAATATAACCGTTGGTCATTACAATAGTCCATACTATATAATACTTCTTACAAGAAAACCTATTTAATAACAAAATAATATAACCGTTGGTCATTAGAATATAGAAAACTTATTAGTCCATAACCGTTGGTCATTACAACATTCCATACTATATAATACTTCTTACAAGAAAACCTATTTAATAACAAAATAATATAACCGTTGGTCATTAGAATATATAATACTTCTTACAAGAAAACCTATTAAACAACAAAATAATATAACCGTTGGTCATTACAATAGTCCATACTATATAATACTTCATTGGATGAAAACCTATTTAATAACAAAATAATATAACCGTTGCTCTTTACAATAGTCCATACTATATAATACTTCTTGGAAGAAAACCTATTTCATAACAAAATAATACAACCGTTGGTCATTACAATAGTCCATACTATACAATACTTCTTGGAAGAAAACATATTTAGTAACAGAATAATATAACCGCTATTATACAGTAATCTAAAACATACAACATGGCTTAACATTTAATAACAAAATAATGCAATAACGCTTAGTCCATCAAAACGCTGCCTCGTACTATAAGCTATAACACGAGAACATTATTTAACACCGTGATAGACTAATTACAGCAGAAGATAACGTAATTATGTGCAAACATCCCTTCACTGGCAAACAGCCGTGCGTGCCGTTTTCTCGCTTGGAAATTCTAATATTTAGTCAACACTGAGTCAACTGTGAACTGATGCGACTGTTTTGTCACAATGCAAGCTGTTGTAAATTAAGTCAGAGAAAGACAGAACAACCTGGTTAGGGAACCTGTGTGTGAGAGTCGAATTACCAGTGTATGAGTAAGAGTCACTTAGTGTTAGTGCATGAGTACTACGTGTGTGCAGGTATCGATGTGGGAATACCCGTGTGCCAGCAAATTAGTACCAGTGTGAGTACCAGTGTGAGTACTTGTATATGTATCAGCAAGTTAGTACCAGTGTGAGTACCTGTGTGTATGTATCAGCAAGTTAGTACCAGTGTGAGTACCTGTGTGTACGTGCCAGCAAGTTAGTAGCAGTGTGAGTGCCTGTGTATGTATCAGCAAGTTAGTACCAGTGTGAGTACCTGTGTGTACGTGCCAGCAAGTTAGTAGCAGTGTGAGTGCCTGTGTGTACGTACCAGCAAGTTAGTACCAGTGTGAGTACCTGTGTGTACGTACCAGCAAGTTAGTAGCAGTGTGAGTACCTGTGTGTACGTACCAGCAAGTTAGTACCAGTGTGAGTACCTGTGTGTACGTACCAGCAAGTTAGTAGCAGTGTGAGTGCCTGTGTATGTATCAGCAAGTTAGTACCAGTGTGAGTACCTGTGTGTACGTACCAGCAAGTTAGTAGCAGTGTGAGTACCTGTGTATGTATCAGCAAGTTAGTACCAGTGTCAGTACTTGTGTGTACGTACCAGCAAGTCAGTACCAGTGTGAGTACCTGTGTGTACGTACCAGCAAGTTAGTACCAGTGTGAGTACCTGTGTGTACGTACCAGCAAGTTAGTAGCAGTGTGAGTACCTGTGTATGTACCAGCAAGTTAGTACCAGTGTGAGTACCTGTGTGTACGTACCAGCAAGTTAGTAGCAGTGTGAGTACCTGTGTGTACGTACCAGCAAGTTAGTAGCAGTGTGAGTACCTGTGTATGTACCAGCAAGTTAGTACCAGTGTGAGTACCTGTGTGTACGTACCAGCAAGCCAGTACCAGTGTGAGTACCTGTGTGTACGTACCAGCAAGTTAGTAGCAGTGTGAGTACCTGTGTGTACGTACCAGCAAGTTAGTAGCAGTGTGAGTACCTGTGTATGTACCAGCAAGTTAGTACCAGTGTCAGTACTTGTGTGTACGTACCAGCAAGTTAGTAGCAGTGTGAGTACCTGTGTGTACGTACCAGCAAGTTAGTACCAGTGTGAGTACCTGTGTGTACGTACCAGCAAGTTAGTAGCAGTGTGAGTACCTGTGTGTACGTACCAGCAAGTTAGTACCAGTGTGAGTACCTGTGTGTACGTACCAGCAAGTTAGTAGCAGTGTGAGTACCTGTGTGTACGTACCAGCAAGTTAGTAGCAGTGTGGACCTGTGTATGTACCAGCAAGTTAGTACCAGTGTGAATATCAGTGTGTACGTACCAGGAAGTGAAGTAGCAGTGTGAGTACCTGTGTGTACGTACCAGCAAGTTAGTAGCAGTGTGAGTACCTGTGTATGTACCAGCAAGTTAGTACCAGTGTGAGTACCTGTGTATGTACCAGCAAGCCAGTACCAGTGTGTGAACCTGTGTGTACGTACCAGCAAGTGAAGTAGCAGTGTGAGTACCTGTGTGTACGTACCAGCAAGTTAGTAGCAGTGTGAGTACCTGTGTGTACGTACCAGCAAGTTAGTACCAGTGTCAGTACTTGTGTGTACGTACCAGCAAGTTAGTAGCAGTGTGAGTATCTGTGTATGTACCAGCAAGTTAGTACCAGTGTCAGTACTTGTGTGTACGTACCAGCAAGTTAGTAGCAGTGTGAGTACCTGTGTACGTACCAGCAAGTTAGTAGCAGTGTGAGTACCTGTGTGTACGTACCAGCAAGTGTGAATATCAGTGTGAGTACCTGTGTGTAACCATCAAGTTAGTACCAGTGTCAGGTACCTGTGAACGTACCAGCAAGTTAGTAGCAGTGTGAATATACCAGCAAGTTAGTACCAGTGTGAGTACCTGTGTGTACGTACCAGCAAGTTAGTAGCAGTGTGAGTACCTGTGTGTACGTACCAGCAAGTTAGTACCAGTGTGAGTACCTGTGTGTACGTACCAGCAAGTTAGTAGCAGTGTGAGTACCTGTGTATGTATCAGCAAGTTAGTACCAGTGTGAGTACCTGTGTGTACGTACCAGCAAGTTAGTAGCAGTGTGAGTACCTGTGTATGTACCAGCAAGTTAGTACCAGTGTCAGTACTTGTGTGTACGTACCGGCAAGTGGGTAGCAGTGTGAATATCCTGTGTACGTACCACCAGCAAGTTAGTAGCAGTGTGAGTACCTGTGTACGTACCAGCAAGTTAGTAGCAGTATGAGTACCTGTGTATGTATCAGCAAGTTAGTACCAGTGTGAGTACCTGTGTGTGCGTATCAGACTGTGAATATCTGCGAGTGAGTATCAGGGTGTGAATATCAGCGAGTGAGTGTCAGGGTGTGAATATCTGCGAGTGAGTGTCAGGGTGTGAATATCTGCGAGTGAGTGTCAGGGTGTGAATATCTGCGAGTGAGTGTCAGGGTGTGAATATCGGCGAGTGAGTATCAGGGTGTGAATATCAGCGAGTGAGTGTCAGGGTGTGAATATCAGCGAGTGAGTATCAGGGTGTGAATATCAGCGAGTGAGTGTCAGGGTGTGAATATCTGCGAGTGAGTGTCAGGGTGTGAATATCTGCGAGTGAGTGTCAGGGTGTGAATATCTGCTAGTGAGTGTCAGGGTGTAAATATCTGCGAGTGAGTGTCAGGGTGTGAATATCTGCGAGTGAGTATCAGGGTGTGAATATCTGCGAGTGAGTGTCAGGGTGTGAATATCTGCGAGTGAGTGTCAGGGTGTGAATATCTGCGAGTGAGTATCAGGGTGTGAATATCTGCGAGTGAGTATCAGGGTGTGAATATCAGCTAGTGAGTATCGTTGTGTGAATATCAGCGAGTGAGTGTCAGGGTGTGAATATCAACGAGTGGGTATCAGGGTGTGAATATCAGCTAGTGAGTATCAGGGTGTGAATATCGGCGAGTGAGTATCGTTGTGTGAATATCAGCGAGTGAGTATCAGGGTGTGAATATCTGCGAGTGAGTATCAGGGTGTGAATATCAGCGAGTGAGTGTCAGGGTGTGAATATCTGCGAGTGAGTATCAGGGTGTGAATATCTGCGAGTGAGTGTCAGGGTGTGAATATCAGCGAGTGAGTGTCAGGGTGTGAATATCAGCGAGTGAGTGTCAGGGTGTGAATATCAGCGAGTGAGTGTCAGGGTGTGAATATCAGCGAGTGAGTGTCAGGGTGTGAATATCAGCGAGTGAGTGTCAGGGTGTGAATATCAGCGAGTGAGTGCCAGGGTGTGAATATCTGCGAGTGAGTGCCAGGGTGTGAATATCTGCGAGTGAGTGCCAGGGTGTGAATATCAGCGAGTGAGTGCCAGGGTGTGAATATCTGCGAGTGAGTGCCAGGGTGTGAATATCTGCGAGTGAGTATCAGGGTGTGAATATCAGCGAGTGAGTGTCAGGGTGTGAATATCTGCGAGTGAGTATCAGGGTGTGAATATCAGCTAGTGAGTGTCAGGGTGTGAATATCTGCGAGTGAGTATCAGGGTGTGAATATCAGCTAGTAAGTGTCAGGGTGTGAATATCTGCGAGTGAGTATCAGGTTGTGAATATCTGCGAGTGAGTGCCAGGGTGTGAATATCAGCGAGTGAGTATCAGGGTGTGAATATCAGCGAGTGAGTATCAGGGTGTGAATATCAGCTAGTGAGTATCAGGGTGTGAATATCAGCTAGTGAGTATCAGGGTGTGAATATCAGCTAGTGAGTATCGTTGTGTGAATATCTGCGAGTGAGTATCAGGTTGTGAATATCTGCGAGTGAGTATCAGGTTGTGAATATCTGCGAGTGAGTATCAGGGTGTGAACATCGGGATAATTTCTTACAAAATTTAAAGACAGCATTCAGGGTGTATTATGATTTTCACGTTTTTATCTCATAGCTAATTTCCATGTCCTTGCATTATTATCCTACGTAGATTGTAGAGGCGAAAAGCAGTAACAAAACTACTCACTGACACGAGATATTAATTACTGTTGTGAAATAACATAAAATCATTACACCAGTCTGAAAGAACAGCAGAAAAGATACCATTATCAGAACTGACTTCGAGTTTGTACATGTTACATAATGTATTTTGTCTATAAATCTGACCATCTGGGTTATGTATTTATAAATAAAAATTGTTTCATATTCAGATTTAGATAGATAGATAGAAACAAATTTTAAATAAATAAAGAGATTTTTTTTTAACATACTTAAAAGTTAAAATGAAACAAACAAATAAATGAATAAATAAACAGATAAATAAATAATAAAAAATGAAATAAATAAACATAAATAAACAAATAGTATATATATATATAAAAAATGTAAATACATTAAAAAAATAAAATAAACTAAAATAAAAATAAAACCAAAAACAAATAAAACAAAACAAAAAACAAAAAGAAAAACATTCAAACAAACAAACAAAAACAAACAGTCTTGCGGACACATTTGGGTCATCGCTACGTAATCGCAAAATCTTGCGCTTAGCAGAGTGTAACTTTTAGCAATGGCCTCAGGTAAACAGACAGAGGAAGCGAACAACAGGTGTGAGAAATAAGAGAAATTAATATAATTTAAACAGTTCTCAATCACTGTCACAATAAATCGTAATTACGCTTTTTTCTCCCTGTTAGATGAACATGTTGCATGTCACAACAAATATTGACTTTTCTGGATTGCTAGCTTTGTGAAAGTGTATTATTAATAATAATAGTAGTAATAATAATAATAGTAATAGTAATAATAATAATAATAATAATAATAATAATAATAATAACTAAAAATAATAATAATAATAATAATAATAATAATAGTAATAATAATAATAATAATAATAATAATAGTAGTAATAATAATAATAATAATAATAATAATAATAATAATAATAGTAATAATAATAATAGTAATATTAATAATAATAATAGTAATAGTAATAATAATAATAGTAATAATAATAATAATAGTAATAATAATGTTATCAACAACAACAACAGTAATAATAATAATAATAAGGATAAAACAAATATAAAAATAATAATGATAATAACAACAGCATCAACAACAATAACCTAAACGACAAAAATTTCAGCAACAACACAACACTAATAATCATAATGATGATCATAATGATGATGGTAATAATGATGATGATAATAATAATAGTAACAATGATGACTATGGTGGTGATGATGATGACAAGAACAGGCAAATAAATATATGTGATCAAGTTAATATGCATTTCTAGGTTGTGTACATAATGCACAGATTTAACTATCGTATAACTGTAAATGAATGAATAAACGTTTAATGTGAATCTCACAACATTTCAATGTCTGATCATCTATTTATTGACACAAATGAACAAACAGACACTCACACAGACAGAGAGAGATAGAGAGAGAGAGAGAAATGCAGGGCCAAAGCACATTTAAATTTTGTTGTCTTTTTTTTTATTTTTTTTATACTGTTTTGATGTCCAATTTGCTTCGTGTAATGCCGTAGGTCCATGCTTATTATATCTAACAGATGATGCAGGATAAAACATAAATCCTTCATAATAAAACAAGACAAAGACAGCACTATATATCTAAACCTATGTGGAAGCGCTTGTTATGCTTAGCGGTTACTCCAAGATTGACAGGTTGTACAGATTATCCATAATAAATCCAGTAATGGAAATTTTTCAAGGTGACCCTCTTCCATTGATGCTCTAAGCATGGGTTAATTTTTGCTTAATGGTTAATCTAGCCCTTGCTCACATGAATTCTTTCGTTTGTATTCCCAATCCATCCATCCATCCATCCATCCATCCACAAGCATAAATTTTACTTTTCATACCATTATTTTTGTTGTTTTTTGGGGTTGTTTTTTTTTTGGTTTGTTTTTCTAATTAAATAAAATAATTGACTTTGAAAATCAGATTAAACAACAACAAGAATATATATATATATAATTTTTTTATTTTTTTATTTTTTTATTTTTTTTTTTCACCTTTTTTTTTTTTACCTGCACATTACCATGATTATGCCTTTTCTCTACGGGCGTTTCCCACACATACCAGAGTACACGCTTTGCAGATACCACACCCGCTGCTCGGCCTGCAGTACACGATCAACGGAAAGCTCGTCTATTGTTGTGTAACTCGCGAGGCTTTGTAGTCGCCTTAGGTGGAACTGAACCACACTTATCCAGCGAACCCATTACATTTACATAAAATTTACACAACACGTGGAACTGAACCACACTTATCCAGCGAACCCATTACATTTACATAAAATTTACACAACACGAAACACCGTTCAAAGCACAAATTATAAACGTCTAGCCAGAGTCTTGGTAAAGTTTATTAAATATATTTACTGAAAGCCGGAGACTAAGAAAATTTAGTGAAGTGTATTTATTGAAGCAAAAAATTAGTAAGTTTATCGAAGCCATAAAATAATAAATGTACTGAAGCCAGTGACTAAGTGGGTTTATTGAAGTACATTTACTGAAGCCAGTGACTTAGTGAATTTATTGAAGTTTATGTATTGAAGTATACTTATTGAAGTATACTTATTGAAGTATACGTAAGCCTGTGTTTAAGTAAGTTTATTGAAGTATCATTTAATCCAGTGACTTAATATATTTACTGAAGTATATTTATTTAAGCCAATGACCTAGTAAATTTACTGCTGAAGTATATTTATTTAAGCCAGTGACTTAGTACATGGTACTGAAGTAAGTTTACAGACGCCACACATTTAGGATACTGTAGTGTAAATATAAAGAACAGATAAGATATACTGTTATAGTAATAACTGAAATATATAGCTGTTATATAAATTATATCGTTATAGCAATGACTAAAGGTAACGTAAAGTATAACAGAAACTGATATTGCTGCAAACCCTCCGACTCACATTAGACTTATCAAATGACACTAATGTGCAAAAAGCATTCAGACAGTTGGTCATTGTAACTTTTATTTAAATCAAGTTTTAGTAAATCTATGTATTCTGTGTCTCCTAAAAATTATATTTATATTCTGTTGTCATATAGCGCGCGCACACACACATACACAGACACACGCAAATACACAAACATACACACAGACACACATATCACGTGATAACTTGCTATCTATCCATCTTTAATGAGGTTATTCTGTTTTATTGTTTATTAACTGGTATCTTACATTGAAAGAAGAAGAAGAAAAAAGCTACGTAAGTGAGTGAGTAAATAAATAAAATGAAATAAAATAAATAACAGAAAACCTTCAATTCACCCACATCCGAAGACACAGTTTTAAAACGAAGATAAAAAATACACGCGGCGTGATGTCAACTAAATGTGTCAAATGGTGGTCCTAACGGTGTCCCGTACTTTTTTTCAATTACCTTTCCTTCCGCGCGTATCTTTTGTTAACGCGGCAATATGTAATGAACGGGAATACCGTTATCTCTGATCAATTGTCACAATTCCGGCCAATCACGCGGTTAAAGCACGGGAAAAGCGCTCTGCTCGGTGCCAACTGATGTGTCTAATCTAAAGAGTTATTTACGGAAGCTTTGTGAAATAATTAATAACAGCGCAAACAGGACAGAAAATGTCACTTCTATTAACTGATAAGGTTTTCATGCGATTTAATAATGTGGCGAGATGAATGTAGGTCCACGCTCGCCTGCTCTTGGTGTACAAAGCTTCCGCAAAGCGAGCAAATTCAAGCTGTTGATTACGGGCGCCGATTGTCTGTATAATGTTCATGCTGATACGTAACCGAATATAAAACGAAATTTATTAAACTGATTAATAATAATAATACCAATAGTGGGTGAAACAAAACAAACAAAATAAATAAATAAATAAATAAATAAAAATTGAAAAAAAAAAGAAGAACTGAAACAGAAAACATTTTTATTATTATTATTTATTTATTTATTTATTTATTACAGATAATAATAATAATAATAATAATAATAATAATAATAATAATAATAATAATATATTATTATTATTATTATTATTATTATTATTATTATTATTATTATTTTCATCATGCTATCTGTGAAAATGTTTATATCTGTTTCATTTCTTCAAACACCCGCGCACAGACACGCAATTATTATTATTATTATAATTGGATGTAATAAAGAAAAAATTAATAAAAATGGCATTCAAATGGGAACGTCAACGAAATTAAATAATAATTTCTTTTCTATTCACGCTGTTTTATCACCAGCTAATTTGCGGTTAAATGTTTATTACTCTGCTTTGTTAACAAAACGGAGTATAAAGCTTACTTTATTTTATATATTATATATCCCTGTGTGCAGTCAGAGGCTGACGTATCGACTGCTGTTTACGAGACTCGTAGTTGCCTAGGATACAGTTTTACACTTCACTCAAAGCGTTATTTCATACTTGTTTTCATTTACACGTTAAAGAGAAGATGGAACACAGTTATGAATGGAACCGGCTAAAATGCAGTGGACAGAAAGATACGTAAAATCTTGATGTAGTTTCTGAAATCTCTGAAAACAAAGGTAGCAATAGAATAAATCGTGGAAATACTGATATAACAGTTTAGGGGGAGTTTTAGGTGTGTAAATAAATAACAAAATAATATATTCAGAAATTTAGAACGTATATTTAATAATTTCTCAGGTATTTGTGTACTTGTTTTGTATGTAAATAAATAATCAAATAAATGTATTTAGAACGTATTTATAGCGAATTCTCGTTTATTTTGTCTGTATGTAAACAAACAACAACAACAATAATAATAATAATATTACTAAGTAAGTTCAAGGGTTCTTTACAGTGTAAACTAACGAACTAATCTATAAAAAGACTAGGACATAAACATATTAAATAACTGTAAACATAACGTATTTAGAACATCTATTTAGTGAATTATCGTGTATTCGGAAAACTAGCGACTTGATATTTGTGTTACAACAGCAGCAACATCAACAGTAGTACTATTGCTACAACGACTATGGCAACTATTTCTACAGTTACTGCTACTACTGGTTCCGCTCTTTCTGCTCCTACTATACTATTGCTTCCACTGCTGTTGCTGCTGTTGCTACCACTGCTGTTGTTACTTTTATTACTTCCATTGCCGTTGCTGTTATTGCTGCTATACCCCACCATCACCACTACTACGACGACCACCATCAACACCACTACCACCACTAGTACTAATACTACTACTAATACCACCACTACCACTACCACTACTACTACTACTACTACTACTACTACTGTTACTACTACTACTACTACTACTACTACTACTACTACTACTACTACTACTACTACTACTACTACTACTACTACTACTACTACTACTGTTACTACTACTATTAATACTTACCAAAAAGGAAAATAAAACTATCTGATCATAATGAATGTAAAGAGCAAACAAAGAAAAGTATGAAACAATCAGAAAGAATGCCGAAAAATCAAGATAATTAAAAATGGCACACATAACGGTGACATCAGAAATGACATGGAACAGTGAGTAAGAATAGTACCCTATTGTGCAATTGCCCGCTCCAACCAGTGTGACTCGAAAGATACGTCACAGATGTTTGACTGTTACATTTAATGGAAGAGATAGCCAAAGGCAAATATGTTTCCTTTATCATAAGCTTAATTATGTCCACAATCAGAGGTTTGAAAACAACCAAATCTCCATTATTCACGAGATGATAGGTTAGGACAGAAAATCAATCACGAGCACATTAACAGTATTATTTATTTATTTATTTATTTATTTATTATTATTATTATTATTATTATTATTATTATTATTATTATTATCGTTGTTGTTGTTGTTGTTGTTATTATTATAATTACTTTTTTTTCTAAAAAGGTCTTATTCAAAAGTATTATTTTAAGTTAATTTAATTATATTTTGTTATTTATTTGTTTTTGTTTGTTTCGTTTGTAAATCTAAATTAATTTAATTTAATTTATTTGTTATATTATTAATATGATATTATATTATATCGTATTATATTGTATGGATATTATATTATATTATATTATATTATATTATATTAAAATATATTATATTATATTATATTATATTGCATTATATTATGCTATTCTATTCTGTTTATTTATAATTCATTTGAGGAAAACAGGTTTATATTAAGGAATTATCGCATTAATTAAAATAAATAAATAAAATGTTCTGTTATTAAGTGAAAAGATTCAGTAACAATTTATATATCTGACATTTTCTGATTGGCTGAATAAGTTAATTCGTAAGAACATTGTTAATATTCATCTGAAAATTGTTAACAGTTAATGAAATTAATAAAAATAGAAATATCCAAATATTATTGATAATCTTATGTTATCAGTTATAAAAATATCGTTAATAATTATATGAATATATAAAATAAATAAATAAATAAATAAATAAATAAATAAATAAATAAATAAGTAAGTAAGTAAACAGATAAATAATCAGTTTTAATATTTATAACAATTATTTTATTAATAATACCAGTGACTTTTTGTCTATTTTGAGATTGAAAACACTATCATCTTACTTTCTGTTATCTATTTATTATTATTTTTATTATTTTTAAAACAAAAGTAATAAGATAAGAATTTCACGATCGGAGATATACATTTTCATTTAACAACAGAAGTCAGCTTCTTTTTATAAATACATATTAAGTACCATTCAGCGTTATTTTACAGCATAATCATGTCGGTCAACAATTAAATAATTAAACAATTTTATATATATATATATATATTATTTCATTGTTTTTTTTGGTTTTTTTGTTCAGTGTATCAGAAAGGACTTGCCATCAAAATGCATTATTTCAAGATCAACTGAAATGGAGCGAAGTTGTTTTGAGATACATAACAACAATACGTTTCGTCAAATCTCGTACTGTCATCTTTTATTACTATGAACAAAACAGTGACGTCACATGTGGACATTAAGTTTTCTGGCGATGAAAGGTAATCTTAATATTAATTTACACATTCATGTTTATTAAATTAAATTTATTATTCACTTTCAAAAAGTTACATTATAATCCTAGAATTTCAAGAATTTAAAATTTTAAAATCGACAACGCATGAAACGTTTTCAAATGCTGTCAAATATTTTAACAATTGGACTTGTGCATTACCATTATTATATAAAAATATTTTGATACATATTTACACCTACCATTACATGCGTACAAACCCGTAGTATAATCTGGAATTATCTGATTTAAATACATTTAAGATATATCAGCAAATCTAGTGAATAATGGAATGGGAATCATATAACATTTTATTTAATGGAGTTTATAATTTTCTGTGGGATATGTACCTTTATATTCTGTCTTATTCTTACCGTGTCCTTATTCTAAAATATCTTTTAATAATAATAATAATAAAAATAATAGTAAAAATATTATTATTATTATTATTATTATTATTATTATTATTATTAATTTAGTATTTGATCGACTCGTTGTATCTAATTTTATTATTCTTTTTATAACTTTTCCATAATAAACATACTGATAAATGAATAAATGAATAAATAAATAAATAAATAAATAATACATTTATTTTCCTTACATGTTAATTTAACGCAGTCTGTTATTTATTTATTTGTTTGTTTTCTTTGTTTGTTTGTTTATTTATTTATTTATTTATTTATCAGTGTTGTAGTTTGAGACCAGTTTTATTAATTATTTTAATTATCATTTCATAACTAAGTAAGTAAGTAAGTAACTAAGTAAATAAATAAATAAATAAAAATTTCATAAAGCGTTAGACTTAAAACGTACTTCCATTTATCTTTTAATTTAGTTACGAAATGTTTTTTGTTTTATTTTGTGTTTTTTTCAGCAGTTCAGTGTTAAATCAATGGGGAACCAAGATGACAGTCCACAAAACAGTACATCAGTAGACAAGCTCGGCGTCATAGGAGAAAACAGCGTGAAGGAGCTAGCGTCTCAGCTCGAGAACGTCACAGTAGACTCAGAGCCTCCTTCTCGTCAACTTCCCAAGAAACGCTATGGTGGCGTGAACAAAAGTCTCAAAGCCAAAGACTGCATACCGAAGAAACTGAAGTCCATTCTACGAAACAAGAGAGGAAAGAGTTTCCTTACCAAGCAGAAGAAGCGCGTGAGGTTCTCTGAAATCATCGCAGTCGTCGCCAGTCCTTGTCACCCGATTCCAAATTCGTTGAATAAAAAGTCACCAACGGTGTCGACGTCTCAGACCAACAACGTCGCAGCGAACAACGATGTCGATGACGAAGATAGCTTAACGAAACTGGTGTCTAAGATATGTTAGAAGGGAAAAATTAGAAATTAAATAATAATAGTAAAATAAAACGTAATAAACGATTAGAGAATATTATTTGCATTCAAAAGCAGTTATTATTATTATTATTAATTTTTTGTTTTACGAAGAGTTATCTCCATTGCTGGCCAGATGCATTTCCATAACACTGCTGTGGTTTGTGTGTTGAACTGTTCAGCTCTGGTTTTGCCCTTGGTATTAGTTATGTGTTACGAAGATCCAGGATTATTTTCCTTTTTTTTGACACTGTATATTTATTTGTTTTATTTAAATATAAGTTACTGTGTACATCCAAATGCAACCCAGAGATATGGTTAAACATGTTGCTATAAACAGGGGGAAAAAAGCCCGTTTTTTCAGATACTTTTTATTTTATATATATGCTTTTGTTTCCGAGCGTTAAAATGTTATAAATAACAATAATAAACAATTGTGGAGAAAGGCAATCAACTGTGTTTTAAATTCTGTATGTTCAAATAAAATTAAAAAAAAAAAAAAAAAAAAAAAAAAAAAAAAAAAAAAAAAAAGAGAAAACGATTATAATAACAAAATAACAAAAAAATAAAAAATAAAAAAAAAAAAATAAAATAAACAAATAAAAGAAAAAAAAAAAAAAAGAAAAAAAAGAAATATAAAAAATAATTATAAAAAATAAGTATTCCTCTTTCCTAATATGTACAAATTTGTAGAAAAAAACCGCAAAGAAACCAAAAAAACAACAACAACCAAATAAAAAAAAAAAAAAAAAAAAAAAATGGATATTATTATTATTGTTTGGTTGTTTCTTTTTTACACTATAATTGTTGTTCTTTTTATTGATGTTATACTTCTTACTATTATTTAGATTATTTCATTTTATTATTATTTTTGGATTTAAAAACCGGATTTTTTTGCAGTGTTGTCTAACGAACGTAAAGATGGTCTGAAAAGGGTTTCGGAAATTAAATAAACTTATTTCAGTGAATATGTAATTTTTATTTTTATTATTATTTTTCAAATGTATATTTTATATTTATTATTATTTTTATTTTTTTCTGATTACCTCTGTATGTAATAAACATGGCCTCTTGGTGTTCATACAAGTTTTGATTATAGACGGACAATAGTTTATTTATCAATATACATAAATTTGATTATCTGTTTATGGCCTCTTCATAGTTTTTCATAATTTCTTTTGTGAATAAAACTTTGTACAGTGGAACCTCGGATTTCGAACCCCTCGATGCACAAATAAATCAGATTACGAACCGTGATCTTGGGCAATTTTTGTCTCGGTTTACAAATAATGTCCCGAATTACGAACTATAGCGACGCGTCATGACAAGCTTTCCTTTGACGTCGGTTTTGACGTCAACATCTAGTAAAGATAAAAATAGATGCTTAAGTCAAAACCGAGGTCAAAGTAAGGATTATAGGCATGCCCTGTAACAAATTTATATAATTAATTAGGGCCTTTAGTCTTCGATACGCAGTTGCAATTCAATAGCTTTTTGCATTGAGATTGTTCGCTCGCCTTTTTTAAAGTGTTTCTGCTTTTACGTGTATATATATATATATTTTTATCTTACCCTTTCAATATGGCGCCCTTGAAAACAAAAAGTGAAAGCGATAGTGCTGGTGGAAAGTATAAACGTATCACAGTAGAGGTTAAGAGAGAAATAATTGAAAATTATGAGAGTGATGTTCGGGTGTCTGCCATCGCTTCGGTTTACGTACAATTCGGTTTACGAACAATTCGTTTTATATACAAATGTTCATTTACCAATATATGTTCTCCATGGCCTCTTGAGTATATAAAAACATTTTTAATTTTTTTTTTTAGATGAATACCTTCGTTTTTAGTCAATTACAGACAATCACTCCATTCAGTGCATGGATTTTTTCGATATTTGTCATATTTGGATACTTTATGTGATAAGTGACATCCATATCATCTATACAATAATAATCGGTTTCCAAATAATCTGGAACAGTTCATTATACTGACTGAGGTAACAACATGCATGTCAGTAAGACCACTGTTGTTGTTTTAGCACTTCGACAAGTGGGAATTCAACCAAATGGGAGTAAGCCCTATGGGCAAGAGACCCATCTATGGAGAAAAAAGGTATTTTAGGTCATTCTGCTAACCATGACCTATTAGGGGGAATTATGGTTACTTATAAAGGAAAATGGGAAATATGGCTATTGCTATTTAATATATAATAACTGGAACCCTCGACAGGAACATAATTTATATCTGTTAACTGATTTTATTGTACATTATTTTTACATATCTCAATATGGGATTTGTACTGATTCAGACTATGAGGAATTACACCCAACATCTTCATAGGGATGTAGAACCAGGGCTGGTTTATAAGTGGGCAAAATTAGAATTAGTTATTAAAAAGAATTAACCTTTTGTGTGCAGGGCATCAGAAGGCTGCTAGATAAATTGGAAACATTCTGAGAAAGATTAGCAAACAGTGTTGATCTAAAAATTATAACCATAAATTAATCTGTAACCAAAATTTTTTTTTTAAAGTGTTTGAATGGTAACAGACGTTTAATTAACACCTGTGTAATATTATATTACAAAAGATTAATAAGCATTATGGTTTATTGTGATTCGGAGTTAAGCATTTAGCCCAAATGTTTCTATTTATTATTCTTTAGCTTGGCTGTTATTTAGTATAAATAAAATAATTAATATCATAAAAA
>CM022672.1:10582903-10672903 GCA_012295275.1 Chrysomallon squamiferum | reverse complement strand
TATTTTTATTTTTATTTTTATTTTTATTTGTTTTTGTTTTTGTTTTTGTTTTTGTTTTTGTTTTTGTTTTTGTTTTTGTTTTTATTTTATTATTTTTTGTTTTTGTTTTTGTTTTATTATTTTTTGTTTTATTATTATTTTTTATCTTTATTTTATTTTATTTTATTTTATATTTATTTTTTATTTATTTTTTTTTTTTTGTTTTTTAAATATAAAATCTTTCGTTTTTATTTTTATATTTCAATTCATTTTATATACATTTTATATTTTATAATTTGTTTTATTTGTACTTTTTTTTAATTATATCATTTTTTTTTAGTTATATCATTTCACTTTATTTCGTTATATATATATATATATATATATATATTATGAATTCAATTTTTTTTTGGGGGCATATTTTATACTATATTTTCTAATTTGCAATTTCTTATTTTTGCTATATTTTAAAAATGTTATTATCTTGCATTTTTGTTAATCGTTCCTTCCTTATTATTATTATTTTCTTAATTTGAATTGAATTTAACGTTCATTAACGAATAAATAATAACAATAATAACATTATAATACTGATGGTGATAATAGATGCTGCTGATGATTTATAGGTAATAATAATAATAACAACAACAACAAAACAACAACAATAATAATAATAACAACAACAACAACAACAATAACAATAATAATAATAATAATAATAATAATAATAATAATAATAATAATAAATAAATAAATAAATAAATAAATAATACTGTTAATGTGCTCGTGATTGATTTTCTGTCCTAACCTATCATCTCGTGAATAATGGAGATTTGGTTGTTTTCAAACCTCTGATTGTGGACATAATTAAGCTTATGATAAAGGAAACATATTTGCCTTTGGCTATCTCTTCCATTAAATGTAACAGTCAAACATCTGTGACGTATCTTTCGAGTCACACTGGTTGGAGCGGGAAATTGCACAATAGGGTGCTATTCTTACTCACTGTTCCATGTCATTTCTGATGTCACCGTTATGTGTGCCATTTTTAATTATCTTGATTTTTCGGCATTCTTTCTGATTGTTTCATACTTTTCTTTGTTTGCTCTTTACATTCATTATGATCAGATAGTTTTATTTTCCTTTTTGGTAAGTATTATTAGTAGTAGTAACAGTAGTAGTAGTAGTAGTAGTAGTAGTAGTAGTAGTAGTAGTAGTAGTAGTGGTAGTAGTAGTGGTGGTATTAGTAGTAGTATTAGTACTAGTGGTGGTAGTGGTGTTGATGGTGGTCGTCGTAGTAGTGGTGATGGTGGGGTATAGCAGCAATAACAGCAACGGCAACAGTAGTAGAAGTGATAAAAGGTACAACAGCAGCAACAGCAGTAACGTTGCACTGGTAGCAACATCAGCGACAGCAATGGAAGTAATAGTATAGTAGGAGCAAAAAGAGCGGAACCAGTAGTAGCAGTAATTGTTGAAATAGTAACCGTAGTCGTTGTAGCGGCATCATGCAATAGTACTATTGATGTTGCTGCTGTCGTAACACAAATATCAAGTTGCTAGTTTTCCGAATACACGATAATTCACTAAATAGATGTTCTAAATACGTTGTGTTTACATTTATTTAATATGTTTATGTCCTAGTCTTTTTATAGATTAGTTCGTTAGTTTACACTGTAAAGAACCCTTGAACTTACTTAGTATGGAAAAGGTGGTATGTAAATATGGTGTAAAAATAATAATAATAATAATAATAACAATAATAATAATAATAATATAAATACGTTCTAAATACATTTATTTAATTTATTATTTATTTACATACAAAACAAATACACAAATACCGTCGCAGCGAACAACGATGTCGATGACGAAGATAGCTTAACGAAACTGGTGTCTAAGATATGTTAGAAGGGAAAAATTAGAAATTAAATAATAATAGTAAAATAAAACGTAATAAACGATTAGAGAATATTATTTGCATTCAAAAGCAGTTATTATTATTATTATTAATTTTTTGTTTTACGAAGAGTTATCTCCATTGCTGGCCAGATGCATTTCCATAACACTGCTGTGGTTTGTGTGTTGAACTGTTCAGCTCTGGTTTTGCCCTTGGTATTAGTTATGTGTTACGAAGATCCAGGATTATTTTCCTTTTTTTTGACACTGTATATTTATTTGTTTTATTTAAATATAAGTTACTGTGTACATCCAAATGCAACCCAGAGATATGGTTAAACATGTTGCTATAAACAGGGGGAAAAAAGTGAACAATGCCAACAAACAAATGAAACTGGCAAGCGGGATTAATTCTTTTGTCAGCCCGTTTTTTCAGATACTTTTTATTTTATATATATGCTTTTGTTTCCGAGCGTTAAAATGTTATAAATAACAATAATAAATAATTGTGGAGAAAGGCAATCAACTGTGTTTTAAATTCTGTATGTTAAAATAAAATTAAAAATAAAAAAAAAAAAACACACATTAAAAAAAAGAGAAGACGATTATAATAACAAAATAACAAAAAAAAAAAAATAAAATAAAATAAAATAAACAAATAAAAAGAAAAAAAGAAAAAAAAAAAAAAAGAAATATAAAAAATAATTATAAAAAAAAAGTATTCCTCTTTCCTAATATGTACAAATTTGTAGAAAAAAAACCAACCAAAAAAAAAAAAAAAAAAAAAAAATGGATATTATTATTATTGTTTGGTAGTTGTTTTTTTTACACTATAATTGTTGTTCTTTTTGTTGATGTTATACTTCTTACTATTATTTATATTATTTCATTTTATTATTATTTTTGGATTTTAAAACCGGATTTTTTTGCAGTGTTGTCTAACGAACGTAAAGATGGTCTGCAAAGGGTTTCGGAAATTAAATAAACTTATTTCAGTGAATATGTAATTTTTATTTTTATTATTATTTTTCAGATGTATATATATTTTTTTTGTTCGTATTTTTTTCTTCTGATTACCTCTGTATGTAATAAACATGGCCTCTTCGTGTTCATACAAGTTTTGATTATAGACGGACAATAGTTTATTTATCAATATATATAAATCTGATTATCTGTTTATGTAATGAACATGGCCTCTTCATAGTTTTTCATAGTTTCTCCGTGGCCTTTTGTGAATAAAACTCTGTACAGAGGAACCTCGGGTTACGAACCCCTCGAAGTACGAACAAATCGGATTACAAACCGTGATCTTGGGCAGTTTTTGTCTCGGTTTACGAACAAAGTTCCGAGTTACGAACTACAGCGACGCGTCATAACAAGCTTTCTTTTGACGTCGGTTTTGACGTCAACATCTAGTAAAGATAAAAATATATGCTTACATCAAAACCGAGGTCAAAGTAAGGATTATAGGCATGCCCTAAAGCAAATATATAGCAAGAATTAGGGCCTTTAGACTTCGATACGCAGTTGCAGCTTAATAGATTTTTGCATTGAGATTGTTCGCTCGCCTTTTTTAAAGTAATGTTGCTTTTATGTGTATATTTTTTTTATCATACACTCTCCAATATGGCGCCCTTGAAAAGAAAAAGTGAAAGCGATAATGCTGGTGGAAAGTGTAAACGTATCACAGTAGAGGTTAAGAAAGAAATAATTGCAAATCATGAGAATGGTGTTCGTGTGTCTGACATCGCTTCGGTTTATATACAAATGTTCATTAGAGACGGACAATTGTTTATTTACCAATACAGTATTCCCTCGCTATTCGCGGGGGTTACGTTCTTTACCCCCCCGCGAATAGCGAAAAACCGCGAATATTGGATGCAGTTTTAAAACGTCTATTATGAGATTATATACGGTACTAAATGCTTCCCAAACACTTTCTAAAGACACTCTTACTCATTAATACAGTAATAATGTAGTAATATTGCATGCAGTTATGTATTTCACTAATGTAGTAATGATAATGTAAACACATTTTAATTTTGTACTGAAACAATATTTTAATCAGAAAGAAACGTAAGTACAGGAGGACAGTAACACCGCATAGCATAGTTACCGATACTGTATTACTGTACCGTAAAGTCATTTTCTATGCGTACAACATATGTATTAGAATTGACAGAAAGTGGAACAAATTTAAAGGCAAACAGACAGATAAATACAGTACGCACAGTTCAGGTAATAATAATACAATTCAGTAATAATATGCAATTAAAAACATTATTAATACACGGTCACAAAAAATATGCACTGTACATACAGTGTATGCATTTATAAAAAAATACGTACTGTATTGCAATAATAATTGAAAAAATTTGATATTGTTTGTGCTGTCACCAATAATGAATGATAATAAAATGACGATGAAATTTGCAGTGCCATACGATGATGATGATAACACTAATGTACAGTATGGCACAGCTTAGCTGCTGCTTTACAGCACTTTAGGTAATTATTCCTACTCTTCAGGCACTTAAGTCTCTATGACCTACAAAAACCCGGTTTACCGAGCATTTGTTTTTATGACGTTATGACGCTAGCCTGGTATACCAGCATACGATGCGATAGGGTTAAGAGCCTAACCCGCGAATATGCGGGGCCGCGAATGGGGAACCGCGAATAGGTGAGGGTATACTGTATATGTTCTTCGTGGCCTCTTGAGTATATAAGAAAATGGTGTGTTTTTTTAGATGAATACCTTCTTTTTTTTAGTCATTTACAGTACATGGATTATTTCGATATTTGTCATATTTGGATACTTTATGTGATAAGTGACATCCACGCCATCTATACAATAATAATCGGTTTCCAAATAATCTGGAACAGTTCATTATACTGACTGAGGTAACAACATGCATGTCAGTAAGACCACTGTTGTTGTTTTAGCACTTCGACCAAGTGGGAATTCAACCAAATGGGAGTAAGCCATATGGGCAGGAGACCCATCTATGGAGACAAAAGGTATTTTAGGTCATTCTGCTAACCATGACTTATTAGGAGGCACCCATGGAAGAATTATGGTTACTTATAATGGGAAATAGGAAATATGGCTATTGCTATTTAATATACAATAACTGGAACCCTCGACAGGAACATAATTTATATCTGTTAACTGATTTTATTGTACATTATTTTTACATATCTCAATATGGGATTTGTACTGATTCAGATTATGAGGAATTACACCCAGTATCTTCATAGGACTGGTTTATAAGTCGGAAAAATTAGTTTTGTTATTAAAAAGAGTTAACCTTTTGTGTGCAGGGCATCAGAAGGCTGCTAGATAAATTGGAAACATACTGAGAAGGATTAGCAAACAGTGTTGATCTAAAAATTATAACCATAAATTAATCTGTAACCAAAAAAAAAATTTAATAGTGTTTGAATGGTAACAGACGTTTAATTAACACCTGTTAATATTATATTACAAAAGATTAATAAGCATTATGGTTTATTGTGATTCAGAGTTAAAAATTTAGCCCAAATGTTTCTATTTATTATTCTTTAGCTTGGCTGTTATTTAGTTTAAATAAAATAATTAATATCATAAAAATAAAATAAAATGAAATAAAAAATAATAATAAAAAAAATAGATAAAAATAATAATTTAAAAATTAAAATAAAAAAATGATAATTGCAAAAATTATTTTATATTTTTAAAACTCCCAAAACTTCATTGCAAAAAAATAAAAAAAAAAAAAAAAATAAATAAATAAATAAAAAAATAAATAAATAATTAAATAAATAAAATTAATTTATATATATATATATATATACACATATAGATATACAAATAAAAACTAAAAATCAAAAAATAAAAAAACAACTACCAAACCCTGAAAAAAAAAAAAAAAAAAAAAAAAAAAAAAAAAAAAAAAAAACGTTTTCAGCATTTCACATCTTTACGATAGTTAAGCAGTTATTCTAGTTTATTTATTACAATCTTTTTTTTTTCTATTATTACTCATTAAAATAAGGATACATACTTTGTTTTAATGATTATTAATAGTAAAAGAGGTTGTATATACATATACATATATAAAACATACATAATATTATTTAGTTTCCAAAATCTTTTTCCTTTACGTTTTGTTATTATTTATAACGACACTAACACTTTATATTATTAACTCTTACTTTTATATGTTATATTTAAGCTTTGCTAATAACATTTTTAAATTACTGGTTTTAAAAACAACGTTCAAACAATCTAATCTCACAAGAGCATTTTTATCATCTGTCTTTTCTTGCTACTAATATTTTGTAATTTTTAAACTCTTCTGCGAACTAATTACACTTTTATGTCTTGCAGCAAGGTTTCTTTTATTTTTGGTTCATAAAAAGTGGCAAACCTGCTAATTTTTGTTAAAACAGTCTTAGAAATTAAATGTTAATTTTCCTCTTTTTTTTTTTTAAATTTTTGTATTATTTTATTTCTTAAATTTTACAGTTTATAAAATATAAATATAGTAGGACAAAGATGGGATAACAGCGGCCTTTGAACATCTAAATTTATTATTATTATTGTTGTTGTCTTTGTTGTTACTGGTATTGCCTTTGCTAATGTTATTTTTGTTGTTGTTGTTGTTTGCATGTTCCAACTTAGGTACACCTCAAACTTATTCATTGTGTGTGTTATCTGCTGTTCATGTATGTATGAATGTATATATATATATATATATATATATATATGTCTGAGCTTTTCAAAAGATAACAACACACACTCAGGAAACACTTCAGTTATGAATTACAAAGTCAACAAGACCTTTATTCACAATATATACAAAAATGAACATTTATAATATATACAAAACATATATATAAAACTTGATTTTCATGGCAACTTTCTGACAATTAATTAAGGATACCAAAAAGTCTCAAAACCCAAGCCTAGTAAGAACTTGTATTCTTGCCTTAAACATAATTCTTTCTTGTTAAGAATTCTAAACATTCGTACAAAGAACAAAAACAAAAAAACAAAAAACACAAAAAAACACAAAAATAACAACGTAATTTCGAGAAACAAACTTATGAAACACACACACCTATATAACGTAAAAAAAAAACGAAATCAGTCATCAACAGCGAACGTTAGAATTCCAAATGCAGCGACCAAGAATCTGGTGTGTTATTTTTGTTTGACAATTAAAACATTGACATGATTAAAACAAATACGGCTGTTGATGGAAGAACTCCCTCACGACTTTCATAAAACACTTTGACTTTGTTGTGATCGGTGCACATCTCTGCTCCCCCCGGTTGTTGTTTTTGTTGTTAATCTTTTTGACGTGTTGTTTCTTTCACTCAGTTTTCTCTTTTTCTTCAGCTGTTTTTCTTCAGCTGTTTTGGGGGCGTGGCCGGTCTCCCCGACAACAGACCTCCGTAGTTGTATCTCATCTTCTTCTCCGACGGCTTCAGAATCTGAAAAGTGAAGAAAACTGTGCTTTAGAAAAAAAAAAAAAAAAATAATAATAATAATAAACATAGAAAATAAATAAATAAATAAATAATGAAAGAAAGAAAATATGTTTATTTTTAAAATAATAAAAATTTAGTATCATTAACTGTATTTTGTATTAATGTGAAATTTAATTGTTTGGTTATGTTAATAAGCTCCCACACAAACAGGCTGGAAATAAGATTAAACATAATGCAAACATAAGCTTTATACAGACTGACTGAATATCTAATGAATAAGGGATTATTAATTTTAAAAAATAAAAAAATATTTTATTTTTTATTTTTTTTTTTAAATGGTAAATATATTAACTGGTCACGTATAAATGAGATTTTACGTTACATTTTTAAACATTTCGGGTTCAAAAGGTGAAATTAGAAAATATAAATACATACCCTTAAAGCCATTCTTTGTTAATAATAAAACGAGTTGATGACATAATTTAAAAAAAAAAAAAAAAAAAAAAAAAATGTGTATAAGAAAGAAAAGAGGTACTCAGTCTGTCATGATTTATTTTCATTTCTATGGAAAAAAAAAAAAAAAAATGGATAAATAAATTTTGATATAGAAATAAAGATTACTGTCAGCCTTTGTGCATCCTTATGAATTTGATTTTGCATTGTTGAACTTTATTATTAACAAAGATTGGCCACTGAAATAGTTAACTGAAAGTATGCAAAATGTTTTTTTTTCTTTTTCATGTCACCAAAAGAACAGTTTGACTTTATTGCTCACTGAACCAGACAAATGTATGCTGTAATTTTTGTACCTGGAAATGTATCAGTAATGTTTCGTCCACCGACATCATGGCGCCAGCGTTGTCAAATTCACCACAGTAGTTGGGAGCAGAAAACACCGTCACTAAATGTCTGTTGGCAAAAAATTCGTAGCCATTTTCCACAACCTGGTCAAATAAATACTAATTATTGTTATTATTATTATTATTGTTATTATTATTATTATTATTATTATTATTATTATTATTGTTGTTGTTGTTGTTGTTGTTTTGTTGTTGTTGTTATTGTTATTATTATTATTGTTGTTTTTTGTTGTTGTTATTATTATTATTACCTATAAATCATCAGCAGCATCTATTATCACCATCAGTATTATAATGTTATTATTGTTATTATTTATTCGTTAATGAACGTTAAATTCAATTCAAATTAAGAAAATAATAATAATAAGGAAGGAACGATTAACAAAAATGCAAGATAATAACATTTTTAAAATATAGCAAAAATAAGAAATTGCAAATTAGAAAATATAGTATAAAATATGCCCCCCAAAAAAAATTGAATTCATAAATATATATATATATATATATAACGAAATAAAGTGAAATGATATAACTAAAAAAAAAAAATGATATAATTAAAAAAAAGTAAAAATAAAACAAATTATAAAATATAAAATGTATATAAAATGAATTGAAATATAAAAATAAAAACGAAAGATTTTATATTTAAAAAAAAAAAAAAAAAAAAATAAATAAATAAAAAATAAATATAAAATAAAATAAAATAAAGATAAAAAAAAAATAAAAAAAAAAAATAAAAACAAAAACAAAAACAAATAAAAATAAAAATAAAAATAAAAATAAAAATAAAAATAAAAATAAAAACAAAATCAAAATCCAAAACCAAAAACTAAAAACAAATTAAAATAAAAAATAATTTAAATTAAAAATTCCTACAGAGACCTGGTGAGCTCGACAGATGAGATCGAGGTCGTGTTTTTTCAGGAACTGGGTGACGACGCTAGCACTGAACGTGTAGGACACGCCCCTGTCGTTTTCACCCCACGAATCCACGTCGGGGTCGGGGTCCGACCACAGCAAGTCACAGAGTAAACCTAAAACAAACTTTCATTTAACAACGTCATCAAACACCACAGTGACACCACCACCACCACTACTACAACAACTACCAGAAATATCACCACCATCATTAAATCATTACTACTACTACTACTACTACTACTGCTACCGCTTCTGCTGCTACTAACAGTTTTACTACTACCACCACGCTACTACTGTTACCATTTTTACTACCACTGCTACTACTACTACAACTACTACTACTACTATTACTTCTACTAACATTATACTACTGTAACTACTATTACAGGTTGAGAATCCTTTATAAAAAAAAAAAAAAATTGTGTATGAAAAACAGTTAGAGATCTGTAAAATACAACTATTTCTGTCGTTTTGAAAAGTTTCGAGATTCCGATAAAATTAATGGATCTTTGACCTATAATATTATTACCATTACTGCTGATTTACTAATATGGCTACAACTAGTTATATTACCAACTACTATTGCTATTACTGACTCTACTAATGTCCCACAAACAAATTCAATGTATTATTATTATTATTATTACTGTTGTATCTATGAGACGAACCAGAATCTGGAATCTCTGTTGGTCTTGCAATACGTTTAATCTGATCCAGAGAATTCAAGTCTGGTGACAACCCTGAAAAAAAAGAAGTGTAAATCATATAACTAACTAATTAACTAACTAATTAACTAACTAAACTAAACTAATCTAAGAAAACTAACTTACCTGTCTCACTAGATAACTAAACTAAACTAGTTAACTAACTCACTCACTTGTTGTCTAACTAACCTAAACTAGCTTAACTAATTAACTAATCCCTTAAATTAACTCACTAACTCAGTCACTTTATGACTAACTAAGTAACTAACAAACTAATTTAATAAATTAAGCAGTGTGAAAAATAATTTAAAGGTAAGAAAAACAAAATTAAATCTAGGCATTATCGACTAAAAATGAAGTCAATAAATAAATAATAATAACCTCCATGACAACAGAAAATTTTGCAGTCAACAATGGCTACGATAGGCATACAGTTGAAACAGTCGGTAAACGTTTTCCATACCTTGACACTGTATCTTCTTTTACCTGCAATACACCTTAAATTAGTTTATTTAAATAATAAATAGATAGACAGACAGACAGACAGACAGACGGAGAGACAGACAGATACAAATATTGAAAAATAGATAGATAGAGGTTGACAGATAGATAGGTGGGTAGATAGATAGATAGATAGATAGATAGATAGATAGATAGATAGATAGATAGATAGATAGATAGATAAAAATAAATTAATTAATTAATGAATACAAATAAATAAACAAATAAATAGACAGACAGACAGATAGATAAAAATAACTAAATAAATAAATTAATAAATAAATAAATAAATAAATAAATAAAAGGATATACAGACAGATAGATATATAGATACAAATAATTAAAAAATTAAATTAATATAAATAAATAAATAAATAAAGCAAGAAGGAAAGAAAGAAAATAACGAAAAAACAGCCTGCTCCAAGAAAAAAAAAAAAAAAAAAAAATAAATAAATAAAAAAAAAAAAAAAAAAAAAAAGTTAAAAATAAAGAAAGGCGAAAAGAAGAAAGAAAGATCAGCGTATGCAGGAAACATGTTTCCGCCCTCAGTAATTACTGTCTCAGAGTAGGTCTGAGATCTCTAATTAAAATACTGACCAGTGTGGTGGACAGACAACTCAAAACAGTTAGGTGCTACTCTGGCGAGTGATCTACCCGTGATCTACTACTTTGGGGTGTGATCTACAACTTAAAGGGCGCTCTACAGCAAAAACAATTTCTAGGAAATTTCTATAAGATAAGAGGAAGATCTTAAAATCCTTTAAGATTAATTCATGATACATATAAAAAAAGCATCACATGCAGGCAAACTTCTGTCTGAATAGACATACGATTTGGAAGTTCATTTGTATATCACTCTTTGATTCAATGAGAAGTTGCAGATTATTCGGTTATTCATTCCGACGAATAGCCAGCATACTCCAATTTAAATCGTCTAAATTTCCAATACTCAGGCAATTTAAAGATCTGATTGGATTCGAAAATTCGTGTTTTGAAAAAGATGAGAGGAGTGAACCAAAGAACCTTCCAGTCACACCCTGATTATTTCTGTTGGCTACAGATGAGGAAGAATGCATAAGATCTTTTTCCTGAGTTTCTAGCAGATGTTCACTTAATTCATCGATAAAATTATTCAAATTTGTATACTTTTTAGCCCTTGTTCCTATAAATTATAAATATATAATAATAGGAAATTTGTTTTATTTATGCTGTGAAAAAAATAATAAAAAAAAAACAACAAAAAAACAAGAATAAACAAAATAATAATTAAAATAAGCGCGTAGATCACACACCAAAGTAGCAGCAACAGTCTACATTTGTAAGTAAACAACAACAATAAAATGTAAATACAAACTTACATTCATCATAAAATCCGTATGTGCGATTCATACCAGCACATTCATGATTCCCTCGTAACAAAAAGAAGTTTTCTGGATATTTTATTTTGTAGGCTAACAACAAACAAATAGTTTCTAACGACTGCTTCCCTCTGTCTACATAATCTCCCAGGAACAAGTAGTTGGATACCGGGGGGAAACCCCCGCATTCAAACAGTCTCAGCAAATCCCTATACTGCCCATGTATATCACCTGTAAGATTAATATAAACTGTTATATGATGTTTTTTTATGAGATAAAGGTGAAATAATGTGGTATGTTGGGTTTATATCTGTGGAAGTCTACAAGCTTTGCCGAATGATATAAAGATAAACAGAACTTAATAATAATAATAATAATAATAATAATAATAAAATAATAATAATAATGAAGAAGAAGAAGAAGAAAAAGAAGGAAATGTCAACAGTTATAGGACATAATATATATATTTATATATTTATATATTCAACAGAATGCCACGACAAAAATAATATTCTTAAACAAGAGGAATTTTGCCAGCATTTTAAACGTTATATTAGAAACACATTTTATTACAAATGATTTATTTCCCATAAGGAAACAGCTGTAATGTTTGATGAATGGTTTACGTACCACAAATATTTACGGGAGCTTCAAGCTCTAACAAAACCGGCTGGTTCAAAAATAGCTCTCTCGATCTGCGGCACAGTTGTAGAATTTCAAAATCGGCTAAATTTACAGGTTTGTCAAGACGACATCCTTGCAAAAAAAAAAAAAAAAAAAAAAAAAAAAAAACACACATTCGTAATAAATCTGCCAATTCAGATGTCCCCCACCCCCTCCCATTAAACCTGCCTACTTCTGCTCGTGACTTACTGTTATCTAGATTACGTCATATTTAATTACGTCTCCTTCTGGAATCATTATAGGCATGTTTATCCATTAATAAGTTGACCGAGTAGTTCGCGTGTAAAGAGAGCAAATAAATAATACGCCTATAAAGCCTGTTAAATATTGTTGCTGCTAATTTGCAAGTCGTTTCATTATAACTAGATTTAACGTGCATGGATTTTCCTGTACGTAGCGATACTAAGAATATTTTTCATCGGCAAGTACACCAAACCATAGCATAAAATGTCTGGGACCCTAATACTCTCCTAGACAGGCACCCCACTTTTAATACTTTAGTATGTCACTAATAATAATGACAGAATTTAAATAAACAGATAAATACTGCAATAGAATTAAAGTTTTAATTTGAGTTGATAACAATAACAACAACAATAATGATAATAATAACAATAATAATTCTGGAATTTAGGTTATTAACCTTGAAAATATCTATATGTAACTGTAGACAATGCCCGGATCTTCTAGACAAAGTTTATTTGATTTATTAACTAGTTACCTGAAATGCGAGATACATTTAAAACCAGCCATGCATAGTAAGCCTTATTATTTACAATTATGATACTATTTGTTACCTTTTGTATGTGTGTGTGTGTGTGTGTGTGTGTGTCACTGTGTTAGTAATGCACAATAAATAAAACGATATAAACATAATTAATTATTTGCTTTAAAAAAAAACTCTTTGAAATCCTTTTTCGCTCAAAAATTCATTTTACAAGTAACGCCATAGTTGGTAATAGAATAGTGTTACTAATTACTAATTATTAATTATTTTACCGTCAAGTAGTCGTGCAATTATGAAATCGACATTCCATTCTTTGTCCGCCATTCCATTCTTTGTCCGCCATTCATCGGCTAATGACATCATGACACAGCAATACCAAAATTGATTACGTCATACGATGGTTCCAAAACCTAGCTCCGCCCACAGCTTTCCGATAAATACTCGAACAATGCCTACGAGTAATAATAATAATAATATTAATATTATTATTATTATTATTATTATTATTATTATTTGTTACAATCTTCGGTTTTCATATTAATTTCTGTGGGTTATTCTTAATTCAGCATCAGTACATTTAATCCCTTGTAATGAATCTAACGGGATAAACAGTGATTATAATAATAACAGTGACATAATCACCTTGCGTAGTACTGATTACTCAGGTAATGCTTTCTAGACTTTATTCTACCTTCGTTTCATTTCCTTTCTTCTTCCATCTTCTTCTTTATATATACAAATTTAAAAATACACAAACACACAGCACACACACACACACACTTGCATACATATATACAAATATATACAGCAATGTAATACAGTACAGTACTCGGTATCAAATAACACTGAACCCAGATATATATTTTTTTCAAAGTTTATTTCCAATCAGCAACAAAAATTACGATTTTAATGAATGGTTTTGTACAATGATTAAACAATAATTAAATTTAATGTTCAAAGATTAATGATTTTATATACAATTGATGTAATAAATAAATAAATAATAGATAGATAGATAGATAGATAGATAGATAGATAGATAGATAGATAGATAGATAGTTAGACAAATAAATAAATAAATAAATAAATAAAATCCAAACGCTTCAGAATGCTTATATACTGAATGTACGTTTCTTAATTTTTTTGGAGCAAATCAAATAAAAATGTTTGAGAAGGTCCATGTTTCCACGATCTTACGAGTTCATGAACGTACCCGATTTCTGAGGTTTTAAATGTAATTCGTGAAGCGTACAAATGAAAATGTCGACAACAGTCCAGGTTTCTGAAAAATGTTATGTTGTTAATGAGTAAATCTGAGTCTTTAGTGTAGTTCGTGACGTGTATAAATAAAATGTTTAGAAAAAAAAGGTCCAGATTTCCGAGACTATAAAGATTCGTGAAAGGAAAACACTCCTCAGTGTTTCCAGATTTCTGAGATTTTTGATGAGATGAGGCTGTTGAGAAATGTTTAATTCAGTTCGTGGACACATTATAACATCTGATCGTTGAGAAGGGTCGACGTTTCTGAGATTTTCGTGAAGTTGGTGAAGTGCTGAAGTCAGAATGTTGAAAACGGTCCCAGCTGTTGAGATTTTTCTCGACGTGTGCCTTGGATTGTAAACGCTGTCCGAAACCGACACCGAGAAATCTTTGGTGAGTATGCTGCAGGCCCCGGGGTTTTCTCTGAAATAACGATAACGATAATAACAACAACAACAACAACAAAAATAATAGTAATAATAATAATAATAATAATAATAATAATAATAATAATAATAATAATACTACTACTACTAATAATAATAATAATATGATCATGATGATCGTGATGATGATGACTATTAGTAGTAGTACTATGGTTAAGAATAGCAGGTACTTGAATCATAAATCATTTGTAACATATAAAGCTTACACACACACACACACACACACACACACACACACACACATATATATATATAACAACAAAAACAACAACAACAATAATAATAATAATAATAATAACAATAATAAAGAAATAAACAATGAGGCACCTCCACTGTGGTAAGTACGAAATCGTATACGTACGCTCGGCGACATACTCGGAAAGAGGAGCCGGTGGTTATAAAACTACAACCCGAGACGGAAACTAATACGTAGTTCTTTTACGGGTGACGTACAACAGTATTTATAAAGCACAGAGATAAAATCAGATTTATAGGTTAAACAAAATATATTAAAAATACATCACATTTAATCTGTTACAGTAAATTCTTACCTCGACTTCCCCACAAGACTGTCCCGTTGACTCTGAACTGGTGAGAATACGACGGCTGCCTCGTTAAAATTAAATGGTCAGCAAGATGGCGATCATATTCCATGGGTGATGGCTCTTTTTCAGATCCTGTTTAAATTAAAAGATATACTATGTATATATATAGATAGATAGATAGATAGATAGATAGACAGACAGACAGAGATACATATGAGCAAATCTATTATTTGTTCGTTCACAAAGATGCACATATAAACACAAATACATACATATATATACACATACATTGATAAATACACCTCTGTTCACACATAAAAAAATGTCCACAAACACACACAGAGAGATATATATATAGAGAGAGAGAGAGAGAGAGAGAGAGAGAGAGAGAGAGAGAGAGAGAGAGAGAGAGAGAGAGAGAGAGAGAGAGAGAGAGAGAGAGAGAGAGAGAGAGAGATATGTGTATATATTACCTGGTTTACTTAAACAAAACTGTGTGCATTTTCGTCCAAACGTATACGACGGCGCTTCGGTAGCTGTTTTCTGTCGCGATCCCAGCAACCTGGGCTGTCTGTACGTTGGTGGGGCCGGCCACTGAAACAAGGATTACAGGTGAGTAATTTAACTCAGTCATTTTAAATAACACGAGAAAGCGGAGTGCAAAATGACTCACTTTCTTTTGAAGTAAACTCATAAATAACTGCAGAGAATTATTTTTTTTTTTTTTTTTTTTTTTTTTTTTTTACAGAATAAGAATGACTGGAAGGATTGAAGGAAAAATGATGAATAAACGAAGGAATGTTTATTTGGTGTATCAGATTTAGTTTTATGAGGTAAATGTGAACTAATGTTGTATACTGCTTTTGCATTATTTTTGTTTTCTTCGGTATTTTGTGTTGTTGTTAAAAACGTACTGGTCCGTCACTGCTGAAGTCAGTTTTGTTAGTCCACACGTGCGGCGTCTGAAACCAGCTCTTTTCCCAGGACGTGCGAGAACCGCCATCTGTAGTAACAAAAATAACAAAAATAACAACAACAACAATAATAATAACAATAATAAATAATATTAATAAAAATAATGATTATAATTATGAATATATTGATGATGATGATGATGATGATGATGCTGATGATGATGTTTATGATAATAACAGTAATGGTAGCAGGAATAGTAGTAGTAGTATTAATAATGATGGTAATGTCCCCCCCACTCAGATTTAGGATTTTTAGTTTGTTTTACAAAATATTAGCATTTGCTGTGAATATATAGAACACTGTAGAAGAATACGTCTGCCAGCGTCCCTGTTATTATATGGTCCATGTGAACCACGTGTAATTCTTCTATAGTGGCTTTTCATAACATTTTTGTTAACAGAAAAGCTGGATCTGCCCCAGATATCAGCCAGCGTTAATACCTTTTTCACTGTAGCATTTTGATCCGAACGTAAACGATGGAGCGTTGGTTTCGTTCAAAGGTTTGTTTCTTGGAGAATACGAACACGGTCCCGGTCCCTCCATGTCAATTCTCAGTGGGGGGCGGGCGTTATTAGCCGCGTCCCACGTGATAACCTTTTGTCTTCTGAATGGTTCTTGATAATAGAGACTAGGTCCGCGATTAGAGCCTTTATTTGGTGTTCTCGTTCTGAAATAATAATATTATTAATAATAATAATATCACATAATAATAACAACAACAACAATGACGATAATAATAATAATAATACCAAAAAACAGCAGCAGCAGCAGCAAAAGACACAACAGCATCAACAACACAATTAACTTAAAAATAATAAGGTAGAAGCAATAACGACAACGATAATAGCAACAGCAACTACAACAAAAACAATATTAAAATAATAATGAAAATAGAAAAAGATTCAGCAGCAGGAGTAATTAAAGCAGCAGCTGATTTAGTCAAAATATATAACAACAACAACAACTACTACTACTACTACTACTAGTACAATAATAATAATAATAGAGCAATGCCTTTTTTTCTTTCATTTTTTAATTTATATTTCAATGGAATTGTTTTCTCGGTTTTATTTCAAAAGCCATTCTGCCACGAAATTTATTAAGAAAATTGAACACACACACACACACACACACAACACACACACACACACATATATATATACAGAGTGTCCCAGATGCCTGTATATAATATTTTATTTTTTTAATATTTTTTATTATATTATATCCTGAATCAGACTTTTCACCAGATCTGTCACCTCTTGACTATTTTCTTTGGGGACATCTTAAATCTGTTGTTTACCAGAATCGTCCACGAACTCTTAATGATTTGAAAGATGCAATAACAATTGAATGTCAAAAAATTAGTAGCGAAACCCTCAACAGAGTAAAAAACAGTTTTATAAAGAGAATTGAAGTATGTATCAATGCAGAGGGCAAGCAATTTGAGCATTTGTTATGATTATTATTAATAAATTTTTTATTCATATGTATCTAAATAAAAATCTTCATGGTGCGTGACTTCTGGGGCACCCTGTATATCAACTTCAAGAATTAAGCGACAGGATTTTAATTATAACAATA
Source organism: Chrysomallon squamiferum (assembly GCA_012295275.1). Lineage (NCBI taxonomy): Eukaryota > Metazoa > Mollusca > Gastropoda > Neomphalida > Peltospiridae > Chrysomallon > Chrysomallon squamiferum. The sequence continues at coordinate 10,654,985 of CM022672.1, read as the reverse complement.
ACAGAACAGCCATACCTTGTTGCCACGGTGACAGTTGCCAGTCGAATCAGTTTCGGTGGAATCCGTCCTCTGGAAAGCATGTTGCCTGTGCACGCCTTCACGGGGCCACTGAGTCCAGGTTTTGGCGACGGAAGTCGCGCTATCTGATTTCGCTTTCTCTCAGCATTCATGGCATCGGTCGCATTGTCACAAAGTAACGACGGCAGCACCTTTTCCTCCGAAGACGACGACTTCAGGTCAACGTGCACAGCCAGTGACGGCACGACGTCTGCGCTTTTTTCTGCACTGCTGACATTTTCGACGTCGTCGTGTCGTCTGCTGCTTTCCGCCCTCGCTTCCATTCCGCCGAGGTTGTCGTTCGTTTTCCTTGCTGCTTTCTTTGTCGCCGCTGCTCACGTGTCGACATGCCGCGCTTTCCTGCTGTTGTGACGTCACGACGGATGTTTTGTAACCAGTGTCCTCGCTCACAGTCGAGTCTTGCAGACTCCTTTGCACTTGCTCCGGGGATATCAGGACACACTTAGCTCGGTTTTCTGGCAGTTTCGATTCCACATCCATTGAATTTGCCGAATCGGGCTCGTTCGAGTCGTTGCCGAAGTTTTCCGGGCTGTTGTCGCCTTCGAAATCACGAAGATTCGAATCTAAAGAAACGCTGGAAGACGCTGCGGGAGAACCCAAATCTCCTTCAGTATCTCTCGTTTCTCCTTGAATATTTCTCATTTCTCCTTCAGTATCTCTCGTTTCTCCTTGAATATTTCTCATTTCTCCTTCAGTATTTCTCGTTTCCCCTTGAATGTCTCTCATTTCTCCATCAGTATCTTTTCTTTCTCCTTGAATGTCTCTTGTTCCTCCTTCAGTAATTTTCTCTTCTGTATTTGGGAACTCGTCCAGTGACGTGTGGTCGTTTTCTTGATTCGCGGGTGTGTTAATAACTTCGTCATCAGTCTTGTCCGAATCATCGCCCAGTTTACCTTTCAGCCTGTCTGTCTCTTCGCCATTTAGAAAGGCTGTAGACACGGGCTGAATACTCGGGGTGTCTCTTTTGTTCGCCATAGCATGACACTCTCTTTTGCTTATGGCTTGCCCTGAAAAGAAGTACTGTTATTATTATTATTATTATTATTATTATTATTATTATTATCAATTTCATCATCATCATCATTGTTATTATTGTTGTTATTGTTATTATTAACAGTAGTAGCAGAAGTAGTGGTTGTAGCAGTAGTAATAACAGCAGAAGCAGCAACAGCAACAACAACAATAATTGTAGAGGTGTGTGTCTGTGTGTTTATTTCTTTCTACACGGTTTCTAAAAGTCGTACTATAACCTAATGGAACTGTACTAAAAATACTTATCAGCAGAGATTACGTTCGCATTCAAAGACGTACAGCTGACTGTTATTTCATTCAGCTGGGTTAAGTTACAAGGTGATCAGTCACACGCACAGCATACAGTCGTTAACAAAACCTGCTTTATTGTCCTCTGTCGTCTTTGCTTCACGTTTCAAGAGCGTGACAGATAGCACTGATAAACAGATCTGGGTTTGTTTAGAGCGGCTACGAGAGCTAATGGAAATAATGACTGTAGTAAGGGGTTAAGACTGTGACAACACTCCGTGGATAGATTTCATATTTCACACATGAATGATTCCCTCTCTCTGTCTCTATCTCGGTCTCTGTTCTCTCCCTCTCCTTCTCTGGGTCTGTCTCCGCTCTCTCTCTCTCTCTCTCTCTCTCTCTCTCTCTCTCTCTCTCTCTCTCTCTCTCTCTCTCTCTCTCTCTCTCTCTCTCTCTCTCTCTGTCTCTGCTCTCTCTCTCTCTCTGCACTCTGGTCACCTGTCTAAATCTATCTATCTATCTATCTATCTATCTATCTATCTATCTATCTATCTATCTATCTATTTATCTATCTATCTATGTATGTCTGTATCTACTCTCTTTCTTTTACACTATTCGCCATCTCTATCTCTAATTACACTCTCTTACTCTTTCTGTGCTTCTGCGTCTCGCTTTCTATCTCCTACACAAATGCACAACAAACAAATAAGTAAACAAAGAAATAACAAATCAAATTTTTTAATAAGTCAGTAATTAAATAAGTCCCTACATACACAAATACTGAGGGACAACCGAACGAGCTAGGAATACTCTGAACTGTTGCACACTTCACGACCCAGTGCTAAGCTGTGTAAAAGCCATGCAGTCTAGGAAGTCAGTCACGCTCGCGAACTTTTACACACTGTTTGTTGTATTATTCCTCTTCATAAGCGCAGCTATTAATAATGTACAATAAACACCCTCATACTACACGATCTTTCGAAACTTTTTGTTCGCCATTTCATTATTTACTCGTTTATTGCACCGCTCTGGTTTGGCACTGTTGAATACAGACACAATGATCTCAGCATAGAAATGTTACAGTTTGTTTCTCTTTAATAACAAGCCTCTGACAGATCTATTTTACTGTTAAATGGAACCCAGGAAAAAAAAGGCTGGCTTTCGTTTGTGCCCAAGGTAAATTTGATATCGTTATCAGCGTGTACGTACACTTGTTGTTATCGTAGGTGATAAGTGAAATCGACATTATATATCTAGATGTACGTTGATATGTCATCAACAACTCCCGAATATGAAATGAACGAAGATATAGTATGAATAAACTATTGTGCTAACTTGTATGTAGAGTTATAAGAGAGAGAGAGAGAGAGAGTTATTTTGTTGATTTAATGTATTTCGTTAATTTTTATAGTTTTCTTCGAATATAATTTAGTCGTAGGTATACTGATCTCAAACAAAAACAAATTATCTAGCTTATTTACTACTAATAATGTTTCTGCTGCTACTAGTACTATTACTATTACTACTATTCCCACTACCACTACTGCTAGTCTAACACTGTTACTGCTACCATTATTACTACTACTACTATTATTACTGTTGCTACTGTTACTACTACTACTACTATTATTCAATATTTATTTATTTATTATTTATATTTATTTTATTTTGTATTATTTTTCGTAAACATTTAAAAAAAAAAAAAAAAAAAAAAAAAAAAAAAAAAAAAAAAAAAAAAAAAAAAAAAAAAAAAAAAAAAAAAACATTCAGACACATCAATAAATAAACACACACACAAACAAAGATCCACACAGGATTTTACAACAGCTTATTCAAGGATTTGAACCTATGAGCTACGAGCTCTGAACGGAGAGAAAACAATGCAAAATTAAATAAACTAACCACAAGTGTACATCATGTTTACATTTGTGTATTAAAACCATGTTACCTTTTAATTAGTATATTTCAAAGGGAAACTGGAAAAACATTATCGTCGAAATAAAGGGTCACTCCTAGCCATTAGCGGCAAAATAATTTTACATATACCTTCCCTTAAACCGGAAAGATCATACAAATATATTGAAAAAACCTATCATTAGGCTTATACTTATTTGTTTATTTGTTTCCTAAAAAGTAATATTTATAAAGAAAAGAAGACATGAAGGAAGGAGGACTACAACACTGACTACGACAACAACAATATCAAATAGAAGAATTCTAACACAACTGTTTGTCGATATTTTATTCTGTAGTTTCTAGCAATCTCTTTTTGTTTATTTAATTTAATTCAATTTCTCGCTAAGAGAATTCACAAACGTATATTACTTCACTATACACCAGTCTAAGCTGAAAACCTTTGAATGTTAACATTTGGCAGTTTAATTATCGAGTCGCTATATCGCATTGCACATAAACATTATGTCGCATCAAACCGTTGGTTTTGAAAATACATGTATTAAAACAATCGTACAGATATTTAAGGTTTCATTCACCTACCTTTGTCTAACCAATATTTCCGAGTCTTTCGTTGAGTCTATAGAAAAAACCTGCTCACTTAACGATGGTCGCCATGTTGTTTGAATGTAGTCAGTTTTCGTATCCAAGGGGGGTTTTCTTTCCAAGCGGAAAGAAGGATTACCGTTAAATACAAGCCATGGTTTGATTGTTGTTAAATGAAGTACGTATTTAATACAACATTGCAGTTAACCACACTAATGCACAGCAGGTGGAATTTGTACGACTTAAATGTTTACATACGACGAACTGTCAATAGCGTATCTGTGCTCTAACACTGGTGTATTTGGTGGGGGTGAACGGGTGTTATAATCAGGCCCGTGCAAAGCTGGTAATTAGAGTCGGGCCAGAAAAGAAATGTTGAACCTTTTTTTTCATACTGTTTATTAAGTATTTTTGTAAACTGCTAAATGCATACATGTATTATATGACTTATTGTGGGTATCTACATATACATGTGGTATCTGTGTGTGGGCTTCTGTGTCTGTCTGTCTGTCTCTCTCTCTCTCTCTCTCTCTCTCTCTCTCTCTCTCTCTCTCTCTCTCTCTCTCTCTCTCTCTCTCTCTCTCTCTCTCTCTCTCTAAATATATATATAATGTACAACGTACTTATAAAATAACAGAAAAGAACAGAATAATAATAATAATAATAATAATAATAATAATAATAATAATAATAATAATAATATTAATAATAATAATAATTAGAACATTAATAATATCCCCCTTTATCTTCACCATCGGCTGTGGAAACCAGCTAATATAGCCCTCCCCTCCTGCTCTGATCTGTTTTTTTTTTATTTAATGTGATATCTTGTATATCTTTATCATCTCTTATTCATGTAAAACTATAGTATAAACTCCAGAATGTATCGATATTATAGTAAATACTTATGTTTGTATGAAAGCAGGACAACATGATAAATAAAGAGAGAGAGAGAAAGAAGCAAAGAAAAGGAGAGAGAGAATGAAAGAGAGTGAGAGAGAAAATCAGAGAAAGAAGGAGAGAAAAAAGAAGAGAGACAAAAAAAAGAAAGGTTAGATGTACTAGTAGAATGAGAGAGAGAGAGAGAGAGAGAGAGAGAGAGAGAGAGAGAGAGAGAGAGAGAGAGAGAGAGAGAGAGAGAGAGAGAGAGAGAGAGAGAGAGAGAGAGAGAGAGAGAGAGAGAGAGTATACTGTAACCTTTTTGACGAAAGTAGGAGAAGACAATAGTTTGAGCATGTTGATACCCTCATTTATGGTTACACCGTAGTAATTATTGTGGGAAAATAGTTTTAAACGTAAATATGAAGAAAACAACTTCTGTAATAGATTTCAGTGAGAATCCCATGCCTTGGGCCTCGGCTTTGGACAAACAGATAAACCTGTGAGAAAACTTGTGTTCACATACATCCCAAGGCAATTATTGTCTGGTCAGAACGTATTTAAAGAAATATCCAAATGCTCTTGATAAGAATTATAAAAGTCAGTCATCATCAATTAGCCAACGCCCCAGCATGAACTGTGTGATTGCCTTTACCGTCGTTGTTGTAGCCGTACTGGGCTGCAGTACTGCAGTTTGTCACCACAAGGGTAACGATGACAGCTTCGAATTTGATGATGAAGACAACAACAAGGCGGCACCGGAAAAAGATGGAATCCTTTTCAGTCGCTGAAACTCTGTCGTAATCGGTAAGTTTATTTTATCAGTTTACCGAAGTCCCAGATTCTTGACTGTATTAAATAAATAATTAAATAAAATATAAACCTCTACAACTACTTCTACTACCAACACAACTCTACTACTATTGCTACTATCGGTACTGTTACTTCTACTAATACAATTACTACTACTGTTATAATACCACTATTGCTATTACAACTGCAACTATTATTACTACCACTACTAGTACAGCTACTACTTCTAATCTGCTACTATTTTTAACAATAGCAACAGCAACAACAGTAATAATAAAAACAACAACAACAAAGAATAATTATTTTCATTATACAGAGTGTTTCACCTACAAGGAGAACTGAAGAACTGTCGGGACGAGTGTGCTAAAGACAGTAACGTTGAAGGTGTGATGAAGTCAGCCAAGGCGCAGATGGCCAGGTACAGGAACGATATGGAATCTGCCCAAGTACTGACAAACAGTTTTAGAGATAACCAGTACATTAGTAAGCACTAATTTGTATTACTATTCTGTGCTGAAATGTTTTGGAAATCGCCAGTTAATCAGTCTGTGCTAATTATTATTATTATTATTATTTTTTTTTTTTTTCAAAAGGCCAGTTCGTTAGTAAAATTATTATATTGGTAGGCTCTGATTATCATAGTTCTGACGACAGTCGGTATTTTTATATTTGTTAATTTACTACTGCTACAACGACTACAACAACAACTACTACTGTTGTTGCTGTTTCTGGTGAATATTTTTTGTGGGTTTTTTTGGGGGTGTTTGGTATTTTCTTTTTAAGTTTTTAAAAAAACTATCTGCAAATTAATATGAATTAATTATTATTAATATCATCATCATCTTCATCATCACAATTACTATTACTGTTAAGGTTAAGGTTATTATTATTATCATCATCATCAAATGCTGGGTGATCAGTAAATTAAAATGTAATTGTGTTTAGCGTGTCCAACTGACAGTCCGGGCGTATCTTGCGTGGAAACGTGCAGTGGAGTCATCCTGTTAGCTGTTACAGGTTGCATGGAAAACACAAAATGTTGTGGTAAGTATTGTCATGTATGTTTATGTTCTTATATCGAGAGAGAGAGAGAGAGAGAGAGAGAGAGAGAGAGAGAGAGAGAGAGAGAGAGAGAGAGAGAGAGAGAGAGAGAGAGAGAGAGAGAGAGAGAGAGAGAGAGAGAGAGAGAGAGAGAGAGATTCCTGATTATTTGATTGTTATCCAAATCTGGGAATACTGATATTCACGTGTTCACATCATATAAATAATAATAACAAAAAAAAAAAAAACGTAATTAGTGTTTATTTTAAATCAGCACGAAGATAGTGTGTGTAAGAGTGATTTTATTTTATTTTATTATTGTTATTTTTTTGTGTGTGTGTGTGTGTGTGTCATTCAAGTTCTTATTTGTTGATTGCTTTCTGTTGTTATTACTGAATTCGTAATGTTTTTTTTTTTTTTTTTTTTTTCAGTCAGTGTTGTCCAGACATAGAAGTTTCGTCGAATAATTTGTTAAATAATACCTCAGTCTTAATAAAGCCATATATCTCTGTAATTATTGTTATTTACAAATTAAACATTTTAACATACGAATTAAAGGTGTTTTTTCTTGTTATTTTGCTCTTGTAAGTCATGTCAACTTGATGACAACATATATATATATATATATATGAAACAGGTTTTTTTTAAAATTATTATTATTATTATTATTGTTGTTGTTATTATTATTATTATTTAATAATACAGTATCTATACAGAATCACTGATTTATAAATTTAATTTAATTTAATTTTTAAAAAATCTTTTTTTTATCTTTTTTTTCGTTATGGCTCTTTCTTTCTCGATGATCTTCTACTGAAACAAAGTCTGTCACCGTCATCTTTTTATACAGGTGAAACAATTTTATCGATAGGATACTGAAATGACACAATCTTTGCGTAAAATAAATAAACTATTAAAATTTTTTTTTACAAAATAAATGCAGGGAATATCACTGAATGAATGCGTATACATAAATTATTTTGTAAAAGAGAACTTTAATTTATTAAACAATATGATTATAATAATTATTATTTATATAATTATATTTCAATATTAAAATTTATTTATTTTTTCTAAATTATTCTAGAACCTAAAATTTTAACTACCCCAAAAAAAGACAATCACTTTAAAACACTGAAATGTTTGTAATCACAGTATTATTTATGTTTGTAAAACTAATATATGTATATAACTTGTACGGTAGGTGTGAGTTTTTGTATTATTATATTAAAATCATGCGGAATTATCTACGGATACCAACTTTCAATAATATTACCAGTCGAAATTATCAGAGTTATCTTTCTTGATGTACTGAAACTTTTTGTCCTCTTCAACGATATTACATTATCAGATTCTATTAAACAAATGCCTATGCCATTTGTTTTCTTATCTAAAATACCTTGCTTTGTCTAAATGGTTGTGACAGATTCCTGCCTCTTTCCCCCTTCAAACATGAAGGTGAGAATTACAAATGTAGACGGAAAGGACTACATAGTCGAACTTCACCCAGACATGACAGTTGACAAAGTGAAAATTATGTCTCTTGGTTATTTTTATTTGCCGGCTGAAAGTATGAAAAGTTCAGTCTACCATAAACTCGTTTTGGTCAGATCAGGGAAACTGCTGGATGAAGAATCGACTGTCGTTCAAGTTGGCATTAAAGATAACGGTGAGATTTTCGAAGCATGAATATAATTATTATTATAGACCACTTGCTTTCACTTCAAATTTCTTTTTATCACATTTATTGAATTTAATGCAGTTCAAATCATAGAAATAAATTATAATAATTTATACTTAATTATACTTATAGTATACATTATTCTTTACATATAATTGTAAATGCAATATTGGTATGAATAATTATATAAATTTACCTTCTTTGTTCAAGAAATATATTTTTAATGTGCCAGTGATAATTAAAAAAAAATGAATTATTTTTTTATCATGTTGGTTCACTTTAGCAAACTATGAAATAGTGGTTTTTCATCATCATTATTATTATTATTATTATTAAATAAAGATACAGATATATTAACATTCCTAATGTTGATAATACAATAATGAATATACTATGTTATATATAGAATCACTGGTTTATAAATTAATTTCATTTTTTTTTTTTTTTTTTCAAAATGACTTTCTCTTTTTCTAGATGAACTACTTCTACTGAAACGAAGGCTGTCACCATCATCATCTGATACTAGTGATAAAGGAGGATGCTCTGTAAGTATGATAAATACCAATTCTTTTTAAAGAATGTATGCATTTACTTCAAAATTATTTAGCATATTGCCATCTTCTTTCAAAACTTCTGATTAAAAAACAAAATAATAATAATAATTATATATAAAAAACACTTAGTTTTATAATTATTCTTGAGTTAAATTAAAAATAATAACAAATAAGTAGAAAACATTCATAATCATAGCCTCTTAATTTGTGAGTGATTAAAAAATTTCCTTTGTATGGCAACATATTTCATCTTGTTTTTTTTATATCACAAAGATGATGCTAATCTTTCTTCAGAATTAATTTCTCAACTTTAGTTTAAATTTTTATTTATATTTCACAGGACAGGAAAGGTCCTGACATGGAGACAATCAGAAAGATGACTGCTGATGTGCCCAAGTCGCAGAGTGTTTCTACTGATGATGACAGTGACCCTAGTGTTGATGTGAGTTCTTTTCAAATGTCACAATTTTTACCTCACAAAAACAGCATATTTTATTTTGTGTCCAGTTTTTCTATTTTAATAAACAAAAATTGATAAATATCACAATTTGATTTGACCTTTTAAAATTCTGTAACAGAAGCAACTATGGGTGAAGCATTAGAGTTTGCTCGATCAGTCCTTATCATTATGCCTACTGGTATGACATAAAATGGTATGAGATACATATATGTATGATTATTTTATATATATATATATATAAAGAACACTTGTTGCAGTGCTTTTAGTTATTAAATATGTCACCATTAACATAGATATGAACATCACATTTCCATTGATTAAATGAAACGTTTCTTCCTTCTAGTTTCAAACAGAACTGCGACGAATTCTGATTTCGTTAATTGAAGCATCACAAAGGTTGCTTTGTCTCAATCCTGCTGCAGCCAAAGTGTTCAAGCAGGCTGAAGGTAAATGATCTTTTCAATAATTTTATCACTAAACAGAGTTTATTAGATTTTTATATTTAACATTTCAGTGTGTCTATCATGTTAGTATTTTTTTTTTTTAATGGTTTCAAAGATCCTTTAGGTAACTGTTTCATAAGATGTTTATATGTCAAACATTATGACAGTAAACATGAAAAAACTCAACACATGTATGTTGGAAATTTTTCTGCTAATCTGTCCTGGGGGTGTCAGAATAATCTGTTGTGCTTCTTTGTTACTGACTGTCTGGCTGTGGTCACTGGAAGGTTTGTTTCCTTCTGATTATTCAGCTGTGGTTTCAGTGGGTTATTTTTTTCATTTTCTGTCTCTGATTGTTTTCAGAGATCCTGAACGAGCCTTCTCAAACGCCGTTAGTTGATGCGAGCACTCTGAAACAGCTGACTGACATGGGATTTCCTGAAAGCAGAGCCACCAAAGCATTAATCTTGAACAAGTAAGTACTGAACTTTTCACTGCTCATATTTAGCAGAAGCTGTGATTTCACAGTCTTGTCATAACATATCTTCATTTGACAGATAAGATTTACATTGTTATAAAATGTTTATCCTCTGACATAGGATAGGGAAGGAATAGTACTTCAGAGGAAGAAGATCTTGCTTTGTACGCAAAATGTACTTTAATCTCATCACAGTAAATTCTTGTAATAAAATCCAAATGTATTTTAAAATTAAATAAATGTTTGAAAAGATTGATAATATGTTCATCATATTTTTATAGACAAAAGTAAAGGATTGTTTATATACTGAAATGTATTTATGAATCTAAAAAGAAATGAAATTTTTGAATGATTAAAGTTATGTGAGAGAAACTTTTGTTTTAAATGATTAAAGTTATAATATGTGAAAAAAAAAAAAAAAAAAAAAATTGGATGATCTAAATTATAATATGTGAAATAAAACATTATTTTGGGTAAATAAAACCATAATATGTGAGAAAAACATTAATTTGGAAAGTTGAAGTTAGTTTATTGTTCAAATACACATTTTTGTGGACTTGCAGGATGTCAGTAGCACAAGCCACTGATTGGTTGTTTCAGCACGAGAAGGATGAAGACATCGATGTACCACTAGCAGGAATGGAAGAAAAACCTTCAACATCACAAGAAGAGGTGCGAATATTTATCTCTCACAGTCCGAACTCAAATATCTACGTTATTAAAATATCAGTTTATGTTCTTCAGAGAACACACTTTAGTATTACTGAATTAAAATCTGATGTTTTATCTGGCACATAATGCTAGTCAAAATAAAAGTAATATTTCATAAATTCTGTTGGAATTTGAGTGACTAAATAATGCAGCTGATTAAGAGCGGATTAATAATACCTACTTGCATGTTTGCAGACAGGTGTGTGTGTTACGTATGGATTATTCATATGAAATTAGGACAAATATGTCTGTTTTTATATGTGTTTTTATCTTTATTTATTTTTTCAAATATTACAATTATTGTTGTTGCTGTTGTTAAGATAATTGTTATATTATTTTTTATATATTTTTTTTTTTTGAATTAATATATTTGTCCTTGTCCACATATCTATTTTGTAAGTGTTCTGTATGTTTTTCTCTGTACTTTACAGCCTCAAGGTGCTGTTGGAGGTTCTGATGGTGGCAGTGACACTTTGAGAACATCGAACATTCTCATCAGAGCCTTCCGCAAGAGAGAACATCGACCCAACCCACGTGTAAGTTCTCTCATTATTTTAAATCACAGCTTACGATCCGTAATTTTTATTTTAATTCAAAATATAACTGAATAATTCCTAATAGTTCGAGGTTTATTGTTATGAAGAGAAATAAGCACCTTTATGGTTTGGTGAATATATAGACATTTTTTATTTAAAAATGCACTCGGCAATAATTTAGTCAGCTATAAAGATATAGACTGTACACATAAGAATCCAGCTGGAATCATGTGATGGGTTTTTATATTTTTTTTACCAGCCAGTCTTTTAGAAACAGACACCTTTGAAAAGATAAAAAAAATAGCAGTAGCATAATATATACAGTATATAAGAATTTGAAATTTTAAAATTTTAAACTTTTTAATTATTGTTGTTGTTATTATTGTATGCAGGCATTGCAGAAACTGTTGGAAATGGGGTTTTCAGAGCAAGAATCAGTTGATGCACTCAAAGTGGCCAGAAATGATCAAGATGCTGCAGTAAGAGATTTTCCTTTAATAGAGAAAAATATGTTACTGTAGATATCATTTAGCAACTGTTATGATGTTCTTATTAATGATTCTAAACTGTGGACAGATATAAATGTTTTCTTAGTTTCATCATAAAATAATATGTAATTGATTTTTTTTTGTATTTTGTTGAATAATCTGATTTCACATGATTCTAAAAATATTCTATTTCTTAAAATATTATCTCATTTTATTATAACCTGTCATAAAATGTCAGATTTTAGAAAAAATAATGTAGTATAATTATTATATGAGTTATATCAGTGACATTGCCCATATTTCTTTTGTTCAGTCAGTACACAGTTACTTCCCTTAACATCTTTGCATTTTGCTACAAGTTTTTCATTAACTGCCTTCATTATTCAGATACAAATTTCTCCTTGACATACATATGTTGTTATTTAGATATTTTGTAATTGTACTAATTCTAAATCTTTTATTGTTATTTTTATATCTTACTTTGTAATATTTATGGCGCTGGTACAATATCTTTCCATAATCAGTTCTTTTTTTTATTATTACTGTTGTTTTACATGGCATTTTTCAGTGTGAATGGTTGCTAGGAGACAGGCAAACAAAACCAGAGACTGTTGATGAAGGCTTAGATCCAGAGAGCCCAGTGTACAAGGCCATCATGTTGAACCCAGTCGTCCAGCTGGGTCTAAACAACCCAAGATGTTTGCTAGGTAAACCTAGTCTTCCATTCAACAGTCCCAGTGTCGATATTTTCTTTAATAAGATAAATATTCTTTCTGTAACATGAACACATAATAAATTAAAATGTATATATTTGATAGTGAGAATCATGTTTGTTTTTCCCGTTACCAGCCTTTACTAAATATTAAAGGACATAGAGGTTCTGTTTTGATATCCTTTCTCTTTAGAGAAATAACAAAAAAAAACATTGTAGAAGTTAGCGATCACATGTGGATAATTTAATTATGAATTTCAGTATTGGGTATTTAATATCATTTGCCCGTCTGGTAGTTACTGAGAAAAATTAAATCACAATAATTTATTTTCTTAGCAGTTTCTTAAATTTGCATGATTTTATGATTGAATTACAACAGACACACATATTCTCCCTCTCCCTCTCCCTCTCCCATAAGTACACACACATACAGACATGCACATTTCTTGTTATTTTATTTTTTTATTTTTCCCCATGCATTTTAGCTTTTCTGCAAATGTTGGAAAACCCAATGTCTGCGAACCAGTGGTTAAACGACTCGGAAACTGGCCCTATCTTGATGCAGATCTCTAGAATATATCACGCAGAGAAACATTCAAAACCGAGGATTGGAGGCTCAGGCACGATTGTCCTGCCCAGTTGAAAACGGACTTGTTAGAGGATTCAGTTTTATTTATTCATGTTATATGCATTATGAGCTGATGAACTGTTCGCTGCTTTTAATCTGTTTGTGTGTGTGTGTGTTTATAAAATAAGTTATATTTTATTTGTAAGTGTGAGTATGTGTATGTACATGTACATTCATTCATGCATACAACATACATAGGCAAACACACAAATATACACACATACATACATACGTACATACAGAGACATACATATAGACATACATACATAGACACAGATACACATACACACACACACACAAACTAGCTTAAGTGCATTTACTTTTATATTTAGCTACAGATCGTATCTATTGATACGTTAAATAATTTCAGCATGAGTTTTAGATTATTTCTTTAGACTGTGAATTTGTGAATGACACTTCTTGCTGTCACTAAGAATAAATTAAATTGAAACTGTTTATGTTAATTATAAATGTTACATTTTCACACAAAACCAAAGCAAAAGAAAAAATCAACAATTAGTTGCTATCAAAAATAATTTAGTTTCTCATTTAGGGGCTGTCAAAAGCTTAAAATTAATAAATAAATTAATTAATTAAAAATATTAATAATGAAGAGTATAGAATTTTATAAACAGATCTGTTTTAAGCCAATAGTATGAATGAAGATAAACAACAATAAATGTTTCTCTGAAGAACATTTTAGTCTAAGAAAATGGTAATGATATTGTTTAAATAGAATGACAATAGTAATAACTGAAACATACTTATGACATTAAAACCATTAAAACAATGCAAACATGAAAACATTTTGTTCTGAATTCCTGTGTAGAATTCCTGGATTTTAGACCAAATGTTTTTATTCATTGTGCAATTTGATATTTATTATTGTTATTATTTATTATTATTATTATTATTATTATTATTATTATTATTATATATATATGTATATATATAAATAAAAAACCAAAAAAACCAAGAAAAATAAACTTTTTTGTTTTTAAATGATCTGAATTACACAGTATTACCAGTAAAATGACTGGCTTATGTTTACATTTCTTTACCTCACTGTTATAATTTCTTATTAATATCTTATGTATTACCAAATTTTACTTTTGTCTCTTAAATTAAAAATGAAAGATGAAGAAGATAATTATAAATGAAATTATTACAAAAATATTTTATGTATTTAGATAAAACTAAAGGATTAATTTCAAGTTTAGATTTAATTTTGTTCTTAGTTCCATACCTTTTTGTGAAAACTTTAAGTACTTAGACATGAAAATAAATGTGTTAATTTAATGTTATTTGAGTTGTTTTCTTTTCATTACTAGTACTATTTGTTATTGTTATTGTTATTTTTTTCATTTCATTTAAGGAACACATGAAGAATTTACATACAGAAATGAAATTTTTAAACTTTGTTTTGAAAATATTTGAAATATTATCTGTTCAGTTTTATTTTCTTACTTATTTTATTTTATTTTATTTTTTTTTTTTCTATGTCTGTGAATCAGTAACCATTATATACAATATACATCAAAACATTTCACTTTACAGAGAATAATGATAATCTTATCATACTTTTCCATAAGTATTTAAAAATGAATACTAAAAATTTTAATTTGAATATACTTAAATTATTTGTCTTAATTTCAAATGTTTGGTTTTTTATCAAAGCCCTCGTCTTCCTTTTGTTAATACATGAACTTTCAGTTATTGAAACTTGGAAAACAATTCATTTCTCTAAACCTGAACAGTTAACTGAAAGTTATTTGTTTATTTATTTATTTATTTTTTTATTTATTTATTTTTTGTCAGTATGAACATATTTTTTTTGTTTTTTTTGTTTTTGTTATTATTTTTGTTTTTATTTATTCTTTATTTTTATTAGACTATGTTCAACATAAGAATGGTTTCTATATTATATTTTCATTATGAATGATATTAAAACAATAATAAAATAATTTATCCTTGTTTCACAAAATTTTAATGATTGTCAGTCGTCTGCAGTTATGTGTTTCACTGGTAAAGGGTTAAATTATACTGACGAAAGTGTAATCATAATCAAACGTACTCAGTCTGTTCTGCCGTGGAGAACGGCAAAATATACAACCAGAGATACAAAGTCTATTCAGGTTGAGGGAGTGTATGTTCCATAGTAGAATCAGTTTAAGATATTTGTAAAATGTTGTGACTGATTAATATGCATAATAGGTCTAATGTAAAGGCATATTTTTATTTATTTATTTCCTTTTATTTGTTTACATTTAATTTCTTCTTTTATTTATTTATTTATTTATTTATTTTATTTTATTTGTTTATATTTATTTACTTGTTTTATTTATTTGTTTGTTTACACTTATGTATTAATAAATCACATCAAATAGGAACTCTCGTGAATTTACTTGCAAGAGAATAAAATATTTGTGCCAAAGAAAAATGGGATAAAAAAAAAAAAAAAAAAAAAAAAAAAGATTAAGAAAGTGAAACAACAGACGTAATTTTCTTCAGATAAGCCCTGCTTGTGAACCGAGTTCATGTTATATCTGTGTCATAGTAAACTTATATAAAACCTTTATCAGAGAAATGAATTTATTTACAGGTAAAATTTTAATTATTTATATATATATATATAAACGTGTATACATATATAAAATATATTTGTTGATTTTATATAAGTGGATGATAAGTTTATTTAGACATATTAAGACATATTAGACATATTTTTAACTATCGTTATGACATATTTAATTAATTTGTATTTTAGTACAATTTAATGTTAATAGTTTACAAAATAAATACATAAATAAATAAATGAAGTAAAAGATAAATATTACGATACATTTTACTTTCCATTTATATCATTACATTTTATTAAAGTGAATTATAGTTCAATATAGTTATTGGGTCACACACACACACACACACACACACACACACACACACACACACACACATATTTATATAATTAATAGATAATATGTGTCTTCATTCTGTGGTTGTTGTTTTTTTTGAGATTTTTACTGTAATATTGAAATAGTTTATAATTCAAGCAAACTTTGACAGACGCTAAAAATAAAATGTATCTATTGTCGAGTCTTTTAGTACAGATAAGATAATAGCTTCATACTTTTCTCCTTTTTTTTCTTCTTTTCTCCTTCTTCTCCTTCTTCTCCTTATTATTATTATTATTATTATTATTATTATTATTATTATTATTATTATTATTTCATTCTTTTTGATTTTTAGTTTCATATTTTATCTCTTTTCTTTCTATATATCTATCTATCTGTGTCTGTATGCCTTTCTCTCTCGCTTATTTCTAAATGCCATGATCGAAGATTAAAAATACTTTTTTAACCAAATACAAACGTATTTGTTTTATTGTTATGCCTTCGATATTTTATGCAGAATATTATTTTATAAATTCAAAATTCAGTATTGTGATTATATTATGATGATTATAATATTATTATTATTTTTTTTGTTTTATTATTACTATCTAATATAATTTTGTTTTCAGTTCTGATTTTGGTTGTATTTGTAGAATGTATAGAAGGTAAGCAACAATAAAATACATTATACAATTTTTAAATATTTCATTAATTTCTTATAGACTTTTACTTTAATTAATAAATAAATAAATGAAATAGTGATATTCTGACTTATATTCCTGCGATATATATATATATATATATATATATATATACAGAGAGAGAGAGAGAGAGAGAGAGAGAGAGAGAGAGAGAGAGAGAGAGAGAGAGAGAGAGAGAGAGAGAGAGAGAGAGAGAGAGAGAGAGAGACTTTTGTAGGAGAAGAAAATATTTTGAGCACCGATACCGTCATTTATGCTAATTATTGAGGGAAAATAATTTTATACGTAAATATGAAGAGAGCATTTGAATTCAAACAAAACTGATGTAAGACATTATAAGTCATCTTCAGTCGCAAAAAAAATAAATAAATAAATAACAAAAATAAAACATATATGATGTAATATTTAGCTTGTTTTCAAAGGGTTGAGATGTTATCACTGTACTGGGGTCAAACATCTCTCAGACTGCGAAAAGGAAATCGAGTGTGAGGCAGACGAGGTAAGAAATTTCTAACATTTAGTTATCTTCGTGTGTGTGCGCGTTGGTGTATGCTGCATGTGTATGTCTACTGTTATTACTTATATCATTAATGCTACTGCTACTACTACTATTACTATTATCACTATTACTATTACTATTACCACTATTGTATTATAACAACATCTACTACAGTGATTACGGTTATTCTTGCTTTATTTATATATTGTTTTATTCTTTTTTTTTATTATTATTCATTTATTTATTTAAATTATTTTTTATTTATTTATTTATTTTTTATTTTATTTTTTTTTTCTTCTTCTTCTTCTTCTTCTTATTATTATTATTATTAATTTATTTATTTAAATTATTTATTTATTTTAAATGTTAGTGAATCAAAATCCACTATCCACGGATATATATCAAATCATTTGACTTTACAGAGAATAAGGTTTAATAAAATGTTTGTATTTTGCCAGGAATGTTTCGTTGAGAGAATTATTGGAGATGCTGATAAAGTCTTTTACAATGTAGGCTGTCGAAAACGTAAGGTAAGTTTATTTTAATCAGTGACAAAATACATTGTTTTCAGAGGTAGAGTTTGAAATCAATATTCAATCGTTTTATGCTTTGAAGGTTTTTTTAAAATGAGTTAAACAAAATCGATTATCTTCATAAAGATTTTTTAAATAATACTAAATATATAAATAAATAAATAAATAAAACTAATAAATAAAAGATGGGAGAAAACGCAAATGTAAAAAATAATAAATAAGTTTTATTTTGTCATATATATATATTTAAATATACTAGAAAACGGTTAAATATCAACTGATATACAAAACAACAAGTCATAATTTCAATTTATTTTATAAATCGTTTATCAACATAGCATCCCACATGTATTACATTAATCATCGCTTTCGTTGTTAACTTCCTTTTATTATGTTAAAAGTACCAATAATATACATTTTTAGGTTATTATATAAAATGCATATTTGTTTGTCTATTTATATATTTGAAATTCATGTAACCAGTAATCTTAAACAACAAACATTTATTTTAAACATTTTCAAATGGAATCATTATACTAAGAAAACTAAGCTATTAATACTTTATATTAAAGTGTAACTGTGGTTCTACAAATGGTTAATCAAATCCTATTTATTCTTTATTCTTAAAGGCAACTCGTCAGTACTCATAGCAAAATAAATAATGCAGTGGTATAATACAATTTGAACTCCGCCATTTTACCTCTCCACAACTAACGTCGTGACGTCATAACTACATTATATATTATCTAACAAGAAGAAACTATGGCAAATCGGTCTGTCATCTACGTAACAATTATATAAAAATGGTGGCACAACAGAGCTTTAAATTGTATTAGTCTGCTGTTATACTTCATTATTAATAGACTGAACGGCAAAATAATAATAATAATAATAATAATAATAAATAGAAATAAATAAATAAAAGGTAACATAGAAGTTTGCAGAATATACACTGTACTTTAATTCATGTTATATAACTCTGTTAGATTTGCAAGTTTCTTGCTATGGTTCATCCCAAGCGGTCTGATCTTGCGATCTGCCAGGAGTGCTGTGGAAGAGATCTGTGCAACAAAGACATCTGTGTTAGAAACAGTGAGTGCATCGTTAATTTATTACATACATTCTATACGTTCACACAGGCAAAGACACAGCACTAGACTAGTATTTTGTTGTCAGCAAAGAAACTGTTACTCATCAGTTCCTTAAATTCAGAAACGGTGAGTGTAAATTTTAACAACGGTCCACTTATCTTCACCATTGCACGTTTCTTTATTTTCAAAAACTGAAAATATTCTCCAGATTTTGTTCAAATCAATTTATGTAGTGGAAACGCATGATGTCTTGCAGGATAAAACTGTTATCTTAAGACATTAACCAGTTATTCTTTATAAATGTATTTACTCTGTTTAAACATCAAGCTAGTATTATATGTATTATATACTACAGTGACTGTTTTAGATGTAATTTTATGATATAAATGTAATATGTAATCTTTAGTTACACATAAACTCGACTGTTACCAATGCGAAGGCGTAGCATCACCGAGTGACTGTCACAACAGAATCACGTGTCAGCCTGATGAGGTAAGTTTAAATTAACTTATAAAACTTAATAAATAAATAAATAAATAAAAAATAAATAAATATTTAAAAAATAGTCAGCTTAAAAATATGATTGACTTTAATACAGCCATTAAGCAAAGCGATTCATTCATAAGAAGTATAAATTACGCTTTTATGTGTATGTATGTGTGTACATACGAATGTACATGCGTCTGTCTGTACGCTTATTTATATGTAGATGTGTAAGTATTTAGTTGTATTGCATGGATGTGTCTAGACTCTTTTGGAAATGAGGTAAAAATACTTAATCACCGATAAATCTGTTTGATGTCTGATATCTTTGAAGTCAGTTATGTCTTTCATCGCAGCAATATTGGTAGACTTCAAACGGTAACCGTAGACATAAACGAATTCATTAAGTCGATACAACAGAGATTTATATTTTATATTTTTAAAACAAAATCTTTGTATAAAAAATTTTAATAATAATAAAAAAAAAACTCGTCATTTACTGTATGAAGCATTTGCCTCATTTGCCTCAATGTAGTTACGGCCATATATTGTATGCTATATTTATATTATTATAGGCTATGTGTTTTTGCAAAAGAGTTTGTGTGGTAAAACATATTACACACTGCTATAGTACAACGTATAATTCTAATGTTTAACTAACGGTAATTTCTGTCATATGCAATATTACAGATTTGTTCTTCAACCGAGTATTTAAATGATAAGCTCGAGGTGAATTACCGGCTTGGCTGTGAATCTCAGACAGTGAGTAAAAATGTTAGACTGTTTAGATTTACAACGGATAGTTGATAATGTCCCTTTTTCTCTCTGTTTATATTTCCGTTGTAGGTATGTTAATGGGAGAATGAACTGAAACAGAGCAATGGAGAGCGATTTTGTGCGTGTGCGTATGAGAGAGAGAGAGAGAGAGAGAGAGAGAGAGAGAGAGAGAGAGAGAGAGAGAGAGAGAGAGAGGATTTACGTACTGACGATTATTTATTTATTTATTTGTTCTGTTTCTGGTAATTTCAATATAATAAAGTGACAGTTAATGATAAATTTGAAGCTGGTTAACTTAATACTGTCGGAGACTGTAGTAATAAACGGAAATAAAATAAATTGAAATTATGATTTGATGTTGATGGTGGTTGTATTTCAATGCATATTTAACTGTTTGTTTGTGTGTTTGTATTTATATGTTTATTTATATTTCAGCGGTGTGATCTACTTCATCTGAACAGGACAGAAAGACAAATTCCATTCTGTAGTGAGTGTTGCCCTGTCAGTGGGTGTAACCGATTCCTCTGCGATTTTATTGGTAATACACTTTCATAAACATAAAGTTTTTATGTATGTATGTATGTATGTATGTATGTATGCATGAATGTATGAATATATGAATGTGTGAATGTATGTCTATGTGTGTGTGTGTGTGTGTGTGTGTGTGTGTGTGTGTGTGTGTGTTACTTATCTGTAGATTATTTGTTTGATTACAGTTCCGCCAGAAAACGACAATACAACAGAAATTACACAAACAACTGTCAGCACGGACACAGGTAATTAGACGATTATCTCACCTTTTTCTATCTTTTATCTATCTATCTATCTATCTATTTTCTATTTTTTTTTTTTTTTTTTTTCTGTTTCTTCTATCTATCTTTATCTATATCTATATATATATATTCATCTGTTTGTCTATCTATATATGTTGTTCATCTCTTTCTATTTTTCTTCAAACATACACACTGACTCACACACTCACACACTCACACACACACACTCACAGACTCTCTCTCAGTGGTTGTATTTGTACACGGTACAGATAAAACAGAATCTGACTGTGTTGATTCTGACCGGGTTGACTGTGATGAACTTGACGAACACGCTGACATTTGTTTCCCTGTCACAAACGCGACCATTCTGTACTGCCCACGATTTTGTGGCTTGTGTGGTAAGTATTTCTTTGTTTTTACTTTTGTATTATCAGGTTTGCATGAGTAACCCAAAGTAAATCTGTTATGAATATTCCCTCATAATTATCATTCTGTATGAAATAAATGATTGCAACAGGTTGGTGACTGTTAATAAATAAGATGAAGGAATTTAAACATTTATTCTATGATTTTTTTTTTTTTTTTTTTTTGGACTTTTTATGTTATTGAATAATATCGCATCATTTCGTACAGTTTCATAAATATATAAATATATATATATATATATATAGATATATGTTGGTGGGTGTATGTGCGTATACTGTATCATATCATATCTTGCCTTGCATCATCTAGAAAGACGTTCTAGAGCTTGTCACGATGTACAATTTCAGATCTGTTAACAACATCGCCCGCACCTTGTGTGGATTCTGATGAAGTGAACTGCTCGGAACTGAACAGCATTTTAAACATCTGTGACCCCATCAACGAACAAGCGAAAACGTTCTGCCCTCGTTTCTGTAAATACTGTACGGATTAAACAACTGTTAGTTCTGTTGTCTGTTCGTTACTGCCGACAGAAACATAATCTTGTAATACATATGTACTATAAAGCAGATAAGAGAACAATGAGAGAGAGAGAGAGAGAGAGAGAGAGAGAGAGAGAGAGAGAGAGAGAGAGAGAGAGAGAGAGAGAGAGAGAGAGAGAGAGAGAGGAGGGAGGAGGGAGGGACAGGGGGAGGGAAAGAGAGAGAGAGAGAGAGATAGAAAGAGAGAGAGAGAGAGAGAGAGAGAGAGAGAGAGAGAGAGAGAGAGAGAGAGAGAGAGAGAGAGAGAGAGAGAGAGAGAGAGAGAGAGAGAGAGAGAGAGAGAGAGAGAGAGAGAGAGAGAGAGCATACTAACAGCAGATTTCAGATAAACCAAAAAGTGAACATCTACGCATTGTAGGAATAGTTTTCATCAGATGTGCGAGTAGACGGATTTACCTGTGATAATTATGCCCTCCGTTGTTTTGACATTACAATTCAGTGAATAACAAAGCTAAATGGAGCTTCATTATGATCATTACTGCTAATTATAAAAACGAGTGCAACGTGTCTTCTCTCTTATTCAGTTACTGATTACATGAATTTACGTACACAGCAACTGGAACAACGATATTAGGAAAATGCTTTTGACTGGAAAACGACTAATTCAGTCATTTACAAATCATAGTGACGTAACGGAAAAAACTAATGGCTTCTCAGCTACATTAGGTGATGTTTGACGGATGAAAGGTGATCGATTATATGCAGACATTCAGTACATTCAAATACATGCTAATATTAAACAAAAGTTAAAATATATTTCATTACTGACATAAAATGTACACCTAGTTTGAAATGTGAAACAAAATTCTAGACTGAGAAATTCCTAAGTTTGTTGTCACCTTGTCACGTGATTATTTGAAAGGAATAACTGAACGAAAATAAATGAGCTGATTATATCGATTATTCGGAATGAATCTTTCAAGCTTATTATAAAAAAAACCTTTTAACGTCAGTCAGATTTTTGTCACTATTTTTTATTCCAGTAATTTGGGATATTACTTAAGTCGACAATTCAGAGTATCAGATAACTATGTTAATTTGATCAACATCACTTATAAATATTAATCAATACATTGGCTGGGATAATCTATTCATCTATCTATCTATCTATCTATCTATCTATCTATCTATCTATTTCTATCTATCTATCTATCTATCTATCTATATATATATATCGATATATAAATAAATAAATACTCTAAAAAGAGCAAACAAAAAACTACTCCTTTCAATAATGCATCATGATTTATGAGCAGCTGATCATATTTGGTTTATTAAGGTTGACAGCTAATCGCTTAGAATAATCAATCTTATTCCGCCATCAATGGAGTGTCGATATCCACTGCTTGTATATCAAAGGTTACACTACGAAGCTGAGAACTGCTGGGTCGACTGATCGATTGACCTTACCATGTTTCGGAGGTTATTTCTCGATCCAACACACGCTCACGACTAGATTATCAAAGGATATTTATGTAAATTATTAGCTGAATTAATTAATTAATTAATCAGTCAGTGAGTTGGTGGGTCAGTCAACCAATCAGTAAGTTAAATTTTATTGAAAGTATTTGAACAAAACGAAAAATAAAAAAAAAATAAAAAAAAAATAAATAAAGTAGTAGTAATAATAATAATAAAAGTTATAAAATAAAATTTAACAAATAATAAAGTAAATAAATAAATAAATAAATACAAAATAAAATGAAATAAAATAAAATATAATAAACAAATCAAGACCAATTAACTACCAAGATCTAAGTATAGCTTCTAGAAGGAATTTTCGATATCTTGTTGGGTGTTTTTTTTGATACATGTATAAACTACTATATGTACTACTTTGGAATTTTGGCCAGTGTATTTATTCATGTAAACTTGTAGAAGGTTTCAAAAAGTGCTTTTTGAGATATAAGCTGTTAAAGTTCAGTATTATTTATTTATTTACTTATTTACTTACTTATTTATTGTTTTGTTGTTTTTGTTTTTCTTCCGATACATTTTTATATGTACGTATGTAAGTATGTGTATGCGTATATATGTATGTATTTACGAGTGTATGTATGCATATATGTTCATTTTGGGGGGGTATATAAGTTATGTTATAATGCCGGAGGAAAAAAAAAAAAAAAAAAAACCGAACAGTAAAGTGACGTCACAGCTCTTGGCTTTTCTTCTTCATCTTCTTCTTACAATAATCCTCCTCCAACACATTAACGATTACACTGTAATAGTTCTTCAGACCTCAGAGGGTTGTTTGTTTGTTGTTGGGTCTGTTGTTTTTTTTGTGATTCGTGATGTGCAAACTGGTGGCGAAAAATCGATCTGCTTCTGTTTAGTTACTTCCAACACGCTAAACCTTAAAACGTTAGATCTTCCTTCTACGAGCACACTGTAAGTACAAATATATTCCACCATATTTAACTGTTGTGTTGATGATAAAACACGTGCTTCTTTCACTGGTTCATAGGCTGAATTTTGTTTATTCTTTGCATTTGTTATTATATTATAAAATGCAGTGCAATATTATGTTACGTTATATATTATATTATATTATATTACATTATGTTATGTTATGCTATATTCAATATTATATATGTGTCTGCATATGCATCTATGTATATATGTAAATATTTCATACTGATATATGTAAATGGGCTGAATTTACAGAAAGCAGAAAAATAATGTTTTCTCTGTCTCTGATATCTTTGTATTTTGATCCATACATTTTTGTGTTTATTATTATTGCTATTATTATTATTATTATTATTATTGCTATTATTATTATTATTATTATTATTATTATTATTCACTGAAGAGGGTGTGCCCGGCACATATTCAAGAAAAGTATATCTATTACTCATTTGTGTCACCCCCCTAATCCTTACTATGAAACTTATTTCAGTTACGGTTATGTCTGCTTTTTAAAATCCTTGATCCATCCTTATGTATCTTTATGAGTACCATCTATATGTCAAAATCTTTATCAATGTTTCGTAAAACACCGGTACACAAGTAAACATCATAACTGTTCGTATTATATTTTAGTTATTCCTTCTTTTTTGTTTTTCTGTTGTTGTTTTTTTCTTCCCCGGTACGTAGTGAAATTTACACTGATGATCAGTGGTAAAGATACGGAAGTCATATTTATTTATTTATGATGTACTTTTTTTCTGAGATTAGTGCGTACTGTCGACAGGTACTTACCAGTAAGGCAGTAAATCATGCAGTCGCTACAGATATTGTATTACAAAGAAACGAAATCAGGAACAATATTTTAGGAACGGGAGTTGACGCTGTTACTACTGTGTTGCATATTACTTTCAAGGTCAATAGAAATGTGTGCATGTGCGTGAAACATCTGAATACCAATTTTTTTATATACATCAAACAAATCTGAATTACATACACATTCATATTAGTCGACAAAATAAATAAATAAAATCATAAATATATAAATTAAAAAAAAACATGCAAAAAAAAAAAAAAAAAAAAAAAAAAAACATAAATTGTCTTTCGGAATACACATACTATACATACAATTATCATGTCAATATGTTTATTACTTCTGCTAAAAAAAAAAAAAAAATGATACTGTCACAGTTACCAGCAATGTTATAACTTCAACGAAGCTACCACAGCAACAACTATTTTAATTAATTACGACTACTACAAAGCATTTGGAATTTAACGACCCCAAAATCTGCACGCCTTTTTCCAATTACCAGGAGGTCCGAGAGGTGTCTGTTTGGCTGTCTGTACTGAACTGATACTAGATTACATACCGTTAATGTCTACAGTTCCGTGTCTTGTCAGAAAGGGCATCTAGAGTTTCTCGTAAACAGAATTCATTATTCATAAAGTCGATATTTTCTTCAGACTCCAATCTCGAGTAATTAATTTTAAAAGTGTGGAATGTAGTTTGGTGCACTAATGAATAACAACAAAAACAAAACAGCACAACGCAACACAATAAAACAAAACAAAAATGAATGAATAATTTCTAAATCAAAGAAAAAATTATATTTTAATACTGTTGGTTGTTACCTGTGATATAGTTAATTATTATTATTATTATTATGTTATGTATGCAAGCATGCAAGTAAGCAGATTTCTATGAATGTATGTCTGTGTATAGATAGGCTATGTATATATATATATACATGCTACATATTTCTGCCGATAAATGGGTGGAATCTTTATTTGTTTCTGTTTATGTGTGGTGAGAAAATGTGTTTTAATCTAACATAGGAGATAGAAGTTTGCTTTAAACATTTAATTTATTTAAATCAAATCATAGCATTTACATTGTTCATCTAAGAGTAATAATTATTATGACAATAGCATTCCAGAAAGTAATATAAATTATTATTATCAGTATTTTCCTCCAAACCAACGACATGGATATTTAAATATTATTATTATTATTTCTTTCAGACTGTTAGAGAAATGGCTTCGACTAAACGGAATGTTTCTCAGAACTCGAAAGCAGGTCGTAGGGATCACATCGACGGTTTGTTCGAGGAAAAGTCCTTCGTGAACGCTCTGTCTTCTAAAAACCAAGTCATTGCTGGTCCATCAGACGTACGTTCGACGTCACAATTTCCCAGAGATCTTTGCCAAGATGGCTGCAACACGAATGCTTCCTCCACTGAAAGGGATGACCTAAATACGGCACAAGCCCAAAAAGTTAAAAATATGATGACACAGCTAGAGTTAATGTGAAAAATGTAAATCTGAAAGCCATTTTTTTTTTCTTTCTTTATATTATGGAAGCACAAGAGTTTTGTACGGAGAGCTTGGAACTGCGTGAAAAATGTGTGATAAAACCATTGTGAATTCGAAAACTTGCAAATTAAATTAATAAATTATCATTCGTTCATTATAAAATGATAATAATAAAAATAATAAGATAGTTGTTTAAATGGGGTTTTTTTTTTTTTTTAATAAAAAAAATGGAGAGAGGTGTTCCTTTTATTTTTTATTATTTTTTAATGTTAAAAAAAAAAAATCTAATGTGGCTCTGGAATGAATCAATTAATCAATGTTTAACGACATCATAGCAGGAAAAATACATCGGCTGTTGGATGTCAAGGCAAAATGTAATGATAGTCAATATCGGTATAAAAAAAAAAAGGTATCCGTCAAATTATAACACAATGTAAAGAACTGTCAAAAAATTCAAATATCTCAGACAGTCAGAGTTAAAATTGAGAGTAAAGACAGTATCATGTAATAAGAGATTCGGATGCAATCAAAACGTGGCATAGTGCGCACACTCAAGTGGAAGATCTGTCTTTAAGATAAATGAATGTGTCAAGTAAGTGTGGTCTGTGCGAGCACGACACAAGACTACTTCAGCCTTCCTGCACTGCCTGCAGGAGGACTGACATCTCCAAAAACCGTAGAAAAAGTGATGTTTGTAATGTGGGGATTAAATCGAGGATTTTTATTTTTTATTTTTTATTTTATTATTTTTTTATTTTTTATTAATGAACATATTATCACACACACCAGCAACCCCAAAACAAGTTTTAGACAAAAACAAAAATATGTTCAAAGGTAGGAAACAAATACAGAAATCGTATCTTTCGGCTGACTTTTTATAAATAATAGTTTCATCATTTGTGTAGGGAATTTTAGATTATGGCTTTGCTTCAAACAAACTTCATTATTTTCACATTAAAAAAAGAAAAAAAAAGAAAGAAAAATATTAACAGGCTTCCGAACTTAAAATATTTTATATATATATATATATATTTAAAATCCTTCAAATAAAGTGTTGATCCTCAAAATAACGTTTTCTCACCTGAAACAGTGATTGCGGAATAACTGACGAACTTCTTCGTGACGACAGTGCCTCTAGCGGCGAAAATAAATATCACTTGCGCCTGCGCAATCATCATCTGTTTCTGTTCGACCATTACCTGGTACTGTCAGATTATAGGACTGAAGGTTCTAACATCTTTCAAGTGAACAAATATTTTTATGCCATATTAATCTTTTTTTCGTGTAATTTCTAGCTAATTACTATGGTCTTCTGTGCCAACCTATGATGCCTTCTGACTATGAATACTACTGTTAGTGTTTTTCTTCTTACACATTACCGTTCTACATACCAAATAAAACATAAAAATCTCCCTCCATACCTGGACAAATTGAAATTATTATTTTTATCTCTCTTTGTTTTTGTGCTCTAACTAGCTGACTTTTTTTTTTTTTTCTGCGGTGAAAACTATTTTCTTATTTCAATACTGGAACAGAATTGAAATTAATATTAATTATGATACTAATTATGATCAATTTTTCTTTCTCAAATGGAAATAAAACTTTGCATTGTGCCCTGTATACGTTTTCAGTTTCTGTCAAAGGTCGAGTAAAATGAAAAACACTATTATTTGTTATTGTAACTGTATGTATCTACGAATAAAATGTGTATGTTTATTAGTATGTTCATTCGTTTCGTTTTAATGCAAAACTGAATATCTACTCATCAGAAGTGATAACAAAAGTTCATATTTATTACATAATTTCATTATCAGCACATCCCAAGGCATTATGATTTATAGTCCGTAGTTCAGTCATTCACATTAATTATTTGTTCAATAAAGCCACTAACATTTTACTTCAAGTTTTTCTATTTTTATTTCCTTTTTTTTATGACAACTCGTTCATGACTGAATCAAATTTGCTGCACATTAATCCCACTGGGACGAAATCATTAATTCTGTAATAAAATAATGTATGAAAATAATTATGAAGTAATTGCTTTATTTCCTCTACAAAAAGGGATGGATCTTTACAAAGTTCGTGTGTGTGTGTGTGAATACGGTGCACGAGGGTATTTTTGTTTTTTTTAAATGACCATATCCTCAGTCTGTCGAGCATTTTTGTAACATTCATGTTTGTTATAGTTCTCGGCAAAATTGAAAAATCTACTTATGTATATCCTATATCATGACAAGCTTGTTATTTTATTATCATTAGACAGAAACAAATAAAATCATCACTCATATATATTTACGCTATTTGTTTCAGTGAGGAAAAATTTTAGGTTTGACATATCCATCTTTAATTTTACATCTGACTATATATGTGTGTACACACACACACACACACACGCACACACATAATTTATTTAAAAAATAAATCAATTTATATTGACTTAAAGACATTTTGTGAAAAAAATTATAAACCATAATCTTCCTGGAAAGCAATTTACAATTTTTATATGTGTCTTTAAATGTTTAAAAGTAAAAAGAAGTGAAATTGATGAATGTTCAATAAATAGAACTTCTCATATTAATCAACAAGTATCTATCGGTGCATCTCATTTATTAGTAAGTATATGCATGATAATTTGGAATATATTATGAGTAAATATAATGAAAGTTCTAAGTACAGTTTAAATTTTAATTACCTTCAATTTTAATTAAATGCTAAAAGGAATATTAAAACTTAAAGATATTACTAAAACTGTATAAAAAGTGGAAACATTGGGCTTTTTATAAAAATATTGAGTACATTTTTTGGTTTTAGGATTTTTAAAAATTGTTTTTGGTTTTCTTTATGAATATATCACAGTAACAATAGCTATATAATCACACATGCAAATAATTAAAAGGCTGAATAAAACAGCTTAATGACAACAGAAAAAAAACAAAATCGGAAAACAATATTATCATTCCCTTTCAGTTTCCATAATTTTGGTTTTTACTGTCATTACAAATCTTTTTAAAACTTTTAAACAAGAAAAGAAGAAAACTTATAATCAGTCATTATCGTATAATTTCTTTCTAAACAGAAAATCCAACAAATTATTCAGTAAACGGTAAATTAAAAAATTTCGAAAAAAATAAAATGCTTACCAGGTCTTCCAACAAACATCTCTCCAGTTAATTAATGCAATATTATAAAACATTGTATCTCACTGATAAAGTGTATATAAAAGGTTATTTACTGCTGACAGAAATTGTGTCTCTCTTTGGTATCTTTATTATAAATTTTTGTTTTTACATGATTTACAGTTAATTTTAAAACAAATATTCATTCACTCGACAAACAGTGCATTTCAGTACACAAGTGTTTTGCATATTAAAGCATGAACAAAAAGGAAAAAGATTTTCATTTCTAAGGTTTTGTACAACAATTTTTTTTTTTTAATATTTTTATATATGTATATATACAACAAATATTTTGATAATAAAAGTAAAAATCTAATTGAAGTAAAAATAAATAATAAATAAATAAATAAATAACTAAGACAGTCAGAAATTCACTTCACTGAAGGCAGTGTATATTTTTTTAACCATTTCTCTTATTTGATTGCTCATGGATATCATTACAGTGTTAATATAAGATTTGTGCAATAATCAATATTTAATATGAGTAATAAGGTATTATTAAACATTCAAAATTTTTCAGTAAAACACACATAAATATGTTGTAAAAGGTCATGTCTACTGCAATGCACTAAAAAAGTTGACAGCAGTGGGTTTAACTGAGGTACTGTACAGAATTCATGAATCAATGCAAAGTCTGAATATTCAAATAACTGAATTACTGAGATGTTTTTGGCAGGAGAATATGGTATTTTTTATATTATTTTTGATTAATAAATAAAATTTTATATCTGTATGTATAAATTATCCATACTCTTGCATGCACACACATAAGCACATGAACATTTATGTGCACAAACTCCCACAAAGTTATAAGCCAATAAAAAAAACCTCCATCATTTGTTAGTATCTGTAACAGATAAGATAAGCAAGTTCTGTTAAAATTTAAAAAAGAAAATAATATATACATATTAAAAGATACCTAATGTACATGTAGGAAACCAGTATTACTAATTATTCTACAAGAAACCTATCACTGTTGGCAGTGATCACAAACATGTGATAATAAAATGGTCAACACATTTTGATACTGTTATAAACATTTGATAATAATTTGTTTTAATTTTTTTTTTTTATAAATGTAACAATTTTATCATTTTAGTTTTCAACTAACGAAACATTGGTTACAAGCAAAAAACATAATGTTTCCCTCATTTCATTTCAATAATTTTATAAAAATAATCACCTAGCAAGAACATATAAACAAATTAATGAAATATAAAAACAACTTTTTCATGAAAACTTTTAGGCACATATATGAACATGGATACTGCAATTAGCAACCTGTTAAATTCCACGTGTGAAAAGAGGAAAAAGTTAGTTTCAGGTCACCGGAATGATGTCTACTATCACAGTCACAAACAAAACCTTTTTTTATTATTATGAAATTTATAAAATTATCTTATGCCATGGGATACAAATGCATGACTGACAAGAGATATTAAACAACGGACATGGAAGACAAGGGGAATCGTTAAAAATTAAAAAAAACTATGTTAACTCTCTATCATAACTATACTTCTCATTCCATACGTCCTGGCACACTTTTCTATTTCAAGTATTATGTGTTTAAGTCTTCTGTCGAAAGCTTGGAAATGTGGCTGTGAAATCACTGGTGCGATGGGATCCTGGGCCAGAACAGCCTGTAACACTTTGCTGAGAACTCCATTTTGCAATTCCAGCAATTTCTGCCAGGTGGAAAATCTGACGCTGAAAAGTCAAAATGGTTTGGGATGACATGAACTGTGTAAGAATAATGAATGACATAGAGGTAAGTGCCAAACAGATGTAAAATTAGTCATAAATTTTTACATCTGAACTAGAATGTTTCACCCAGATTTTCATAATTCATATTCCTAATTAAAATAAGTGTTTTAAAAACACCTACGTCAAATAGTTAAAAAACACCAATCATGGTTTTGATTCAGGGTTTATAAAAATGCCCAATATTTCAGTCTTGGAAAAATAAACAAAATATATTTTTATATAAACATCCTCTTCATTTATATAAGTTCTATAATTTCCAGACACTGTGTAGTTTATCATGAAAAGAATCAAAATTAATGATTGATAATAATAAACAAAAGGAAATTTAAGTAATTTCTATGAAAATAAATACCAGTAGTAGTAGTAATAGTAATATGATAAAACAAAATAAATCAGTGTTTACTGTTGAAACTCCATTAAGTCATTTGATTTTAACTATCACTTATTAATGAAGTTTTATACATTATTATTATTATTAGTATCATCCTCATCATTATTATTATTATACTTTATTTATACAGTACCTGTTACATACACACTGACATGCTGCAGTTTCAGTGAATTTAACACACTGTTTTTATTCTTACCTGCAGCACTGTGTTAGAGGAGCAAGTATGTCAAATACGTCTACATCAGGATTACCAAAACTGAAAAACAAAAATTTTAAATATATAAATCAGTCTTGAAAATTTTCAGTTTTCTATATTGAAGTTGAATATAGAGAAATAAACAATAAATAAGAGAGTGATGCTACATCACTGCCTGAATAATCCAGTTTGCTTATGTCTTAATTTTCACTTGCTTTTAACATTCACAACAATTTTCTATTTTTCAAATACCAATTTGTGACCCAACAGTGGATGATCAATTCTCAAAACAGAAATAAATTTTCATTTATAAATGAACTTGTTTATTTTTATTTTATTTTTTTATTTTTTATTTTTATTTGTTTTAAATATAAAATATTTACACAACAAAAAAAAAATAAAAAAAAAAAAAATAAAAATAAAATAAAAAATAAAAATAAAAATAAAATAAATAAATAAAAATTAAAATTAAAATTAACAACAACAATAATAACAACAGCATATGAATAAAATTCTGACTGAACTGTACACTATTTAAAAGGCAATGGCTCAAGAAAAAGAAGAAAAAAAACATCAGTTTTTTTCATTTTCTAAAGATATCTTCCAAAACCATCAGTTAAGTGCATCAACAAAAATTTACTTACCTCTTAGCATTGTCTAGAATTAGCAGCATGCTGTCATTACGTCCAGCAAATGTTTCATACAGGTGTCTGTCCGCATTGCCAATGAGGTAATCAAAGATGGCTGTGTCTATGATGTCCAGCAGAAGTCTGGTCTTCTTGTACAGATCTAGCTGTCTCACCAGTGTACAGTAATTCTTGTTTGATTCCCAGCTGTTGGTAGGATACAGAAAATAGTTCTTGAAAATATACATATAATATATAAAGTTGGATTTTTTCTGAACCCATCACTTGCACAATGGAAATTAAAATATTCTAGGAATCATATTGTTTAATGGATGATTTTAGTTTTTGTATAAAAATGTAAATAACTATCCAAGCTGTTTTTGTTTTTCTCTTTAAAAATATATTTTTGATAAAACTTTAAAAATGTAAAAAACATTTCTAAAATCCGAAACTAAAGAAATTGTAAATGCTAATAGTCTGAAAACTACTGCTTCCTTTTCATATTAGATATTTGAGATAGTTAACAAAATATCCATTTTAACAGATACTAATTAAAATATATTTAATATTTTCTGTACTTTATTATATATCTGTTTTGCACAGGACATCTGCTGTGTGTTAATACAAATTTTAACACATAATTATGATGATAATAAAATGTATTTTATACACTCTTTCTTTTTCAATAATGTTTTCAAAATTTAGAAAAGTTTATTTAATGTTTAGCATGAGATAGTTTTCTGTATTTTACTATACAACCTCATGTGCTGTGTTTTAAAATAAATTTTGACACATATTACGTAAAATATATTAAATACATTCTGTTTTGAGAATGTTCTAAAATTCAGTAAAGTTTATTTAATGTTTAATCTCACTTTTTTGTAAATTTTACTATATATCAGTTTTGCATAAAAATATATTTATCAAATATATACTTTTTAAATTTAAATTTTTTTATTTAACACTATAAATTAATGTTAAAAGTAACTTACACAGCCTTTTTTCCCTCTACATATCGCCTGAGCCCAGGGATGTCTGTGTGCTTTCAGCTTGAAACGAGCTGGCAGCCACAGCACCATCGTTCCTTCAAGGACATCACCATTAGCACACACTCCATCTGCAGGTCCTTTACAGTAGTAACACTTTCCATAGAAACAGGTGTCATTTCCTGAAAGAAGTAATTTAAAAATAAGTTACTGTATCCCTGTTCTATGCATCTGGGAATACAAGTGACATAATGTGTCATATTCTGCTCTTCTGAGTAATAGAATGAGATGTCTAATATTGTGGTTCTTATTATAAATTTCTTTTTTTTTTTGTGTTTAGAATATGCTGCTAAAGTTTATTATTACTGGAGATCTGGATAACAATGTTAAGTGTCTGCAGTTTTTTACTTTTCGTGTGTGTGTGTGTGTGTGTGTGTGTGCATGCGTGTGTGTGTGTGCTTGTAATTTTACATCACATAGGACATTTAACAAACAAAAAAAGCAACAGGAATTTTGAAAACAATATATTCAGTGATGATAAGGAAAGAATGAAAAGATGCTGCATCTATATATTTATAATGATTTAATAAATAAATAAATAAATAATATAAAAGTATCATCTATTTCCTTTAAATGCAATAACAGCTATACAAGTCTAAAAACAAAATGTGTTGAAATTTAAAACAGAACAGATTATTTAGAACTAGCTTATTTGTCAAATCACATAATATTAACTCTGTGCCTGTAATAAAATGCTTCCATTATATTACCTAGAAATAAGAGTTGCACATAATGAGTATTTATTTTATATTGTTTCAGGGAAGCCATGACATACAGATTGAAACTGTTGTCACAAATATGCATCAGTATTGTTACCATCTGACATTTACACAGTTTCACTCTCACCTGCATTACATAACAATTTACAGCTGTGCAAAATACATTTTAAATTGAAGTGGTTTTAAAAACAAAAACATTTTTCTCATATTTCTGTTCAGATATTAAACATTACCAGACCCATAAAACACACAATCAAAGTATAATGTAAACCAAATGCAAGAGTACAGTAACAGATGCTCCAAGTAGGACCTGAGGGAGAACACAATGAAATGTCATGTTTCATGGAAACAATCATTTCTTTTCTGCAAGCAATGCACCAGTCAAAACACAACAAAATACAATAAATATTATCCACATTTTTAGGTTTTCATTTCATTGAACAAAATAACATAATAAAATATTAATTTTTAAAATGAAAGTATCATGTTAAATATAATTAATAAAAAGTTAAAATAAGCCAAAAAAAAAATATATATATATATATATTAGAACTCTACAACTGAAAACAGTGTTCAAATCTTCTCTTTTTAAAATGAATTGTGGTCTGAATAAATAAAGTAGTTTTGTACATTCAAATTTATTGTTCTTTAGTTATTGTTTTGTGTGTGTTTTTTTTTTTGTGGTTTTTTGTATTACAGGCATTAAATGTCTGCTTATAATAAAGTACAGCAATAAATAAATAAAAATGTGTTTATATATTTAAATGGTGAAATTACTTCACATACAATGAAAACCAGAGATACGCTTTGCAATGTTATATTCTCATTGCTGAAGATTGCTCTATAATTCTGTTTACAAAATGATGTAAAGACAGCTTTGAAAATGTACACCTTACAGCATTTTTGCAAGTTTGCTGTTTATTGTCCTACTTCATTATTAATAAAAACTGGCTGAGAAACATATAAAATAAAGTATATTCAGACATCTAATATTATCATATTACCAAAGATTTAGTTTATAACGTGTCAGTAATCATTTTCCTTCTTTTTTTTCTGCTAATAATCAATATTAACAATTAGCTCTCAATTAACGGACCAGCAATAGCCATAACAGTTTTGTTTAACAATACAAATGAAACAAAAACATCCTTGTGGTTGGTTTTATTTAAATAATCATGTGTATAAGTGAATTAAATAATATAAAAAGTAGCTACAAAGGAGGATCTAATAATACCTTTTGTGAAAAATGTTTTGCGCAGTTCTGGTGTACTAACAGGGATTATTTCTCGTTTTAGTCTTATTCTTCTTCCAACAGCCAGTGGGGTTCTTCTGAGTTCTAAAATTCTACAACAAATTTCAAATCATTAAAATAAGAGCTGAAACACTGCCAGTCAAATACAGTTTTCTTCAGGACAGATAAAGGTATGTTGTCAAATAATTTTTACCACAAAAAAATGTTAACAGTTATTTTCTCTGACAAATTTAAATGAAGACAGACACAAAATTTTGATAAGTTTTCAATTAGTTTTAGAATTTTAAACTGAAAGAAATGACAACACACACACACACACACACACACACACACACACACACACACACACACACTGAAACTGTCAATAAAACAAGGAACAGAAAACATCTGTAAGAGATCTGGTTCATTTACATTGCTGCTGTGGTAATTCCAAAACAGTCTGAAACATCATTTTACACTTAAATTATTTATCAGTTACTGTTCAGTTTGCAATTACAATACTGTGATACACCCTGGGAAATCTTTCAGACTAATTTGAGATGCTGCAAATACAATACTGATGCTGATAGCAAGTAACAGTATTTTCTCCACTTCATGTTTAATTAAAGTGCTTTTATTACACTGAATTATGTTGATGTTTAAGACCAAACAGATCATCTTATAGTGGAGTAATACTGCCATAATTCTCACAATCACATCAGTTTAATGACTGATTTCAAATGAAAACACCCAAGTTAATGTACAGTCTTTAATACAGTTTATGTTCAACACTCAAATCTACCTTACTCTGTCAGTGACTTGAATTATTGTTGTAATTCAAAACATATGATTTTGTTAATTAATAAAAAAAATCAAACTTACCTGCCAAGATGAAATGAAGCTATTTCTCCATTATGTCTATCAGCACCACCATATGGTGGACCTGTAACTACATAATCTCGACTGTACCTGTTAGTGAACACAAATAATCAATCAGTTAACAACACGCATTAGTAAGTAGTTGGTTAATAATACTAAACACATTTTCATATTAATGATAAACCTACTGATACCATTTAATTTCATGAAGTACTCTGAGGTTGTTGTTTTTTTCTTCACATGAACTACTTGTACCCCGTGGATAGGATCAATCTTGTACCTATCCAGTCTCTGGCTAGTACTTTACTAATCTTGTATTCTCTTAATTATAATTGATCACAAATGTAATCTTTTTGTACTTTATGAATAATATCAAATTCTGTGAAAACAAATCAATACAGGGAAGGGAGGGGGCAAGTATGTTTTTCATTACATTTGCATACCTGCCTGCTGAGATAAATAACCTTGCTGATACTTTTTATTTTACCAATCAAACCAGTTCCACATGGCTTTGGCATGTTTATTCCTGTCAGGCATAAAATTCACATAAAGTATATATTAGAGTCGAATTAAATCAGCTTAATTCAGATGTTGTGTCTTGTAAATTAATTCTGAGATCAGCATGACAAATTAATTGACATGCATCTGATAAGATCACAAAGACTTGGTAATGACTTGGTCTGAAAACTAGATAGCTGTTCTTAACCAGGTAACAATTCAATAAAGTCCATTTTCTAAACTAATAAAATTTATATACTGCTTTCTAAAGCAGATATTTCAAACAATATAGCATAGTAGATTGTATGTTGGAAAATAAACATATTATAATTAAAAAAAAAAAAAAAATGGATATTAATATATTTAAATGTTTTTTAAAAATCTATTACAAATTTTGCATGTATACATGAGGTTGGAGACAAACAATTACTGCATAAAATACAGAATCAACAATTACATGTTATTAAGAAGCAACTAAGTAACAGCTACTTGTCAAAGTAATATACACAGCTACAAACAATTGTCTAACAATATTCCTTTGTTATTAACTCTCCTTTTACTTGTATCTGAATACAACATTTAAGATCATTATATATACTTAGTGTCGTGAATACTGCTGTACACACCACATGGGTTTAAAAGCCACTTTCTGGCCTCCTTTCAGTACTAATTGGAGTTTCAACTGCGTTCCCTTGTAACCGACATCAGCTGAAATTATTGGCCTTGTTGCCATTTCTCGTAACACTGCTCCTGAAATTAAGAGACATGAAAAGGTTAAGTGCTTATCCTCCTGAAGAAATCGGAAATTACTTGAAGAAATAAATACATAGCTTAACTTGGCACAGTTTTCCCATTTAACGATTTAGTATCAGTTTTCCCATTTACTATCATCCTTCTAATACTGATAGAATGCAATATTTCAGCCATTTAATGTCAGACAGAAGATGATAAAGATTAAAAATGCTATTTATTTCTAATCTGTAATTTGTGTATGATGACAAAATAAAACAATCTACTGATAGCAGTTAAGTTCCATTTCCTATCTTTAATTAACAGAAATGACGTGACATTTCTAAATGGATTTTAATATTAAAAAAAAACACAGACATATGCATGCATGCAAGCATCCAAGCACATATACACAAGTTTGAAATGAATTAATATTTCTATTTTTCAACTTTTTTATTATATTTATACCAACAAAAAACCAACGAAAAAAACCACCTAAGCTAGTATTCTTATGAAGTATCAAGCGAGTTCAACAAATTTTAATTGGTCTTTCATTACTTCTTAAATCCAGGAAATTTATAAATTTTTGTGAGATTTAAGTAATAAAATATATCCTCATTATTGATTTTGATTAATATTACGTTTTGTGGACCACATTACATTCTAGATAAAGAAATGTGCATCTATAATTAGAAACACAACTTAACTTAGAACTTCTAAGCTTTATGCTAAAGTGGGAGTTGTATCGAATTCAGCTGTAGAAAACAAATATAGAGAAACCAGCCCAAGAGGATTCTCTATTCATATTTAATAAGAATACTGAGCAAAATTCTGAATATATTTTGAATAGGAACAGAGCAAAAGCAGTCTTTTTGACATATACAAAAGCTTATAAAAATTTTAAAATAAGTTCTATATTTGGTTTCAGTATTTTATTATTATTTCAGAATGAAGACTGTCAATTATTGAAGGACCTACTGAGAACTGTAAACAACAAACTACCACAAATATTTGATACATAACATCCACATGTATATAAAGTGGTAACTTGCAGAGAATTTGTTATTGATCAAAATTAATGATTTATATCGGTATGCTTGCCGAAAGCAACAAATTAAGTGACACAGCTAAATATCTCTGAAACCTGATACAGTCTGTTCTTCTCAAGCAAAGTGAAAATGAAATATTTCATGACATTACAAATCAATAAATATAATTCTTCTGTGTGCATTCAGATACTACAAATTGCGTGTTAATGGAGACAACGCTTTTAAAAGTCCATAAATCAGATAAAAGTAACAGAGATATGGTAAATAACAAGCCACCAGTGTATACTCCACAGAGTGAGAACTGATATACATCTGATATCAATTAATATTTAAATCCAAAAAAAAAATAATAATAATAATAATAATAATAAATGCAAATGAATCAACATTTCATTTTTTAAATCTGCAGAATACAGAATGACAAAATCATATTTGCATTGGTTTTATTTTATTTTATTTTTTTTTTTTTTTTTTTATTATTATTATTATTTTTTAATCATTTCACAAACATACACATACACTGGTAAATGCAGTTTGCATTTCAGTCTTGAATATTTAGAAGTTAAGAAATACTATAACTTAAAACACATCTTACAAATAATTGACTTTTATGAAATGTGCTGGAGATACTGTCCAGAGAAGATCATCTGAGACCAACAATTATCAGTATTAACTGAGGAAAGCAACAAAAAAAAAAAAAAAACAAAAAAAAAAAAATATAATAATAATATAATAATAATAATAATAATAATCAATAACCAAATTTAAAAAAAAAGAAAATAATAACTAAAAATTCAGATTGTTAAAAGAACATACCATAATTAAATCTGTTTAATTTTTTACAACATTTTGTTCTTATAATTATTTCATTCTGTCATCATATACATAATTAATATTATCCTTCCAGCTATTTTAGCAAATCAATTAAAAATTCATGTAAAACAAAACAATTTAATAAATAAAGTAATATAACTATTATAGCCAAGAATAAAATTTAAAGAAAATAATTTCTTCAATGATGCCAAAATGAAAATTTATTCATACAAATTTATCAATGTGCTACAAAAAATGATGAGTGGCCAGATAGAAAAGAAAAAAAACAACCATTAAGTATTAATGATTAATATTATGTTTTGAATAATAAATAATGTAAAAACTGACTGCTACTAATCTGTTTTCTGATTATTTTACTAAACAATTCAATATGTATCAGATTCTGGTTTTAGTAATACATAAGTCATAAATGAAACAGATTTAAAAATAAGAATTCTGAGGTAAATGTATTTTTTTTTATGAAAATTTAAAAAGTAAATCATCATTTTTCAAATAGAAAATAATAATAATGAATTGTATTTTGATAGACTATACATCTATTTACATAACAATAATAAAACTACAACATACTGCACTTACAATTACATATAAATATAAGAACATTTTTTGCTTTTTTTTAAAATTAATTTATATATATATATATTTAAAAAATAAAATTTATAATAATAATTTTTTTTTTTTTTTTTTTTTATCCAGGTACAATCTGCAAGTGTTATGGAATGGTTTGGTCATTTTCTTTCAAATAATATAATGCAAGGGGCAGAATTTATTGACAAGGTTTAACAATCAGTAGACATTTCATTAGATGAACATTATATGAATCTAGCATATTGTATTAAGTTATCTGACAATCTACAACAAATGGAATTCTGTGGATCTCAAGATTGGTTATCGTAGTCAAAAGAATCAGGTTGAAAAATCAATGATCAATGGATTTTTTATGCAAGAGAGAGTAAGTAGCACACGAATGAGATTGAAATTTAGCGTTGTCTTAAGAAAAAGCATTTGCTGCTTCACTACAAGCAGCTTGAAAATGATTTGTTGTTGGTGTCAGGTAACAAGGTTCAGCAGAAACAAGTAAGGATATTGGTAGCTGTAGTAAACAGTGCTCCTCACAAGCCCACGAAAACACTGAGCTGGATATTATTCTATGATCATAATGGAAAACAGGCAAGTGCTTGCGCTGTTCGTTCAAATGCAGTGGTGAGTGAGATGTAAGAGTATTCTGTGTATTTTTAATACACATATTTGCTAATACAGGAATGGGTATGCAGTGGCAAAGAAAACAAGGAATGTAAAAATAGCACTGTCTTTCTAACTCACAGTTAATATATTACAAAAACTAATGTAGTAATGCTACAAACTATATTGGTACTCAAACGGCATAACCAAGCTAACTTCAAGTACAAAGGTACTTTATCAGGCACGAGGAAAAAAGCTATTTAAATTTTTATTTGCATTCAACATCATGAAAAATGAGAATAGCATGATAATAAGAAAAAACAAGTTGATCATTTGCAATAAATGGATAACAAGTGATGAGAACAAAAAACAGATTCTGCAATAATCAATATGTGTCATTTCTTGCCAATAACTGATAATCAACGGTTCTTAAGAGAGTGGCTTTGCTAGCTGTGACAAAGAATTCTTGTGCTTCGTGTATAACATGATCAGAAACATGAACCAGATTTATTATAGACAGTAGTGTCTTAAATATGATGTAATTATAGGTCTTGGATTTCATTAATTAATACTTCATCTATTTTACGACAGTAACAGTGATACTGCATCAAGCTTTGATTTTTGTGACTGACACAAGTGAATGATATATATGGCAGCTCCAGGAAGCAAATGACAGGAACATACATGTGATGCTACTGTAGCAATTATTTTATTATCTTCTACAGACATGAATATGTTTCCTTAGTTTGTCCTGATTTGTCTGCATTTTTAGCAAACAAAATATAAATGAACATAATAAAAACATACTGATATTCACCAGTTAGTGCAAGAAATGTTTAAGACATGATCACAATAATGGATAACCTGGAAAAGAAGCATTCTAAAGAGTCAGGGCAAAGACGACATCTAGAAGAACAAAAGGTTTCCTTATCGGATGCTGATGCTAATACCAGGTGAGTTTGAAAGTTTTTTTTATAAAATTGTGTTGTAAATTGTAATAATGATTTAATTTGTCTTATTAAATAAGAAAGGGTTTACATATTATTTATAATGAGAAAAGTGTATTATTTCAATTTCAAATAATTTATGAGACAATTAATCTCAATTTTTTTTTTTTTTAAATGTAGGATTCCAAGACATTTGTAAATTTAATTATTTGAATGACTTAAATTAGTATTCAAGTTCATTAAACTAAGCATATGACATTAACATGGGTTCCAAACATAACAAGGCAAAATGTTCATTTAATAAAACAAAATTAATCAAATATATTTTCTTGTCAAATAAGTAATAATAATTAAATAAAAAAAAAAAATAACACAAAAAAAAAAGTTTAGTAATGGGCAAGTTGTGTATTATTTGGAGAAAAATTATTTATGAAATTAAATTTATATTAGTATCAAAATATTCATATAATTCTCTGTGAAATTAAGAAAAACTGTTAGGATATAAATCATTAAATGCTATCATCTTACAAATAATGACTGGTAATTTACTGGGTTTTTTTTAATTAACTAACTATATCTTCTGAATTTCAGATGTATTATTAGTTCTGATTCTTTTACTCTGTCAAAAACTAATATAGAAAACATTACATTTATGATTCTAAAACATTTTATTACTGAACAAATATTTGTTTCTTTATATTAATTTCTTAATTATATCTGAACAAATCATTTTATAAGAAGCTAAAGTGTTACAAACATTAAAAGGCTGATTTCTTTTATTAACATAAATATCTTCAGTTAGAACAAATGTTGTTTGTCTAAATACATAATACGTTACCCAGTTCTGGTGGTTCGTTAAACAGTATATTTGAGACTGTAACCCATCGTGCAGCAATCAGCCAAGGTGATTCTTTTAAGCTGTAGCTGTAATTCACCTTATACTTCTTGATAAGCTCAGCCACCACTGCTTCCACTTTAGACTGTTCGTCTTCCACAGGTTCCTCATTGACATTTTTCTGAACCCTACCAAACTCGGGTTCCAAAATTTTGAATGAAATTATAACTATGAAGAAGACAGAACAGAGCACTATAATCCTGAATTTCAGTTTCATGTCGCACTGATTGACAAATGTCTTAAAGTGTTTGGAGGCATTGCCACTCCTCTCTGCAAATGTTATCTACATATGCCTGAAAATACAAGTCACAAAATAACTGTAACATTTTTAATTAGTTGCATTTTTATAAAACAGTAATAAGAAACTGCAATAAATTATAAAATGTGTTTATTATACATGCATTGTATATACATAAATTATAGTATGTATGTATTATATACACCCTGTTACGATTGTATATATAATCTCTAGTTAAAATAAAATTTATTTACCCTAATATTTTTCAAGATACATATAGTATACACACACACACACCTGCATGCATGCAAGCACATAATACATCTGTATCATATGTTAGAAATATTACACTGACAGTAAATACTATTATTGTTATAGAATGTTTTCTTTGTTCAAATAATGTCTTAATTGTAAGTTTTTGAGTTTTGACCAGCATTTCATTTTTTATGTTTTGAATATAGTCATTTCAGAACTGTAAAACTGTGATTAAAAGCTCTTCAAACATGGCCATAAAAGTAAAACTATCAACATGTATCAGTTACAAGTCATTAGATTAAACATGCTGGAATTAGGCTATAATTTAATTAAAACAAATGACCAAGATGGTATTATTGGTAACATTAAAGGTTAAAAAAAAAAAATACTGTAAAAATGAATGAGTTAAACGTAACTAAGAAATATAATCATTTATTAAACAATTTGATTCTGTCATGCCTCATTTCATTGTCTATTAAAAATAACCTATTCAGTATTACCAAGATTCTCCATTTAAATAAATATTTTTTCATTTATTGATTTATGCATATTGGTGATTAGAGATTAATTACTTTTGTTCTGAAGCA
Organism: Chrysomallon squamiferum; assembly: GCA_012295275.1. Lineage (NCBI taxonomy): Eukaryota > Metazoa > Mollusca > Gastropoda > Neomphalida > Peltospiridae > Chrysomallon > Chrysomallon squamiferum. The sequence continues at coordinate 10,611,041 of CM022672.1, read as the reverse complement.
GGTTTTAAAAGTTACTAATTTAATTAGATACAAACATTATAAATATTGGACTGTTGGTACGTTCACATTATTCATTTATTGTTATATGTGTGTGTGTGTGTGTGTGTTACAGTTTTACGTACCTTTTCAAACTTTTCATATCAGAAATTACACATCTGGATCCTTCTACTTCTAGTTTATATTTTATTATTTATAATGTACATAGTGATAGTACACTGTAACACTCAGAGTAGTAACACTAAAGTAAGTTGAGTAACACACTAAACGCGATTTTTTATTTTGTTCAACACATTTTACAAAAATAGATTTCAACTTGCGTTGTTAATTATTTGGTATATTAAATATTTTAAACAAGTGAACAGAAATTACCTTCACACAAAATAAACTGAGTTATCGAGAAAACACCTTTCAACACAAACGTCGTCTGCCATATTGGATTTCTTTACTTTAGGTGGCTATAAAAGTGTGATTCAGTGAAATCCATAAGGAAAAAGGATTGAGCAAAGAATAAGAAATACTGGGGTATCGATGATATAGAATGTTTATTATTATTATTATTATTATTTAATAATAAAAAACGCACGAAAGATTTAAATAATATCATCTCTGATTATCTGTCTTAAGTATGTAAGTATATTTACCTATATAAAAGTTTTCGAAAATTACTACATAAAGAAAAACAGACTAAATTACTCGGACATTTTTCACATTTATTTATTTATATTTATAACTATTATACATGATAATAAAAAATAATGTTGTACATTTAGGCACCACTGCATACATTTTTTTTTGTTGTAAAATGGATGTACTTTAAAATGTAGAAATGCTAACGAGACTGATTGACCGAAAAGCTGTTAAATGATTTACTCAGTCTTTAGTGACATTTTCGCCATTGCTATGTAGCGTTTTGCAACGATACAAAGTTACAGTTAAATATTTTAAATTACACGGTTACATATTCATAGATGGTTAATCTATCTATCTTTCTATCTATCAATCAATCTATCTATCTATCTATAGATAGATAGATAGAGAGATAGATATACACACATATACACACATTAAAGACAGAAATAAGCCAACAATAAAACAATTAATAATGTGGATTTGTATTCTTGTCTATGTAGTAGATCTAGTTTTCACAAATTACTAGTTTTGTATCGCTGAGAGAGAGAGAGAGAGAGAGAGAGAGACAAATTACTAGTTTTGTAGAGAGAGAGAGAGAGAGAGAGAGAGAGAGAGAGAGAGAGAGAGAGAGCTGAATCATATACGATTTACAAAACAAATAGATGTACATTTTTATATCCATTTGAAAACCATATTAAACAAATCTGAAATGTGAAAATTAGAGGACATCAAAACACCATTATCACTGCTATAGAAATATTTTTATTTTACTTGCATCTTTGTATTTATTTTTCAGTTCTTTTAATGATACTCGTCTGTAGACGAAATATCAAGTGAATTGCTCACATTAATATTAAATTATAACTGTATACGTATTTGAGCATGTATTTAATTCAGTTATTGTATCTTAATTCGATTTCATTACAAATTATATGAAATATAAATCTTCAATGGATTACTGTTCTTGTGCGCTCTCTCTCTCTCTCTCTCTCTCTCTCTCTCTCTCTCTCTCTCTCTCTCTCTCTCTCTATATATATATATATATATATACTCTCCCAAAAAAAGAAACGCAAAATGGTTGATTTCTTAGATAACTATTGTAAACTGACACATATCGGTGTACAATGAATATGATGACATTTAGTGATTCAGACGTATAGCTTTTGTTACAGTCGCCAAAAAGCAGGTAACGCAAAATAAAGCCTATGATCGTGTTTAATAGCCAAAACGTCCTCGCATGCAAACCACGTTACCAGTGCATGTGCACGTGCGGCACATGAAACTTGAATACGAAGGTTACAAAAATGCAAGGTTTTCGAATACTTCTGTTCGTTATTCTGACCCAACATCAAACAAATGCTACGACCGAGTGAATCGCAACGAAACAACACCAGTGACTGTTTACAAGCTGGCGAATCCTTCTCGGCCGTAGCCCGAGTGTTCCATGTATCCAAGTGCACCATCTTGAGATTGTGGTATCGGTACCAGCAACACCAAACAACACGTGACCGTCCCAGATCAGGTAGACCACGTATGCCCACCACAGGGTCCAGGACCGCTACATACGGGTACTTCGTCTATGGGAAAGAACCACCGTGGCTACCTCTACTGCTTCAGCAATACAAGATCTGTGTAGAATATTGGCCCAGACAGAGCGCAATCGTTTACGCAAGGCAGGCATTCAAGCCAGACGGTCTGTAAGAAGAGTGGTTTTGATTCAACAACATCGCCGACTATGACGTCAGTGATATCAAGTGCACAGAGTCTGGCCTCAGTTACGATGGAGAACTGTCGATTTCTGCTTCGTCGAGCTGATGGAAGATGTCGAGTTTACAGACGTCGTGGTGAACGTTTTGCTGCGAATTGCATACAGGAAGCGGACAGATTTGGCGGTGGTAGTGTGATGGTTTGGGCAGCAATCTCATACATTGGCAGGACCCACCTGGTTCACATACAAGACAACTTAACGGCACAGAGATACTGAGTTGAAGTTTTGCAGCCACATGTCGCTCCAGTTATGAATAATGGTAACGCTGTATTCCAGCACGACAGTGCGAGACCACATACAGCCAGACTTACAACAGCGTACCTACACAACAATAACATTCAGGTCCTGCCCTGGCCCTGATTTGAACCCTATAGGGCATTTGTGGGACGAGTTGGATAGACGACTGAGGCAGCATCAACCACGACCACAGAATCGTGCTCAGTTGGCTTTATTACTACAGACACAGTGGGCCACCATTCCACAAGGTCTAATTTGTAATGTCATTACTGCCATGGGAAGGAGATCTCAGGCAGTTCTGGACTCCCATGGTGGGCACACAAGGTATAGATATTATACTCCTATAACCTTGAACTTTAACCTTTTCAATGGAATACCATCAATATTAATGAATTGTGAAAGTGTGTCTAAAATGTGAACATTCTGCTGCTTTCTGTTGATCCATTAGATAGATATTCCCAATGTCAATAAAATCTACTTTTGCGTTTCTCTTTTGTTAGAGTATATTAAATAAATATCAAAATAATGTGCATTTCGATCATTTTCATGGGGGACTGTACAGTCAAAAAGAAAACAAATAAATTATTTCTATATTCTCTCACTTTCTTTACGATTTTATATTTACAAATATACTTCTCTACATGATTCATCTTATGAAATTGAATAATAATTACAAAAAATGAAATGGATAGAAGAATATTTTGAACGTGAAAAAAAAAAAAAAATCAATAATAATAGAAAGAAAAAAAAGTATATTAATTATATGGTCTAGCTTTTGATTAAAAAAAGCTTACGCAACATATAAGTTACATTTGCAGTATTAACAGAAAATCGTTCTGTGGTCTGGAGCATCGACGGATCGATTCATCTTGATGTGGAAGTCACGCGTCTTAGAATGTTCATCTTTGTTAAATATATCTCAGATATATCTTGCTGCGGGCAGAATTGTACATCAGTTGTATTTAAACAATCTGTTTCCAAGTGAATAGTGTTATTGACTCCGTTGATGGGAACTGATCCCATGGCCTTTATTCTTGAAGTTAGCATGCAATAAGTTTTTTTTTATCTACGTTTTTATGACAATGACTGTAGAGAAAAAGAGTGTTTACGTTTAGCATAATTTTGTTCTATTACAAGTAAAGGTTGCCGGGAAACATAGTAGTCTTAATACTTACAGACAGAGACAGAAAGATATACAGCGATAATTACAGACAGATATACACACACATGTAGGAAAAAATATCTGAAACGAAACCAGACTCTATTACACTGAATAAACTGAATAATAAAAAGAAAAAGGAAAAGATGGTCTGCATGCTTACGTGCTGAGAGAAAGATAAACAGATATAATTACACACACACACACACGCACGCGCATATTTAGAATGGATATAGAATTGTAGAAAAGGAGCCGACTCGATTACAGTAAATTAAATTATAAAAAATAATCAGTTTGTAAAGCGATTAGCTGATGGATGTGCGGATGTTATTATGGTATTTTAAGTAGTTCCTTAAGTAATTAATTATCTCTTTATGTCTATCTGTTTGAAACTGTCTCTGTCTGTGTCAATCTCTTTATCATTTGTAGTCCTTGTGTCATGACATTCTTTACACGAGAACATTTTTGTTGTGTTAGCTGGATAAATTACTCATTAATATGTGTGTGTGTGTGTGTGTGTGTGTGTGTGTGTGTGTGTGAATGAATCGATCATCTGTGCATACGCGTGTCTTCATTTGTGTTTGTGTGTGTGTGTTTTAAATCAATCATACGTGCATGTATGGTTTTGTGTTTGAGTATGTTTGTGTTTGTGTTTGTGTGTGCGCATGTGTGTGTGCGTGTATGTATCTGTGTGTTCATATATATTGGCGTATGTTTGTATATCTGTGCGATTTTTTTTATAAGCATTTATATTATTAATCAATATCACCGTATCATGTTCGGACATATCCCATTTTATTCGGGCACTGTTACATCAGCACTTGAAGCCAGTTTTTGGTGCCCACATGGCTGCATTTTAGCGAAATTAAATCAATAGTCCATAGCTTCCCGTACGCTATTTGCCATGCTGCTTACTGTATATATGTCACGATTCCACAGCTGAACATCGTTTATTCTTACAAACGAGAACAATTTCCTCTAAGTATTTAGCCATCAAATTCTACGACCAAATCACCGAAAGACTTTCGTTCTGGCGATAAACTGTCGTCTGCTGAGTCCGTATCGACGTTATTACCGAACACGGAACAACGCGAAATTGGCGGCAGCAGAGGAAAGTTTTGACGGTGTTTGTTGTTAGAGATATTGGCTCGTTTATGAATCGGGTTTTTGTCTGGGTTGATAAAAATCTGGAGATGAACAATGGAAGAACAGGCTTTTAACACCGTCCCTCCTCTACCCCCTCGCTACCGATTCAGAGATCTCATACTAGGGGAAACGATGACAATTAATGACGAAAGGTAAGTGCTTGTAATATCGTATCACAGCGTACAGATACAGCGTGCTGTATAATAATCCATTAATGAAGGTATTGTCTCTGACGAGTTTAATAAATATGATGCTTGTTTTTTTTTTTTTTTTTAATACCTTTTGATGAGATCGGAACAAGTGGGCATTACCGTTTACGTTTTCGCTTGTTATTTTTATCTAAATTACTCTCTCTCTCTCTCTCTCTCTCTCTCTCTCTCTCTCTCTCTCTCTCTCTCTCTCTCTCTCTCTCTCTATATATATATATATATATATATATATGGCTATTACTGTTGCTGCAGTTGTTGTTGTTGTTGTTGTTGTTGTTTCGTCTTCTTCTTCTTATTATTATTAGTTAGGATATCATGCACAATAACCAAAACGGAAACATTTATTTTCAGTTCAAAAAATTGTGTAATAATACTATTTAATTTCTATAAGTTTTTGTCTGTTTTTTCTTATGAATTAAGCATTATTATATGTTCAGTAATTGTGTATTTCTGATAGATTTTTTTCAATGCTGCAACCATTTTGTCAGTAATATTAATACTCATAATGTTTTATAATTAGACTCTGTATGGGGAGCTTTTTAATGTTTCTGTTGTCATGGCAATTTTTATGGAAACTGTCATTATTACTTCTAATTTTTATTATTACTATTATTATTTAGTAATTTTACATAATCAATTTTTCTTTTCATTAATGTACCTTTAAAAGACTGGTTCTTTCTAATGAACTGACTTCATTTGATAACCTAATTATAATTAATGCTAAAATGAAAATCAATCCACTTTTTATTATTTATTCAATACTTCTTGCACTGATGAATTTATATTTATAAATTATTTAATAAATTAATAAATGAATGAATAATATTATTTGTACTCCTAATATAAATAAATTAATGAGTGGATGAATATTTGTACTGCATCCATGAAGTGATGAATTAATGAATATTGGTATTTTTCATTGAGTAAATAAATGAATATGCATTTAAAAAACACTGAAACCTTTCTGTATAATCTGATGTTAAAAAACAAGCATAATTTTATTATTATTATTTTCTTAAATTTTGTAATATATAAATATAAAACCTGCTAAGATTTCTCCATGGGTTACTGTTATTGATTAGCAAGAAAATGTTTGTATATGTACCTTTACATGAACAGGAAAGAAGATAGCAAGGTCTTTGAAAAGCCAATTGTGAAGCAAGAGAAAATAGGGCATTAATAAGGATTGATCCTGCAATCTATTGTGCTGTATGCCAGCATTACAAACATTCAGCTACAAATTGTCAGCTTGGTTACGAAAAAATCAATAAAAAACTAAAAAGCATTTTGTTGCATATTGAAAACTAAGTGGGACAAAAAATATGAAATTATTTTGCCATGTTACCAATACTACAGCAATTTCTAAGATGCTGAAATTTGAATACAGGAGTATTTAGAAGGATGTAGAAAAATAAAAGTTAATGTGCATAAGTGTGTGATTATGTGAGAAAATGAGCTGGCAAGTAACTGAGTGACTGAATGATTGGTGAGTTAATGAGTAACTATTTGATTGCTGAGTAAATGAGTGACTGAGTAAGTGATTCTTAATGGTAACATAATCAGTTTCCATGATGTGAATAAATAACTTAGACAACTTTTCTCTCCGATGTGAGAATTAAAGCTTTTGATGAAAAATCTATTGTTTCTGTTTTTCTATCACTAAATTATTATTATTATTTTTTCTTCTTCTTCTTAAAGCCAGGGAGTGGAGATCACAATAGCAACTTCTTAAAAGAATTCTAGTAAATACTTACATTGTCACATACTGACTTTGTTGTACCAATTTTCACACTCTGTGACTTATTACTAAGGTCAGTCTGTATGTTTGAGGATTTTGCATAAGCAGATTTCTGATGGTAATGGAATATAGTTAATAAGCTTTAATTCTGTTATTTCCGTCTGTTTAATTAAGGTATTATTAAAGACCGTAGACCTTGATGAAGCTCATCACCCCTCAAACAAACACATGTAAACAGCTTCCCTAGCATCATGGTTATTGAACTGTTTGACAAATTCTGGTGTGAACAGTTTGTAACGTTTGGCAACACTGGTGGTTAGATTTGTGTTATAATGCACAACTGTTAACAGGAAATTATGAAGTGCTTTAAAGAAATACAGTGGGTCTTTGTGTATCCATACTTTCATTTAAAATAATACCATGATTTAAACTGAAGACAATGGCTGCCTTGATATCTGTTTGATCTGAAAACTGGGTACTTGGAAAACCAGACTTTTAAAATAATACTGCTCTGTGGTTATTTGCTACTCTGTTCTAATGAAGGTCATTGATACCTGAGTATACATTTAACTTCAAGGTAATAGGTAATATCCATTTAATTTCAAGATAATAGGTAAGTGTGTATCCATTTGACTTCAGAACAATACTGAAATATGGTTAATGTAGAATGTTCTTTGTTCAAAGGTGAATGGGTATCAGGATATTCATCTGACTTTAAAACAACAGGTGTGTGGGTATCCATATGACTTCAAGACAATACTGAAATATGGTTATGAAGTCAATAGATGCCTGAATTCTTCTTTGACCTTATAACAGTGGGTACATGGATGTCTAGACTTCTTGGACAATACTGAAATGTGGTTATTGGCAGAATGTTCTAACACAGGTTAATCGGTATCTGAACACTCATTTGACTTCAAAATAATACAGATTATGGAATAATGAAATAATAGTCAGTCTGTAACTAGTTATTACCAATGACAGTCAGAAAAGTAATTAGTTCAGTATCCTACTAAACATTAATGACATTAAAGACAGTAGTCAGATTTGGTACTGACAGAACATTCAAATGAAGTCATTGAGCATCTGATAGTTTTGACTTCAGGATGTCAAATAATCTCACTCAAGAAACCAGGGATGGTCAGTGGATATCCAGATATTTTTTGTTGTTATATATATTATTAATTTTTTATTATATATATATTTTTTTATTTAAATTTTTTTTTTTAAATGTCGATTACTTAATATAACAAGTTCATTAACAAATCATTCTGATGAAGGTTGAACATTTTTTAATTTTTTTTTTTTTTTTTATTTTTATACATTTGTATGATAAATCACTTTTGTGAACATCTTAGAATAATATATTTTTTTTAAATTACATTTTCTTTGTAATCATAAATTACTTTCTGTTTTAAACTCACTGTTAGATCAGTTCTGTTGTTGTATATTAATACATCCTTTGTGAACTAAAACAAGAACTCTTATATGTTCAAAATTTATTGTTTACGTTTGTAAAAAAACCATTACAAACAATCATCATCTTTTGCAAAATTTTAACATTATATTTATGTGTGTCTGTGTATGTGAAAAAAAAAAGAGAAAGAAATATACTGATGCTTTCAGACATGCACAAAACTCATGAACTGCATTTTTTTGTACAACAATTTATGGACTACTACAAAGTTAATGTTTGTAAGTGGCTTTTCTCTCATATATTATCATTATAAATAAACTGTTTATTTGACATTATTAATATTAAAATGTCATTCAACATATTAGCATCTATTAACCAAACAGTATTCAGACAGTTAAAAAACAGAAACAAAACACATTGCACACAATATATACACTCACAAACAACATGTTTATGTACATACAGACATACACATACATATGCACACAAACATACATACATACATACTTACATACATGCATGCATACACACACACATAAATACATACATATGCATTCAGATATACATACATACATAAACACACCCACACACGTACACAAACATCCCACCCCATACACACAAAGACACACACACACACACACACATACACGCACACTCACACATGCACACATGTGAGTCATAGACAAAATGAGCTATAATATTTCACTCGTGTTGTTTATTTATGCTAGAAGATTGGACATATTACAAACAATCAATTTTGTTCCATCTCTCTGTTACCGCATGGGACTGGGCTAAATTCCTGTTTATTTACACAAATGAACACAAAACACAGACAGCATTCATTCTGCAATTCCACAGAGATATTACGCTTTCATTAATTAATAAACAATTGATTTTCTAATACCTCTGCTTAGCCCATTCCATTAGTTGAGTGCAGAAACAAAATGAAAACTCGATTCAGATGATATTACTTTTCTGGTGAGCTTCATATTAAAAGTTTTGATATTTGTCACTCTGACATGAATATCAGATATGTTTCTGGCAGAATTCTGTTTCCAAGATAAAATGAAGAAATGGGATTTTTTTTTTTTTTTTTTTTTTTTTTTCTGACTTGAATTACAATAAAAGTATGTACTGTATGTTTGTAATAAATCTGGAAAATAACTTTAGATTTAAAACAAATGACAGCTTAAATATTTTGAGAAGAAATAGGATCATACTAAATTCAGTTAGTTATTTCTCTCATTTGTATCTTTTAACAATAATTTATTTTATATGTTTGTTTAAGCTCTATTATATCAGGAAATAACAGACTTATAACTGGTAGTAATCTTATATAAATTTTAATCTTCTTCTGATAATGACAGTCTTCTAAACCAGTGACGCTTACAAATAGTAGCAGTCTTCTCAGTTGTGACACTTACAAACAGTGGCAGTCTTCTCAGTTGTGACACTTACAAACAGTGGCAGTCTTCTCAGTTGTGACACAAACAGTAGCAATCTTCTTAGTTGTGACACTTACAAATAGTAGCAGTCTTCTTAAGTGTGACACTTACAAACAGTGGCAGTCTTCTGTATACATGCATGCATGCATGTATGCAGTTGTGACACTTACAAATAGTAGCAGTCTTCTTAAGTGTGACACTTACAAACAGTGGCAGTCTTCTGTATACATGCATGCATGCATGTATGCAGTTGTGACACTTACAAATAGTAGCAGTCTTCTTAAGTGTGACACTTACAAACAGTGGCAGTCTTCTCAGTTGTGACACTTACAAACAATGGCTCTCTGTCTTCTAGCAGTTACAGATACCTACATATATAAAAATAAAACAAACTATAGTCATCAGTTTTAGAGATTATTATTAAAGACAAATTGCAGAAATATAAATTACATTATGTAACATATATGTTTATTTCTCCTTTGTTATTTCTTTTTTTCATCTGTCTCTTTCTTGTTTGCCATGTCTTTGTCTCACATTGTCTTTCTCTCCATTTCTTTTTTTTTTCTGTGTTAATATCACTGTTATATAATTATTATCTCTCTATTCTCTCTCTCTCTCTCTCTCTCTCTCTCTCTCTCTCTCTCTCTCTCTCTCTCTCTCTCTCTCTCTCTCTCTCTCTCTCTCATTTTCTAAATATCCAATATTACTTAACAACGAGACAAATAAATCGTTCCTAGCTGGAACCACAATCAACCCCATAAATCTATTTGTGCTTCTTATTTGCAGTTGATGTTCAGAAGATTTAAATCATTAAACGGATTTGTTTTATTTGTCTGAAAGTAACTGACTTTCTCAGCAATAAAAAGATTCCAGTGATTAATTCATGGACTCGCTGACTGGCAAATCATTCCATGATTGTTTTCCTATTGGGTGTACTTCCTGGCTTCTGCTTCCATTTGATGATACACTAGGAACAGGCATTAACAGGTGAATCCCAGGCAATTTCCTCACATTGCTATTTGTCCACAGCTGAGTGAGATGAGAAAGTGTTAAGCGACTCCTTAATTATTTGGTGTCACTCAGAGAAAAATAACTGAATTTGGGTTTGAGAGAGAGACAGAGAAATGGAGAGAGAGAGAGAGAGAGTATGAGTGAGTGAGTGAATGAAATGAACTGACAGTGAGAGAGAGAGAAGGAGAAAGAAACTGAAAAAAGAGAGAGGGAAAATCAACTTCTGTTAGAAGGCTGTCACTATTATAAGAATACTGTCATTATTATAAGAAGACTGTCACTGTTATAAGAAAAATCACTATTATCAGGAAACCAAGTATTATAAGAAGACTTTCATTATTAGAACACATGTTGTTATTATAAAAAAGACTATTATAGTTGTAAGACTGTCACTATTATAAAAAGACTGTCACTATTATCAGAAAACTCAGCATTATAAGAAGACACTATTATAAGAAGACTCATTATTATAACACGATTGTCATTATTATAAAAATAGTGTCACAGTTATATGATAATCACTATTATAAAAAGACTGCACTATTAAAGAAAGACTGTCACTACTGTTAGATAACTGCAACTGTTTTGTGAGAAGGTGACTGCTACTATTATAAGAAAACTTTCACAATTATAAGACAATTATCATCATTATAATAAGACTGTCACTATTATAAAATAACCCACATTTATAAGACTGTCACAGTTATAAGACGACTGTCACTGAAGAAAGGTGAGACACCCTCTGGTGTATCAAATGTTCCACTCTTTACAGTGAACTGACCCAGACTTTCAGTTCCTGAGAATAACCATCAGCATCTCTATCAGTAACAGTGTACGAGACAGAGCAAATCTTCTGTGAATATTGCCATACATTTCTATTCACTGTTATGCTGAATTACAGTATTCATAACTAGTGGGCTGCAGCAAAAAGTGTACATCAGCAAAAAACTAAACAAAAATAGAAAAAAGAGCTAGACAAAACAAACACCGTTGTTTTGCCGTTAATGTCCCATTTGTATTCAAGCAGTGGTTCCCAGAAATAAGACAGAAGGCAGCTGTGTGTGAATTATCTGAGGAGTAACATAATTAGCCAGACAAAATGTCATTGTGACCATCATTTAATTACACCTCTGGTATTTCTGCCTGTCAGTGTTTTCCAAGTGTAAGATTTAGAACTAAAACATGAAGTCCTAGTGCTATATGTGTCTGTATTCAGGAATGAATATTTATGCACGTGTCTGTTTAGATTATATGTAGAAAATATTCAAGAATGCAGGAGAAAGTTCTACAGATTTGATTTCACAAATGTCAGATAATGATAATGATCACTGAGATAATCTTTTAAGAGGTTGTTTGTATCTTTGTGTGTGTGTGAACTGCAGTAACAAACAGCTGATAAAAACATGGCAGTTTGTAAAATGTATCTAAGATAATAAAGCTGAGTTTTATATATCTCATATATATTTATGTGTGCATATATTTATATGTTTGTGTATGTATGCACATATGTGTGTGTTTATTTGTGTGTATGTATGTGTGTGTGTGTGTGTGTGTGTGTGTGTGTGTATTATCTATGTATGTAATCTAATTAAAACAGTAAACTGTATTAGACTTGTATTTGAACGTGTCAATATACAAGTTAGGATGTCTATGTTTGTTTGTGTATATCCATGTCAATGAATACATGTATAGGTTTGTATGCGTAAATACAAGAAGTTAAAAACACATTTAACAAAGTACAAGAGCATGTTTATAGAAACTGTTTGTATATCTGTGAGAATATTTATATTTGCATGTGTGAGTATATATATTATTATAATACTACATTATGCATATGTATTTTTGTTTTTATGTAATGTGTGTGTGTGTGTGTGTGTGTATATAACAATGATGATAAATTATACACACACATATAGCTCTCAGTCTAACAATCAATTTTGCTTCTTCCGCTTCACAAAAAAAACCCACCCAGCTATAAAATTCTTCATAACCTCAATCAATGTTTTCTAGCTAAATTAGATTTCTCCTCTCAGTTTTTATAACATCAAAACAAGCAGGCTTTTGCATTTTTTCACCATCATTTATAATCAAGTATCAAATACAGCAGGCACATAAAGGAGTCTGAATTGAATGTAAACATAACCAATATGCAGAAAATATCATTTCATTTGTTTGTAGTCATTAATATCAGACCATGTGTTAGGTAGACCTGAACTGCGAGACCTCCAGTATACTTAATATACATTAATAGATAATTTTGTGAACTGGACAGATCTATTGTTAACTGGATAGAGCTATTGTTAACTGGATAGATCTTTGTAAACTGGATAGATCTATTGTTAACTGGACTGATTTATTGTTAACTGGACAGAACTATTGTTAACTGGACAGATTTATTGTTAACTGGACAGAACTATTGTTAACTGGACAGATCTGTTGTTATCTGGACAGAACTATTGTTAACTGGACAGAACTATTGTTAACTGGACAGAACTATTGTTAACTGGATAGATCTATTGTTAACTGGACAGTTCTATTGTTAACTGGATAGATCTATTGTTAACTGGTTAGATCTATTGTTAACTGCTTAGATCTATTGTTAACTGGATAGATCTATTGTTAACTGGTTAGATCTATTGTTAACTGGATATATCTACTATTAACTGCATTGATCTTTTGTTAACTGGACATATCTGTTGTTAACTAGACATATCTATTGTTAACTGGATAGAACTATTGTTAACTGGATAGATCTATTGTTAATGTGACAGATCTGTTGTTAATTGGACATATCAATTGTTATCTGGATATATCTATATATGTGTTATTTGCCCAGCATGCATGTATGTATGTGTTAATACTATTATTATACTATTATTATTATACCATATTTATAAGTTAGTTCAAGGGTGCTTTACAGTGCATGTGTACGTACACACACACCTTTACATATGACACACTTAGTAACTGCCAACCTAAGAAAGATTGTTCTGTATTATGGTACTTAATATAATTATATAATTAAGATTATATTACAGTTAGCACCTTACAGTGATCAATGTTAATGTGATAATCTATATTACTTGATCATTACTATGTATAAACAATTTTATCACATTTTTCAGGAACCTGAAAATATATTTCTGTATTTTTATCATGAGCATCATTAATAACAGATTTGCATCAATTTCATATAAATATTTATGGATTTTTTTTTTTTTACTTGTTATTATTGATTACTCTGAGAAATGGTTCAGCATTTAAAAGCCTTAGATTATATGACACTGATACATGTACAGATACTACATCAGAATGCCATAGATATACAGAAAATATATCACAGTGTCACAGATATATCAAGGAATTCTTATTACTATTATTGTTGTTGTTGTTATTATTAATGTTTTATTATTATTATTATTATTGCTATTATTATTAATAGTATTGTTATTATTATTATTGTTGTTGTTGTTGTTATTTTTGTTATTATTATTATTATTATTGTTAATATTATTATTATTATTGTTATTATTATTTTTGTTGTTGTTATTATTAATGCTTTATTATTATTATTATTAATGTTAATATTATTATTATTATTATTATTATTATTATTATTGTTATTATTATTATTATTATTATTGCTAATCAGAAAGAGTACCTCATGAAGTGACAACAGCAAGTTCCTGCTCTTGTTGTTGTTGTCCTTAATCACGATTATGTCCAAGTCCATGATAACAGCACATAAAATATGCTGAGTGTGTTGTTAAACACTAATTTTCTTAGTTTCCTCAGAGTCTGAACTGTTCATAACCACTGACAGCTGCAGATTTTTATTTGCATACTTCTATTAAATATAAACCTGATTAGTATGATGATCAGAAAATGAAAACTGCCAAGTGGATTTACAAGGCATTCACACACTGACAGTAGCAGATTTGTATTTGTTTGTGCTTATAGGAAGGAAAGGATAACATTATCAGATTTTAACAAAAGTTCTGTCAATTTTTTTTTAAAAGTAAGCATCCGATTAAACTTAAGGTATTTTAGGAACATGGCTTTAGAAAGCTCAGTGGAAAGAGAACACAGAGAAGAATGTTGACTCTATTAGTGATTAAATAAATCAGATATCGTGGGTTTTGTTGTATTAAAAAACCCAGACAGAGCTTACTTTACAACCTGATAGCAAGGGTGGACGGGGTATTTAGATCAGTGGAGTGGGTAAGAAGGGTCAAATCTGTAACCTTTGCAGAAAAAAGACAAATAATCTCTGATGAAAGACATTTTTAAAGGTGGAAGAGATCCTAGAATATGGTTCATGATACTTTAATCTCAGTTTTGAAAAATTATGTTAAGAAAAAAAGTTGTGATGATAATAATAATTTAAAATAATAATAAAAATAATAGTGTACTGTGAAATACTTGTTTTTTTGTGGATTATAGTTTATATTTAAAGTTTATGTCATTGTGTTTATGGATTTGTATTAGTTTTTTTAAATTTTATTACTGTTATTTCTACTGAATTCATTTGCCTCTGTTAACCATTCAGTCATGTTCCTGCTGTTTTTTAATGTGCAATGAAAAAAAATACATTTAAAATATAAATTATTTTCTAGTAATTTTGTATTGGTATGTCATTCTTAACCTTTATTTTTTAAAATTATTTTATATTTTTTTTTTTTTTTTTTTTTTTTTTTTTTTTTTTATTAGATGCAACATAAAAGATAAAAAAAATTAATCACTGAAATTAATTCTAGTTTTGATTACTGATGCACATTCACATTGTATAAGTATCTTTTATTTATTTCCAGTTGTTGCTTATAATAAAAAGTTCTTAATTATTCTCTACATATAATTCAGAATTAGGCATTTCCAGAAATAAGTAATTCCATATTATTACTTCCTTGCAGATATATAACTTCTCTGTATTATATTATAGATACAGAATATTGTTATTAATTCTTTCTGATCTGTATTTTGTTATGGATCAAGTCTACAGAAAAAACCAGTATCTTATCTATTTAATGTTTCCTTATAGATCCAGTTTATACAAAATATCTGTATTAATTTTTTACAACAACCTCTCTATAATTATGTTATTGATCCAGTTTGTATCCTTGTTATTCTTTACAGTAATTTGTCTGTAGTGTGCTACAGATCCAGTTTATACAAAATTGATTTTACTAATTCTCTGCTATGTTATTGATCTGTTTCATGCAGTATCCCTTTTTATTAATTTGTTACAGTAAGTGGTCTGTAAATCCAGTTTAAATCTCTGTTACTAATTCTTTACGGCAAATTATCTACAAATCCATTAAATGCAGTTAAGCAGGATGATTATCATTTTTAAAATATCTTTTTTTGATTTTACATACGATCTATAACTTTTTTAAAATATTTTTTTATCAGTTGTTTATTTCCAAACTTGACACTGACTGTTTTCAAACAGATATTTCTCCTATATCCATAATGGATAAAAAAAAAAAAAAAAAAAAAAAATCCATTCAGTTCTTACAGAATATGTATGAAACAGCGATTCAGTGTGAACAGAAGGGCACTTTATGACGGTCATTATTGAGTCCTAATGAAAGCATCTGGAGATCACAATATGAAGTGGCTGATAGGGTCGTTTTGGTGTAGAATGTGTAATTGGTGGCTTATTACTGCGACAAGTTCTGACAGATTTCTTGATGTGTTTCTAAGAGGTATGGGTGTCTATATTGGCTTCTTGCCCTTTTCAAAATAGCAGGATCCAGTGTAATTACTGATAACCCTGTGATTGGTGTAAAAATCAAAATCAAATTCTCTTTAGTTTTATGAGTTCATGTGTCGTTATTTAGTGTATTATACTGTGATTGGTATAGTGTGTGTAAAATAAGTGATATAGCATTTTGAAACTTTTTTTCATCTGTATTTTGTTTATATTCATTCATTCACATTCATATTTATATTCATTCATATTCATATTCATATTAGTATTCATATTTATACTCATTCACATTAAAATTTATATTTACATTCATTCTTATACATATTTATATTCATTTACATTCTTATTTATTTTCATTCATATTTATATTTATATTCATTCATATTCATATTTATAGTCATATATTCATATTCTTTTTATATTTATATTTGCATTCGTATTCATACTTATATTCATTCATTCATATTTATATTTGTATTTACATTCATATTCATAGTTATATATTCATGTTCATATTTGTATTTATATTCATGTTTATGGTTATATGTTCATATTGATATTTGTATTCATTCATTCATATTCTTATTTATATATTTATCACAGTGTTTACTCATGTTCATCCTTTATTATTACCATTACTATTAACTGATTAACATCTTATAATTGTTAATAATAAAAAAAGGTGTCATAAATTAATTTTCATTATTAATTAACATTCACCACACCTCCCTGTGTTGTTGCATGACTGGAAAGTTCAAGGTAAAAAAAAAAAAAAAAAAAAAAAAAAAGAAGAAGAAAGAAATCAAGTTTGTTTTACTGTAAATAATTAATTCCGTTGTCTTGTACTCATTAGAAAACCTCTGTAGACTTGGCTTACAGGAAGAATCTAATTAGCAAAGCTTCAGTAATTCTGATTAGCTTCTTGTGTTAAGATGCAGAGTTGTCAGTAGCCTTGATTTGTGTGTTTGTTATCCAATCTGTTTTGGCTGCTGTGTTTCTGGTAAAGTTCTGGTGTGAAGAACAGCAGGTCATGGGATCAGTTCTGTCACTGGGGGCCCTCTCTGCATCTCTGTGGTAATTTTTTTTTTTTTTAATGTATGAGTCATGATTGGTATCTGGATCAATCCTCCTCTTTGGAATTTATTTTTTTTTTTTTTTTTTTGTCATTCTAGACAGTGCTGCAAGAATGATAAAATAAAGAATGTGGTATGTGTTTTCCTGCCAGTTAAAATGCTGAAAATTAAAAAAAAAAAAAAAAAAAGGAGTTGCAAGTGAATGAAATTTTGTTTTCATGGTTAATTTTTGTGGATATTTTTTTCTTTGGAGATTCTGATGCTTTATTTTGGGGTATGGAATCAGGAAAATGTATAATGGCAAACTGTACTTCCCTTTTCTCACTCCATTTTTGTCTTTGTGTCTCTCTTTTCTTCTCTCTCTCTGTCTGTGTCTCACTTTATTTCTTTATTTTTTTTCTTAATTTTTCAGTCTCTGTCTTTGATGGAGTGGACTCATAATAATCTATTCAGATATATAGTCATACATTCATATTTTTTAATATTCATATTCATATTCATATTCACTCATTCATATTATATTGAGTCTATTTCCCATTCCAAGCAGCTCCTTACAAAAGTATCAAAAGCATATACTTATGTAAATAAGGCATATAAAGGATAATCTTTACACTAATGGAAATAAATGATTTGATTTCGAAATACTGAATGTCTCACTCTGGATGTGCACCAAAACAAAATTAATCAACGATACTGTGAAAAACAATCCTCCTAAGGTTCAAGACACATTTAATAATTATTTTCTCTCTGGTGCAGTGAAATCTAATAATAAGATTAGTGTTGTGACTTAAACTAATTATTTCTCTGTAAACAGTAATGTAATTACATTTGTTCTTACTTTAGCTGGTTCAGATTTTCGTAGCAGAAACACATTTCTACGCAACATACACATGTAAAATGAGTTATTTAACAATTTTCTTCTGTCAAGAGAGAGAGAGAGAGAGATTATTATTTGTTTTTAATTTATTTTCAAGTCCAAATTTTACCAATCTGTTCTAAAGAGTAGTGCTCTCTGTTATACACTGTGCTACATTGTGATAATAAAATGTACTCTACAACACTATATTTTATAATACACTGTTCCAAACATTACTACACTGTTATACACTATACTTCACTGTTATAATAAACTGTACTCTACAATACTGTACTATACTACACTGTCCTACACAGTACTACACTCTGATATAAACTACACTACACTGTGATAATACACTGTACTCTACAACACTAAACTATACTACACTAAACTATACTACACTACTATATATGTATTACACTATACCTATACTACACTATACAGTCCTCTAATACTATGCATGTATTACACTATATTGATGAGTTCCCATTATTACCATAGCTCTCTTCTTGGTCTATTAAGTAGTAAAAAAAAAAATAGTATGTTTTTGGAGATTTTGTGTTTTTAATCAGTAAGAACATCCTGTAGGGGTAAAGAGAATGGTGATTCTCACAACATTATATACATATATAAAAAAATATATATATATATATATATATATATCTTTGTCAGTAACAGTTAATAATGTGTGTAAAGGTGTTGATAAAACAGTACCCTTTCCATTCATTGGTTTAACAGCATGCTCTAGTAACATTCAATGAGTAAATATTTTTTGTTCTCGAGTGTGTAAATATATCCATACCTGGGTGTGTCAGTACCGCTGATGACAGATTCCCCAGGGTGTGGTTAAAATTAGTCCCAGAAGAGAAAAAACAGACCCTGCATTTGGCTTTGCTGCCAGTGAGAAGATCACTGAATAATGGGGATCCATGAAGCAAATATTGGTTTTAGTAGACCTGCCTGAAGCAGCCACTGATTGTCAGTATGGATTATTTTCACCTTACTGTGATAGTAGTCGGTTTAGGCAACTGTGTGGTGACATTTAAAGTTTTTACACGTCGGTTGATGATGTGATTGATGTCTTGAGACAGTACTGGCTCTTAGACAGATGTGTGTCAGGTTCCTGATTCAGATTCATGTGTCTGTATGTGTGTGAGTGTGTGTGTGTGCATGTAAGTATGTGAGTGTTGTGTGTGTGAGTGTGTGCACATGTGTAGATGTGACTGTGTGCATATGTGCATCTGCATGTGCATGTGTGTGTGTGTGTGTTTGTATGTGTATGTCAGAAAGATAGAGAGAGATAGATGGGGAGATAAAGAGATAAAAAGAAAGACAGAGAATGTGAATGAATGTGAGGCTGTGAGTTGTTTGCAGATAAATTTCACTCAGTAAATATCTCTGTATGTATAAATATGTCTGTCAGTATTTAAATACTACACATTATGACTTTATATACATTAATGTGTCTGTGTTATGTATACATGTGTGTGTTTATGTGATCTGTGTGTTTTATATGTGCATTTATAAAAGTATTATGTGTATGTTTGTATTTGTCTATGTGTCTGTATATACGTGTGTCTATCTGTGTATGTATGTTTATGTGTATCTGTTAGAGAGAGAGGGATTCTGGGTGAATTAACCCTACAGATAGGTTTTATTCATTTTATAAATAACAAAAATATGATACCAAATAACTGTACTTTACAAAACTACATTAAAATAAAACCAACATTGAGATATGAACAAAGTATAGTACAGCACAGTAGTACAGTAAAGGATAGTACAGTACAGTGCAGTATTGTATAGTAAAGTATAGTACATTACAGTATAGTATAGTACATTACAGTATAGTATAGTACAGTACAGTATAGTACAGTAAAGCAGTGTACTGTAAAGAATACTACAGTAATGTATAGTACAGTACAGTACAGTATAGAACAGTACAGTATGGTACAGTACAGTATAGTACAGTACAGTATAGTACAGAACAGTATAGTACAGTGATGTATAGTAGAATACAGTATAGTAAAGTATAGTACAGTACAGTATAGTACACTAAAGTACAATGAAGTATAGTACAGTATAGTACACTAAAGTACAATAAAGTGTAGTACAGCAAAGTATAGTACAGTACAGTACAGTACAGTATAGTACACTAAAGTACAGTATAGTGTACTAAAGTACAGCAAAGTGTAGTATAGCAAAGTATAATACAGTACAGTACAGTACAGTATAGTACAATAAAGTGTAGATCAATAAAGTACAAAACATAGGTCAATCACATTAAAATATTCTCAGTTTTAAACAATACAGAGTGGATAATAGAGAAATAAAATGTCTGATTGCTATTCAGAGCTGGCCTGGTGTTGGGAAGCCTCCAGATCAATACTCCTGATAAAACTCAGACTCTATCACTTTCATTACAACACAGCCTGACAAGTGTGGCCAGCCAGAAAGCATGTGTTCTGTGGAAACACTTAGCAAATAAGCTATCAGAATTCACAGGAGGAAAAAGGAATAAATAACAAAAGTTTGGAAATCAGCAGTCATTTCGTAGAGAGTGATACATGTTACAGAATCTGTCAGCCAGTGTAGAGAGAGAGTGATGTGTATTACAAAATTTATCACAAACTGCAGATATCAGTCTGTAGATAGTGATATCTGTTACAAAATATATCAGAATCTATCAGCAACTGGTGTATAGATAGTGATATGCATTACAAATATATCAGTAACTAGTGAATAGATAGTGATACGTATTACAAATATATCAATAACTAGTGTATAGATAGTGATATGCATTACAAATATATCAGTAAATAGTGTATAGATAGTGATACTTATTACAAAATATATCAGTAACTAGTGTATAGATAGTGATACGTATTACAAATATATCAGTAACTAGTGAATAGATAGTGATACATATTACAAAATATATCAGTAAATAGTGTATAGATAGTGATATGTATTACAAATATATCAGTAACTAGTGTATAGATAGTGATATGCATTACAAATATATCAGTAACTAGTGTATAGATAGTGATACGAATTACAAATATATCAGTAACTAGTGTATAGATAGTGATACGTATTACAAATATATCAGTAAATAGTGTATAGATAGTGATATGTATTACAAATTATATCAGTAACTAGTGTATAGATAGTGATACGTATTACAAATATATCAGTAACTAGTGTATAGATAGTGATATCTATTATAAAATATATCAGTAACTAGTGTATAGATAGTGATATGCATTACAAATATATCAGTAACTAGTGTATAGATAGTGATACGTATTACAAATATATCAGTAACTAGTGTATAGATAGTGATATGCATTACAAATATATCAGTAACTAGTGTATGGATAGTGATATGCATTACAAAATATATCAGTAACTAGTGTATAGATAGTGATATGCATTACAAATATATCAGTAACTAGTGTATAGATAGTGATATGCATTACAAAATATATCAGAAACTTTAGAAATGAGCAACCTGTGTATAGTGATACATATTACAAAAGTCTCTGAACATGTTTAGAAATCACAAGCCTTCAGTGGTTTATTATATATACATAAATATAAATATGTTATTAATGTAAATAAATTATTTATCATACAGACTTCCTGACTGATACCTGTTTTAGTCTACAGGTATGATAATAATTACTTTTTACACACCAAAAATTTGTTATTTAATTAAATGCATTCAATGCTGAATAAATATTAATTTCATCTTTCAAATAAAATTAACATCATAATGAATAATCAAGTAGCTATTATACAATAACTGATGAAAATATTAAAATATTATGAAATTTAAAACAATAATAATAATAATAATAATAATAATAATAATAATAATAATAATAATAATAACAATAATAATAATAATAATAATAATGCAGTGAAAAGAATTCACAAAACAAATCTGTTTCAGATCAAAACATTTTTATTGATTTTGCAAAAATAGTTTGATCATTTATTTTTTATTTTGGTTTTATTACAAAGAGGAAATTAATGTTTATTCAGTGTGTAGTCCATTTCATTAGATAATAATCTGAAATATATTCATTTGGGGAATTCTAAGCTCAAATGCAGAACTTTAGAAGCCATCACTGTCACCGAATATTGATTTTCGTAAATAAATTATTTTATTGATACCCAAAAGGAAAAGATCTACATTTTTATATATACATACATAAACAAACAGATATCTATATTAAAAACCTGAAAAAAATAAATGTATGTATGATAATTTCTGTGAGTATATATGTTTGTGTGTGTATGTGTCTGTAGATGTATATATTATGTATATATATGTGTGTGTCTGTGTGCCATTTGTATAATTATGCAGAAAGTCAGAAAAATAAAGATAACCAGACAGATAGACAGAAAGAAAGACAGATACACTATCAAACAATGCACTGTTTTAAAATGCATGAAATAAATACACATACACATAAATATATAAATATATATACACACATATATGCAACACATTAAAAATGCATGTCCCCATATGCAGTAGAGAAAAATCAATTTCACTTTTTTTATTTTACTTTTAACTCAACTCAAACAAATATTAATTATAAAAAATGGAAAACAAGCTGAATTTTCAAACTTATATTTTTAGAAATATGTTGTTTATGATGAAACAACCACATACACACATACAAAATTGTTAATTTGCGACTCTGCCTGTATAGATATTTTGCACTGGCAACATATAAGCTCTAAAAATAAAACTCCACCTTTGAGGCAAATGAACTGAAGTTTCTTATATATTTCTTTGACATTTTTGTACTTTTTTAGTCTGTATTTTATCTAGTTTTGAAAAAAATATATTTTTCGTTTATTTTGTAATACTACGACTTTTTTTTCTTTTTTAACTTTTTTGTTAAAGGAAGCAAAACATATATAAAGCCTGAGTCAGTGTATAATTCACATTATTTCTTTTACATATCACTTTATTTAGAAAGTGATGCATATTGATTACTGACGCTGCTGAAATCATCTGAATGTTTTCTTCATAATGGTTTGTATCTTTTTCAAGTTTTTAAAAGTCATATTTGACAATGAAAATTATTAACTGTATAATTTAATGCATTTCAAAAGTGAAAAATGGTTTCTTGGCACCTTGAAAATGACATAATCATATTTTTTGAGCTGACAGAAAACAGCAAGTCTTTCATCATTTGAAAACCAAAAATTTCTATTTTGTAAATAAATGAGGGCTAATGACTAAATAAATAATAATTTATTTATTTATTTATTTTACACTTTTGTCTCAAATCTTAAATTTTTTATATCAAGTTAGTCTTCATGGTTTAAGAGCATCTTGAAAGATAATGGAGAAAAATAATCTAATTTCTACAAAAGTTTTTTTTTTTTTTTTTTTTTTTTTTTTTCAAAATAATTTTAAATTTGATTTATAAAATATTGATTAGAAATATGAAAGGTCACTGGATCAAGTCTTCTCATGGTTGTTTCATAGACTGTTTCATTTGAACATGTCTCAGAACTAGTTTATTAAAAATCCAGCTTTGTGCTTTCTGACTGTACCCAAAAAGATACCTTGCTGCAGCTGTAAAAAGTTATCCTCTGCTTTACAACAACATTGTTCCTTTTTCATTATCTATGTGGTTTTTAATAATTTCCAGGATTCCATGTAACAGTGGATTGAAAAATATATCAAGTATTAAAGAAAACATTTTATATTATTTTTCTATCTTCTCCCATACTACTACTACTTCTACTACTGCCACTACTACTACTACTACTACTGCTACTACTACTACTCATAATAATAATAATAAAAATAACAATAATAATAATAATACTAACTAAATAAATAAAAAAGTCATCATAGATTGTAATATAATACAAACTCAGTCATTATAGGTGTTTTCAACAAGCATCTACAAGCATATTTATTTTGACATCATAATTATGTTATCAGGAGAAACTATACAGTGATATTATCAATCTTAAACTCCTGTATTTATTTTAATCTAGACACTGATATAAAAAAGAGAAAAATAAAACACAATAATTGCTTAATATTAGTCCTCAGAAATCAGTTTTCATATCCCTATGTTTAGGAACAACATCATTTTCCTGGATGTGACGGATCAGGCCTGAGGGAAAGTTTTTGCTGCAGTGGCTAACTGGAAGCCCTGAGAATGATGTATCATGTCTAATAACCACCTCCAGATGATGTATGTGATGGTGTTTGTGAAAGTTTTCATTACAGTCACACTTGTTATGTTAATGAATTATTAAGAACTGATTCCTGATGATTGTATGTGCATAGATTCATACAGATATGCACACGTACATACATACATGCATATACCTATATACACAAACACACACACACACACATATGTACATAATGACACACGCACACACATACACACACATATATACATGCATGCATACATAATTACACACATATGCATGTACACACACACACACACACAAACATACATATATATACATACACATTCACATACATACATATATATGAAGACACAGAAACAAACCTTTATATACACACAGTTTATGGGCCTATAACAACTACTGCTTTTACAAAGGATACACAAATACACACACACATTCATACATACACACACACACACACACACATATGCTGAAGACATGCTTTGCACACACACACACACACAGACACACACACACACACACACACACACACACACACACACACACACACACAAACACTGGTGTGCCCACTTAGATAATCATGCAGTTGAGTAGCCAAACAATCTAGGATAATTTTATCTAATATATAAAATGTAACATATACATTGTATATCAACATGAAAGGATAAACACATATTCTCTTTTTCACAGACATGAATTATCTTAAACAGAAATTATATCTAAAACTCTTTTGGAAAAATTACTGAAAAAAAAAAATGTAAAATAATATTTCTGACATTTTCGTTAATGTTTTTTTTTTTTCAATATATTCAGTTTTAGTCATGCATTTTCTTTTCCTGTGTTATTTGTTGTGTGTGCATACTAATACTTGTGTACAGCAGCTATTCCTTCATGTTCATTACAATACCGCATTATTTCATTAACTTGTTGTTTTAGCAACATGAGTCACAGAGTTCTTCCTGGTGTAAGAAAACATATACTTCATTAATGGCATTTCACCACACTAACCATGTATTATTTATGCTTCACCTTTACTGCTTATATAAGTGTGTGTGTGTGTGTGTGGTTGTGTGTGTGTGTGTGTGTGTGTGTGTGTGTGTGTGCTTGTGTTTGTGTGTGTGAGTGTGTGTGTGTTTGTGTGTGTGTGTGCTTGTATGTGTGTGTGTGTGTGTGTGTGTGTGTGTGTGTGTGTGTGTGTGTGTGTGCTTGCATGTTTGTGTATGTGTGTGTGAGTGTGTGTGTGCTTGTGTGTGTGTGTGTCCTTGTGTATGTGCTTGTATGTGTGTGTGATCTTGTGTGTGTATGTTCTTGTGTGTGTGTGTGTATGTGTGTGTATGTGTGTGTATGTTCTTGTATGTGTGTGTATGTTCTTGTATGTGTGTGTGTGTGTTGTTCTTGTATGTGTGTATGTTCTGTGTGTGTGTGTGTATGTTCTTGTGTGTGTGTGTGTGTGTGTATGGTTTGCTGTGTGTTCTTGTATGTGTGTGTATGTTGTGTGTGTGTGTGTGTGTGGTTGTGTGTGTTCTTGTGTGTGTGTACTTGTGTGTGGTTGTGTGTGTATGGTTGTGTATGTGTATGTTCTTGTATGTGTGTGCATGTGTGGTTGTGTGTATGTGTGTGTGTGTGCATGTGTGGTGTGTGTGTGTGTGTGTGGGTGTGTGTGTAATGTGTGTGTGGTGTGTGTGTGTGTGCTTGTGTGTGTATGTTCTTGTATGTGTTTGGTTTGTGTGTATGGTTGTGTGTGATTGTGTGTGTGTTTATGTGGCTGTGTGTGTTGTGTGTGTTTGTATGTGTTTATGTGCTGTGTGTGTTCTTGTGTGTGTGTGTGCTTGTGTGTGTGTGTGCTTGTGTGTGTGTGTGTATGGTTGTGTGTGTGTGTGTGTGTGTGTGTGTTTGTGTGTGTGTGTGTGTGTACGTGTGTGTGGTTGTGTGTGTGTTTGTGTGTGTGTGTGTGTGTGTGTGTGTGCATTCAAAATAAGTAAAATAATTAATTTTGTTTCAAATTTCTATCTGCACTGTTATCAAGCCACATGAGATTTGGAGTGATTATGAAAATATGAGGTGAAAT
Source organism: Chrysomallon squamiferum (assembly GCA_012295275.1). Classification (NCBI taxonomy): domain Eukaryota; kingdom Metazoa; phylum Mollusca; class Gastropoda; order Neomphalida; family Peltospiridae; genus Chrysomallon; species Chrysomallon squamiferum. The sequence continues at coordinate 10,584,367 of CM022672.1, read as the reverse complement.
CCTGGGATATACGCTGAATGGCGTCATTTCCTTCAACGTCAGTGGTAGTCTGGGGCGAAGTGGATGTCAGCACTTTATGATTTTTATCTGCCGCAACTGATGTGTAAAGTGTGTCAATTTTAGACCATCTTCCTGGTGTGACTTGCTAACATTCGACAAATCATGTCAACAGATAAATAGAAGATTACTTTTGGCTGTTCACAGTTAATTTATTTCTACACAACTAAAGCTTTCTGCTAAAGATATTGATTTATCATTTTTTTTCTCTCTCTCTCTCTACCTTGATTTTGCTTCTCTTTTTTTTTCATATATGTCTTCATCATTACCTTCTTTGTCACCAGAATAGGGTATTGATAGATAACCCCGTTTTTTATGGATTAGAATTAAATGGTTAAGGTAAAATATAAATTTTATAATTTTAAAAATATTAAATATGTTTGAATAATAAGCTTTTTGAATATGCACACACATATATGAATACACATACGAACACACACTTATGAACACATACAAACACACATACAAGCACACATACACATAAAAATGTATTTATGCACATGGACAATTTTACATTGCACAAAAACATTGCACATTTATGAATATGAATCTATAAGAAATATCTTCTTTGTTAAATAATATATTCTGACATATATAATATACTCAGACATGCAAATATATACATATACACAGACACACAGACACAGTTATATAAACATGCTCAGAGTATGTGTGAACTGACAAACACAGGTAACTGTAAATGTCTAACATCATACACAGAAACATATTCTTCTGTATACATACAGTGCAAGTACATGAAGTTTAATATAGCTTATGCTTTTATTTTATCTAGAATACATACACTCATTTACAAGCATACACACATACATACATACATTCATACATCCATATGTATATGTGTATACATACTATATATATATTATGCATCCATACATACATACATCCATACATACAAACATACTTACATATATTCACACACATACGTACATACATTCATGCATACATACATACTTATACACACAAACACACACACACACATACATAAATATGTTAACTCATTCATCCATCCATCCATCCTTCCATATACAAATACATAACTACACATAAACACATATATACACACACATACATTCACACATTCATACATCTATCATGCGTACATACATACATTCACACATGCATAAACAAGGCTACTGATCCATCCATCCATCCCTACATACATACATACATACTTACATACATTCACACATATACACAAGCATACACATACATACATAGATGAATGATACATAGATATACAAAAACACACAAAGACATCTATACATACATATACATTTGTAAGCTTTGAAAAACATTACTGTTTTTATATTATTTTTAGCACTATTTACATCTTGTTACAAGCCACTTCATCTATTTTCTCTTGAAGCAAGTTTTTATTTAAACTTT